>CM062816.1:470824994-471454653 GCA_031772625.1 Pinus tabuliformis | reverse complement strand
TTATACATGCACAAATGTGCTGAGAATCGACTGTCCTGATCTGAGATGATAGACTGTGGATCCCAAACTACACCCACACTCGTTCAAAGAAAAGAGGTTTTAGGCAGTGGCTTCTGCTATGATATTCTTCTTGCAGGTCGCCATAAATGGCCATCTTCGAGAACCTGTCGACGACCACAAAAACACAGTCATTTCCATGCTTAGTGGAAGGAAGGCCTGACATGTAATCCATGGAGATGGATTCGCAAGGTCGACTAGGGGTAGGCAACGGGGTGTAGAGGTCGTGCTTCTTAATGGTCGATTTGGCAATGGCACAGGCAGTACATGATCTGATGTACTTCCCAACATCCTGTTGAAGATTTGGCCAATAGAAATAATTTTGCAGTACTGCCACTGTTTTCTCGACCCCGAAATGCCAGCAGCCCGACTGTAGTGTGCTTCCCAAATCATCTTGGCACGCTCGCTTGAAGGAACACAAAGGTGACCCAGGTGGCATAACAGGGCATCCTGGAGGTGAAAATCTGGAACATGCCGACCCTCCAAGAGTGTCTGGTATGTGTGGCCGAATTCTGGGTCGCTTTTGTAGAGAAGTGGCCAATCAGAAGTCTCGTGCCCACAAGAGTTGAGCACGGTGGTTAACGCCATGAATGGTGGTCGACTGAGGCAATATGCAACATTATTGGTACTGCCCTTCTTATACTTGATATTCAAGTGGAACTGTTGCAGGTATGTAGACCACTTCTGATGGCGATCATTCTGCAATTTCCCTTGGGTCTGTATGAACTGCAGGGGTTGGTGGTCTGTGTGGATGACCGTTTCCTTCCCCAAAATGTAATGCTTCCATTATCGGCAGGCCTGTACAATGGAATACATCTCTTTATCATAAGTGGGGTACTTCCGGACTGTGTCTGAAAGTGTTTCACTATGATATGCCACTGGATGTCCATGTTGAGTAAGGACTGCCCCAATAGCACAGTCAGAGGCATCTGTCTCGACCTCAAATGGTTGTTGTAAATCTGGTAACGCGAGCACTGGTGTCGTGCAGAGGCGATCCTTCAACTCCATGAATGCCTTCTGTTGAGATTCAGACCAAAATAATTTTTCTTTCGCCCCTCCCTTGGTGACTTGACTCAAGGGCCAAGTAATATGAGAAAACCCCAACACGAACCTGCAGTAGAAGTTGGCAAGACCTAGAAAGTTGCAGAACTCTGTTAGAGTGGTTGGAGATGGCCGATCCCGAATGACTTAGATCTTGGCTGGATCGACATGCACCCCCTGTTCATCAATGATGTATCCCAGATACTGAACCTGGGTCATGCCAAAAGTGCATTTCTCCAAATTGGCACATAGCTTGTGTTGCCGCAGTGTTTGGAGAACCTGTCGGATGTGGTGGAGGTGCTCTTCCCAACTATGGTTGAAGATCAGAATGTCATCCAAGTATACTACTACAAAGGAGTTGGTGAATGGCCGCAAGATGTCATCCATTAGCCTCATGAAGGTTGCAGGAGCATTCGTCAATCCGAAAGGCATAACCAACCATTCGAAAAGGCCCTCCTTGGATTTGAAGGCAGTCTTCCACACATCAGAGGGTTCGATTGGTACCTGGTGATATCTTGACTTCAGATCGATCTTGCTGAAATATTTCGCCCCCCTTTAGTTGGTCCAGGAGGTCATCAATCCGTGGGATCGGGTACCTATTACGGACGGTGATCTTGTTCAGCGCCCGATAGTCAATACAGAGTCTCCACGTCCCATCCTTCTTCTGTACCAACACGATCGGGCTCCCACAAGGCGATGAACTCGGACGAATGTGACCTTTCTGCAGGAGCTCCTGAATCTGCCTCTTGATTTCATTGTTCTTCAGAACGGAGCGCCGATAAATTGGTCCATTGGGTAACAGCGCACCTGGGGTCAGATCGATGGAGTGCTTGACCTGACAGTGCAGAGGAACCCCTGCAGGGGAGGTGAAGATGTCCACGTACTCCTGCACAACCTTGTCCATCTGTAGTTGTCGTGCAGAGGACCCCGTCTGGAGGCCACGGCCACCGTCTTCTTCTTTCCTTGAGGGCGTATCATCACCAAAACAAATTTCCTGGTTTTGGAAATGATCTTACTGCATTGTTTTGCAGTAATCAAAGAGATGGCGGTAGGTGGTTCTACCTCTGGTATCCTGTACAACTTATTTCCCAATGTAATAATAACAACACGGGGCCTTGATTCATACACAGCATGTCGCTTCCACAACTATGGTTGTCCTAATAATACATCACAAACTTCAAGGGGAGCAATTTCACACAATACCTCATTCGTGAAGGGCTTGATGTTGTATGGAAGGCGACACTGCTGGCTCACGCGAAGATCTCGTCCTTGGTGAAGCCACCCAATGGTGTATGGTTGTGGATTTTTTGTGGTCGGTAAGCCCAACCGCTTCACGACCTCTGCCAAAATGAGGTTCTTTTGACTCCCGCTATCAACAATGAACTGTATCGGGAGCTCTTTACCCACATCTGGGAGTGGAAGAGACTCTCCTCCTCCTCTAGATCTTCAGTTCATTTTTCTGGATCTTGGCGGTAGCAATAGTGGCGTTGGGATCCGCATCAATGATCTGCTTCCCTTTTTCATTCCCCTTATCGGGTTCTGACTCAGAGTCGGAACATGCATCTGATTCTGAAACCTTTAGGTCAGCCACCAGTGATTGCTTGGCCCGACACTCACTTGTGTTGTGAGTGGAGCTCTTATGGAACTCACACCATTTTCCAGTGTCCTTTTTTGGCTTCGCGGCGCTGTTCTTTGCTTGCAGCTTCGGCGGGTTGTCTTGGGTTGTCCTGCCTTGGCTTTGTCCTTTGTTATGTGGTTTAGGGGCACCTTTCCCCTGCTTTAGATTCGTAGATCCAAAGTCTCACTTCTTTTGTTTAAACTTCTGCTCGACCTTGACAGCATATCCGTATGCTGCGCCGAGTGAGGAGATGTTCAGGAATTGTATTTCTTCCTGGATGTATTTGTGCAGGCAACCATGGTATTTGAGTATCAAATGTTGCTCTGAATCCTTGATACCCAACTTTGTGCGAAGGGTATGGAAAATATTGGTGAACTCCGGCATGTCTTGGTCCCTTCCCTGCCGCAGCGTGGTCCACTTTATGTATTCATCCTCATAGCTTCCGACAGGGTAATACTGCTCCTTGATGGTATCCCGGAATGAATTCCAGGTGGGTGCGGCTGAAAATAGTGAGCCAGTACTTTCATCCTTCTGCTCGCAGTAGGTTTCCCACCAGTCCTTGACGTGGGGGGCTGCTTTGAGAAGAGCGAAAAGAATATTTTCCCGACTCGAAAATTCATGAACAGAAAAATAACCCTCTAGCAGATTTAACCATTTATCTATGGCATTTGCGTCTATCTGACCCTCGAATATGAGGATTTCAAAATTAACTTGTACCTTAAAGGGTGTGGCGTTTCGAGAGTAGTTGTTGGAAGCCGATGCGTCGCTTCTAGTTAGCCGCTGAAGGATCTGGGCAAAGCTGTCCATCATCGCGTTCCGTTGTCGCTCAAGGGCTTCTTCGAGCAAGATTTTGATGGGATCTCCTGCCCCCTCGTCTTTCTTCTCATCTGCCATGGGAGGCCGTCGGGATTTGCGAGGCTATTCTTGCAAAGGTTCAGCCAGTTCAAGCCCTAACTCCTTATATCCCGACCTTGTTGGGGACATGCAAAGAAAAACAGAGAAAAAGCAGATCGCTCTGATACCACTGATCCAGATTTAAACAGGAACGCAACAAATTACAGAGATAACCATATACCCAAAGATGCAGCGGAAATAATACTTCATTTCATTAATGGAAAATACTGAAATATGCTTACAACCAGAAATAGAAATAAATCAGCTAGGGCGATGGTAGCTTATCTCTGAGAAGAGATGTGGTGGCTACATGCCTCTGAACTATGTTACAATGAGGCTCGAAGGCCTATTTATTGTTGAGAAACAATGGAAAACCCTTAACATTCCAAAACCTAACCCTAGGAGATGAAACGCCAAACTGTGGGCCCCGTTTGGGTAAATTGGTACATCGACTTCCCGGGGTCATAACTTTGGCATACGATCTCTGTTTGACACGTACAATAGCTCGTTAGAAAGATCTATCCGAGCACTACCACTTTGGGGAGGGAAACATCGGTCCATGGACCCATGTTGCCCCCAGATTTTCCAAAAAACGTTGTTTAGGGCCTCAAAACGGCTCCAGAAGTTCATGACCCGAAAAACTGCTAAAAATAGTAAGTTGTGCTACAATTAAGGAAACTGAAAATGCTGAGAGAAACAATGGTGGGAGTCCAGGTGGACTTGGCAGGTGGCCACCAATATCCACCTGGATCATTCCTCCCCCCTTAGGAAGCAATGGTCCCCATTGCGTTGATTTCCTCCATGAGATGAGGAAACTTTTGCTGAACTTGTTCCCTAGTGAGCCACTTGCCCTGCTGAAGGAGTTGGCCTGCTTTGACAACTCGATACAGTTGGATATTCTGTTGGCGAGTGTTCTTGATCTGTGTGTCCATGATCCGATCAGTTGCAGCTCGTTCCATGCAATCTGGATTTAATTCTGTGGGTTTGAGCTGTTCTGCAATGTCAGATGTGTCTAGCAATGGTGGAAAGTATGGCCGAAGGTAGTCCACATTGAACACTGGGTGCAAGCCAAGGAATGGGGGAATGTTGAGCTCAAATTCATTGTCTCCCATAGCCTTAGTAATGGTGTAAGGACCATATCGGAGTGGTTTCAATTTCCGATAGGCTCCAGTAAGGCGTTCCTTTTTGCAAATGCAACCAGACTTTGTCGCCCACCTGAAACTTGTGTGGCACCCGATGTTGATCATGTCGCTGCTTGTACTTGGCATTTGATTTCTCAAGAATGTCATGGACCTGCTGGCGAATATGTTGGATGTGCTCAATGAAGTTGGTGGCCTTATCTGTTTCGGACTGGACATGAGCTGAATTTATGTGAGTAGCTACAAGTGGCATGGCCACATCAATGGGGCATAGTGGCTGGAATCCCAAACCCAGCTGAAAAGGGCTATGGCCAGTGGAGCTGTGAAGAGCTCGGTTGTAGCTGTGCTGAACATAGGGGAGGCTCTCGTCCCATGTGCGTGAATGCTTTGAGTTGTACATGCGCAGAATGTGCACAATCATCCTATTGACAACCTCTGTCTGGCCATCAGTTTGAGGATGGAAGGCTGTGGACTTCGTGAGTTTGGTGTCCAGCATTGACCAGAGACTGGACCAAAATTTGCTGAGAAATCGACTGTCCCGATCTTAGATGATAGACTGTGGGATCCCAAACTGCACCCACACTCGTTCAAAGAAGAGTTTAGCAGTGGCTTCTGCTGTGATATTCTTCTTGCAGGTCGCCATAATGGCCATCTTCGAGAACCTGTCGACGACCACAAAAACACAGTCATTTCCATGCTTAGTGGAAGGAAGGCCTGACATGTAATCCATGGAGATGGATTCCCAAGGTCGGCTAGGGGTAGGCAACGGGGTTTAGAGGCCGTGCTTCTTAATGGTCGATTTGGCAATGGCACAGGCAGTACATGATCTGATGTACTTCCCAACATCCTGTCGAAGATTCGGCCAATAGAAATAATTTTGCAGTACTGCCACTGTTTTCTTGACCCCGAAATGCCCAACAGCCCGACTGTAGTGTGCTTCCCAGATCATCTTGGCACACTCGCTTGAAGGAACACAAAGGTGACCCAGGTGGCATAACAGGGCATCCTTGAGGTGAAAATCTGGAACATGACGACCCTCCAAGAGTGTCTGGTATGTGTGGCTGAATTCTGGGTCACTTTTGTAGAGAAGTGGCCAATCAGAAGTCTCGTGCCCACAAGAGTTGAGCACGGTGGTTAACGCCATGATCGGTGGTCGACTAAGGCAATCTGCAACATTATTGGTGCTACCCTTCTTATACTTGATATTCAAGTGGAACCGTTGCAGGTATGTAGACCGCTTCTGATGGCGATCATTCTGCAATTTCCCTTGGGTCTGTATGAACTGCAAGGGTCGGTGGTCTGTGTGGATGACCGTTTCCTTCCCCAAAATGTAATGCTTCCATTGTCGGCAAGCCTGTACAATGGAATACATCTTTTTATCATAAGTGGGGTACTTTCGGACTGTGTCTGAAAGTGTTTCACTATGATATGCCACTGGATGTCCATGTTGAGTAAGGACTGCCCCAATAGCATAGTCAGAGGCATCTGTCTCGACCTCAAATGGCTGTTGTAAATCTGGTAATGCGAGCACTGGTGTCGTGCAGAGGCGATCCTTCAACTCCAAGAATGCCTTCTGTTGAGGTTCAGACCAAAAGAATTTTGCTTTCGCCCCTCCCTTGGTGACTTGACTCAAGGGCCAAGTAATATGAGAAAACCCCAACACGAACCTGTGGTAGAAGTTGGCAAGACCTAGAAAGTTGCGGAGCTCTGTTAGAGTGGTTGGAGATGGCCAATCCTAAATGACTTGGATCTTGGCTGGATCGACATGCACCCCCTATTCATCAATGATGTATCCCAGATACTGAACCTGGGTCATGCCAAAAGTGCATTTCTCCAAATTGGCACATAGCTTGTGTTGCCGCAGTGTTTGGAGAACCTGTCGGATGTGGTGGAGGTGCTCTTCCCAACTCTGGCTGAAGATCAGAATGTCATCCAAGTATACTACTACAAAGGAGTTGGTGAATGGCCGCAAGATGTCATCCATTAGCCTCATGAAGGTTGCAGGAGCATTCGTCAATCCGAAAGGCATAACCAACCATTCGAAAAGGCCCTCCTTGGATTTGAAGGCAGTCTTCCACACATCAGAGGGTTCGATTGGTACCTGGTGATATCCTGACTTCAGATCGATCTTGCTGAAATATTTCGCCCCCTTTAGTTGGTCCAGGAGGTCATCAATCCGCAGGATCGGGTACCTATTACGGACGATGATCTTGTTCAGCGCCCGATAGTCAATACAGAGTCTCCACTTCCCATCCTTCTTATGTACCAACACGATCGGTCTCCCACAAGGCGATGAACTCGGACGGATGTGACCTCTCTACAAGAGCTCCTGAATCTGCCTCTTGATTTCATTGTTCTCCAGAACGGAGTGCCGATAAATTAGTCCATTGGGTAGCGGCGCACCTGGGGTCAGATTGATGGAGTGCTTGACCTGACAGTGCAGAGGAACCCCTGTAGGGGAGGTGAAGATGTCCTTGTACTCCTGCACAACCTTGTCCATCTGTATTTGTCATGCAGAGGGACCCCGTCTGGAGGCCACGACCACCATATTCT
The DNA here is from genome assembly GCA_031772625.1 of Pinus tabuliformis. Lineage (NCBI taxonomy): Eukaryota > Viridiplantae > Streptophyta > Pinopsida > Pinales > Pinaceae > Pinus > Pinus tabuliformis. The sequence continues at coordinate 471,447,351 of CM062816.1, read as the reverse complement.
TCTTTCCTTGAGGGCGTATCATCACCAAAACAAATTTCCTGGTTTTGGAAATGATCTTACTGCATTGTTTTGCAATAATCAAAGAGATGGCGGTAGGTGGTGCTACCTCTGGTATCATGTACAACTTATTTCCCAATGTAATAATAACAGCACGGGGCCTTGATTCATACACATCATGTCGCTTCCACAACTATGGTTGTCCTAATAATACATCACAAACTTCAAGGGGAGCAATGTCACACAATACCTCATCCGTGAAGGGCTTGATGTTGTATGGAAGGCGACACTGTTGGCTCACGCGAAGATCTCGTCCTTGGTGAAGCCACCCAATGGTGTATGGTTGTGGATGTGATGTGGTCGGTAAGCCCAACCGCTTCACGACCTCAGTCGAAATGAGGTTCTTTTGACTCCCGCTATAAACAATGAACTGTATCAGGGAGCCCTTTACCCACATCTGGGAGTGGAAGAGACGCTCCTCCTCCTTTGGATCTTCGGGTTCATTTGTCTGGATCTTGGTGGTAGCAACAGTGGCGTTGGGATCCGCATCAATGATCTGCTTCCCTTTTTCATTCCCCTTATCAGGTTCTGACTCAGAGTCGGAACATGCATCTGATTCTGAAACCTTTAGCTCAGCCACCAGTGACTGCATGGCCCGACACTCACTTGTGTTGTGAGTGGAGATCTTATGGAACTCACACCATTTTCCAGTGTCCTTTTTTGGCTTCGCGGCGTTGTTCTTTGCTTGCAGCTTCGGCGGGTTGTCTTGGGTTGTCCCGCCTTGGCTTTGTCCTTTGTTCTGTGGTTTAGGGGCACCTTTCCCCTGCTTTAGATTCGCAGATCCAAAGTCTCGCTTCTTTTATTTAAACTTCTGCTTGACCTTGACGGCATATCCGTATGCTGCGCCGAGTGAGGAGATGTTCAGGAATTGTATTTGTTCCTGGATGTATTTGTGCAGGCAGCCACGGTATTTGAGTATCAAATGTTGCTCTGAATCCTTGATACCCAACTTTGTGCGAAGGGTATGGAAAAGATTGGTGAACTCCGGCACGTCTTGGTCCCTTCCCTGCCGCAGCGTGGTCCACTTTATGTATTCATCCTCATAGCTTCCAACAGGGTAGTACTGCTCCTTGATGGCATCCCGGAATGAATTCCAGGTGGGTGCGGCTGAAAATAGTGAGCCAGTACTTTCATCCTTCTGCTCGCAGTAGGTTTCCCACCAGTCCTTGACGTGGGGGGCTGCTTTGAGAAGAGCGAAAAGAATCTTTTCCCGACTCGAAAATTCATGAACAAAAAAATAACCCTCTAGCAGATTTAACCATTTATCTATGGCATCTGCGTCTATCTGACCCTCGAATATGGGGATTTCAAAATTAACTTGTACCTTAAAGGGCGTGGTGTTTCTAGAGTAGCTGCTGGAAGCCGATGCGTCGCTTCTGGGTAGCTACTGAAGGATCTGGGCAAAGTTGTCCATCATCGCGTTCCGTTGTCGCTCGAGGGCTTCTTCGAGCAAGATTTTGATGGGATCTCCTGCCCCCTTGTCTTTCTTCTCATCCGCCATGGGAGGCCGTCGGGATTTGCGAGGCTGGTCTTGCAGAGGTTCAACCAGTTCAAGCCCTAACTCCTTATATCCCGACCTTGTTGGGGACATGCAAATAAAAACAAAGAAAAAGTAGATCGCTCTGATACCACTGATCCGGATTTAAACAGGAACGCAACAAATTACAGAGATAACCATATACACAAAGATGCAGCGGAAATAATACTTCATTTCATTAATGGAAAATACTGAAATATGCTTACAACCAGAAATAGAAATAAACCAGCTAGGGCGATGGTAGCTTATCTCTAAGAAGAGATGTGGTGGCTACATGCCTCTGAACTGTGTTACAATGAGGCTCGAAGGCCTATTTATTGTTGAGAAACAATGGAAAACCCTTAACATTCCAAAACCTAACCCTAGGAGATGAAACGCCAAACTGTGGGCCCCGTTTGGGTAAATTGGTACATCAACTTCCCGGGGTCGTAACTTTGGCATACGATCTTCGTTTGACGCGTACAATAGCTCGTTATAAATATCTATCCGATCACTACCACTTTGGGAAGGGAAACATCGGTCCATGGACCCATGTTTCCCCTAGATTTCTCAAAAAACGTCGTTTAGGGCCTCAAAACGACTCCAGAAGTTCAGGACCCGAAAAATTGCTAAAAATAGTAAGTTGTGCTACAATTAAGGAAACTGAAAATGCTGAGAGAAATAATGGTGGGAGTCCAGGTGGACTTGGCAGGTGGCCACCAATATCCACCTGGATCAATCCATCTTAGATTCTGTTCCTTTTTGTGCAAGGGACAGTTGTTGCACTTGGTCTTGTAATTTTGATATATCATGTTGCATTTCTTCCTCTTCTTCATGAGTCATGCTAGAGCTTTCAGGTTCCTTACTAGGTGTTTGCATTTTCTTTCCTTGGGGCATCAATTACCGATAATAATTCTCTACTATGCCCTTTGAATTCCTTCAAAATAAATTTCAAACCAATCTTAAGCAAAAATTTAAAAGAATCTACACACCTTTTTTCACTTTGTAGGAGCTCGATATTGCCTCTGATGTATCTCTTTACATTCAAATCATCCAATTTTGAAATTATGATCTATAGTAGCCCTCTTTTTCCTCTTTCCAATGCCACCAATTTGATCCAAATTGGATTCTCCAAGGAAGAGTTATGTGAAATCTCCCACAATGACCTGATTATATACTAGTTCAGTAGAGCGAACTTGTATGACGTGCCACGAGCCACTGTTTCGACCTTTGGCTCTACAAAATATATACAAGAAACTACAGTCCGTCCTCTTTCTATACCTTCTTATGAAATTTCAACCCGATTCTCAGAGAGAAAGTTATGATGATTTCCCCAGGTCACCTGTTTTGAATGTAATTCAGGGGTCTGCAAAAAGACCAACTTCCTCAGATCATATCTCCGCAAATATAGCACTAAAAGCTTTGAAATTCAGACCCGAGCTTCAACGCGATGTATTCACAAATGGGTTTTTTTTTTAGCTTCTGAAACATCGCAAAAAAAAAGTTATAGTGAAAATGCCATGATGACCTGTTTGGAGCAATGAAACCCTAGAATCCAAAGCTCTGATACCAAATGTTATGAAACCAGCTCAAGAAAAGATAGAAAAGATAGATCAAAGTCTTAAAATTCAGCCTCTTCAAGGGGGAAACCTCCTTTACATTACATAAATGAACAATTCTTGGATGATACAAATGACAAAACCTCCTTTCTATATATAGGAGTCTAAGGAGTCACAATATAACCCAGCCGACCTAACAATAATAATATAAAGCCACAAAAATAACAATAGAGGGATGCTATGGGGCACAGTAATAACAATATGGGGATAATAGGGGCACAAAAATATTAATAAGGGGTACAATTACAATAGTAATGGGGTAATCACTAGTATTATAGGGACCCAACAGGTTTCCATTGATCTGGGCTAGAATACTTTGGCTAAGGGTGGGACATTAAGGAGGAAATTGATAATTTTATATAACAATGGTATGTTCTATACTTGCAACAATTAATTCAATGCCCTTTCATTAGCTCAATGATAATTTCTGCTTTGTTTCCAATAAAAATCAGATAAACCATTAATCACATTGACAATAATTGTAGATAGAACATAAACAATATATGCAGAAGACAAGCCAAGACAAGAGAACACAAGAATTTGGCTCAAGTCAAGGAAAAACCCCAAGATGGTGAAAACCCTTTGATCAATTCTTCTTATTATAAATATCAAATGTTAAGCTGAGAGATGAAGAGTACAATGATACAAATTCAAAGTCAAAATTGACTTGCCAAATCATTGTCCAAAACAACATTGTCAAATTTGCAATTCTGCCCTCAGTCAACAACAATCAAATAACCCTAACCAATGAACAGTTAACGGTCAAAGCACCTCTTCTTGAGGTTGGTCAAAGGTAGTCAAATTCAACCTTCTTTGCTAGTCAAATTCAACCCAAAACAATCCAAAAATAGTCAGTCAAACTTGGTAAAAGTCTTCACTATTAATTATGGTTAGCTCTACGGTCAACGTTGGTCAACTAGCCCAGAAATCCTCGATTTATGTGCCAATTAATGTAGCCTGCCCAAACAAAAAATCTCCCACAAAAACTGCAGTCAAAGGAGGTCAAATACAACCAAGTCAATGCCGGCCAACGCCCTGCAATAAGTCTGAAATTCGACCAATTTGAAGCAACCACCTGCCCTTCGAACATGTGAGAGATTCCTTTTATTTTTGAGTTGTACGAACCAATAGAATGAGGAGAGAGAAGATTGTGTTGGGTGGATGATGTGTCGAATGAGGTTGGAGAACACTCTTATTGATATGAGTTAATGAGTGGTAAAATCCATGTGTCTTAGGCTTCATGAGCCTATGTGATGATATGGTTGACCTTGAGTATTTGCACATGTGTGGGCTTTACTTCAAAAACATATTACTTCTTATCCAAATTTAGTGATCTTTAGGTCGATTTTGGTCCTCTCAAAAAGAGTAATTCAATGCAATAATTATCTCCATCAAATGAGTTTTACAAAGTGGAATTTTTCTTGAGTTTCCAACTTTAACACTCCCTCTAAACTAGGGGGAATTCCACCTGTGAATATGTGACCATCGATCATCATGTCATCCTATCATCATGTATAATCTTTGCATCTCGTCTCAGCTTTGATCAACACTGATATAGAAAATAAGAAGAATCGATCTAGACGGACTCACAAGACCTTACCACTCTCCACTGACAAAAGTCAGTCCACATAACTAGGGGTAGAACCCTAATAAGATTTGATCCTAAATGATCAAGTTGTTGAACATCATGCATCCTATACATAGGGAGTACGACAATACACAACGCGTCCATCTGTAGTGTTATGGTCCCTATCCTCTTTTCCCAACTCATTGGCCAGATGAGAGGTACTTCCCAAGAGTCTGAGACTGCAAGGGTAGGATGTATGTTGGGGAATCTACAAGAGAAGGTGAACCACTCATCCTGCTCATATGCGATAGAGAAGGTGAGCTACTCATCTTATGCATATATCATCAACTATAGGAGAAGGTGAACCACTCACCCTCTACACAACGTACCTATAGCGAAAGGTGAACCGCTCACCCTATGGTCGCACATAGCTCCAAGAAGTACCCCAAGCCCCCAAGAGCTCCCAGAGCTCAATGTCCAACTCAATTGGGATCCTCACGGGAGGGTCCTTCCACGACTCCAAGTATCTCTCAGAAGGTTAGTAAATTGACCTTCCTCAAGGGCTTCATGAGGATGTCAGTGACCTGCTCATCAATCTTGATGTGTTGGAGCCTTATTGCCCTCTGTTGTACCATTTCCCGGATAAAGTGGTACCTGATATCAATATGCTTGGAGTGGTCGTGGAACACAATATTCTCTAAAAGGTGAATAGATAATGATGGTATCTAGCATGTGCTCAAATACCTCACTGAATATCTTCCTCAACCAAACAACTTCATAACAGGCCATACTAGTAGAAAATATTCGGCCTCAGCGGTGCTTAGAGAAACCGATTTTTGCTTCCTGCTCATCCAAGAAATTGAAGTAGATCCTAATGAGAAGAAACATCTTGACAACGAAGCATATGTCCGGTCAAGAGTTTACCAAGAACATCAGGCCCCCCACAAGTTGTCTATATTCAGAAGGGTTTTCCAATTCAGGCCCAACAACACTTCCACATAGCTTCTTGAAGTTTAATTCCATTGAACTAGACACAGACTTAGAATTCACCATCCTACATCTTTCTAACAACTTCACAATGTATTTTCCTTGAGAAAGGAAAATCTCATTTGGATTTTTCCAGACCTCCAAGCCTAGGAAATAATGCATCAGCCCTAGGTCCTTCATCTCAAATTCGAAAGTCAACTCCCTCTTTCATTGATAAATGATAGGGTTCGCACCAATCAGAAAGAGATCATCAACATTAAGGACCAAAATAAGAGGCATGTCTTTTTCAACCTTGAAGTATAGGTTTGGATCAACATAGCTTCTAGTAAACCCTAGCTTAACGAGATAACTATCAATCCATTCGTACCAAGCCCTAGGGGCTTGCTTCAACCCATAGATGGATTTCTTTCAAACCCATGAGGTTGTTCCAAGTAGACTTCCTCCTTAAGTGAACCATGCAAGAAAGCAGTCTTTACGTCCATTTGATGTAGGCTCTATCCTTGATTTGCAGCGAGAGAAATTATAGATCGGATAATGGTGTATCAAGAAACTGATGCAAATATTTCATCATATTCCATTCCTTTTTGAGAGAAGCCATGAGAAATGAACCTGGCCTTGTATTTTTCATCACTTCCATCAACTCCATGTTTAATTTTGTAAATCCATTTAGAGGTGACCACAAATTTATCCTTAGGTCTAGGCACAACATCTCATACATGATTCTTCATTATTGATTCATATTCCTTATTCATCACATCTTTCCATACTTGGTTCTTTACAACTTCTTCGAACGTGCAAGGTTTAGATTGAAAAATAATACTCATGGCAACCAAGTACCCTTTATACTTCTTAGGCTTCTTACTTTAGCAAAATGTCCCTCTTGGAGCAATATGTTTTTCAGCATCTTTGAGAGTATGTTTAAGCCATAGAGGTATTTTTCTTGAGGTAGAGGAATCACCAGAAGGTAGATCAATAAGATCCATCAGGCATAGGCTCATCTGTCGAAGGTTCATCTTATTTTTTGGCAGCATCATCATCGTCCTTCCTTGGGATAGGGAGATCTTTGGCTTTCCCGAGGGCAGTGTCTTCATCAAAGGTAATATCACGACTTACTTCCACATCTCTTTGACCAGGTACATATATTTTATATGCCTTTGAATTTTCACCGTAGCCGACAAATATACCTTTCTTCCCAGAAGATTCCAATTTATTCCTTTTCTCTTTAGGCACATGAAAGTATACTGAAAAACCAAAGATTCTAAAATGAGAAACATTAAGTTTCTTACCAGTGAAGATTTCCTTGGGTTTCTTGAAATCCAAATCTTGATGTGGGCTCCTATTTTGAACATATATGATAGTCTTGGCAGCTTCTCCCCACAAGAATTTTGATAGACCTTGATCATAGATCATGACACGGGTGGCTTCCATGATTGTTCAATTCTTCCTTTCAATAATGCCATTCTACTCATGATTGTATGGAACAATTGTCTCCCTCTTAATTCCAACCTCTCTGCAAAAGTCATTGAATTCATTTGATTCATATTCGGTTCCATTGTCAGTCCTCAATGTCTTGATCTTCTTCTCTATTTGATCTTCCACCAATTCCTTGAAAGAATGGAACCATTTGAACACTTCATCCTTCCTCTTCAAGAAATAGATCCATGTTTTGCGTGAGAAGTCATCCACAAATATTTCATAGTATAAATATCCTTTTAATGAAATTACAAACAAGATACCATACATGTCAGAATGGACCAATTGAAGAATATTAGTTGTCTTGCTTTCACTAGAAGGGAATGGTCCCTTTGTAAATTTCCCAACTGCACAACCTTGACAAACTCCTTCATGGTTCATGTTAAACTCGGGCATACCAGTGACCATCTTCCTTACCCCAGGCAAGGCTTTGTAATGTAAGTGGGAAAACCTCTAGTGCCATAATTCACATTGAAGAGAAGTATGACTTGCCATAGCTCCCAAAGGACTTCCGCCAACTTGATAGAGACCATCAAATCTAAATCCAAGAGTAAATGCATCTTTAGGGTTTATACGCCAAATATGCACCTTTCCATTAATGAGTGCGACCTTGAATCCTTTATCTTCCATTGTAGAAATAGACACCAAGTTCTTCATCAAATCGAGCACATACAACACTTCTTGTACATGAATGGTTTGACCTTGATTCAAGTGAAGAGTGATAGTTCCTATCCCTTTCACGGGGTAGGTGGCATTATCTCTAAGTATGATCTTTATATTAGTTTTCTTCTCAACTAAATTTGAGAGGGCCTCCTTGTATCCAGTGAAGTGCCTTGAGGCTCCACTATCAATCAACCAATGATCCAAAGTATCTGGAGGAGAGGCAATAGATAGAGCAGAAATAAGATAAAACTCATCTTGTTTTTCTACAACATTACTTTCATCATACCTGGCATTTCTTGTCCTTTTGGGAGGTCAACCATTTCCATTTCGAGTAGCTAGAGCATTCATTTTTCCTTTGTTGTTGAACTTATTGATTCTTTGATTGTCATTGCTTTTGTAATACGGTTGTTGTTGTTGTTGTCATCATCACTTGGAGGATTCTTCTTGTGAGGGAATTCTCTAGCATAGTGGCCGAACCTATTACAATTGTAGCATCTTCCTTTGAATCCCTTCTTGGATCCTTGATCCTGTTTCCTTGGACCAACATCATTTTTCCTCTTAGCATGTGCAGAGAAAATAATAGGTTCATTTCCATTGTTTGATTTATCTCTCTCTATAATCCTCGTCTTTTCTTGAGTGCATCTAGCCAATAACTCATCGAAACTAGGTATCTTGTCATTGTTGAGAACGGTGGTGTTAAATATATCCCATGGTCTTAAAAAACCACCAAGAGCAATGAGAGTGAGATCCTTGTAGGCAACAACTTCTCCAATAAATAGCAGGTCATTCTTGATTTGAGTTATTCTCATGAAGTAGGATTAGATAGACTCCCCTTTATCCATCTTGATATCCTTCAACTTGTTCTTGAGAAAGAGAATTTGAATTACATTGTTCACTTTGAACATCCCAACCAACTTATCATATATTTCTTTAAAAGTGTGCCATAACAATTTGCATCATAACAATAAATGAAACCATGCATCAAGAAGCCAACATCACATCAACATAAGAGTACACACACTATTATGTGGAAACCCTTGTGGGACAAAACCACAAATTCTTTTTGTCTCCTTCTTCAATTCATTTACATATATTTGTAGGCACCAACCTTCTTGAGGCACCCACCCCCAAGATGTGAAAGCAACTACTTGCAATAGGCTATAATCTAATTGAGGCACCAACCTCGAAAATGTGCAATAACCCACCTGCAATAGACTACAACTTGAGTGAGGCATCAGCCTTGGTAATGTGAAAGATTCGAATTGTTGTAGGCTTCAACCTGATTAAGGCACCAAGCTCAGTGGAGGCACCCAACTTCTTCTTCAACTTTGTGTGGACCATTTTTCATAATATTTAAAATTGGATCCACATGCTCTTTAAACAATATAGGTCTTCAAAATTCATCATGTTGTTGTTGTCACAATGTTGTCATACACTGTTACAACTTTTTCATCAATTTGGTCACATACAATTCTTCCCATAACCTATTATGGCCATATACACAATACTAGCTACAATATGCTCATAAGCACCCAAAACACAAAAAAATGATTTTGAACATCAAAAAAATATCATTAAGGCTTTTCATGCCTTCAGAAATGTTCACAACTGAATCGTAATCATCATGCTTCTTTCAGAATCAAATTTGGCTTCATAATGACTCGAAAAACAATATAAAACCAAAAATTAAATTAATGGCTCAACAAAATTGCACAATTCAGGTGCACTCTACAAAACAGACAAATTATGGCATGCATTCTATAGAAATACTTCTTCCAATTGGTTTAACCATTCAACAAAATGCATTTCTATTAGAAAAATTAAAATAATACAATAATTAACCATGCGCCAGTTCAAACCCTTGACCTCACAAGAGACAAACAATATTCCAACCAATTATGCTATACAATACCTCCTATAGGGAAGGGTCATCGACTCTATTTCCACTGCTTATCCACGTCAATAGGGACAAGCCACCCATGTCACAATGCCATAATCACAACGTCAAGTCAACAAGTCAATTAACAATTGTGCATTTTTCACACTCCAGATCCACGTCATAGTACCATAGTATCAGGGTTGAGCCAATAATCCAATCAACATTTGTGCCTTCGACACACTCTGATCCATATCACAATACCACTGTCTTGGGGTAGAGCCAATAAGCCAATCAACATTTACTCCAGGTCCCCATAATAGTACCATAGTCTCGGGGTCGAGCCATAAATAGTTATGCCTTCAACACACTCCAAACCATATCATATTATCATATTTTAGGGGTCGAGCCAATCAACAGTTGTGCCTTCGGCACACTCTAGATCCACATCACTGTATAATGTCGAGCCAACAAGCCAATCAACAATTGTGCCTTTAGCACTCCCAAGATCCACGTCATAGTACAACGTCAAGCCAATAAACAAATCAACTTCATATCCATGTCATAGTACATCAAATTCAGATCCACATCAAACTAATAAACCAATTAAAAAATGTTCCTTCGACACACTCTATATCCATGTCACAGTACAACGGTAACAATCCAAGGCTGCCCAACAACTGTCTCTGCGGCATCCATCGAAATGTGAAATGGAAAGGACCAATTAGGTCCCTTCAAAATAGGTGTTTGAGTAAGTTTTTCTTTAGGCTCCTCGAAAGCATGTTGGCCGTCATTATTCCAGGAAAAGTCAGTATCCCTAGAAAGCAAATTAAATAAAGGATCAACTATCCTAGCAAAATGCTCAATAAATCTCCTATAATAGCCAACGTGGCTTAAGAAACTTCTCACCTCATTTGTGACTTTGGCACTGTCAAATGCTCAATAGCCTCAACCTTAGCAGGATCAACCTGTATACGTGCACTAGAAATAAGATGACCAAGCATTGTTCCTAGATTGAACATCATATGACATTTAACATTACTCAAAGTAAGGTAGATGCATAATAACATCGACCTTAGCAGGATCAACTTGTATACCTGCACTAGAAATAAGATGACCAAGCATTATTCCTACATTGAACATCATATGACATTTAACATTAGTCAAAGCAAGATTAGCCTCTTGACTTCTTATCAATAATTTTTCCAAATTCTCTAAGGCTTCATGAAAAGAATTACCATAAACAAAAAAATCATCCATGTATATCTCAAAACACTCAAGATCAAAGAAAACAACTAGAATCACTTGCTGAAAAGTAGCAAGGGTGTACACAAATCAATAGAAAGCACCCTATAAGCATACGTTCCCCAGGGGCATGTAAAGGTGGTTTTATTTTGATCTTAGAATGATTGCCTTTCACTACAATAGTAGTTGCACTCCATTACCATTTATCTTGCTACCCTTAATGCATTCAATGTAAATGGCAACAACAACCTTATGAATAAGATCAATTGTGTTGACTTGGTGATCTTGCCTATAATAGATTAATACTAGACCAATGATGACACCCAGAGGTTGATATCCAAATATGAGATTTCAATGCCTATTCACACATCCTAAACCATATTGTGAGCCACTCCATGGATGTTAGGTTTTGAGAACACTAGAAAATGCACAATTTATGGCTACTTTAGGCAATCTACAACTATTGGTCATATAAGGCTCCCATATGTGTATGCTAGCACCAACAAACTATAATTTTGGAGTGAATGGAATAGACCCAATAATACATAAACTAATTATTTGTGCACATAAGAGTCTAGAGAACATTTATAGAATCAACATATTTATCTCTAAAGCTCTTCATAAGTGAGATATCCTAAAAATGCACCATCAATTAGGACTATCAAAAGTCAAATCTAGAAGGAAGGTCAATCGTCGAGGAACATAAAAGAGTTTATAATGGAGAATGGATTCAAAAGGAAACTAGCAACCAACAAAGAAACACACTTAGGACTACATAAGGAGAAGCCCTTAGTTAATGAAGTGGACAAAACTCATGGCTTACAAACCCTAAGACCATAAAAACTAACACACATAAAATTGAAGAGATTGATGCTAACGGGTGTGATCCATTTCTCATTCATATGATACACATAAATACATTGTTTATGGCCCTTGACTTCATCTTCCAAGACATGTTTTGAACTCCCTATGGATGTTCATGTTTACTTGTGGCTTTTAACCTTCCTCTCAAGTGAATAATACAATTTTACATAATCCCCAAGGATTATTTTTACATCAATTAACTTACATCTATTCTTATCATTTTTACATATCCTACTTTTTGTAATCCATTAATCCAACTTTATGTAAACACTAATAGCTAAATTGACACAACCATATAAATTAAATGATCTGTAAATGCCCATAACATTAAAAAATTTATGTGCCATTTAAATTATCAACTATTTAATTATCTAATACCTAAAATTTGTAATGTCAAGACAAAGTGGTAGTCACCCACAAACACTGCATACCCTTCATTTCATCCATTAGAACGCATACCCTTCATTTCATCCATTAGAGAGTGTATCAGACAAAAAAAAATCTCAAATCATTAAATCTAAACTATCCATATATTTTTATTTTCTAAAAAATGAAATTTCCAAAGCCCTATTTCTAAATTTGCCAAGCCTATTGGCCTAATTAAGCTAACACTTAGATTATAATTTATGATAAAACTTTAACCTTATTTATATTTTAATATTACAATACAATAATATAATTTAATATCAATATTACAATACAATAAGACAAAATGGGAAATACACTGCATAAGATTGAAATGTAAAAACAATTTAGAAACCATCCATTTCATTGGTTAGATTGTATACAAGACCAAAAATATTCTTAGATCATTAAATCTAGACTATCCATACATTTTTATTTTCAAAAGATGAAAATTCTAGAAGCCCTATTTCTAAATTGGCCAGTACTATCTACCTAATTAATTAAACTAAAACTTATATTATAATTTACCAAAAACTTTTTGCCTTTTTATGTTTTAATATTACCATACATCTATATAATTTGAGCAAACAAAAATAATCATTATATAAATACTTCTTTACTTCTAACCATTCATTTTCAATTTTACACCATTTTAAATTTCTTTATAACATTAAAAAAAAAATCAATTTCACATATTTTTAAAATTTATTTAACACATTTACAAAGAAATATCAACAAATTAAAATTATTATAAAATTGTTCAAACAACACATGTAGAGGAGGTGCATGGTACACCTATTTGTACTTAAGTTTAGTGTCATGCAGCTTTATAATGAATGACAAATTATATAGTTAAGGCCAAAGTCTTACAACTAAATAACATTGATAACTTTTCGGAGTCTTAGTGATATTGATATAAAACGAGCGAACGATAGAACTTTTTGCTAGGTTGTGTGAATCTAGAAATAAATGAATTTTCTAACTAAATATTTCTCCTAGCTGAGTAAAACTAACATCCAAGCTATATGGGCCCGCGACATACGATAATTTGATGTAGATTTCAAAAAGAACGCGTAGTGGATTTTAAAGCCGGTAAAAAGCAAGCCTCGTAATTTGATGTAGATTTCAAAAAGAACGCGTAGTGGGCTTTAAAGCAGGTAAAAAGCAAGCCTTCTAAACAATTTAAATCTCTGACCGTTGGAAATCGATCGCCCATAAAGCTTTCTCCTGAGGCAAACAAACGCTGCATTAGTTTCATCTCTGCTTCTTTCGTATTCGGCATTGCCTTGGCTTGCTTGTTTATTGCTGTTTGTTTGTTCAGTAGCATGGCCATGCTGGTTGCTTTTTCTTTGATGGATTTTTGATTGTATTTCTTTTGGTTGATTTTTCTTAGCTTTTTTTATTGCCTGTGTGCGAATTGCCAGGCCTTCCAATTTTTATTTTGTTGCCGAATACAGAATAGAAGATTAACAATTAGAGATGAAACCATGATATTCATCAGTCGGTGGTAATCTTTGTTATCTCTCAGGAGAAGCTGTCTCTCTTCTTTTTTCATTGGGTTGAAGAGGAATTGATGTGGCGCTATGTTTTCCTATTTAAGATTGGTCGGCTTGCAGGTACATGTTCTACCATCATCTCTACCTAATTTAATAAGCATTTCTCTTTGGGGTTGGCAAGCTTGCAGGTACATATTCTACCATGAACTTTGTGGTTGATTTAAGAGGTATTTCGCTTTCTGTCCATTTTTGACCTACTTTTTTTCAATCTCTATCCTTCTCTCCATTTGGCTGGTTTGCAGTCAATTATTTTTTTGCGCAGGAATTGTACATTCCATCCTCATTCATTCTAGGTACTTGACGTGGAGTCGTAACATTATTTTTGGGAAATTATTGGTAAGGACCATTTTTCCTGATTTCAGGGTTTCTTACTAGTGTAGTGATTTGATGCCGTTTCTTACCAGTGCAGGGTTTCATTGCACATTGCAGTAGCGGTATATCTGATTGGGCCATCTTCCGCTATACGCATGCAGGTTATGTGATTAATCCAAGGTGGTTTTATTCTTTGAGACGACCTAGTGTGCTGCGTGATATTTAACGCGTCTTGCCTGCGAGCCTGGCTGCTTCTCAAGCATCTTCGGATTCGTTATTTTTGACTAAGTATTTTTCATAAGTGTTTTAAAATGTAATTAAAGTTTTTTCAAATCATAAGTGTTTTGCAATGCAGTGAAGAGTTGAGGAACTAGCCGAGAAAGCCCCTTTTAAATATATGGTGGCCCCTTTTAATTCTTACTGAGATTTTCCACAGCGGTAATATTGAGAAGTTTTTGTGGTTGATTCCCGATGCCGAATAGAGTAGAAGAGGCAGCCGAGGAAACTTCCCGTTAAGTATTTGGTGGCTCTGGTTTATGCTTCATCTGATTAGCAGACAGTTTTCGGGTTGATTAGCTTCTCATTTTCATCTGCTTATCAATAGCTTTCCGGGTTTTTAGCTCCTGTGAAAATGAAAATAAAACCCAGTTATTAGTGGTATGTATTTTTAATTGTAGGTGCAGTTGTCGGAGGCATTCACTACAGTACTTGGTCAAGTAGGCACGCAACCTGTAACCCTCTATTCAATACCAAGTCATGAAATTAGGATTAAATTAGAGTATGATTAATTTAGATTAAAAGTAGTATTATTGTATTAATTTGGGCTGAAATTACAATATAATTTATTACTTTATATTAATTTGGGTTGAAATTACAATATAATTTATTACTTTAGTTTTATTTTAATTTTTAATTTATTAAAATAAACTAAAGTTTATATAAATATAATTAATTTCATGTAAAATTTAAAATTAAATAAAGTTTATAAAAAATATTATTATTTTTTAATATTGTGTTTTTTAAATTAATTTCATGTAAAATTTAAAATTAAATAAAGTTTATAAAAAATATTATTATTTTTTAATATTGTGTTTTTTAAATTTAAAAGTAAAATAATTTTTAATAACATTTATAAATTATAATTTAAATTAATTCTTAATAATTTCAATTTTATGTAATTTCAAAAAAAATTAAATTAATTTTTAATATATATATATATATATATATTTTTTATAATTATTTAATTTAATAGAATAGTTATTGATTAATAAATGTAATTAAAAAAAAAAGACGTTCTCAATATTATATTTAGTTTTTGATATATTTCAATAGTGTATTATTTTTTATATATGAAATGAATAGAAAGTGTCTCATTATTGTTATTGATAATAATAATTACATTTAATTATATTTTCATTAAAATATTATAAATAATTAAATTTATGAAATGAATTGAGTGTGTCTCATTGTCATTGTTAATAAAAAGTATGTATAATTATATTTTAGCCCATGAGTCCTAACATTATTTTGGGAAATTGTTGGTAAGGACAAATTTTCCTAATTTCAGGGTTTCTTACCAGAGCAGTGATTTAATCCAGTGGTTGTATATTGCAGTAGCTGCATATCTCGTTGGGCCATTTTCCGCTATAAGCATGCAGGTTATGTGATTAACCTAAGGTGGCTTTATTCTGTGAGATGACGTAGTCTTCTGCGTAATATTTTAAGGTGTCTCGCCTTCGAACTTGGCAGCTTCTCAGGCATCATCGGATCCGTCCTTTGTGGCTGAGTATTTTTCATTCGGGTTTGATTATTTCAAATCATAAGTCTGTTAAAATTTTTAATATGTAATTAAATTTTTTCATGGTAATATTGTGAGATGGTGTTAATGACCTAGTGTTCTGTATAATGTTTTAAAGCGTCTCGCCTTCCAACCTGGCTGCTTCTCAAGCATCGTCGGATCCTTCCTTTTTGCTGAGTATTTTTCATTCTTGTTTGATTTTTTCACCTCATAAGTCTGTTAGAAGTTTTAAAATGTAAATAAATTTTTTTGATGGTCGATTTAAAATGTAATTAATTTTTTTTGTTAAATTTTTCTGTGGTTGATTTGCAATGCAGAGAAGAGTTGAGGAGGTAGCCGAGAAAACCCTTTTAAATATGGTGGCTCCCGTTTATGCTATATTTTCCACAGCGGTAATATTGAGAAGTTTCTCACGCTGAATAAACACCAGCCCCTTTTAAATATATGGTGGCTCTCATTTATGCTTCAATTCCTACTGAGATTTTCCACAGCGGTAATATTGAGAAGTTTTTGTGGTTGATTCCCGATGCAGAAAGGAGTTGAAGAGGAGGCAGCCGGGGAAAACTCCTTTTAAATATTTGGTGGCCTCTCGTTCATGCTTCATCTGCTTATCAGACGGTTTTCGGGTGATTAACTTCTCATTTTCATCTGCTTATCAAATAATTTTCAGGGTTTTCAGCGCCCGTGAAAACAAAAATAAAACCCGTGTGGTATGTTATTAGTGTGTAATTGATACGAGATTGCTTATCCGTGTGTATTTTAATTGCAGGTGCAGTTGGGGGAGGCATTCACCGCATTCTTGGTCAAGTACGCACGCAACCTGTAAACCTCTATTCAATGCCGTAACGATCTATAATCATGAAATTTGGATTAAATTTGGGTATGATTCATTTAGTTTATTATACTGAAACCACAATATAAATAATTAATTTAGTTGTATTTTAATTTTAAATTTATTAAAATGAATGGAAGTTAATATAAATATAATTAATTATATTTTAATTTTAAATTTATTAAAATGAATGGAAGTTAATATAAATATAATTTGTTATATTTAATTTTGAATTTATTATAATGATTTTTTATATAAATATAATTCATTTTATGTAAAATTTAAAATTAAATATAATTTATTAAAAAATACAAATTTTTAATATTGTGTTGTTAAAATTTAATAATGATATTTTATTTATTTATTATGTAAAATGATTTCTATTTTTTTAATTATAATTAAAATATAATTCTTAGTACTTTAAATTTTATATATTTTCAAAATTTAAATTTAAATTAATTTGAGATTTATTAAATTTTTTATAATTATCTAAGTTAAATTTAATAGTTATAAATTAATAAATGTAATCTAAACTAATTTAAATTTAAATAAGAAACATTTAATAATATATAAAATATTATATTATATATTTATTTTTGATATATTTCTATTGTATATTATATTATATTTTTTGTTTTTAATATATGAGATGATTTGAAAGTGTTTTATTATTGATAATAATAATTAAATTTTTATTAAGGTATTATAAATAATTAAATTTATGAAATAAATTAAATATGATTTATTTTATTATTATTAATAAAAATTATATATAATTATATTTTAGTTTAGGCAACAAGTTTAATTAGTTTTCTTAATTTACGATGTAAATCAAGAAGTTCAAATAAACTTAAAAAAATATTATATACTTTATTTAAAACAAAAAATTAATTCTTTTATATTTCAAAATTTTAATTAAATTTAATAATATTTTTTTCTTGGTGAAATATATTTAAGTAAAAAAATTGAAATATAGAAAATTTAAATTATAATGTTGCAAATCTCTTTCCTTATAGTATTTGTTGTATTGGATGATTGAACTTTCTAATTCCCAACTATAGTTCATCTTCAAGATGTAGAGAGAATCTTATCGACATTATTTCAATTTTCATTTATAATATTTATATTTTTAATTTCTTCATTAACTTATATTATATATATATATATTTAATTTATTGCAAATAAATGTATAATACTATATTTTATATTTTTATAATAATAATTATCAATAATTATATTTTATGTTTTATAATTTTATAATAAAACTAACAATTTATTATTTATATTATTTCAAATCTTATATATATATTTTAAATTTATTTTATTAATTCAAATTTTATATAATTATTTAATAAACATAAATTAAAATAATTATAAAGCATATTATTTTTTGGAAAGAAGTTGAATTAGTGATGGTTGGAAAAATTATGTATGTATATTATTATCAATATAAATATGATATTAAAATGTTGTTTAATATAGTTAATTAATTCATTAAAAATATTATTTATAATGGTTAACTAAATCATTTAAGTGTAGAATTTTCCCCAAAATATATATTGTTGTCATTTTACTAAATATATATCATTGTCATTCTCATTAATAATAATTTTAATTAAATTTATAGTTTTTTTTGTTAAAATTAAATTTATACTTAGTATTCATTTAATATTTAATTTTTTAATAAAAATATTTAGTAAAATTAAAAATAAAATTAAAACTAAAATTAAATAATTATTATTATTTATTAAGTTAACAATAAAATTAAAAATTAAAAATACTTAGGGTTACCCATCCATTAAAAAAAACTAATGTAAATACCAAATCTCTTATTTAATAGCTATTAAGATTGGTTTTATTCAACATGAGCCAAATGCCAGTCATCTTACCTCATTTATTGCCCTTATTGAATCATTAAGTATATTTATTTGTAGTAAGTAGGATCAGCTAGAGGAATTTTTTTTAGTGTGAAATTTTTTTTTAGCATTATATATAAAACACCAGTATAATATTTGTCATTATGAGAGCTCCATTTTAAAGATGGTTATCATATAGTTAGGCTGATAGCCCCGGCCTCATTTCATATAATTTCTACATATTGAAAAGTTAAAAAAAAAAGAATAACAGTAATAATTGTCTGCCATCTACTCTAAATCAGAGTATGAAGAGAGTGAACAAACATAAATAAAGTGAAACCAAAAACATATAAAAAGTGAACAAACATAAGTAAAGTGAAATAAAAAATATAGAGAACAACATAGTGCAGATATAGTAAGTACGCTTGTGAAAACAAAAGAATGTTCCCCATCATGGAAAAGTAAAAAACCCAGCATCATGCTAACAACCCTCCATCTCCAGCGTGATATGTAGACTGTTTTGAGGAGCAATGATTCCAAGCTTGGACATGGTGTCAGCAGTGGAAGTGTCAACCCTGGGAATGTGCTGAATAGAAATCTCTTGAAAAGTGTCCATGAGATTACTGATGTTCTTAAGCCAGCCTTGTAAGTGTGGTTATGGGTAAAGGAAGAGGCGGAAAGCTGCCAACAACGTCCCAGCCATCCATACCTGGTTGAAAGACTTTTTAGGACAGCCATTATATATTGGTTTGTTTTTTAAAAGGTTCCGGTTTCTGAATTTGCTGTGGGCATGGAGCATCTCAAGGAATAGCATTACAGAAAAAAGCATTTCAATGAAATATAAGTAATGAATTTTCCAGTGAACTGGTTGGGGTTCAACCTTTTCTCCGAAAAGTCAATGGAATATGCCCAAGTGTTGGACGTCCAGTCACTCCCAAAATTGAAAACGTCTCTAGTTGCTGAATGCTTGAAAAATGCAGAGGACGAAGATGAAGCCAGTGTTTGGATAGGAAATAGTGGACGAGCTGGGAAATGTATGATCACCTGACACTATTGGGGGCATTGCAAAAGAAAATGAAGTCAGTAAACATAGAGTTAATGTGGTGAAAATTTCAGATGCTCGGAGCAATTCAGATACATCTCAGAAGTAGATGCAAGCAAGTAATTTATAAAGAGTTAATGTCGTGAAAGTTTCAGATGCTCGGAGCAATTCAGATACATCTCAGAAGTAGATGCAAGCAAGTAATTTATAAATTAGAGTTTAATTAAATAATTGATAAATTATATGATGGCATCTCTGCTTATGAGACAGTTTCTCGAACTCCTTCGCAAGCAAATAATTCTGGTATCTCGACTTTGAAAATGTCTACTTCATCTAGTTTAAGAAATCAAGGGTTAAAATGGAGAAATGACTTCAAAATTAGGGAACATAATAGGGTATGCTACATCACTCCTGCAAAAGCATGCACAGCCTCGGGCTTTGCTATAGTTTTAAGCAGAAGTTAGAAAGGTGAGTTAGGCAATGCCATTCGCATTGAATTTCTGGTAACTATCTTTTAGGGATTTATTACCTTTGCCGTGGAGACCATTTTTTATAATTTAGGGATTTTTTACTTGTACCATGGTTTAATGCGCTGGTTGTGTAGTTTATTCTTCCATTTTCTACCAAAAGCATGCAAGTTATGTGATTAATCTGTGGCACTGTTATCAGTGAGATGTCTTGAAATTACAATAGAACATATTCTCTGGGTCGCATTTCGAAAAGTGTTTTGTGCAATATTTTAATGCAAGCTTCTTACACTCTCCGCCTCTGAATCTCACATCAATGACAGTAGACACTTTCGTTTTGTTGGGTATTTTCAGTTTTTTTTTTAATTAATTCATAGATCTGTCAATTTTTTCTTTGATGAATTCAAAATTTTACAGTTTCAGAATGAAAAACTGAACATTCAATCATATTTTTTTGATTGATTCGGAATGTAGAGAGCAGTTGAGGAGGCAGCGGAGGAAGTCAATTTTAAATATTTGGTGGCTGTTGTTTCTGCTCCAATTCCAATTCCAGGTAGGTACACGATGTTGTTTCTGCTCCAATTCCAATTACAGGTAGGTACACGATCTCTAACCCTGTATGAAATGCGAAATCATAATTTACCCCGTTTGAATTGCGAAATCATAATTTATTTTTCTGCTTTCAGCTTTTCTTAACAGTGCAGGGGTTTAATGCAGTTGTTGTATATTTCATTGTCCCTTCTTCCACTATAAGCACGCAGGTTATGCGACTAATACACGGTGGTGTTATTGATATGACCGATAAACAACAACAGAGTTCATTGGCTTTATCGCATCGTAGGAGTGTCCTGCGCAATATTTTAACACGGGGTTTACATTTTGTCTCGCCTTACAACCTCAAATCAACGGCCCTTCTTCAAGCTTCACTGGTCCCATTCTTTACAGTTTGGTATTTTTCATTCTTGTTTGATTCTTTAAACAATAATAAGTCTGTAAATTTTTTTAACATGTAATTAGAATTTTCCAGGGTTTTTGTGATTGATTGTGATTCATTCCTGATGTAGAGGTAGCTGAGAAAACACCTTTCTAAATATTTGGTGGCTGTCGTTCAGGCTCCAATTTTTACTGAGAATTTCCACTGTAATTGTGAGACCTTTTTGTGATTGATTCCCGATGGAAAGAGGAGTTGAGGACGTAGCGGGATGAAACCCCTTTAAATATTTGGTGGCTTTAGTTCATGCTCCAATTCTTATTGAGAATTTTCACAGTAATATTAAGAGAGTTTTTGTGGTTGATTCTTGACACAAAAAAACAGTTTAGGAAGCACCTAAGAAAACCCTCTTTTAAATATTTGGTGGCCCTCATTTATGTTCCAATTCTTCTTCTCAGCAAATTTACTTTTTGGGGTTTTATCTATTAAGCGTTACTGTGAAAATGAAAATAAAACACAATTGCCGTATGCTATTATTGTCTGATTTTTCCAATTGAAATAACATTGAAGAAACAACAGTTTGAGATCGCTTATTCGTACGTGTTTATTTATTGTATGTGTAGTTGTCGGAACATTTGTCAGAGGCATTCACTGCATTTTTGGTCAAGTACGCAAGCAACCTGTAACTGTCTACGCGCTGCGAATTCATGAAATTGGAGCACAGTTGGTTAAATTTTTTGGTCAAGTACATAACCTGTAGCCGTCTATGGGACCACAATTTGGGTTAAATTAGAGTACAATTAATTTAGATTAAACATAATCTTATTATTGATTTAGATTGAAATTAGAATATTATTAATTATTATATATATATATTTTTAAATTAATTATAATAAATTTATTTTTTTGTATTTTAATTGTTAATTTATTTAAATATATAATTAATTAGTTAACTGAATTTATTTTAAATGATTGTGAGAAATAATTAAGATCTCCCCCATAAATTCAAATTTTAAGTGATTAACCAAATAATATTAAGTTACATTATTGGGTTACATTACCATCTTTGTTTTTTACTCTAATACTTTTTATTGCGCCTCCATTTTGTATAGGCTTTAGATGCCATTCCCGATGCCCCTCTATTAAAATGAACTTAATCTTTCTATGTTTTGATTTTTTTCAAACATATAATGAATTGTTTATTATTTTTATTTATAATAATAATTATTAATTATATTTTATACAAGTTATTTTTATTAAATAATATTATTTTATTGTAATCATTTATACATATTTATTATAAAATATTTAATAAATATTTAAATATAAATTATAATAAAATATATTGTATTTATATAGAGTAGTTTAATTATTGGATATTTTGATTATTTTATTATATTTGATGATAAAAATGTTTATGAAATTGTTTTATTTTTATGGTTTAAAAATTAAAATACATTTTTGAATCTATATAATTTTTAGAGTACTCGGAAAAAAATTAAAAAATTCTTAACAATAACACTACAAATATTTAGCTCCAAGAGTTAGCTCAATGGGTTAAATCAAGTGCTTCGTCAATGGGAGGTCACAGGGTCGAATCCCGAAAGTTCTTGGGGTCAAGGCAGGGCACAGGGTGGAATCCCGAAAGTTCTTGGGGTCAAGGCAGTAAATAGGCCTAGGCCGAGGAGTGTGACCCCCTTGACCCCCTTCACCTGGCACACCCCTTCTGGTGGGATCCACCCTAGCAAACCCATTGACCATGGGTATCCTTGAACCAGAAGTAAAAAGAAAAACACTACAAATAATAATAAATATTATTAATAATTATATTCTATATTAAATATGTAATTATTTAATAATAAAATTAATCAATAATTAAAATTGCTATTACTTAATAATTATTATATTATTTTTAATAGAATTAAAAATATAATAATTATTATATTATTTTTAATAGAATTAACCATAAAGAAAAAATGATATTCCTATTTATAAAAAAATAAGAGTAGAAGCAACTGTGGCCAATTTATATATAAAGAGTAATATAGACCCAAAATCTCTCATTTAATAGTTGCTGGAACGGTTCAATATTTTATTTATAGAAAGCAGATTCAGCGAATAGAACTTGAGAATGCCCTCCTCTTTCACTCAAAAATGTAGGTGAAAGAACTCTGATTATCTTATTTACAGCGGCAGCTAAAGGAAAGGCAAAAGCCTAAAGCTGCTAACCATGTTCCCAGCCATCCATATACCATAGAACGGTTGGAAACACTGCCATTTACTTATTGAAAGCTGCCCCTCTTAAACGACTTTTAAGACGACCATTATATACAAGTATGAATCTCGTATTGGGTTGTATTTTAAAATGTTCCGGTTAAGCAGCTCGCACGCATTTATGACAAAAACTGAAGTGATGAACAAGGATTCTGAATTTGTTGGGGACTGGGCTCACAAGCTGTCGGGTACAAGAGATGATCGTCATAGTAGAGATTCTTAGAGAGAGCAGTTGGGCATAGAACCTCTTAAGGCATGGCATTAAGGAATTTTCCAATGAACTGGTTGGGGCTAAACCTTATCTTCGCTCCGAAAAGGTAATGGAATAGGCCTAGGTGTAGCACAAGTTATTTTCAAAAATGCAGAGGACGAAGATGAAGCCAGTGTTCTAAATAGAGAGGAAATAGTGAACGAGCTGGGATATGTGTAATTATAATTACCTGGGGCATTGTAAAAGAAAATGAACTCAACAAACATAGAGTTAATTCAGATACATCTCAGAATGGAATGCAAGCAAATAATTGATAAATTAGAGTTTAATGAAATAATTAATAAATTAGATGATGGCATCTCTAATTGTGAGACATTTTCTCGAACCCCATCCGAAGCAAATGATTCAGGTACCTCTGCTTTCAAAATGTCTACTTCATCTAGTTCAAAAAATCAAGGGTAAAACAAGGGTAAAACGGAGTGATGGCTTCAAATTCAGAGAACAAGACAAGGCATGCTGCATCACTCCGGCAAAGGCATGAAGAGCCTGAGGTGTTTTCCCTTTGAAAGATGGCTTAGGTAATGCTATTTACATTGAATTTTTGGTACAAACGATTTTTTATCATTTAGGGATTTCTTACTTGTGCCCGTCTACTTCATCTAGTTCAAAAATAAAGGGTAAAACAAGGGTAAAATGGAGAGATGCCCTCAAGTTCAGGGAACAGGACAAGGCCTGCTACATCACTCCTGCAAAGGCATGAAGAGGCTGAGGTTTGCTCTTGAAAGATGGCTTAGGTACTGCTATTTACATTGAATTGTTGATACAAACTAGCTTTTTATCATTTAGGGATTTCTTACTTGTGCCTCTCTAGAAATCAAGGGTAAAATTGAGAGAGGGCTTCAAATTCAGGGAACCGGACAAGGCATGCTACATCACTCCTGCAAAGGCATGAAGAGCCTGAGTTTTGCTCTTGAAAGAGGGCTTAGGTAATGCTATTGACAATTTTGTCATTTAGGGATTTCTTACCTGTGCCGTGGAGACAAATATTTTATAATTTTGTTATTTCTTACCTGTGTCGTGGTTATGTAATGGATGTATAGTTTATTGTTCCATCTTCTACTAAAAACATACTGATTATGTGATTAATCCGAGGCAGTGTTGAAATGGCTCAAAATCACGAGAGAGTAATGCAGGACTCGGCCTTTAATCTCAAATCAATGGGGCTAGTCAGACATCCTCCTATCAGTCTATCAGTCTATTTTCATTAGGTATTTTTCATTTTTATTTATTTAATTAAATTTTTTCTTAATTTTAAAATGGAAAAAGAAAACATCCCATTATAGTTTTTTAAAATAATATGAAAAAGCTCTTGTGATTGATTCAGGATGCAGAGCGGAAGCGAGGAGGCAGCCAAGGAAATCCCTTTTAAATATTTGGTAGTCATCATTTTCTTTTTCTCAGTAAAATTTACTTTTTATTTTCATCTTCAATGGACAGTTTTATATAGTGAGGGTTCCTATCAAAATGAAAATAAAACTTATTGTTATATGTGATTATTACAGTTAAATGACATTGAAGAGGCAACCCGTCGTACGACATCGCTTGTACGTGCATATTCGGACGTGTTTATTGCATGTGAACTTTTCAGACGCATTCATCCGAATCATGGTGAGGTAGGTACAAAATCTCTAACCCTGTTTTAGATGCAAAATCAATATATTTGTTATTTTCGCTGAATGGTTAATAATATAGATTTTAAGACAATAAAGGATTTTAAAATAATAAAATCTTTATAATAGAAAGGTTCGAAAACAAAACTAATAAATTAGTTATATTAAAATATTTATATTATTTTTAATTTAAAAATTAATTAATTATAATAAAAATATATTATTTTTTAATTTTAGGTATAACTAAAGCAGGATTGATTAACTTGTATGCAGAAGAATATTACAATAGTATTGATTAACTTGTATGCAGAAGAATATTACAATAGTATTGATTAACTAGGATGTATATTACAATAGTATTGATTAACTAGGATGTAGAAGAATATTACAATAATATTATATTTTTAAAATTGAATGGTTTATTATAATGTGTTTTTAATACAACAAAAAAAATTGTAAGCAAGGCCAGAGGGACAAGGCAACAAAAAATATTTCCACATGTTTGTTAGGAATAAATCTTCTACTCTATACCTAGTCTTCCACTTCAAAAATGGCTCTTTGTACCATTTCTAGGATAATACTTCTATATCTATCCACCGTGGCATTGGCAATTGACTGTGCACGAGTTTGACTCGCAATAGGAGGGGAGTTGGGGGCGGGGAGGGACCCAGGTGACTGAAGATCTCTCCATGATGGGGGGTTAATGATGCCTAGCCATATTGCCAAACCCAAAACTAAAAACCAACTCAACACAAGAAATGTTGGAGTAGTTTGAAGGATACTAGGTGACACAAAGAGAGGAAGGACTGACACTGAGTGGTGTGGGAATGACACTAAGTGCAAAGGGAGACCACAGGGAGGAACCCCCGAATGGAAATGCAAATCCCTAGAGCGAAACCATAGTAAAACTAGAAAGAAAGGAATCCAAAAATGGAGGCCAGGTGGATACGGGACCAACAACCAAACTTGAACAACTCTGAATTCCATATAATGAAACCCCACCAAAACTAACAAGCCCAGAGTGGGCACATAAAACCAGAATTCCAAGATAACACTGATATCATCACATTTACAACTACAGAAAAGTTCAGGGTAGAAACAAATTTGCAAACTTGTAACACTTTCTTTATGGTTGTAGTGCCCTAGATGTGGCATATTCTACGCCGACAAGCTTCTAATTGAGAACAAGCACCAACCCTGCATGCAAGGCTATCTCCATTCCCCAACAAACATTGTATCACCTTTTTCTTACCTTTTCTTTCTCAAGAATAGTAAGTCCACAGAGGATAGTAACTTCCAATAGGTTTGTGCAAGGGAGGTCCTCGAGCTGGTATATAAGTTACAGGGCGCCATTCCTCATTGTCCTTCTTCCAACCAATATCATTATACTCCATTTTCCACCCTGATTCATACATGATTGTTATTCGTTGGCACCTCGAGTCTGTGTGCAGGGTGGTTTGTCCTTCCCTGGACTCCCATGCATCCAAAAACCTCGCCTCCATCCTCTCCCACACTTCTAGAAGATTATGTCCTGATTGCAGTTGTACTACCATCCTTGCAGGATGTCATTTGGTGGCAGCCTTTCCCCTCGTCATAATTGTTTTGCCCTCATTTTAGTTAGTGGAGTCCACCCCACTGTCAAAGCACCCTCTGTGGGGGGTCTTATCTTTTCTTGCAATTTCTTCACGCATAATTTTGATAATTCCTACTTTGACTCTTGACCACTCTCGATCCAACATTTCATTTTTATGATTTAATCCTTGATTAGCTAGTCTATTAGGTAACATATTCCCTTTCTTAAATGTATGTGAAAGGACAGGGGCAGAGATTGTAGTTAAGAGATTTTTTATTCTATTCAATCTTGCTATTAATATCCAACTATCTGAAATTTTTGTTGGACTATAACCATTTTGAATTTTCTTTACCATTGATATAATAATTTTGGAAACTCCTTCGATTACTAATTTTTGAATTTTTTTATTCTTGGCTATTATCAAACCTTGTTTAAGAGCTAAAAGTTCTACCATATTATTAGTGTCCTTCCCTAGGTCCCTTGTAAAAAAATCAAGGACCCGTCCTTTCTCATCTCTGAAAACCCCACCCAAGGTAGTTGGACCAATATTACCTTCAGAGGCTCCATTGAAATTTAGTGTCACAAAGCCTTCTGGCG
This sequence comes from Pinus tabuliformis, assembly GCA_031772625.1. Lineage (NCBI taxonomy): Eukaryota > Viridiplantae > Streptophyta > Pinopsida > Pinales > Pinaceae > Pinus > Pinus tabuliformis. The sequence goes on along the minus strand of CM062816.1, from coordinate 471,419,960 downwards.
GTGGTTGCCATTGATCTGGGCTAGAGTACTTTGGCTAAGGGGTGGGACATTAGGGAGGAAATAGATTCATTGATTCCCAAAGTCACCAAAATTTGTGATTCTTTGGAGGTGCACTCCTAGTCTTGGCTTGACCATGGGATGGTCAAGATTGTCTCACAAACTTTTTCCACAATGGAGTTCCAAATTATGTCCGTGTTCTTTTCTTGGTCTTTAAAATTTCTTTTGTTTCTCTTTTTCACACCTCCCATAATATAAACCTAGGGAACAACTGCTAGACCCTATTAACTATGGCACTTTGAAATGGTCCTAGACTCCATTCCTCGAGAGTAGTAATTATATTGTTGCTATTTTGATCTGATTTTTTGAAAATTATGGCTATTTTGTCCCATATCTTGAGATGCTCTACATTTTAAGCCTTGTTGCCACATAAATAACATCTACTTGGGCCTTGAAATCCTCTTTTCTGAAAATTGTCCCAAGTTAAAATTTTGTTTTGCATGAGAAATCAAAGGAGGAGTGTCACTTTAGGCCAGAGCTTAAGATTCCATAATTTCTTCCACTTGTGGATGGTTGGTTGTCCTTCTAATCTTGCTAATATTTTGTGAGCTTCTTTTAAATAGATCTTTTCAGCCAATGACACCATCAGAGAATATCCTTCCTTGATTGAACTTTGATTTTCCTATTTTCTAATTCTTTTATGAGTATTTCCTATGTTTCATTACTTATGTTTGTTGGCCAGATTGTGCATCTCTCCCACTGTCTACATTGGTGTTGTGATACTGGTTGCTCCTAATAATGCTTGACCATCTCTTTACCCTGTGCTAGTAATTGTGTTTCTTTCTCATTTAATTCTCCCTCTTTTTCTAGTATTGGCCATTGCTACCAAGAGTCCTCCCAAAAAAAGGCAAGATCTCCCTTTCTAATTTCCCAAAAGCTGTGATTTTGGATGATATTTTTGTTTTTCTAGATCACATTCCATATGTGTGATCCCCTAATGTCTCCTTCCAGTCTGATTAGCTAGTCCTCATCTACTCTCGGTACATATTTCTCCTTCCAAACTTTTCTCCATATTGCTCCTTGGTTCTTAAGCCATCTCCACTAGGTTTTTGCGCGTAGTGCATGACTGAGAATCACCGGGTCTCTCAGTCCCAAGTTCCCCAGGTTCTTCGGGTTGCATTATTTTTCCCATGCTACCAAGGCCCATTTATTTTGAATATTAACACCACCCACAAAGAAAGGCTCTCTGTATGTTTCTTATTTTTTGTAGAATTGCTTTGGGGGCTGCTAAGGATGAGAAAAAGTACATTGGAATTGCCTGTAGCATAGATTTAAGCATAGTTAGCCTTCCAGTTAGGTGGAGGGATTTGAAAGTCCAACATGAAAGTCTTTTTAATACTTGACATAAGTTCTTCCCAAATTATAAGTTTGAGTGGGTTTTTAACCAAGGGGTAACCATGGTATTTGGACATAAGGGAGCTATTTTGAATACCCATAAATCTAGAGATGTGAGTTTGAATGGATATGGGTGTGTTAAAGAAAAAATTTCGAATTTGGCATAATGTATCTCAGTACCCAAAGCATAAGAAAAATCCTTCAAAATTGCTCTGAAGCTTTTAGCCTCTCCAGTGTTACTTGGGAGCGGGAGCGGGAGCGGAAGCGGGAGCGGGAGCGACCATTTTCAGAAGCTCCCGGTTTGGGAGCGAATCCCGGAGCGATTTTTTAAAAATATATATATATTTTATATTTTTTAATTTTTGATACATATATGTCAGCAAAAACATGTAGAATGATGAAATAGACATAAAAAACATAAAAAAACATAAATTGATCATTGAACCATATCACATCAATCATCTAGAAATTATAATCGTCATCAACCTTAGTAAAATAATAAATTAAAATAACATTCAATTCAATAACATTTATCATCATTGATCACCAAAGTAACAAGTTGTACTTGTAAGCCAAGTTTAACCATTACAAGAAGTAATATCGAAGATATTTCTAAGTCCTAACTTCTAACTGTTAACATGATATGAAATGTTAAAAATTTATAAAATGAAACATGAATAATGAGATGAAATGAAACAACTTTAGTCTTTCACAAAGCATCATATTCATAATTCACAATCATTACCAATGAGTTATAATTGCCAAGGCCCAACTTCAAACTTCAAATTTTCATTGTCACAGTGATATAATGTTTACAAAAAATATCATAATGTCATAATGATATGAAAGAGTCAAGAGTCAAGAGTCAAGGACTCAAAACTCAACACTGAACAGTTATGAAAACTAAAGTGACAAGTCTAATAGAAACTAAAAAAGACAAGTAAACTGTAAATCTACAAGTGGCCCTTGCCACGAGAGTCTCCAGGAGTATAAGTAGGTCTTGGCGGTCTTCTAGGAGTCTCCCGCCCAGACCGACGACCAGAACTAGAGCCTCCACGCGAGGGTGTCGATGGAGGTGGTGACAGCAATGGAACAAGACTCGGGCCCCGAGAACTGCTACTGGATGGTGGAGGTGGAGGTGGCATGGCTGCTGCAGCTGCTTCAGCTTCATCCCGTACAAGCTCATCTTCTAGTTCTTCCATATGTACAATGCCATCCTCTAAATTGTCGTCCTCAGGGTGATTGTCCCAAATTTTATATGTGGGATCTTCATTAGCCCGATCACAGTAATGGCTCAACAACCTCAAATTGTAGTGCACATAAACCAAGCTTTCTGCTCGGTTTTCGTTGAGCCTGTTTCTTTTCACATTATGTATATAACTGTAGGTGCTCCAACACCTCTCTGCAGAAGAAGAATTTACAACCTGTGCAAGAACTTTCAATGCCAATTTTCGCAAAAGTCCGTCGCCGCCATATGTTTCCCACCATGTGAGAGAATCAAATTTATCTTTGTCGTCCATTGCATGGAAGTTACCATACAAACCACTGCCAGTGAAGTATCTGCCTATTTCAAGGCGCACAGCTGCACATTCCTCCCTGTCAGGCACCAACTTTTCTAATGCATCCAGATATCCTTTAGTTACCTCTCGATCTAAATGGGGTTTGGTCCTAACACCACCCCCTGCTGCAGGTTTGCCCAACCAAGAATCTGAGTAGTATTTTGGCGTAAGGATATACGCCAAGCAATGTAGTGGAAGGTTAAGCCTTTTCCACCGTTCACACACACAATCGTGAATCAGATTGTACAAGTCGGGATCTCTGTTATTAACAATGTCTTTTATTTCCCCCAACATGGTATCCATTTGCTCATACACCTCGCCAATCACTGGTTTGTCTGTATCTGCAAACCGAATCATGTTATAAATTGGCTTGGTGAAATCCAATACCTGTCTCACAGCTGTCCAAAACTGCCCATCAAGAGCGGCCTCCTCCACCGTTTCAAAACCTGCAATGTCAGCTACATTTGTAGCCCTTTCCTTTAACACCTGCCAATTTGGACTTGATACCATGCTAGCTAAACCCTCTCTTACCTTCAAAAGGCGCCTGAAGGTGAGGTAATAGCTACCAAATCTAGTCCTCGCAATCTTCAGCAACTCCAATCTCGAGTGACTGCGGAAAAGGCCATGGGTATTGCTATGATTTGTAATAAATTTTATCATTTTTTTTCCTCTCTTGTACAAATCCCCAATCCATTGGTATTGTTCATTTTTGTTTTTGACAATATCATGCAACAGAAGGTTCAATGTGTGAACCAAACATCCAGACCAAAATATGTTCGGGTATCTATCCTCAATAATTGCTCCCGCTGCCTTACAATTAGGAGCATTATCAGTGATGACTTGGATGACATTGTATGGGCCAATACGCTCAATTGTTTCAAGCAATGCTTCTGCAATGTTGATAGCGGTCTTGAACTTGTCTGAGTAATCATGTGCAGCTAGAAAAATGGGACCACTTCGGGACACAGCAAGAACACTTATCAATGGCTTGCCTTTTACATTTGTCCATCCATCAGATACAATGGACACCCCATTGTCAGTCCAAGAACTTGTCATTTTATTCAAAGAATGTGATATTTTTGCTTTTTCATGATCAAGGCCAACTGTTCTTGCCTTGTCATACCCAGGGCTCTTGTATCCTTTAGGGGCATCATTTATGGCAGAAACCATTTCGTGCCAATAAGGTGAGCGTAGAACATTGAATGGTATCCCATTTGCATAGAGGAACCTGTAAATTTTTGAATCCACATCATTCCTACACCCCTCATCAAGGAAATCTGATATGGTTCTACGGCGTAAAGATGATGACCCTGAGCCTCCATGTCCATATCCACTGCCTTGGGAGGATGCTGAAGGAGTTCTTTGTGAGCTTGGTTCAAAGAAACCCCTTGATCTTTTTGCTTTGTATTGGGCGTCCTCCTCTTCCTTTATGTATTTGGCTCTATCAACTGTTGACACCGCGTCGCAAGTTCTGATTCCTATTTGTTTCTCTCCATCCCATGCCCTTTTCCCGCAAAGGTGTCTTCTCAAACGGGTGTATGAGCCTGTGAAATCAGTGTTGCAATGGGGGCAATGAAATTTAGTGGTTCCACCCCCTCTCCCTGTTTCAGGCCTCTCAACATATTTCCACAATGGAGTTTGGTCTTGTTTAGTTTTTTGACCCTCATGTTCACCCTCCACATCCTCCTCACTGGGGTTTTCACCTATTTGACTTCCTCCGGCTTCTTCATCCACCTCTTCAGTTTCAGGCCCCCTCCGTTTCCTACTCTCCACCACCATAATAACCAGAAAGGGGACCAGGAAGAGGAAAATGCCAATAAAAATGCTCAGGTCCATCGTGTTTGATGTTGGTAGGGTTTGAGTCTTGAATCTGCAAATTAATTTAGTTTATTGGGATTAATTCATTTAATTTATTAATTTAATTTAAATTAATGATCTTTAAACTCAAACAGGTAAATGAAACTAACCAAATTAACTACCTAACCAGCTAAACTAACTAAATGATTAAGTTACTTACCTCTGCAAGCTTGCTCCTCGCTCCTTGGCACTTGCTCCTCGCTCCTCAGCTCTGGCTCCTTGCTCCTCAGCTCTTGCTCCTTGCTCCTTTGCTCTCAAACTCAAGCTCAATCTCATTGAAATGATTTTGTTTTGGCCCATTGGGCTTATAAATCCAAAAAAATTAGTTTAATTTTTTGTTTTTTTCGGGTCCGCGGAATTTTTTTCCGCCGAATCGCTCCCGGAGCGTTTTTTAATGCCCGGGAGCGATCGCTCCCCGATCGCTCCCGGGCATTAAAAAGCGCTCCGGGAGCGCGGGAGCGATCGCTCCCTGAAGCGCTCCCTCACAGACCAGGGAGCGCAAATTTTTTTACGGGAGCGCGCTCCCGAAAATCGCTCCCGTCCGGGAGCGATTTGGGGAGCGTGCTCCCGACCCGCTCCCGAGCCGCTCCCGCCCGGAGCGCGCTTCGGGAGCGGGTTCGAAGGGGGGGGAGCGATTTGGGGAGCGTGCTCCCGACCCGCTCCCGAGCCGCTCCCGCCCGGAGCGCGCTTCGGGAGCGGGTTCGAAGGGGGGGGGGGCGCTCCCCCGCATCACTGAGCCTCTCCAATTGTAGGTTTTCCCATGAGAAGTGTATCATCTACGAATTGTTGATGGGTCGAGGGAGGATTCTCGCCACCCCCCCATCCACCCCCTTATGGGGAGGCCCTTTATAAGGCCTTGGGAGGTTGCAAATTTGATAGTTCTCCCTAGACCATTTGCCATCAGAAGGAAGAGGTATGGCAAGATGAGGTCCCCCTATCTTAGGCCTTTAAAGGGAAAGAATGGGGGAGATAGTGACCCGTTAACCAAAATGGAGAAGAACGTTTTGGTTACTAATTCCATAACCCAACCAATCCAGATCTCATTAGACCCATAGGCTTTCAACATATGATAAATGAATTGCCAGCTTAAATAGTTGTAGGCTTTCAAATGTCTAGTTTGATGATCATCCCTGGGTATTTTTATGAGTGAATGTGTTCATGGGCTTGGAAGATACTATCCAGAATTTTCCTCCCTTCTATGAAACCAGATTGCTCTGGGGAAATCAACAAAGGAAGGAGTTGTTTAAGTTGGTTGGTGATAATCTTGGAAACAATTTTGTATATTACATTACAAAGGGTGATAGTTCTAAAATCCTTTGGCTTCTCTGAGTGGGAATTTTTGGGGATTAAAGATATGAAATAGCATCAAGGGTCGAGAGAAAGGACATATATTTTTGTGAAGCTTCCACCAGAGTCCAAACATCTTCTCCAACTATTTTCCAACATTCTTGGAAAATTTCTATTTTAAAGTTGTCTGGTCCAGGGGATTTGTTTCTTGGCATTCCCATTACTATTTGTTGTGTGCTTCCTCTTTCTATTGTTTTGATGCTTGGATCTCGACTAACTTTGTACCCTTTTGAATATGGGTTGCATTGTCAGACTGAGCTGCAACACCCACTTCTACTTGGTTACCATGTTGAACTTGAACATCCACTTCATCTTGGATTGGTTGGTTCTCCATGGTTTCATCTTCTTCTTCTTTTGAGAGGTGAGAATCAGATACCTGCCATCCTTTTGGCTTATGGGCCTGCCTCTTTTTCGTTTTTGGAATCTTTTTTGCCTATGGGCATGTGTTTTGCAAATGTCCTGTTTGAAAGCACATTCAACATCTGAATGTTGTGTTCTCTTAACCTAATACTTGGGACCACTGAAAGTTTGTGTTTCAGTTGTATGTGGTTAGGTAGACCTTTGTTGAGGTCTATCTCTACACAAATTCTGGCGAAAGTAAATAGATCTTTCTTTGTTCTTTCAAAGTCCATCTTTTTGAATTTTCCTAGAGTATTTCCAATATCCTCTAGGACCTTATGGTGCTAGAAAGGAAGAGGGAGATTTGGTAATCTCACCCATATTGACATTGTTGGGACCACCATATTTGTGGCATCAAAATCTGGGAACCATGGGGTAATGAAGAGTCCATCTCTACCCCAAAACCATGGCCCATCATTCAAGATGTTCTCTAGATCTTTCTGTGTATCAAATTGAACAATGAAAAAGCCTTTGGAACATAATTAGATGTCATAGTTGGGTGTCCAAGAAGAAAAAACCCACTAGTGTAATGCATCATATCTAGGCCAGAAACCATTAAACCTACAAATAACAACCTTGGATTGGAGAGCAGAAAAAGAGAATTTTCCTATGGAAGATTAACTTCCATGGCTAGTACTTGTTCCATTTGTTCCACGATGTAGGGTCTGTGGTTGTTTTGGATCTGATATGTTGGGATGAAAGCCTTCCCTTTCACTGCATCCTTGAAAGAGACAGATCCACTAGGGATTCTGGAGCCCGAAGCTCCACTACACAGCCTTAGATTCAAAATAATGGTGGAGTTCCTCGAGATGCAATAGTCCTTCATCTAGAAGGAGTCCTGTAGCAATTTCCCTTCGAATAATAGGCATTGAGAAATTGCAGAGATACCCAGACTGTTCTGAATGCTCTATTTCAATTTTTCCACCAAGTATGAATCCTTGATCCAGAAAATGGAGGTCTTCCTATTAAATTTTTTAATGAAAATATGAAATGTTTCCTTTTCTGTCTCTTCTCATCTTTGGGCTCGATTAGAGAGGGGAAAACAAGGGGGATTTCCATGGGATGACAAATCCCTCATGTACATAGGTATCTTCATTTCCGTAGCGCCCAAATCAAACAGGGAAGGGCAAGCACGAAAACCCATAATAAATAATTTGGACGCCAACCCAGAAGGGCTTTCCTTTTGCAAGCACCCCAAGCTGAGAATATCCCAGCCAGAGCATTAATCCTTGGGACACATGGACATACTTTGTACCATGGCTACAAATATGCCATGAACCCAAAAGAAAAGAGAAACCGATGAAAAGAGCCATCGCTCATTCATGGAGGCCTTTGGCAATCTACTATAGAAGATCAAATGTTCCTCATAATACTGAGCCTAGAGCCACCAACGCCCATCGCCAAGGTGAAAGATGGGTTTAATGTTTGCTTTCCTATGCCCGCCTCCTCTCTGTATCTCGATCTCATGGCTTGCAGTGTTGCCATCTGAAATTATGCAGGAAAGAAAAACCCTAGCGCATTGCTCAAACTCCATCCTTCGCTTCCTTCCTGGTTCTGAGAATTTTTAAGACTTAAAATTCTATTTTACTGCCTGTGTTGGATCATTGATCTGTGGAAAAACTTTGGTGTTTTTCTCTCCTTTTAACCATTGTATTTTGGATTTTTGTTTCCACAATATTTCTTCTTGTTTTAGTCTCTCTTCTAGTTGGAGTTGTAATATTGCTTCCCTATGCTTAGTCTCCTCTGAATTGCCTTCTTATATGATTGTTTGTTGTAATTCTTCCATTTCCATATTCCATTCCTTTAACTTGCCTTTTATATAATTGAGTCTTTCCTGAAATTGATACATCATTGTTCCTTCCATTGTTTTTTATTCCTTCCACCACTTCCACCAGTTGGGGTGCCTAAGCCAAAAGGCCTCAAATATAAAGCATTTATTCCTTGGACACCGAGAAAGGAGATGGAGGAGAATTATTTATTTCCCTTCTGTGCAGTCTTTCCTAGGATTTGATGAAGGATCTGGTCTAAGTTGGACTTCCTCTTCTAGTATCGCCACTGGATCCTTCAATTCCAATTCTAAAGATAATGTTTGAAAGTCCATACTGCTGTGAGTCAATTCCTTTTCCTCCTCCTCCATCACTACATCTTCTATTGGTGCTTCTTTGGTTGGATTTCCCTCTTCATATTCCGTATGCTTTTGCTTATTCTTTCTTCCTTCCAAATTGTCATTTTCTCTTGGTCTCTTTTCACCCCCACTTTCTTGTTGTTTTTCCTGCTCTTGCTGAAGAAAAATGTAGTAGTTGTCATCTCTGTTCCTTGATGTCAATGGATCCTGTGACCCTTTTCTCATTGTTTTTTTCCTATTCGTTACCCCTCCTCGTCCATTGTCTGAGTGTTTGGTGTAGACTATTGATTTTGGTTTAATGGATATTCTTTGAATGATTGAACATACTCATGACATTTGCGACATCTGAAAGGGATTTTTCATGGTGTATGGGTTACTCCCATATTTCATCCTAGTAGCTAATTAGAATGCTTGTTGGGAGTGGCTTAGTTATAAATCCAAATACATGCATAGCAATGCATATGATGTATAACACCCTAGTTTGGTTGTTTCAAACGTCATTATGAATGACCCAATATCATTACCTATACCTTCAAATGTGTCTTGATCCCAAAATTCTGTTGGCAGTGAGTATAGTCTAAGCCAAAACTAGAGCCGAGTTGAAATCTTCTTTGTTTGGGTTGAATCTTTCCACCTAGGGTTTCATATATAACCCTATCGAGTTTAAAAAGTATGGTCCTCCCTAGAATATCTTGTCCATGTTTTCCACATTGTTGAATATAACAATGAAAACGAATTTTGAGCACAATTTTAGTTCTATATCCCCTTTTAGTTGTTAGTGCTTTCAAATCCACCCTATTAGCAGTCTCTGTGATGGCCAAATGCCAATGAATTTGCATATTTGTGCACGATCCTTCATTTACTTGATTTTTTCTCCTACTTTCTTTGAAATAATTTCAAATACTAGGGTTTTTGTAATTTGTGGGAGGCATGACTAGTGTTTGTTACCTCCTTCCCCTATTAATTGGTTGTTTTCGGTCGACTTTTTCTTTTTCCCTCTCCTTATGAGGAGCTTGTGTTGATTGTTGAAATTTCTAAGTCTAACTAGTTAGAAATTTTTTTGCACTATCTGGTTTATTTCTCCTACTTGTTAATTACTGAACAAGTTATTTAACCATATAAATACTGAAATAAACACAATGCAGTCTCAACCATCTACAGATCAACAACTGAAAGAAATAGACAAACACACAAGGGACACCGTTATTTTTGGACAATCGTCCCTGGAAAAACCCAACTTGGGAAAATCGGTGCAGCAGTTTTGAGGGTTTTATTGTTATGCAACTTTTCTTGAGTACAATTGGGTGCCAAACTGGCTCACCCTACAGAGAAATTAATCTGGCATTAATACCTCTCTTCGGAATCAGATATTCAGAAAGTATGTTGCATGAAACCCTCTCCAACGCCTCTCTGAGGCACTACGTCAGCCCTCCTGGCCTTTGTGTCATCCTAAAACCCTCTGCGTTAACCCTCTGAGGCTCTGCATAGCCTCATTGGCCCTCTGCGTCACTTCTGCAACCTCTGCGTCAGTCACGCAGGCCCTCTGGCCCTCTACGTCACTTCTGCAACCTCTGCGTCACTCATGCAGGCCCTCTGGCCTTATGCGCAGTCACTATTGGCCTCTGCATGGCTTTCTCTAGCTCTGTGTCTGCCTCTTTGCCTCTACGCTGGTCTTCCGACACTATCTCTACCTCTCTTATATGCACTCACTACCCCTCGCTGCAACTGATCACTGGTTCAATTTCCCTTAGCAAACCTTTAGAAAATCGAATTGACTGATCACTCTTGTGTATCTCTAACTGATCCTCAAGCCCCCTCTTATACTTTTTCTATTGAGTCTTCAACGACCGAGATTACATCTCTAATTAATGGCTAAGATTAGATTTGGCTTGATCCATGTCATTTAGAACCTTCTAACCCAGTTTTATATTAATACCCATTAATATTTTTATTTTCCTAAGTTTAGACTTAGGAACCCATTAAAAATATTAATTATTTTAATATCTCCTTCACCGGGCAAAATTTCCCCAAACCATTTCTGGGTCTTGGAGATCTCATGTGCTTTACTGCAGCCCTCTCTCATCGTGATGCATCATGCCGCCCATATCACTACCACTGCTACTCTTGCACTGCAGCTCAGTTTTTTTCCAATGGAAAAATCGTAATCTTTCATTATGTGAAAAAATTACATGTAGTAGATGCTCGAGGCATATGCAAGTACTATTGGCCCATGACCATTTCGAAACTAACTGTGTCAAAAATATAACTGGCCAAGCCATTTCCTGTACATATTCAAATTGTTTGTCTATACATCAACAAAAATAAATATATACATGTTTTGGATAAAGCTATGATAAAACAACAAAAAATATATATAATTAGGGCCTTTCCACCCTATGGTAATCCTAGTCTATATATGGCCTGTGGTGGTATTGGTAGAAATCTGCTCCCGTCTGTTCAGAGATTATCCACAAGCCTCGGGGTAGTAGTGAGCCCTCCTTGGAAAGTCTGTCAGCATCTTCATTATATTCCCTGTATATATGTTGACAAGAGGCTGAGTTAAACACTGCTTTGAAATTGTATTGAAATAGCATGACAATGATTTATATTGTTGAACCAGTTGATAATAATTTTTGAGTCCCCATAGATCTGAATGGTAGTGCAATCATGTGCTAATGCAAAATGGAGCAGATGTCTGAGGGTAATAAGCTCGACAAAATTGTTTGTTCCCTCCCCTAGTCCTAATTGGACCTTATAGAAGTGCTGATCAAAGATGTATAGCATGAAACCCCCTCTGCAACCATGAGGTTGAGCTGCTCCATCGAAGTAAGCCCATGGCTTAGATTTATCAATCCGACTAGGGGCTGAGGTTCTGCAGATGTGGGGATTTGCCTCTTCTGGGATGTCATGATAAGCTACCACAGCCTTTGCAATGATAAGAGGCCAGTGGACAGTTTTGTTCTTGAAAATAATATGGTTCTGGGTAAGCCATATAGTCCAACAGAGGATAAGAGGTAGGCATTGTGCCTTTGCTCCCTGGTGTGCTGCAATCCAATTGTTCCATGCTTGGAGAATAGAAGGGCCTTGCCATGCGTTCTGCAAAGAGAGATGTTGTGTTGTAGCTTGCCAAAATTGAATGACAGTCGGACAGAGCAGAAACAGGTGCTCGTTGGTTTCAGAGTCTTGCTTGCAGAGAACGCACCAGATCGGGCCATGAATAGATCTGTGCATAAGGGCATCGCCTGTAGGAGTTTTGTTACATAAAACACTCCACATGAAGAGGCGCGCCCGGGGAGGAGTTTTCATTTTCCAGATCTGTTGCCACCATGCTTTAGTAAGTGTAGGTTTGCGATCCAAGAGAAGGTGGGTGTAGCCCAGTTTTGGGGTGTATTTCCCATGATCAGCTAGTATCCATACTAGTACATCTGGGTCATTATTTAGATGCACATGAGCTTCAGACAAAGCCGCTAGATATGAATCCCAGGACTGATGCCATTGAACAGGAATGTCCATTTCAGGTGCTGACCTCCAATTCTGTCTGAAAATAGTGTTGTGCTCATGATCAACAATATGTGCAATCGTCGTGGTATTTCTAAGATGAAGGTATTGAATGAGATCAGGTGGAAACTGATATCTGTTTCCCCCTCCTATCCATGGATCAATACCAATGCGAACAGATGCTCCATTGTTTATGCGCCATGCCAAGCCGGATCTGATGAAAGGCATCGTTTGTAGGATTTCTTTCCATACTATAGAAATGCCCAAACGAGGCCAGTCTGATAGTCGAACCTAGTCTAATAATTGTTGTGGCCAAATGTATTTGTGGTATGACACAGTTGTCCATAGATTTTGTGAAGTGAGAAGGGAACAACTCATCTTGGCTGCAAGAGCTTGGGCAAAAACAAACAGGTATTTTAACCCCCACCCCCCCATTTTTTTGGCGATGCAATTTTCTTCTAGCTCACCCAAGCAAAAGTTTTTCCTTCCTTTTGTCCATTCCATAGATATCGATAGCATATTTCTTGGATGCGTCCGAGTATTCCCCGAGGGATCCAGGCGAGTGACATCCAATATACAGGAGTGGCTTCCAGTACTGATTTTATAAGGACAAGGCGCCCAACTCTTGATAAAAATCTATGATTCCAAATTTTCAATCTCTTCTCAATTTTAATCACTAACTAGATCCAGTCAGCAATCCCGTAACTGTGGGGTTTGATCCTAAAACCCAAGTATTTCAATCCATCTGAGGATTACGCAATTGATAATGGAAAAAATGGAGAGCTGCTTTATCCTCCCAAGGGGTGGTGTGGGACAGAGTAATAATAGATTTGGTCTGATTTGTAGCCATACCAGTGGCTTTTTCAAAGAGAATAAGAATGTCATGGAAGGAGGTAGAGTCCCTGATGCTGCCATCCAGGAAGATCATAACATCATCAACAAAGAGGAGATGTGTGAGATGGCAGAGTTCATTCATTTTCAGTCCTTTGAGTCTGCCTTCCCTTTTTGCGGTGCCAATGAGCCTGCTGAGACCTTCCATTACTATAAGAAACAGAAGGGGAGACAGAGGGCATCCTTGCCGGAGTCCACGTTCGGCATGAAAGAAGTGGGATGCAGAGCCATTAATAAGTACACTGAAGGATGCCGAATTTATGCAGCAGATAATCCAGTCTGTGAAAGCCAGAGGGAATCCTAAATGGATCAGGATCATCTTAATGAAGAGCCAACTGACACGATCAAAAGCCTTAGCAAGATCGATCTTGAGTATAATGCTTTTTAGATTTCTTGTTTTGATAGAATGAATGGCTTCCTAGGTTGTGCCTATGGCCTCATGGATCTGTCTGTTTTGGTGAAAGGCAAATTGCTCTGGAGAAATGTGATGGGAGAGTATAGGGTGGAGCCGATTTGCAATGATCTTTGCAATTATTTTGTATAGGGTATTGTAGAGGGAGATGGGATAGAAATCATTGAAGGATGCAGGTGAGTCTGATTTTGGTATAAGAGCAATGAAAATGGCATTGATAGCCTCATACATCTTTCTAGAGGTCCCGCACTCTTCAATTAAATTGAGAAGATCATTCCCAATGAGGTCAAAAAAGGCTAAGTAGAATTCAATGGACCAACCATTTGGGCCAGGGCTTTTATCTTTCTGGAACCATTTTAAAGTCCCCTCAAGTTCATCTCTGGTAATGGGAGAGGTTAGCTCAACTGCCGCTTCCGGATCTACAAAGCTTGGGAAGTGCCCTGCTACTTGAATGATATCAGCAAGGTTTGAGATAGGTGGCTCCTTGTAGAGCTGTTTGAAATGTGAGATACCCAACTGAGATAATTGGTTGAAAGTTTTTGCAATACTTCCATCCGGTGTGGGCATTTGCCAGATGGTGTTGGAGGCTTTTCTTCCCTTGGCAAAGTTCTGGAAGTACCTTATGTTCTCATCCCTTGCTTTGAGCCAGATCGCTCTACTCTTGAGTCTCCAGGTTTCCTCTCTTTCCTTCAGAATTATGGCTCTTTGATTTTCTAGCTCAATCAGATTTGACTTGGCTTCAGCGCTTAAGAAACCCCTGTTGTGGTCATCCATAAGGTGCGCCAAGGATGATTCTACAGAGGTGAGGGTATGGGTATCCCTTTGGAGTTTTTCCTTTGCCCACTTGATAGTGAGCTTCTTGAGATGCAGAAGGTTTTGACAGAATCCCTCAGCCCAAGTGTGTCCTTGAGAGGGAGGGTTTTGCATCTAGTAGTCTGAAACCAATTTTGTGTAGGAGGGATCCAGAAGCCAAGATGAATTGAATTTGAATGGGGCTTTGGGCTTAATAGGAGGACTAGATATTTCAAGGTAGATAGGCGAGTGGTCAGAGATGCCTCCGGTTCCAACCCACTGCCTATAATGAGATAATCTCTGTATCATCGGATGTTTGAGGATGAAACGGTCCAGTCTTCTAGCGAGGGCTGCCTCACCAACTCTTCTGTTCCTCCATGTTGGCAGGGGTCTGTTCATAGGAATATCTGAGAGGTGAGCTTGATCAAGAAGGTTTTCCATGATATCAGAGAGTGGGTCAATCTGTGTCGATGATCCCTAGGACTCACTATATCCAATGGAAAAATTTAGGTCCCCGCCCAAGATGAGATTGTCTGATGAGGTAAGAGAGAGATTTAGAAGCTGATTCCAGAAAGCCTCCCGTCCCTGAAACAACCCATAAACATTCATAACACGGAGATCCATACCCAACTCAGCAGAAAAAAAGTCGATACCAATGAACCCCTTTCCTCCCCAAGCCGAATTAAGGTTTATGGTTCGGGGATTGTATCCCAAAGCCAATCCACCTGAACAACCAACAACATCTAGTGCAAGGAATTCCCATCCCGGGCTTAAATTCTGTAGAATTCGAATGATGTGTTGAGCTTCACCGAGGGTTTCTTGAAGAAGGATAATGTCTACAGGCTCAGCGATAAATAGCCTACGAAGGGCTAGCTTTTTGGGCGAGCTAGCCATACCCCTGCAGTTGAAAGATAGGCATTTCATGGGGGAACCATGTCATGGGTATTCTTCGCTCTAAGAACCTGATCTAATGAAGATTGCCTTCCTGAGACCACCTCAGCACCAGCTTGGAGAATTGCATGCGAAAGGTAAGATTTGCATCCACGAAGGGGTTTGATAGTCAATGAGGGGAGGGACAGGCCAAGACTAGAGAGAGTTATATGAGAACCCCCAGAGGGAGGGCGAGATCGTAGGTTATAAGGATGAGGGGGAGCCAGGGGAGGTGATGATGGGGAAGAGGTGGCCTCTGGATTTATGGAAGGGGAAGTGGTGGAGTAAACCAGGTGATGGGAGAGAAGGGGGCAAGGAATAGATGAGGGAGAGGTGGATCGATCCTGTACAGATGCATTATGCTGATGCTATGCAGAAAATGCATAAGCAGAAGATAGAACAGGGGAAGAGGGGAGAGGAGTACCCGATGTTCGAGCCGCTTCAGCTGCTACCTTGGCTCGAGTCAGAGGTGGAGATGGGGGACCCGAAGAGTTGCCTGTGGATTGTTGGACTGGTTGAGATGGGGTCGCCTTCCGAGTTGGTGCAGGTACTGCAGATGGAGTCTTCCTGGGGATGTCAGGGGTATCCCTACCAATGCCTTCCTCCTTTTCCATAGCTGCTTCCGGGGGTTTCGAGACCAGAGGACATTCCTTATACAGATGCTCGACCTTGTGGCAGCGTCGGCATCTAAATGGCACACCCTCGTAATCAAGGATTTGAACCCTAGTGAAGTTATGCCATTGCAGGGTAATTTTTTCCTCCAGACCCTCCCGAGTGTCCAGATGCACCAGAATGCAGGCTAGGGTTCGATTTTTGGATTGTACTATGGATTTGTTGTAATCCAGGAAGGTGCCAAGGGTATTCCCGATTCGCACGAACACTTCTTCAGACCAGTACTGGAGTGGTAAGCCTGGTAACCGTACCCATAGAGGTCCAACTCCTATCTGCTCTCTTTTCGGATCGAAGAGAGGGCTCCATCTTTTGAGCAGCACTGGAGCCATTTCGATATGCCAATATCGTGCAAGAGCTAGGTTTGTGTATTCTTCAAGGGCAAAATGAAGCACAAACCACCCACGAGGAAGTATCTGAACATCCGGGAGCTGTATGAAAATTTGTCCCCAGATCTCTTTAACCCACAACCCCAATCGCTCTGCCGTGTAGGTTCTTCCACGAACCCTACCCACCAGGACTTTCCCTGCTTTGTCGGCTACTTCACCCATGGTGAGTCCTTCCCCAAACTTTATGGTGTAATCCTTGCCAGATGCCTTGACGCACCTTGCTTTCCTCTTCCCTGTACGCGGCGCAGTAGGGTGATCCTGTAATGGATCCGAGGGGAAATTTGCTTCTGGGTGTGGCTCCACCGACCTAGCTCGGATTACCGGGGTATCGAAACATCGAGAAGGAGGAGCTATGACTTGAGTCGCCTCGCAGCAGCCGGGGTGGTCGAAGGTCTTCTGTGTCTCTGCGGCTGCATCAGGGTCGGTTCTCGGGCGTGATGAAGGATTTTTGGTAAAACAATGATCTGTAGGGGGCGCGGGGTCGAAAAGAGGGGATAAATAGGTAGCCAGAAGGTTTAGGGTTCCAGGAGACAGCGGCGGGCAGTTCAGGGCGGGTGAGTCGATGGAGAGGGTCCCAATGTGTAGGGTGGAGGCCGTAAGCTCGAGGAGGGAGACAACTGGCGCCGGATTCGAGCTGGATGGCACAGAGGAAGCGGGAACTGATCTAGGGTTAGGCTTACAGAAGATAGCCTGCTCCGGGTAAGGATCCGGCGAATAATCCACGGTGTCCAGCTCCATACCCTCCATGCTGAACCTAGGAACGATAGACTGTAATCGTCGACAGTTGGAAGCAGGTGCAGGCGAGAACGGCGGGTTGTGGATGTTGTCTCGGAGGTTACGGTGACTGCAGCTAACCGTAATCAATATTACGGCTAGGGTAAGAGCAGGTAGAGCTGCAGCGCGCCATATCCTCGCACTGCAACTCAGTTACTGAGATAATGGTAACTCATCTACCCAACTACTGACATCCTTGTCATGCTAGAAACCCTCCTGATGCTGAAGCTCTCTCTGTCGCTATCCTGTGCTCCCTCTGCTGCCTCTGCGCTGCTGCAACACTTCTGGGCCGCTCGCACTGCTGCAAACACCTCTCTGCCTTCCTGCACTGCTGCAACCTTCTTTGTCCCTCTCACACTATTGCAACCCTCTCTGCGCTACTAGGGACTACTGCACTCCAGCACTCTCTGCCGCTTCATTCGCATCCGCTTCTACCTACATCCACCATCCTGCTACTGTCGGTTCAGGGCTCCCGTAGCCAGATATGATCTAAGAGTTTGGGTACCTCAAAGATCCTGCCCCTTATCTCCTGTAGTCCTCCTAACTACAACTCGATGTCTCCCCACCTCTTCTCTAGAGGTACATGAGCACTCATGGCACAATCGTCATCATCCTCTACCTCCTTCTTTGCCTTCGCTGGCGTTGCCTTGGAGTCAGACGCCTCTCCCTTATTCTTCTTCCTCGGACACTGGGTTGCATAATGGCCTAGTTCCCCACAGTTGAAGCACTTTATCTTGGAGAGGTCCTTTTTCTTCCTCTTCCCTTGCTGCCCTGCAGATGCCAGAGTCGCATCCTCTTCCTCCTCTTTCTTGACCCAGGCTCCTTTGCCACTACTTCCCGCCTTGGTCAGCCGTCTGATCTCTTCTTGGCGAAGAGCTGCCCATAGTTCTTCCCAATTTGGAAGATTCGCTTTGCCCAAAATGCTTTGGATGAATGTCTCCCACTCCTCGGAGATTGTGTTTAGGGTGGTCCTCACCATTAACCTCTGATCCGGCGTGGCCCCTATGGAAGTCAGTTGGTCCCGAATATCCTGCAACTTGCTGAGGAAATGATCTATCTCCTCCCCCTTTTGCATCTGATACAACCACAGCTGATTCTCCAGTAGCATTTTCCTCTACACGGAAGTGCCCTGATACAATGTCGTCAAGCTTTCCCACATTTCCTTTGTCGTATTCTTCTCGACAATATGCTGAACTACATGATCCTTGATCCCATCAAGGATTATGCACTTTGCCTTGGCCATTACATCCTCATACTTTTCGTTATCAGCTGGGTCGACTGGGATAGCCATAGTTCTCAAGGCAAAGGCCTTGATGCGATGTCTATCTAGAACAGACAGGATCTTGGCCTTCCAGATGACAAAGTTGGACGCCCCATCCAGCCTGTCCTAATCCCTCAGTTCGTTCATGGCCATCTCTGCTCTTCTTTTCGACTCCTCTGAGTCTCTACTTCCCTCTTGGAAGTTCTCTGCTAGACTCCCTCTAAGTCTCTACTTCCCTCCTAGAAGTCCTCTCCTAGACTCCCTCTGAGTCTCAATTTCCCTCCTGGAAATCCTTCTGCCAACAGTCGAATCGCACCTCTCTGATCTCCTTTGCTCCTACAACACTGATCTGGATTTCTTGGCTATAAATTTGCCTAGGTAGCGACTCCCTTCTACCTTGGTTTTATCCCGTTAGGTATTGTTCTGCCTCAATAGCAATAACACCCCACCAACTTCACACTCCACAATCTTCCCACAACTTCCTATGCCCTAGCAACTGAAGAATTGAGCCTCTAGGCTCTGCGCAATCCGGCAGTGGCTGAATTGCTCCACTAGCTAACTGTGTCACTCCTACTTGGCTCAGCAGGATGACGTGGCTTTTCATGAGCCTCTTCTGACTCTCTCTGCTTCTGTGCTGACACCTTCTCTGACTCGAATTGATGACACAGGCCCTCTACGTCAACCCTTCTCTGTTGCTTTCTACTTAGGAACAACTTCTGTCACTTGGGACAACTGTTTCTGCTGCAAATTCTCTGACTCAGCTGGTGCCTTCAGCTCTCGTGTGATTTGCGACCCTTTGATACCATGTTGAAATTTCTAAGTCTAACCCGTTAGAAATTTTTCTACACTATCTGGTTTATTTCTCCTACTTGTTAATTACTAAACAAGTTATTTAACCATATAAATACTGAAATAAACACAATGCAGTCTCGACCATCTACAGATCAACCACTGAAAGAAATTGACAAACACACAAGGGACACCGTTATTTTTGGATAATCGTCCCCAAAAAAACCCAACTTAGGAAAACGGTGCAGCAGTTATGAGGGTTTTATTATTATGCAACTTTTCTTGAGTACAACTGGGTGCCAAACTGGCTCACTCTACAGAGAAATTAATCTGGCAGTAACACCTCTCTTCGGAAGCAGATATTCTGAAAGTCTTCTCCACGAAACCCTCTCTAGCGCCTCTCTGAGGCACTGCGTCAGCCTAAAACCCTCTATGTCAGCCCTTTGAGGCTCTGTGCAGCCTCTCTGGCCCTCTGCGTCACTCATGCAGTTCCTTTGGCCCTCTGCGCAGTCATTGCTAGCCTTTGTGTGGCTTCCTCTGGCTCTGCGTCTGCCTCTTTACCTTTGCGCTAGTCTTCCGGCACTATCTCTGCCTCTCTGCTATGCACTCATTGCCCCTCGCTGCGATTGTTTACTTGTTCGATTTCCCTTAGGAAACCTCGCTCTAGAAAATCGAACTGACTGATCACTTTGGCGTATCTCTAATTGACCCTCAAGCCTCCTCTTATACTTTTTTTGTTGAGTCTTCAATGGTCGAGATTACATCTCTAATCAATGACTAAGATTAGATTTGGCTTGGTCCATGCCATTTAGAGCCTTCTAACCTAATTTTATATTTAATACCCATTAATGTTTTTATTTTCCTAAGTTTAGACTTAGGAACCCATTAAAAATATTAGTTATTTTAATATCTCCTTTAACGGGCAGAATTTCCCCAAACCATTTCTAGGTCTTGGAGATCTCATGTGCTTTAGCCTCTCATAAATTTTCATGGCTAGAACACATTCGATGCTACCCCAAATCAACACTCCCTCTAAGCGAGGAATGTGCTCTAGTAATACTCCACTACTGAGCATCACCCTGATCATACGGCACCAGTGCCTGTGCTGATGCTTGGCCTTCCTGCCCAACATCCTTTGAACTGCAGCATCTTGTACTGCTACCCATGGCTCTACCACTGCCACTGCTACATCTGTACGACAACTCCCTTTGCATCCATGTTGCTGCTGGTCATTTCCCCCAACACTGCATCTGCACTGCAGCCCTCTCTCATCATGCTGCCCATACCACTACCACTGCTACTGTTGCACTACAACTCAGTTACTAAGACAATGGTAACTGATCTACCCAACTACTGACATCCTTGTCAGGCTAGAAACCCTCATGATGTTGAAGCTCTCTTTGCTGCTATTTTGTGCTCCCTTTGTTGCCTCTATGTTGCTGCAACACTTATGTGCCTCTTGCACTGCTGCAAACACCTCTGTGCCTTCTTGCACTGCTGCAACCTCTTCTATGCCTCTCACACCACTGCAACCCTCTCTACGCTGCCAGGGACTACTACACTCTAACACTCTCCAACGGTTCATCCGCATCCGGTTCTACAAACAGTTGCCATCTTGCTACTGTCACTTCGGGGCTCTTGTAGACAGATATGATCCAAGAGTTTGGGTACCTCAAGGATCCTGCCCATCATCTCCTGTAGTCCTCCTGACTACAACTCGATGTCTCCCCACCTCTTCTTTAGAGGTACATGATCACTCATGGCACAATCGTCATCATCCTCTACCTCCTTCTCTGCCTTCGCTGATGCTGCCTTGGAGTCAGATGCATCTTCCTTATTCTTCTTCCTCGGACACTAGGTTGCATAATGGCCTAGCTCCCCACAGTTGAAGCACTTTATCTTGGAGAGGTCCTTTTTCTTCCTCTTCCCTTGCTGCCCTGCAGATGCCAGAGCCGCATCCTCTTCCTCCTCTTTCTTGACTCGGGCTCCTTTGCCACTACTTCCCGCCTTGGTTAGTCGTCTGATCTCTTCTTGGTGAAGAGCTACCCACAGTTCTTCCCAATCTGGAAGATTCGCTCTGCCCAAAATGCTTTGGACGAATGTCTCCCACTCCTCGGAGACTGCATTCAGGGCGGTCCTCACCATTAACTCCTGATCTGGCGTGGCCCCTATGGAAGTCAGTTGGTCCCGAATCTCCTGCAACCTGTTGAGGAAGTGATCTATCTACTCTCCCTTCTGCATTTGATACAGCTGCAGTTGATTCTCCAGTAGCATTTTCCTCTACACGGAAGTGCCTTGATACAATGTCGTCAAGGTGTCCCACATTTCCTTTGCCGTATTCTTCTCGGCAATATGCTGAACTACGTGATCCTTGATCCCATCAAGGATTATGCACTTTGACTTGGCCATCGTATCCTCATACTTTTCGTTATCAGCTAGGTCGACTAGGATAGCTACTGTTCTCAAGGCAAAGGCCTTGATGCAATGTCTATCTAGAATAGATAGGATCCGGGCCTTCCAGATGACAAAGTTGGATGCCTTGTCCAACCTGTCTTGATCCCTCAGTCCGTTCATGGCCATCTCTGCTCTTCTTTTCGACTCCTCTGAGTCTCTACTTCCGTCCTAGAAGATCTCTGTTAGACTCCCTCTGAGTCTCTACTTCCCTCCTAGAAGTCCTCTCCTAGACTCCCTCTGAGTCTCGATTTCCCTCCTGGAAATCCTTCTGTCGACAGTCGAATCTCACCTTTGTGATCTCCTTTGCTCTAGCAACACTGATTTGGATTTTTTGGCTAGAAATCCGCCTAGGTAGCGACTCCCTTCTACCTTGGTTCTGTCCCGTTAGGTACTGTTCTGCCTCAACAGCAACAACACCCCACCAGCTTCACACTCCACAATCTGCCCACAACTTCCTATGCCCTAGCAACTGAAGAACCGAGCCTCTATGCTCTGTGCAATTCAGCAGTGGTTGAATCGCTCCACTAGCCAATTGTGTCACTCCTACTTGGCTGAGCAAGATGATGTGGCTCTTTGTTAGCCTCTTTTGCCTCTCTCTACTTCTGCGTTGGCCCCTTTGCTGACTCGAACTGATGACACAGGCCATTTGCATCAACCCTTCTTTGCTGCTTTTTGCTTAGGAACAACTTCTGTCGCTTAGGACAGTTGTTTCTGCTGCAAATTCTCTGACTTAGCTGGTGCCTTCAGCTCTCCTATGATCTACAACCCTCTGATACCATGTTGAAATTTCTAAGTCTAACTTGTTAGAAATTTTTCTGCACTATCTGGTTTATTTCTCCTACTTGTTAATTACTGAAGAAGTTATTTAACCATATAAATACTAAAATAAACCCAATGCAGTCTCAACCATCTACAGATCAACACCTGAAAGAAATAGACAAACACACAAGTGACATCGTTATTTTTGGACAATCATCCCCGCAAAAACCCAACTTGGGAAAACCGGTGCAACAATTTTGAGGGTTTTATTATTATGCAGCTTTTCTTGAGTACAATTGGGTGCCAAATTAGCTCACCCTATAGAGAAATTAATCTGGCATTAATACCTCTCTTCGGAAGCAAATATTTTGAAATTCTGCTCCATGAAACCCTCTCCAGCGCCTCTCTGAGGCACTACGTCAGCCCTCCTAGCTTCTGCGTCAACCTGAAACCCTTTGCGTCAGCCCTCTGAGGCTCTATGCAGCCTCTTTGGCCCTTTGCGTCAGCCCTCTGAGGCTCTGCGCAGCCTCTCTGGCCCTCTCCATCAGCCCTCTGAGGCTCTGCGTAGCTTCTCTGGCCCTTTGCATCAGCCCTCTGAGGCTCTACGTAGCCTCTTTGGCCCTTTGTGTCAGCGCTCTGAGGCTCTGCGCAGCCTCTCTGGTCCTCTGCATCAGCCCTCTGAGGCTCTGCACAACCTCTCTAGCCCTCTGCGTCACTCACGCAGGCCCTCTGGACCTCTGCGCAGTCACTACTAGTCTTTGTGTGGCTTCCTCTGGCTCTGGCTCTGCCTCTCTGCCTTTGCGCTGGTCTCCCAACACTATCTCTGCCTCTCTGCTATGCACTCACTGCCCCTTGCTGCAACTGATCACTGGTTCTATTTCCCTTAGCAAACCCCGCTCTAGAAAATCGAACTGACTGATCACTCTGTGTATCTCCAACTGACCCTGAAGCCTCCTCTTATACTTTTTTCTGTTGAGTCTTCAACGACCGATATTACATCTCTAATCAACAGCTAAGATTAGATTTGGCTTGATCCATGTCATTTAGAACCTTCTAACCCAGTTTTATATTAATACTCATTAATATTTTTATTTTTCTAAGTTTAGACTTAAGAACCCATTAAAAATATTAATTATTTTAATATCTCCTTCACCGGGCAGAATTTCCCCAAACCATTTCTTGGGCTTGGAGATTTCATGTGCTTTAGCCTCTCCACCAATTTTCATGGCTAGAGCACATACGATGCTACCCCAAATCAACATTGATGACCCATTGTTGGAGTTTTTGTGTGTGTCAAAGTTATATGATTTGTGAGTCATTTTCTTTGTGCCCCATCCTTCTACCACTTTTTTTGAACAAAGCCCCACCACCCCCCTCCCCCCCTCCACCACATGGGGGAGCCATAAAAAATTAGGTCATTTGAAACAAGGTCAAAACCCAAAGTTGCAAGCCGAAGATCGAATCTGTGTCGCTCCTTTGACAATCTCCTCGAGTTAAGAAAACCTTTGTAAATGAATGTATATCATTATTAATAATAATTACTCCTTATATAAATGACCATAGCTTATTTGATGGAGTAAGTTAAAAAACTCGAACGTATTAATTGGGATTTGTCCAATGGCTGGAGGAATCACATAATACCTTACCCACCTAGTTTTCAATGACCACTTATGACATGTGTGCTCTTTGTCCACTTGTTAACTTACTCGTTATATAATTACTTAATATGATTGTGTATCATTGTCATTCTTAATATTAATTACTCCTTATATAGAGGACCATAACTTATTTAAAGAGTTACATATTACCTTACATTTCTAATTTTCAATAACCACTTGTGATATGTATGCTCTTTATCTACTTGTTAACTCACTCATATAATTACTCAATAAACATAAAAATAAAATTAATGGATAATTATCATTATTAATAATAATTACCATTATTATATTTGATATTTTTGTAAAAAAGTTTTATATTCTCTTACCCACATTGCTTCAATTTCCACTAATATGTGTGTTTTTTATTTACTTATTACTTATCTTATATAATTATTTAATATAAATTAATTAAAATAATAATAAAATATATGTTATTTATTCCCTTACCAATAATAAATATGATATTAAATAAAATGTATATCATTATTATTAATAATTATATTTTCATCTCGGTATATAATTTCTTGATAAAGTGAAATTAAAATAAATTTATAGTAATTATTTATTAACATTAATAAATATTTTTATTAATAATTATTATCAATAAATAATAGAGTTAGACTTTAGAAAGGGAATATGGGACTTATGGTCCTTCTACAAGCTAAGTGAAGGAAGAAAGGGCATATTTAGAGCAAATATAGCTAAGTACAAGTGCTCTCATTGAAGCAATGTAGTATAAGGTGTCCATAGAAAGAGAAAGCAGAGTTAGCTAGGGTGGAATAACTTAAGAGTGGGTTCATATCTAATGCTATAGCTTGTTGATTTACTAGCACTAGAGGCATGTAGAGTAGCGATATAAGTGAAACATATAGTTAACAATAATAAAAATAACGCTATGTATATTTATTAAAGATAGTGTGGGGGACAATATGGGTTGGCCATTATTATTCTGACCAATGAATAGGTTCGTGACAATTGATTAAGAGTGGACCAACCAGTTTGTCTTGTGATAATATAACCCTTTGCCTCCATTGTTGGTGGTTCTACTTCCCTATACTATCGGTGGGTCTTAGTCTTGATCTGTGTTTGCATAATATCTAATTGAATGTGTTTCCACTTTGCTTCTTTTGATGCCTTAACATCGTGGGTTAAAGTCTATACTATGGCTTAGGCCTTTGGAGTCTCTTTGTAGGGAATCTAACAGTAAGACCAATGAATGTGTTTTTGATGCCTTAACATCGTGGGTTAAAGTCTATACTATGGCTTAGGCCTTTGGAGTCTCTTTGTAGGGAATCTAACAGTAAGACCAATAGAGAGAAAGCTAGCAACAATAGAGGAAGTAGCAAAGGAGGTTAGGTAGGAGCAAAGACAAAAGCAGAGGTGGTTAGAGCACCATTGATTTAGAATTTGGATTCTTCCCAAAACAAAAAGCTAGAGTCCTTAAGGGTCATCCTTTGTCTCTTAAGGATTATACTAGGTATCTTAGAAAAATGTTTAGTAGTATGTACATAATTGCTGCTTGAACCTAAACTGGCTCTACACCACGACTTCTCCGGGTGCTTGCTTTCCTGTTGTTTCTGCTCTTTCTCTAACTGGGTAAACTATAACTATAGCAAAATTGGTGTGGGCATGGGGTCCAGTCCAATATAGGATTTTCACCATTTTACTAAGGACACTTATAAGAATCCACTGAGTAGGGTATTGCTTTCCATCTAGTTTCTTGCTTTATACTTATGAACTAGTGCTGGTCCTATACTCCTAAGAAAGAGGGAAAATAGATGAGGGTGGTAGAAAGGGATAAACTCTTGCAATAGGTGATTCATTCATTGATGGACCTAGATTCTCTCATTCACTTGTTGCCGGAGCTAGTGTTTATTCAAGATGAGAAGTGCCAATTGTTACCACTCAAACTAGCAGGGTTGGCAAGGTTCAACCAAGACTACTATGCGGTAATGACTATTAGGAATATGCCCAATGTCACCTTAGTGCATTCCTCTCGCTTTAGGCCAACCCCCACTAAATTCCAAGAGTGGTATCACTACAAACAACAACTCAACCAAAGGAAAAATAAACCATGCCTAAATGAAGTATATGGAAGAGGTAGGAGTTAGTTAAATAAATAAATTTTGGGTTGATTAATGATGTAAGAACAAACTTACATTGCAGACCAACAAAGGAAAATACTCAATATGCCAAGGGAATAAGCTTGAAAGTGCAACAAATTGACTATGAGAACTTCTTACCACAATAGAAGACAAAATAGAGTTGTTATGCCTGTTTTATATGGCTGTAATAAGGAAAGAAACTCTGTTCAGACCTGTGATTTTTGTATTTATGAGGAATACACTAGGGCAGAAAGTAGAAGGAAACTTCAAATACCTGAAAATGGCTTTTAGTGGACCTGAAACTCAAAGGATTTAATTGGAGATGTTATTACTATAAAATTCCTTTCCAATGAGCACACAAACACTAAATTTGGGTAACTAGTTTGGGGAGATATTCACTCTGCAACTCAACTACCTAGAAAATAGCCCACAACCATGAGGGCTGAAAATTGACTTGACCAAAGATGATGATTAGCCATGAAAATAATTTTGGGTAGCTAACATATGATCTAAAAGTAAATAATAATCAATGAAAAACCTTTTAGATCAAGTATGATGACTACAAAAGATTTTATCTTGAATTTCACGTATCCCAAAGCAAGGGTTTGCCTTGGATCACTTCCAATTGCTGTAAAATGTTTCCAAGACCTGTAATTAGCTTCAAAGCTCTTGGAAATGCAATTAGTACAACAATGTAAGGTAAATCAAGTGGGGGTATAGCCTTATGGTTTCCCAAAATTGCAAATTTTGTGGTGATTTTACCAATGTAATAATCAATAAATGCAACATAAACTGCAATTTAGTGAAGATATTCATTGTTTAAATATTTTTGGGATTTTTTGTAAGAAATAATTTTGATTTTGGAAATGTAAATTTTATTTTAGGGTTTTTTATGCCTCAACGTCTAGCTTGGAGGGAACTTTCCTGCTTTCTTGAAGAATTTCGGCTTGCTTGTCTTATTTAGAATGCTAGTGGGCAACTTGACTTAGAGGATCTTGGTCACCCTTTCTTGGAGTGACTTGGACTTGATGTTTGACAATTAGCTCTTGGGGGCTCCAATTTGCATAATTAAGCTGCAATGTTTGTTCACTTGCCCTCATGCTCCTTTACTCCATCTAATAGCCCCAATGATGATGACACCATGCCCATGTGTGGAATAAATGCTTGAAAAAGTCACCTTGGCTTGAAATTTGGGTTGATTTGGCTTGTACAAGTCACCTACTTGCTATATCTTTGTTATCCACTTCATCACTTGACTTCACATCTTGTTGCTTGCAATGCCACATGGAAAGCCCCTTTGCCCCAAAAATGGGTCTACTGTTGTAACTAGAGTTCTCTGAGGGCATTCTGACTGCTTTAAAAGACAAGTGGTTCATCTTGGTATAGAGAACCAAATGGACACCTTCTTTGCCTCAAAACATGTAGCATGATGCCTCAGGGGACACATATGCATTGGGAACTATGAAACTATTAGGATGCAAGGCCAAGGCTAAAGGGGAGTGCAAAATACATAAGACACGTGGTAGATGTGGGGTAGGGGTGTGCACCGAGATCTAAAGGGACAATGTCAGGGAAAAGTACATATGGTGATCACCCCTACAAGGCTTTATTGATGTAAGTGCTCCCTTAAACCATGAGTCCTAGCAATTCCTACTCCATGATACCTGCACAACATCCCAGGGTATAAGAATATCCATCAAGGAAGGCAATTACTGCCCACCAAGGGGAAGTCTGTTGATTTTTGTAGCTTGGGAGGTACTCCAAGCCTTTGTGAAAATTCCTACTACTGAAGGAACCCCTACTGCAACAAATCTGAATCTACTTCACCTACTTGATTTTTAAATTACATTCATCAAGTTATTCTTCTGAATACTGAAGCAAATTACTTCTGCAGCATACACTAATTAAATATTTGATCTCATGAAACAGAAAATAGAGCAAAGGACAAGATACATAGGACACACTTATTTTTGGACACAATAGTCCCTCGAAAAACCCAATGCGGGAAAACTGGTGCAACAACTCTGAGGGTTTTATTATTGTGCAAGAGAAATATCTGAATACAAATCTAGGATGCTCATGTAGCGGTCCTTTACAAAGAAAATACTCACGGAAAATCTGAGTGAGTTTTACCTCATTTCACCAGGCAGAATTCCGGCTGATCCGGCACAAGACTAGCTAACCCTGACTATTTCTGCACTGGCTCTGCGTGAACCCTGCATCACCTTCTCTGCCCTCTGCGTTAGCTCTCTCGGTTGTTCCGGCAATTCCAGCTTCTTTGTCCTTTGCGTCAGCTCTCCTGGTTGTTCCAGCAGTTCTCGACAGTTTCGGTTATTTTGTAGTTCCATCTTCTCTACCCTCTGCATTAGCTCTCCCAGCTACTGTGCTGCCTCTTTGCAAGCTCTCTTCGCCTCTTTGTCATTATTCTCCGGAAGTCCTCCCTCCGGATTCTCACTGCCACTTAGCTGCAAGATCTCCCCAATCGATTTTCCTCCTGAGAACTTCTCACCTCAGAAAATTGATTTCCTCAATCTCTTCGTGTGTGTTTTCAAATGAACCCCAAGCCTCCATTTTATACTTTTCCTGTTGAGTCTTCAACAACCGAGATTAAGTCTCTAATCAACGGCTAAGATTAAAACATGACTTGATCCACCTTCTAGATCATTTTCACCCATATTTTGATTAATACCCATTAATATTTTAATTTTCCTAAGTTTATACTTAAGAACCCCATTAAAAATATTAATTATTTTAATAAAATACAATCCGTGTGGAATTTCCCCAAACGGTTTTTGGGTTCTTTAGAACTCATGTGCCTTGGCCTCTCCACCAATTTTCAAGGCTAGAGCACTTCCGATGCTACCAAAACCTAACAACCTTGAGGATCGAGGGTTTGGAGGAAGGAGCTCCACAAGTGGCCTTATGGGCTTGAAACCCAAGCTTGGGGTTTTGCACCCATCGATGTTGGGGACAAAACCATAAAGATATTTCGACATGTGATGGATAAGGATGATAGTGCACGTCAAGACGAATCCAACACATCAAAAATCATCTGATTCTGAGTTGTGGTTGAAGAGAAATGAATTTTTGAATGTATTATGTGGGTGAATTTGTCTCAAGTTCAAGTCGGCCTTAGTACAAGGATCACTTCTTGATAGGTTGGACGTCACCCTAGACAAGCCTATATAAAGGAGTGAGGAGAGGTCTCATTCCTCACATCCTAAGTGCATCAACATCAAAGAAATAGCTCTGAATTGGATAGCGATTTAGGGCAGCAAGGACGCAGGGACAAGAGCACAAGTTGTGAAGGATATCTCTGTAATTTGGTGCGAGTTACCTTGTGAAGGATGTTGCAGGCTTGAGGAATCTTGGGAGACCTGTTTGATGTGCCTTGTCACTAGTTTTGGGTGCGTTCTTCTTGCATATTGGAGCCGCTGTCACAGAGGTGAGTTAGAGTTGTTTTGTGCATGTTTTTGTTGGGTATTTGTCTTTGTTTAGGGCCGCAGAGAAGTGTTGTAGGTACAACACTATTGGAGGACTTGTAGAAGGGCCGAGAGGGCTAGTCAAGCCCCTCTCTCCTAGCTGCAGTCATCAAGGATAGGCTGCAACCCAAAACAAAGGTATTTTCCTGTCTAAATAGGCCGAGATCCTTGCTGTAGCTACCTATGGAGTTGCAGGAGTTCTGAGGAGGAGCCTTGAGGCTTGCAACAACGTATGGAGAAGGGTAGAAGGCAGCAAAAAAGGGTAGCCTATTGGGACAGAGAAGTACAATGATTTGGAGAAGAATTAGGGTTGTTGTGATGCCCTAACCAAAGCTCAGAGAATGCACATAAATCGAGGTCAAGGAGGCAGCAACAGTGAGTTGTAAATGTCACCTTGTTGATGATTGGATGCTATGTGGATGGGTGTCTTGGGAGAGGACATATTGAGAAGTCTGTTGGCATCCAAGAGGAGGGTTTCTTAGGTGTGAGGATGTCATGTCCCTTCCTAAATTAATTTGGAACAAGACTAATTATTACATTTTGGGGCCAATTTTGGAGATAGTGGGGCCCATTTGATTTTTTTTAGGAGATTATACTTAGGATAAGTTATTTTGTTGTGGTTAAATTACACATGGGGGGCACCCACACTAGGGAAATACGCACTCCGTAGTTCAGTTTGCATGGAGGTGGTTAAGTGAGGGCCCATGATGGAGGTAAAATTGGAGGGAAAAAGTGCTCCACAAAATCTATATAAGGCAACTCTCCTCATTTCATTCATCCTTGGCATATCAAATTTCTCTTTGGTTGCTCGAGCTGCTTAGCGAAGATCTCACCCTTTCTTCGGGGGACTTCGAGTGCCACCCTAGGAAGGTTTTTCTTCATTTCTACCGGAGGAGGATCTCATTGTGTTTTCCAGCGATTGCATTCATCTCTAGGTGGTGTGTATTACTGGAGGACATAATGAAGAGGAGGCTGATTTTGCTTGTGGTGTCTTCTAGTGGATTTTGGGTGAGAGATTTTCGGAGAGGAGGCATCGAAGGATTGTTGGCATTTGGGAGAGTTTTGGAGGTGGAGGAGTGTGTTGCCTTCTAGGGTGACTTTCACACTTCCTGGGCCAGTGCAGAGGCAGCGCTGGGTGCTCACATGGAGGGTAGAGTATCAGTATTTGAGGCTGAACTTCATCGTGGAGGTTAAGGGAAATATTTGGAGAGGTGATTGCTGCATTTTCGGAGCTTGGAGGTGGATTTCGTTGGTGTTCCTTACAGGGCATATTCCTTGAGCAGTTTGGATGGCATATCAAATTTATAAGGTCAAAATTCAGCCAAACCATTTCTGGGTTTTTCTGGGTTTTTGACAAGGATCCCAGATATAAAGTCTCAGAATTTTCTGAGCACCAAAAGTGGGGTTTTCAGCTGTATCTTTGCAACAGACAGTGTAGAATAGCTGGGGATTGCACAATGCCTTTGGGGGTCGATTTTTGGATGTTAAAATCGGGCCAAACCATTTCTGGGTTTTGGCTAAGGAGATTGGAGCTAAATTTGTAGCATTTTCCGAGCAGTGGAAGTGGAGTTTCTTGCATTTCATTTCAAGTTAGTAGTGTAGTTTGCGGAGCATTAGAGGAGCAGACATTTTCCAGTACTTGATATCATTGTCTCATCACCTGGATTCTGTCATGCTTGCCATTGAGGCAAGCCTAGGTGCATTCATCCATACTATTGTACTGCTCCATTGATTAATAAAATGGCTCAACTAGTTCTTACTTCTGGTGTTTTAATAAGCATTTGTTGATTGTTTTTATTTCCTGTGTCACAAATCGATTTTGTTTTGCATATCACTGTTTATTTAAATTTGGAACATTATAGAGGATGCCCTAGCCAAAGGTAGATGCTACAACAAGTATTGGTCACTTGTGGATTGTTGGAGGGTAGCGTGAGAGTGGACCAAGTGTGGATAGTGATTGGGCATTTATGGTCTGTTGGAGGACAGCGTGATAGTGCCCAAGTTGGAGCCCGATGTGCACCATCTTCATGGACTTATATGGTTGCTAGAGTGGCAGAAGTTGAGCTCAAGGTTTGATCAGCTAGAGGAGCAGTTGAGAAGCCCTAGACTTGTGTGTGGAGAAGGACTTCTACAACAGATGATGGGAAATCCTCCTAGCCCGTGTTCATTGTGGGATATGGACATCTTGCAGTGATAGGTGGCAAACCTTCGTGCCCCATGTTGGTCTTCATTGGAGCAGCGCATGAAGACCATAGTGCGCTGAAGTCCCTGAGGAGCAACAATGGGCAGATTGAGAGTTGTTCACAAGTGGAGTTGTGAACAACTCGACATGAGTCTTGATGTGTTGTGCCCTTGATGAACCAAGTCACAACTAGTGAGCAGATTGGATAGCTGAGGTTCAGTGACCAGATGGACTTGGAGCATTGATAGAGGCAGGAGCTACAGATTGGGGGTTGAAGGACTGGGCAGGTACAGGGTACGACAGAGAGGAGCCGAGAGAGTCGACTACATCATCCAGATGGTTAGGGTATCTTGTTGAGGGTAGATTGGTTGTCAATGGACTGACACCAAGCCCCAGTTTGTATTCTTGTGTCAGTGGATGTAAGAGGGCCATTATCCCTGGTACAGGAGCCCTAGATTGTTGTATTATATGTTGATTAATATAACGAAGTTGTGTTGAAAATTGTCCATATTTTGTGCACTAGTAGATTTTCTGTTGTTTATATTCCACTATGCAAAGTAGTATTGTTGTGATTCTTGGTTTGGTAGCGTCAGAGATTTAAGATTCTATCCCAGACACCAGGATCGTGGAATCAACAAAGTCAACAATGCCACTAAGGCAAACATATCATGAAACAAACAATACCAAGAGTAGCCATGACCGTCCACACCAACGGGGATCTAAGAGTCACTTTCGCAAGATAAGACACACCCACATGGATTTACAAGGCTATAAGGCACATCCGTTGGGTTTATATGGTGTGGATAAAAAGTTTTGAAGCACCTCTTCTAAAAGATGGGTAACATCTAGCTCCAACTGCAGGACAAGTTCTCTTCTCGTGGGCGCTTGAGAACCTAAGAATCTCTAAATGTCCATCACTCAAAGCCCTGCATTTGTGACCAAAACAAGTATCAAATTATATGAAAACAAGTAAATGAAAACAAAAGGAAAACAAATTAATCTAGCATGTGATGCAATAAGATCAAGGACTCAAACCACACAAGTATGCAAAGAAAAGGAAACACCTACCCTACTTGAGCATGCTTCAAAGACATTAGGTATTACCTAGGTAGAAAAGTTTTAAGGTTCACCCATTTATGGGCAAGGGGACCTTCTTGTCGTCCAGATGGCATAAATGTAAATAATTTGTACCTACAATCTCATCAATCATATAAGGTCCTAACTGTGAAAATTCCACAACTGGAACCCCTACTGCAACAACTGATGATATTACTCCTATTTGTTAAATTCCTTTAAACAAATTACTTGCAGTTTCCTATGACAAATATCGTAATACATACACTGCAACCTTCACTTAATTAAATTATAAGTGGAAACAAGAGACTGAGTAAGAAAGAAAATACAACATAATAGACACCGTTATTTTTGGACAAATGTCCGCCGAAAAACCCAATTTAGGAAAACCAATGCAGCAGATCTAAGGGTTTATTATTATTAAGCAGTAGTTCTGAATATAGCTCTGGATTCCCTTCCGGCAATCCAGTTACAGAGAAAAAGGCCCTGGCAGAAAACGTAGTGAGATTACCTCACTTCACTCGGCAAGTTGCACTGACTATCCTCGGCTACAATTGCGCAGCCCCTTCGCAGTAACTGCTTGGGCTTGCGTGGAGCTCTTTGAGGCTTTGCATCAGCTTTGCGCTGGGTCTCCTTGCCTCCTAGAGCTTTGACGTCAACCCTCCCGACTGATCCGGCAGCTCCCTAACAAATTTTAGACTTTTGCTGGAAGACAACTCTGCCTCTGTGCTGGCCCTTCTGGCTCTGTGTCAAGCACTGCGTGGGCCCTCCTGGCCCAACGTCAGTCCTTCCTGGGTCTGCGCTGCCTCCATTGGTGCTTCTCTGCCTCTCTGTTGAGTATTCGGGGTTTCAAAGAAGATACTCCAACCCAACTATCCCTGCCCCTCAACTGCAAGAAATCTCCTCAATCGAATTTCCTCCTGAGAACTTCTCACTTTAGAAATTCGATCTCTTGATCTCTTGGTGTGTTTTTCAAATGACCCTCAAGCCCCTTCTTATATATTTCTGTTGGACAACCAACGACCTAGATTAACTCCTAATCAAAGGCTTAGATCGTTTTGGCTTGATCTCTGTCTTCTTCTAGAAGTTACACTCACAATTAGATTAATACCCATTAATATTTTAATTTTTATAAGTTTAGACTTAGGAACTCCATTAAAAATATTAATTATTTTAATATAATCGTCTCTGGGTGGAATTTCACAAAACGGTTTCTGGGTTCTTTGGAATACATGTGCCCAAGCCTCTCCGCAAAATTTGAGGCCTAGAGCACATCCAATGCTAACCTAAATCAACACTCCCTCTTAGCGAGGAATGTGCTCTAGCAATATATTGTTGTTGCATACTGCTCTGACTCTGAATCATCGTCCTCTGTGCTGCTGATGTCTGACATGCTGTCCACCAACTATTACGTCGTTGTTGCAACTGTATTGCTTCCTTTGACACTGCCACTGCCAATGCTACATCTGTACTACAACTCCCTCTCAATTGTTGCATCTTCTATGCTGTTAGCACTGCCACTACTAACACTGCATTTGTATTGCTACTTAATTTTTGAGAGAGGCAACTGAAAAACATCCAAAATAACTGAACTAACTATGTTCAGTATGATACTGCGTGAATGCTAGAGCTGACTGTTGCTAGTATCTGAGTTGACTCTCTAAATCTAGTCCCAATGTGATGGGGAGATCTTCCTTGGACAAGGATGATACACTATAGATACTCTAAAGAGGATCAGAATGCAGGACTGTAAATCCATGTCCACACCCATGATCACCAACTAGAAGAAGATAGATGCATCAGATGACAAGGATGTCAACTCGACCTTGTATAGACAGCTTATTGGGTCTCTCATGTATTTGGTCAACACTAGGCCAAATATTTGCTTCGCAGTCAATACTCTCAGTCAATTCATGGTAGAGCTGAAGAGGGTACATTGGGAAGTAGCGAGGCATATTCTGAGGTATGTGCGTGACACAATGGAGTATGGGTTGAAAGATACTCGACAGGATGCCATCAGACTATGTGGGTTCACAGATGCCAATTGGGCAGGGAGTTCAGTAGACATGAAAAGTACCTACAATACTGCTTCAACGTTGGATCAGGGATGGTTTCATGGCGCAGCAAGAAGCAGAAGTCGGTAGCTCTGAGCTCTATAGAAGCAGAGTATATGGCAGCAAGCACAACTACGTGCGAAGCTATATGGCTTTGGAAGCTGCTAGTAAGCTTGTTCAAGTAGAGGATGGAGGCGACCAGAGTCTACTATGATAATCAGAGTTGCATCAAGCTCTTTGAGAATCCAATGTTTCATGATAGGTCGAAACACATAGATATTCAGTGTCATTTCATTAGAGATTGTGTACAACGTAGGGTGGTCCAGCTACAGTATTTTCCCACAGAAGAGCAGGTTGCAAACATACTCGCAAAAGCTCTAGGGAGAGCTAAGTTTGTCTATTTCAGAGAACAAATGGGTATGGTGGAGAACTCGTTCGAGTAGCAAGGACAAATTTTCAATTGCAGATGTTGCAGTTGCAGTGACAACAGATGAGTGGGTGTTGCAATGCAGATGCAGTGTTGGCAGTGTCAGCAGTAGCATAGATGCAGCATCAAAGTTGCGCAGTAGTTGGTGGGTAGCAGCAGTCAAACATCAGCAGCGTGACAGGAGATGATACAGAGACAGAGTGTTGTGGCAAGGTATGCAGCACTAGAACACATTCCTCGCTAAGAGGGAGTGTTAGTTTGTGTATCATCAGATATGTTCTAGCCACGAAATTTGGTGGAGAGGCTAGAATACATGAGATCTCCAAAACCTAGAAATCGTTTCTAGAAATTCCCCCTAAAAAAGTCTCAATTAGATTATTGGTTGTTTTTTATATATTTCCTAAGTCTAAACTTAGGAATATGGTTAATTAATTAGTATTAATTGAGATAATATGAGAATCATCTAGAAACTCACACGGATTGATCCAGAAATGATCTGAGCCATTGATTAAGATTTAATCTTCGTCGTTGGAGTCCCAACAGGAAGATATAAGAAGGGATTGATGTGGTGATGGAGAACACACCAGTGCAGAGACTCAGTTGCCCAGGCAGTTCGATTTTCTCAGTGGCAGAAATTTAGTAGAGAAGATAGATCCAGAGGGTGAGTAGCAGGTGGTAGAGGAGGTTAGCAGTATTCCAGGAGGAAATATTCCAGTCTCGGGAAGAGGCAGTGAGAGAAGACCGAAATCCCCAGAGATTTTGTGCAAGCACTACGTAGAGGGTGACACAAAAGGCTTAGCGTGTGGCTAGGGAGACAATTTTGGTGGCAAAAATTAGCTACGGGGTGAGGGAAAATTCTCACAATAATTTTGACAGTATTTTTCTCAGATTAGATTGCTAGTAGAGCATCTAAATTATTGTACTCAGAATTGTTGCTGAAGAATAATAATAAAACCCTCACCTGCTACACCGGTTTTCCCAAGTTGGGTTTTTCTGGGGACAATTGTCTAAAAATATCTGTGTCAAAATTCTTTTGTGTGTGATAGAATTTCTCAGTTTCCAGTATTTAATTTTCCGCAGTATTTTTATGGTGAAAATTGCGGTTGTGATTTTATTCATTGTTTGTCGTAGCAAATAAACTACATAATTTAATTTATAGTTAGGAGAATAATTTCCAGTTGCTGCAAAAGTTGAAATTTTCACAGTGCCAAGCTGATTTGGGAGGCACACTATAGTCGGGTCGTAGGACACTTTGGTGTGGAGGAAATTGTGGTCGTACTACAGAAGTATTTTTATTGGCCAAAATTCCGACAGGACGTTGGAAAATATATCAAATCCTGCACTGCTTATGCCATCGCCAAACCAACCATCAAGAACAAGTTTTGTACACTTTGCCTACTCCCAGCCAGCCCTGGGAATCCATCTCCATGGACTATTTGTTGGGCCTCCCTTCTACCAAGCATGGTAATGACTGTGTATTTGTGATCATGGACAAATTTTCTAAGATAGCTATATTGACAACTTGCAAGAAGAGTATCACAGCAGAGGACACTGGCAAACTCTTATTTGAACAAGTATGGGTACATTTTGGAATCCTGCAAACCATTATATTAGATTGGGATAGCAGGTTCCTTAGCACATTCTAGTCGAGCCTCTAGACATTATTGGACACTAAGCTCACCAAGTCGACTGCATTCCATCCCCAGATTGATGGCTAGACAGAGGTCGTCAACAAGATGATAGTGTACATACTACGCATGTACAACTCCAAGCATCCACCAACCTAGGATGAGAACCTTCCTTATTTGCAACACAGTTATAACAGATCTCTCCATAGCTCGACTAGCTGTAGTCCTTTTCAAGTGGGTATGGGTTTCCAACCATTGTGTCTGATTGATGTTGCCATGCCTCATGCGACTACAAAAACAAAATCCACACATGTACAATCTAAGGCTGATAAAGCAACCCGGTTTATTGAATGCATCCAACACATCCGCCAACAAGTGCACGACATATTGGATAACTCCAATGCCAAGTACAAACAACAACATGATCAACATTGGGTGCCACACAAGTTTCAAGTGGGCGACAGTTTGGTTGCATTTGCAGAAAGAATGCCTTACCAGAGCCCATCAGAATCTTAGACCACTCTAATATGGGCCTTACACCATCACAAATGTTGTCAGAGACGAGAGCTCAGCATTCCCCCATTCCTTGGCCTGCACACAACGCTCAATGTGGACCACCTTTGGCCATACTTTCCACCATTACTAGACACATCAGACATTGCAGAACAACTCACACCAACAGAGTTAAACCCAGACTGCATGGAACAGGCCATAACGAACCAGATCATGGACACAGACCAAGAACACTCGCCAACAGAAGATCCAACTGTATCAGATTGTCAAAGCTGGCCAACTCCTGCACCAAGGCAAGTGGCTCACCAAGGATCAAGTTCAGCAAAAGTTTCTTCATCTCATGGAGGCACTCAACGTAATGGGGACCATTACTTCCTAAGAGGGGAGGACTAATCTAGGTGGATATTGGTGGACAGCCACCTGTTACCACTTAAACTAGTTGGGTTACTAGGAGGGGATCCTATAGAGAAACTATTAGGTCAAGTGGCAACAATGGAGCAATAGCCCACTGTCACCTCAATTAAAGCTCCCTGCTCTTTATGGACTTTCATCGATGGGAGGAGACCCGGTATAAGAGGAATCACAAAGATGAATGGATCAATGATGGGATAAGGGGTGATTCCTAAAGCCTATTCTCAAGAGAGGCTAAGACAAATGGCTTACTTGCTTTAGAAGCAAGGTGATTGGCTCTCTAGGAAGGGCTAAGGAGGTACTTAAGCCTAGGTTTGGGGAATAACCCTTGTCAAGAAGCTTCCTAGGTCTAAGAATCCTTGTGATATAATGGCTTCTATGCAATCCTTGTGAAATATGAGTGATAAAGTTGTGGGACCATAGAGAACCCAAGTGGACCCAAACTAGGTCAAGTGTATGGAGAATAGGATCAAAGGACTAATTTTATTTTGATATTTCAATGCCATGATCCAAGTGAGGACACTAACCCAAACCAACCTAGGGGAAACATTGGCCTTATGGCTAGGGCTTGCTCTATCTCGAGATTCCACCGTCAGATTCGCCTCAAACTTGGAGTACCTCTAGAGAAAGCCTCAGTGCAATAGTGGACCGAAAATCGAGGGCTTTGGATGGATACAAAGGAATTCGTTGGATGCCCTAGGTGACCTACTAGGGTTAGGCCTAGAAGGAGAAAAAAGGCAAGAAAAATATTCTTTTTAAGTGACCACCAATGGTTAGATCAGTGCCTTGCCTTTGGGAGAGATGGAGTCAAGGTGATTTTGTGTTTTGGAGAGACTTAACCCAATCAAGGAGACCTTTAGGCAACTTCGTATGGAAAATTAGGGCATGAGAGTAGCTACCAAAAGATTTTATACTTCGATGTGCAAGAATTGAAGACTTATCAAGGTGTATTCAATGAAATTAACCTCTAGGAACATTCATTCATTATACATGACACATGTAACATATGCAACACTTCAAAAGTCCAAAACTTCCACAATTTCGCATAAATTAGGGCAAATTTCAGATCTAGAGAGCGAAAATCCCATACATTATTCATGTGACAAGATTAAAGTAAAGAATAGACATGAAAAAGAGCACTTACATGTACAACGAGTATATCCAATCATCAAATCAAGACAAATTTGAAGCTCCAAGATCAAGAGAATAGTATCCAAACATCAAAATTCATCCATGAAACCAAAATTGTCCTCCAAAAGGGAATGCAAATTCTCACAAGAGCTACTATTCCAATCCAAATGATGATGAGAGGAACGAATGACCCTCTCATCAATTTATATCCTCTCTAAAGAGTTTGATTTGCTTAATTAGGCCTAATTAAGCCCCAAATAATAAAATAATGTGCAATAATAACATCCCTTGGTGACAAGCCCACCAAGATAGTTTTATAACATAAAAATAAGCCTCTCAAGAGGGAAAAATAATCAACATAATGAGTCGTTGGGCCGTTGAGAAGGCCTAGTGGAGTCCAAATTGTGCCATGGTGAGAGAATGGACTCCAAACATAGTGGATAAGGGCTTGGCCCCTTGACATCCAAGCAAGTCACATGTGGTGTCCCCAAGTGGGTGTGGGGGCACTATGACATCCTCATGGGTCTCCAAGTGGATCGATAATGCCTGTAAACCATCTGTAAGGGCTTGGATGATGACATAATCCCTCCCTTTGTCTCCTGCAATGAGACACATCCTCATTTGGACCCTAGAACCTCTTGCCAAGTGTGTGGTACAAGTATGAAGCTGGTTGGGCATGGTGATCCAGGTGCATCATCCTCATCCAAAAGGTGGAACACGAGCAATCACTAAATGATGTTGGGGATCCATGAAGTACTCTCTGCTATGGTGGAGGTCCATGGCTCTCAACGCTCACCCTACAAGTGCCAATGTGGCTCTCTGGAGGGATTGGACCCCGTATAGGGAGACCAAACTGTTGATTTTGGGTAGCATCGGATGTGCTCTAGCTCCGAAATTTTGTGGAGGGGCTAGAATAAATGAGATCTCCAAGACCCATAAATCGTTTAGAGAAGTTCCACTCGGATTATGAGTTATTAAAATAATTAATATTTTTAATGGGGTTCCTAAGTCTAAACTTAGGAAAATAAACATATTAATGGGTATTAATAAAAATATGGGTGAGAAGCTTCTAGGAGACGAGGATCAAGTCTGTTTTAATCTTAGCCGTTGATTCATCAACTAGAAAAGTATAAGAGGAGGCTTGAGGGTCAGTTGGAGATACACCATGTAGATCAGTCAGTTTGATTTTCTTGGGGCGAGGTTTGCTGAGAAAATCGAACAAGTGATTTGAGTTGCAACGGAGGGGCATGGATAGTTAGGGTGGAGGTTCGCCAGAACCCTGAATACTCAATAGAGAGAGGCAAAGATACACCAGAGGAGGCAACACAGACCAAGGGAGCACTGACGCTCGGCCAAGAGGGCCCACACAGTGCTTGACGTTGTGCCAGCGCAGAGGAATGGCTGTCCTCCAGCAGAAATCTGAAACTTATCAGGGAGTAGTCAATCAGCCAGGAAGGTTCACGTGAAAGCTCCAGGAGGTAGTGACACCCAACGCAGAGTTGACGTGGAGCCTCAGAGAATTCCACGCAGGCCCACGCAGTTACTGTGAAGGGGTAGCACAGTTGTAACCGGGGATAGTTAGTTTAGTTGCTGGATCGGAGGGATTTTGCTGGGTGAAGTGAAGTAATCTCACTAAGGTTTCTACCAGTGTCTTTTTCTCTGTAACTGGATTGCCGAGAGGGCATCCAAAGTTGTATTTAGAACTACTGCTTAATAATAGAAAACCCTCAAAACTGCTGCACCAGTTTCCCGCATTGGGTTTTTTGGGGACGTGTTGTCCAAAAATAATGGTGTTCCTTGTGTGTTTGTCTCATATATTGTTTCAGTTTATGATCTGTATGTCATCATTGTTTATAATTAAATAACTTGTTGAATGAAATAACAAGTATGAGATGCTAAACCAGTGACCGCAGTAGGGTTTCTGTTTTTAAGGATTCAGAAATTTTCACATGGTATCAGGGCATTGCAGATCATAGGACACTGAAGCCATCAGCCAGGAGATCAAACAAATCTGCTGCAGAGAGGCAGTTTTCCCGAGTGACAGCATTGTTTTAGAGCCAGAGAAGCAGCTGAAGTAGTGATGCAGTGATAGAGAAGTGACGTAGAAGCCCACGCAGTGCCTGCGTCAACATTCTAAGCTAGGAGGAGGAGATGCAGTAGCCAAGAGGAGTTCACACAGTGACTGCATTAGCTTTCTGGGCCAGCGCCGAGCCTGAAGGGCTTAGATCAATCAATTGCTGGGGCAGTAGGAGCAGTGCAGATTCGATCTGTGGTGCTGGTGGGATGTTGTTTCTGTTGTTGCAGAACAGTGTTTGAGGAGACAGAACCAACGTAGAGGGAGTCACTGCCTTAACAGATTTCTTGCTAAAGAAATCTAGATCCAGGTTGCTGAGCAACAACAAAGGATGATTGGAGTTGTGTAACATCGCTTATCAGGGATATCCCTCAAACATAAGCAAACTCCAACCAGAGATGGATTGGGAGGGCCTTTACCAGATATGTCGCGTCTGAAAAGAGGACGAGATCTGGAGGCTACCTGGCCCTTTCCAAACTCTGTCTAAGAGTATAGGAGAAAAACACACAAGTGGTATAGTAGCTGGGAAGCTCAAAGAGATAAAAACAATAACAGTAGTGCCACATACAATAATGTATACATGGAATATAAGCAGATAGTCGAGAAATGCTAAGCCATTTTATTATACTGAGTAATGGAAAGAGTACAAGAGGTGATCAGAAAGATAGCACCTCGACTTGCATAAGGCAAGTGAAGAAATACACTCAGAATGGGAAGGAAATGTCCTCTCTCTGAATTGCATCCAAGCTGCCGGAGAATTGCTGTGCTGCTGCTACTGCTAGAATCAAGTGAGGATTTGGGGCTGTTCCCCTCCTCAGAAAATGCTAAAAGTCTGGAATCAACCTCTGCTCAATAAACCCAGAAAAGCCCAGAAAGCTTTTCTAAAATAGCTGACCCCCGAAAATCACCCCCTTAA
Organism: Pinus tabuliformis; assembly: GCA_031772625.1. Classification (NCBI taxonomy): domain Eukaryota; kingdom Viridiplantae; phylum Streptophyta; class Pinopsida; order Pinales; family Pinaceae; genus Pinus; species Pinus tabuliformis. The sequence continues at coordinate 471,378,005 of CM062816.1, read as the reverse complement.
GGATCTACGCAATCCCTCAAGGCTCTGCGTTTCCCCTGAAGAGAATCCTCCAAAACTCTACTCGAGACTCTGCCAAAAGCCTCCAATATGCAAGGGTTGATCCCTTGCTCAATCCCCAAGCTCAAATCCTCCACATAAACTCAATCTGGAGATCCTACCAAAAGAGATTGCGTCCTCCCCTCTCAAGACTGCGTAGTCATCAAAATGCTCAGTTCCTCCTCAGCTCCACAGATCGTTCCTCTTGCAAAATACTGATGAAACTACCTTGCCTGAGCAGGCACTCGAAGTCCCCCGAGGCTAAGGGTGAGATCTCTGAACGGAGACACTCGATGCACTAAACAGTGCTACAGATAGGCTAAACAGCCATCGTGCTCTAAGTCGAAGTGACTAGCTCAAATGTAACATAATCTGATGCCCAAATGAGGAGGCTCCTCTCTCCTTTATAGCATTGGCCTCTCTCAAAACCCTAAGGCCCATCTCCTCCAACGTAGCCTCTCTCTTGCCACGTGCTCCTTCTCCATTTGCGCAGTCCCTCCAAGTGTCTACGTGGGCCCCCTTCTCTATGTGGTCCTTTGGCCCCCTTGGCTCCCCTTTTAAGTTACAACGTTGTGCTAGTAGGGAGTGACTTTATTCAAAAAGTGAGTTATGTCGCCCTTTTCTCACCTTTTTATTTATAAATAACTATAGAAGGCAAAATTGAGCAAAATCGAATATTCCAATTAGCCATGGCTAATTAGGAATATTACAGTCTCCTTCGGCAAAATGTTGCTTGTCCTCAAGCAACTGAAGTGATGGATGCTGCAAAATTTTCTCACTCTACCAAGTGGCATCCTCATCCGGTAAATTTTTCCACCTCACCAAGAATTCCCAAACCGTCCTACTCCACAACTTCCTCTCCCTGGTATCAATAATAGCCTTTGGTTGCAACACCAAATGCCCATCATCATCCGTGGGTGGTAGCTCATCTGTCACTGTCACCTACTGCCCCAATGCCTTCTTCAGGCATGATACATGAAAAACGTTATGAATCTTGCTGCCTTGGGGCAACTTCAATTCATACGCAACCTGTCCAATCGTGCATATCACCATGTATAGCCCATAAAAGTGGGGCTTGAGCTTCTCAGCTCCCTTCTGCTTTAGTGATGACTGTCGGTATGGCTGTAATCGTAGGTAGACCAAGTCCCCTACCTCAAACTGTCTTTCCACCCGATCCCTGTCAGCATACAACTTTTGCCGGTTCTGCACTGTAGCTATATTATCCTTGAGAGTTCGGAGCATATCTTGACTCTCTTGGATCCAAATCTTGGCTCTCGGAGCCTTGCTAGCACCAAACATCACGTCAGAAAAAGATAAAGGATGATATCCATACAAAGCATAGAATGGTGACATACCAATGGACATGTGATGTGTAGTGATGTAGCAGTACTCCCCCAGATGCAGCCACTTCAGCCATGCTTGCTGCTGCCCACTGACGTAGTTACGCAAGTAGCCCACCAGCCACTTGTTAATTATCTCTGTCTGCTCGTCGGTCTGTGGGTGATAACTGGTACTTGGTGTCAACTCCGTCCCCACCAACCGGAAAAGCTGCTGCCAAAACCCGCCCATGAAACGACTGTCCCTGTCACTGATGATGGTCTTAGGAAGACCATTTAGCTTGAAGACCTCTCTAAAGAACAACTCGGCCACCTGCGCTGCTGTGTAGTGTGCGGATATGGCGAAAAAGTGTGCGTACTTTGTGAGTCGATCAATGACGACAAAGATACAATCCTTGCCCTGCACCATGGGCAACCCTGTGATGAAGTCCATCGAAATACACTCCCATTTCCCCTTCGGAATGGGAAGAGGTTGCAATAATCCTGCGGGATGGCTCATCTCCCCCTTGTTCCTCTGGCAAATATCGCACTGTCGAATATGCTGGAGTTCGTCCTCCTTGAGGCCCTTCCATGAGAACCTCTCTCTAATGGCCCTGTAGGTTTTGGTAAACCCTTGATGGCCGACCAATGGTGAATCATGTGATGCCTGAAGTATTATCTTCTTGAGCTGAGATCCCTTAGTCAAGAAGATCCAGTCCCTATAGTAGATGATCTCATCGACTACCTTGTACCTGTCATCCGCCACCTGCCCATCCAGAACCTCACATGCAAATCTGTCCTTGGAGTACTCCACTAAGAGTCGAGCCCTCTAGTCTGTGTCCAAGCTCATAAGAGACAACGTGGCTGGTCTACGTGAAAGGGCATCTGCTACCACGTTGTTCTTACCCTTGACATACTCCATGTTAAAGTCATATGCTTGGATCTTACTGATCCACTTTTGCTGCCTCTCCTGTAGCTGTTTCTGCTCCAAAAAGAACTTGAGGCTGTTGTGATCAGTCCTCACCCTGAACCTGTTACCCACTAAATACTGCCGGAATTTGGCCAATGCATGCATGATGGCCAGCATCTCCTTGTCGTATATAGAATACAACCTCTCATGCGGAAGGAGCTTCCGGCTCTCAAAGGCTATAGGGTGACCTCCCTGCATCAACACTGTGCCGATCCCCTCCCCCGACGCATCACACTCCAAAACAAATGGCTGCGAAAAATTCGATAATACAAGCACTGGGCAGCTGCTCATAACCTCTTTGAGCCTGTCAAAGGCTCGCTGCACTGTATCCGACCAACTGAATGCCCCGTTCCTCGTCAGATCTGTCAGGGTGTAGCAAGCTGTGAGAAACTCTTGACGAACTTCCGGTAGTAAGTGCAAATGCCAATGAATCCCCGAAGTTCTGTCACGTTCGTCAGCTCCGGCCAATCTCCGATGGCCCTGATCTTCTCCTCGTGGACTCTCACTTCGTCCACCCCTATGATGTGTCCCAAGTACATCTCCGTCAACCCAAACTCACACTTGGAGAGCTTGGCATAGAACTGCTGCTCCTCCAAGATGCGCAAAACTGTCTCAATGTGCTGGAGATGCTCCTCCCAAGTCCTGCTGTAAATGAGAATATCATCAAAGAACACCAACACAAACTTCCTTAACTGACTGCAGAAGATGTGATTCATGCAGGACTGGAATGTAGCTGGGGCGTTGGTTAGCCCGAAGGGCATCACCAAAAACTCAAAAGTGCTGGAAGGCGGTCTTGGGAATGTCTTACTCCCTCACGTGAATCTAATGGTACCCAGATCTCAAATCAATATTTAAGAATAACCGTGCTCCTCTCAACTCATCCATCAACTCATCGATCCTGGGTATGGGGTACCTGTTCTTCAGGGTCTTCCTGTTCAGGGCCCTGTAATCAATGCACATCCTCAATGTGCCGTCCTTCTTCTTCACCAACACCACGGAAGAAGCAAAAGGACTCGTGCTCGGCCAAATGTGCCTAAGAGCCAGCAACTCCTGAATGGCCCACTCAATCTCGTCCCGATAGGCCTTGGGATGCCTATAGGGGGTAGTAATCACTGCCTGTATGCCCTGCTCAAGCTCAATGGTGTGCTCAAACCCTCAGTCCGGTGGTTGTCCCGGCGGAATCTCCCCAAACACTGTGGCATATTGGTCAAGGATGGACTATATCTCTGGGTGCACCGTCTGCCCTGTAGTCCTTGCCTCTGATGCACGCAGCTCCACTGCCCACTCTACGTCTCCCTTCCGGAAGACTGCCTCCATTCGATGAGCCGAAACAGTCTGAGGCGGATATGTGTGCTGTCCCCGTATCTTCTCATGCCTCCCTGTCTTCTCATCATCCCACTCCATCTCTAGGGCCTTCCAATCTGTCGTGACCTTCCCTAGAGTAATAAGCCACTGAACACCCAGTATCATGTTGGTGTCCGGAATATTGACCACGAAAAAGTGGTCAGTCAGTGTGTAGGTGCCCATCGTCACTGATAACTCTAGGACATAATAAGCACACACCATGGTCTGATCTCTTGGGACCAAAACTGAAAAGCCATCGAAGTTCTCTATTTGTATACCTTTCCGCTCAACCATCTGTGCATTGATGATGTTGTGGTTTGCCCCATTGTCAACCAAAATTGATACTCGCTGACCACGTACTGTCCCCCGTACGTGCAGCGTCAAATACTTGGGAACTCCTTGCAATGCTGCAAGGGCCCCTCCGGTAGGTGAAAAAGCTGCACCACTTGCTGCTGGTGGTGGAGGTGGCAAAGGATCCTGCACGGTATGACAATCTCCTGCCTCCACATCATCCTCCTCATCCTCTTGCCCGTTGCTCTCGGAGAAGACCTCAATAAAATGTGCTTTGCCAGCAGCACATCTATGTCCCGGTGCCCACGGTTCCTGACAGGTAAAGCACAACCGCTTTTTCTTCAGCTCCCTCCTGGCATCATCATCAATCTGTGCTCGTCCTGGATTCCCCTTTGGAGGCGGAATCCTCACATCCTTCTCCTTATGTTGGAAAGCCTGTCTTTGGGGGTAAGGTGTCCGGGTCCTGGGTAAGGCATCTTGTAAGTCCCATGTCCTGCTAATAGCATCCTTGAGTGTGGCTGGTGTAGTGGATCTGACTAGACCCCGAAGTGGCTCTCCTAACCCCTCAACAAACATGTAGATCCTCCGTGCCGCGGATAGATCTAGCACTATCACTGAAACCCTCAAGATGTCTGCAATGTAGGTCTCTGGGTTCCCGGTCTATTTGAGCCTCGTTAGCTCAACAAAGTGTTGTTCCGGATCCCTTCGGTCAAACCTCTCTAGCAGTCTCCTGGTGAACTCGACATATGTCGTCACCGTGGAGTGTCCGAGTGTAACCATCCCATGGAACCACCAGTCCTGGGCCTCACCATCCAAATGTAATGTCGCCACCTTGATGGCCTCTGTCTCCGACATCTGGTTAAGCTGGAAATAGATGTCCAGCTTCTCCACCAAAGACTTTGGTGAACTGTTTGATGAGCCATCAAACGTAGGCAAGTGGAATCTACTCGCTGTGCGGTGGGTTTCTCCATCATGATAATGCCGGTACCCTCTGTGATGGTCGCGGGGTCTACTATCCCGCTGGAGCTGAACAAAATCTCTGAATGAGAGAGCATCCCTGAACTCCTGCCCATAGGCCTGGTACTCTGCAAAATAATCCCCCATATGACTGGGGGATCTCTGCCCCATCACCTCGATCTGCCTCGACAGATCCTGCACTGATTTGAGGAGCATGTCCGCAAATCTCTTCCCATCATCATCTTCCATCGGATCCTCCTACTCTATGCTCACCACAGGCTCCTCCTGTTCTGTGTCCACCACCCGAACACAGTCTCCCTCTCCGTAGGTGTTCTCCAACCTACGCTCAATATCTCTGTATTTCCTACCTCTGTAACAGATATAGGGCTTCTCCCTCGGTGTCATAGACTGCTAGCTCCACAGGCTGAGCCAGATCTATGCTCTGATACCACTGTAATATCCCTTATCAGGGATATCCTCAAACACAAGCAAACTCCAACTAGAGATGGATTGGGAGGGCGTTTACCAGATATGTCGCCTCTGAAAAGAGGACGAGATCTGGAGGCTACCTAGCCCTTTCCAGACTCTGTCTAAGAGTATAGGAGAAAAACACACAAGTGGTATAGTAGGCGAGAAGCTCAAAGAGATAAAAACAATAAGAGTAGTGCCACATACAATAATGTATACATGGAATATAAGCAGATACTCGAGAAATGCTAAGCCATTTTATTATACTGAGTAATGGAAAGAGTACAAGAGGTGATCAGAAAGATAGCACCTCGACTTGCACAAGGAAAGTGAAGAAATACACTCAGAATGGTAAGGAAATGGCCTCTCTCTGAACTGTGTCGAAGCTGCGAGAGAATTTGTGCTACTGCTACTGCTAGAATCAATGAGGATTTGGGGTTGTTCCCCTCCTCAGAAAATCCTGAAACTCTGGAATCAACCTCTGCTTAATAAACCCAGAAAAGCCCAGAAATCTTTTCTAAAATAGCTGACCCCCGAAAATCACCCCCTTGAGGATCTACGCAATCCCTTAAGGCTCTGCGCTGCCCCTGAAGAGAATCCTCCAAAACTCTACTCGAAACTCTACCAAAATCCTCCAATATGCAAGGGCTGATCCCTTGCTCAATCTCCAAGCTCAAATCCTCCACATAAACCCAATCCGGAGCTCCTACCAAAAGAAATTGCGTCCTCCCCTCTCAAGACTGCGCAGTCATCAAAATGCTTAGTTCCTCATCAGCTCCAGAGATTGCTCCTCTTGCGAAACACTGATGAAACTACCTTGCCCGAGCAGGCACTCGAAGTCCCTCGGGGCTAAGGGTGAGATCTCCCAACAGAGACACTCGATGCACTAAACAGTGCTGCAGTCAGGCTAAACAGCCAACGTGCTCTAAGTTGAAGTGACTAGCTCAAATGCAACATAATTTGATGTCCAAATGAGGAGGCTCCTCTCTCCTTTATAGCATTGGCCTCTCTCAAAACCCTAAGGCCCACCTCCTCCAACGTAGCCTCTCTCTTGCCACGTGCTCCTTCTCCATCTGTGCAATCCCTCCAAGTGTCTACGTGGGCCCCTTTCTCTACGTGGTCCTTTGGCCCCCTTGGCTCCCCTTTTAAGTTACAACATTGTGCTACTAGGGAGTGACTTTATTCAAAAGGTGAGTTATGTCCCCCTTTTCTCACCTTTTTATTTATAAATAACTATAGAAGGCAAAATTGAGCAAAATCGAATATTCCAATTAGCCATGGCTAAATAGGAATATTACAAGATGGGTGATTTGACATTAATTGGCGGGAGGATTTCCGTGAAGGAAATTAGGACTCAAGAGGGAGTCTAGAAGGAACTTGTTCCTTAGAGGATTTCTAGCACCAAAGAAATCTAGATCCGAGTTTCACTGGGGCAGCAGCGAAAGAGGGATAAGAGAACTAGTTCGACATTCATTTGGCAGAGATGGAAGCCACATCTCTAGGAGGGAGGTGGGGTGATCTAGAGCTCTAGCTCGAAAGGACTACAAAATGAGGGCAGGATCCTTGAGGTGCCCAAACTCGTGGATCACATACGGCTACAGGAGCCCTTAATGACAGTAGCAGAATGACGGGAGTCAGTTGGTTCGAGGGATGATGGAGTGACAGTGACAGAGTTAGAGTGCTAAAGTCTAAAGCAGCGCAGTAGAGTTTTGCAGCAATGCGGGAGGCACAAAGCATATATAACAGCAGCAGAGGGGCAGCACAGATTAGCAGCAGAGGGAGCTTCAGCATCCATGACAGTGTAAGAACCAAATCCATCATCATATACATCTTCAACAGAGCACGTTATCTTCTTCCTTGGATCTTCAATGAGCTCTTTTTAGAAGTTGTCCCTGTGAAGTGTCACATTCTCACCTTCGCCAATTAGAATGATGGCATAAGTTAAATCCAATTGAATACTTCCAGCTAACTATGAAGCCAATTTCTTGGAAAGGAGCATCCCCCGATTGGGAGGTGCATCAATTATGACCATATACATTTCCTTTCATTTATTTGGGAATGTTGCAAGGTGAACTTGCAAGTCCTTGATCAACCTAATGACCGGTACTTCACAGGAATCTAACACATATTTTTTTTTAGGTCCATCCTGTTCATAACTTTGAAGGTCATGATGTTTTTTGATGCTCCTGAATTCAACATATAACTATTGAAAATCCACTCAATGACTATCAAGGAAATGTAGAAAGGCCAATGTGTCAAATTTGATGCCTTTTGAATAATTGATGTTTGTAGTATATGGGGACGTCTTTCCCTTCATTTGTATTTGGAATTGGAGACTTCTAAACATGGAATCCTAATGATTCTCCAAGCTCTTTCTTGTAAGAATGGTTCTTTATTAATTTTTTCAAAGGCATTAGAATGACTCTGGAAGGTTTGCCCGTTTTCCAAAAAAATGTTGTTTAGGGCCTCAAAATGGCTTTAGAAGTTTAGGACCTGAAAACTGCCAAAAATAGTAAATTGTGCTACAATTAAGGAAACTAAAAGAAACAATGGTGGGGGTCTAAGTCGAATAGGCGGTGTTATCCACTATTTGTGGGTAGTATGAATAGGAGAATTTTTTTTTCTCTTAGATGGTCCTTAATCGGCAACCAACAACCCCTTGCAGCCACCAAATAGCATGATGTGCCACTATCTTTGCCACCTGGGCTAGCCACGTAGTCCCTCACCCATCTGTTATGATTGTATGTTTGAAGGTGGGCCTCCCGACCTCGGAGGTATGGATTTTCTTTGGTATAGTTGAGTAATTTTGCGGACATTGTTGGGCATGGATTGTTGTGGGGGATTCGGCAGAAAGATTGGGTTAGGTTTATGCTCTTGTCTCCTATGCCTAATTTGGTGGTTATCCTTGTATCCTAGTCCTATGGGATCTCCTTTATTGGCTGTTAGCTTCAAGGTTGGCACTACATGGTAAATCTTGATTTTGGTTGCGTGGTCCTGCTTCCCCACACCATATACATCACTTTCCTCCACTCACTTTAACCCCATTCATCACTTTTCCCATAATGATCCACATGCGGCCACTAGGTCCACAAAGGGTTAGCCTCTTCTTCCCCTTGTCCACACTTCGGGTCAGGCCTGGAACGATGCCCGGAGGTTGATGCAACTAAAAGGAAAAGAAAAAGCATAATTTGGCCACTCTTAACAGGAAATGTACCACAAAATGCAAAAGATGGTCAGGACATACAAGTTTAGCACGTGGGCAAAAGCCAAACATGAGATCTACCCCTCATTTATGGCCATCAACCTAGTTCCTATGGGCCCTAGATGAGCCCCCTTCACATTAAGGAACCCATGATTGTTCCAATCCCTGGTGGGAAATGATTTTCCCACCTTAAAAGGGGATATATACTGCTATATCCTATACATCGTGCTCTCATACCCTAGAGCCTCGAGCGATTATGAAGAAAAATCAATCTAAGGCGAAAAGCATATGAAGAAGGGTGGAGAAACAAGGTCAAGGTAACTCATGTACCACGGTTTTCTCCCTCCTACACTCATATACCCAAGTTTGGGCTTCCCCCATTATAGCTACCCTTGTATCATGACATGTGGGCTTGGAGTCTTCCCTTGATCCCAACTCCGTTCCATTGCTATATCACATGCCACCTACCCATTGATGGATGTACCATGGACATGTAAACCCTTTAAGGGCTGAAACCGGCTAATAGGGTCCTCAGTTAACCCCCTATGGAAGGGCATGCCACCGTGAAGTGTCCAATTGATTCCATGATTTGTAAGCTCTTTTACTTGATTACTCTAATGATTTGTTGTATTGGAAGGCAAGGGGGCACATTGGATCTTATGCAAGATTGCAGGTGGGTCTCCATTTTGGGTTTGTGTGAAAATTTCTGAATCCTTCAAACAAAAATCCTACTGCAGTCACTTGTTCAGCATCTCCTACTTGTTATTTCATTCAACAAGTTATTTAATTATAAACAATGATGAAAAACACTACTATACACTACACTGACATACAGATCATAAATTGAAACAATATATGAGACAAACACACAAGGAACACCGTTATTTTTGGACAAAACGTCCTCGAAAAAACGCAATGTGAGAAAACCGATGCAACAATTCTGAGGGTTTTCTATTATTAAGTAGTAGTTCTGAGTACAACTTTGGATGCCATCTCGACAATCCAGTTACAGAGAAAACGACACTGGAAAAAACCTTAGTGAGTTACCTTACTTCACCTAGCAAAATTCCTCTGATCCGACAACTGAACTGACTATCCCCGGCTACAATTGCGGTGCCCCTTCGCAGTGATTGCATGGGCCTGCATGGAGCTCTCTGAGGCTTTGTGTCAGCTTTGTGCTGAGTCTTAGTGTCTCTTGGAGCTCTAACGTCAACCTTCATGACTGATCCGGCTGCTCCCTGGCAAGTTTCGGATTTCTGCAGGAGGACAACTATTCCTCTGCGTTGGCACTGTGTGGGCTCTCCTGGCTCAACGTCAGTCCTCCCTTGGTCTGCGTTGCCTCCTCTAGTGTATCTCTGCCTCTCTATGTGGAGTATTTGGGGTTCTGGAGAAGATCCTCCACCCTAAGTATCCTTGCCCCTTTGTTGCAACTCAAATCACTTGTTCGATTTTCTCAGCAAACCTCACCCCAAAAAAATCGTATTGATTGATCAACTTGGTGTATCTCCAACTGACCCTCAAGCCTTGCCTTATACTTTTCCTGTTGATGAATCAACGGCTGAGAGTAAGTCCCTAATCAATGGCTAAGATTAAAACAGACTTGATCATCGTCTCTTAGAAGCTTCTCATTCATATTTTTAGTAATGCCCATTAATATTTTTTTTTCCTAAGTTTAGACTTAAGAACCCCATTAAAAATATTAATTATTTTAATAACTCATAATCCGGGTGGAACTTCTCCAAACGATTTCTGGGTCTTGGAGATCTCATGTATTCTAGCCCCTCCACAAAATTTCAGAGTTAGAGCACATCTCATGCTACCCAAAATCAACACTCCCTCTTAGCGAGGAATGTTCTCTAATAATACTCCCCAACAGAAGTACCACATTGATCCACGACATCGATCCTCTGTATTGTTGATGCTTGCCTTGTTTCCCTTCATCCATTGCACTGCTGCAACTTGTACTGTTGCCCATGACACTGCCACTGTCACTGCTGCACTTGTGCTGCAACTCCCTCTCAATATGTTGCATCATGCTACCTATAGCACTTCCATTGCTAACTGTTGCGTTGCAACTCAGTTGATGAGAAGTAAGCAACTAAAAAGTCACCCAAAGCTGACACGATGGTCAATCTAGATGCCTCGTGATGCTGAAGCTCCCTCTGCTGCTAATTTGTGCTGCCCCTTTGCTGCTATTGCACTGCTGTTATATCTGCTCTGTGCCTCCCGCACTGCTGCAAAACTCTATTGCGCTGCTTCAAAATTTGGCACTCTAGCTCTCTCATTGTCGCTCCATCATCCCTCGCACCAATTGACTCCCATCATTCTACTACTGTCATTAAGGGCTCCCGTCGGCGTATGTGATCCAAGAGTTTGGGCACCTCAAGGATCCTGCCCTCATTCTGTAGTCCTTCGAGCTAGAGCTCTAGATCACCCCACCTCCCTCTTGGAGATGTGGCTTCCATCTCTGCCAAAATGAATGTCGAACTGGTTCTCTTATCCCTCTTTCGTCGCTGCCCCAACAAAACTCGGATTTAGATTTATTTGGCACTAGAAATCCTCTAAGGAACAAGTTCCTTCTAGACTCCCTCTTGAGTCCTAATTTCCTTCACAGAAATCCTCCCGCCAAGTAATGTCGAATCACCCATCTCCAATCCTCCTTTGTTATTGCTCAGCAACCTGGATCTAGATTTCTTTGGCAAGAAATCTGTTAAGGCAGTGACTCCCTCTACATTGGTTTCGTCTCTTCAAACACTGTTCTGCAACAATAAAAACAACATCCCACCAGCACTACAAATCGAATCTGCACTGCTCCCACTGCCCCAGCAACTGACTGATTTGAGCCCCTCAGGCTCGGCGCTGGCCCAGAAAGCTAATGCATTCACTGCGTGAACTCCTCTCGGCTACTGTGTCTCCTCCTCCTGGCTCAGAAAGCTGACGCAGGCACTGCGTGAGCTTCTACGTCACTTCTCTAGCACTGCATCACTCCTTCAGCTACTTCTCTGGCCCTGAAACAATGCTGTCACTCGGGACAACTGCCTCTTTGCAGCAGATTTGTTTGATCTCCTGGCTGATGGCTTCAGTGTCCTATGATCTGCAATGCTCTGATACCATGTGAAAATTTCTAAATCCTTACAAACAGAAACCCTACTGCAGTCACTAGTTTAGCTTCTCATACTTGTTATTTCATTCAACAAGTTATTTAATTATAAACAATGATGAAAAAAACTACTACAGACTACGCTGACATACAGATCATAAACTGAAACAATATATGAGACAAACACACAAGGGACACCATTATTTTTAGAGAACACGTCCCCAAAAAACCCAATGCGGGAAACTGGTGTAGCAGTTTTGAGGGTTTTCTATTATTAAGCAGTAGTTCTGAATACAACTCTGGATGCCCTCTCGGCAATCCAGTTACAGAGAAAAAGACACTGGTAGAAACCTTAGTGAGATTACTTCACTTCACCCGGCAAAATCCCTTCGATCCAGCAACTAAACTAACTATCCCCGGTTACAACTACGCTGCCCCTTCGCAGTAACGGCGTGGGCCTACGTGGAGCTCTCTGAGGCTCCATGTCAACTCTGCCCTGGGTCTCACTACCTCCTGGAGCTTTCACGTCAACCTTCCTGGCTGATCCGACTGCTCCCTGATAAGTTCGGATTTCTGCAGGAGGACAGCTATTCCTCTGCGCTGGCACAACGTCAAGCACTGCCTGGGCCCTCTTGGCCGAGTGTTAGTGCTCCCTTGGTCTGCGTTGCCTCCTCTGGTGTATCTTTGCCTCTCTCTATTGAGTATTCGCGGTTCTGGAGAAGATCCTCCACCCTAACTATCCCTGCTTCTCCGCTGCAACTTAGATCACTTGTTCGATTTTCTTAGCAAACCTCGCCCCAAGAAAATCAAACTGACTGATCAACTTGGTGTATCTCCAACTGACCCTCAAGCCTCCTCTTATACTTTTCTAGTTGATGAATCAACGGCTAAGATTAAAACAGACTTGATCCTCGTCTCTTAGAAGCTTCTCACCCATATTTTTATTAATACCCATTAATATGTTTATTTTCCTAAGTTTAGACTTAGGAACTCCATTAAAAATATTAATTATTTTAATAACTCATAATCCGAGTGGAACTTCTCTAAACGATTTATGGGTCTTGGAGATCTCATGTATTCTAGCCCCTCCACAAAATTTCGGAGCTAGAGCACATCCGATGCTACCCAAAATCAACAGTTTGGTCTCCCTATACGGGGTCCAATCCCTCCAGAGAGCCACATTGGCACTGGTAGGGTGAGCATTGAGAGCTATGGACCTCCACCATAGCAGAGAGTACTTCATCGATGCCCAACATCATTTAGTGATTACTCGTGTTCAACCTTTTGGATGAGGATGATACACCTGGATCACTATGCCCAACCAACTTCATACTTGTACCACACACTTGACAAGAGGTTCTAGGGTCCAAATGAGGATGTGTCTCATTGCAGGAGACAAAGGGAGGGATTATGTCATCATCCAAGCCCTTACAGATGGTTTACAGGCATTATCGATCCACTTGGAGACCCATGAGGATGTCATAGTGCCCCCACACCCACTTGGGGACACCACATGTGACTTGCTTGGATGTCAAGGGGCCAAGCACTTATCCACTATGTTTGGAGTTCATTCTCTCGCCATGGCACAATTTGGACTCCACTAGGCCTTCTCAACGGCCCAACAACTCATTATGTTGATTATTTTTCCCACTTGAGAGGCTTATTTTTATGTTATTGAGCTATCTTGGTGGGCTTGTCACCAAGGGATGTTATTATTGCACATTATTTTATTATTTGGGGCTTAATTAGGCCTAATTAGGCAAATCAAACTCTTTAGAGAGGATATAAATTGATGAGAGGCTCATTCATTCCTCTCATCATCACTTGGATTGGGATAGTAGCTCTTGTGAGAATTTGCATTCCCTTTTGGAGGACAATTTTGGTTTCATGGATGAATTTTGATGTTTAGATACTATTCTCTTGATCTTGGAGCTTCAAATTTGTTTTGATTTGATGATTGGATATACTCGTTGTATATGTGAGTGCTCTTTCTCATGTCTATTCTTTACTTTAATCTTGTCACATGAATAATGTATGGGATTTTCACTCTCTAGATCTGAAATTCGCCCTAATTTATGCGAAATTTTGGAATTTTTGGACTTTTGAAGTGTTGCATATGTTACATGTGTCATGTATAATGAATGAATATTCCTAGAGGTTAATTTGATTGAATAAACCTTGATAAGTCTTCAATTTTTGCACATCGAAGTATAAGATCTTTTGGTAGCTACTCTCATGCCCTAATTTTCCATACGAAGTTGCCTAAAGGTCTCCTTGACTGGGTTAAGTCTCTTCAAAACACAAAATCACCTTGACTCCATCTCTCCCAAAGGCAAGGCACTGATCTAACCATTGCTGGTCACTTAAAAAGAATATTTTTCTCGCCTTTTTTCTCCTTCTAGGCCTAACCCTAGTAGGTCACCTAGGGCATCCAACGAATTCCTTTGTACCCATCCAAAGCCCTCGATTTTCGATCCACTATTACACTGAGGCTTTCTCTAGAGGTACTCCAAGTTTGATGTGAATCTGACGATGGAATCTAGAGATCGAGCAAGCCCTAGCCATAAGGCCAATGTTTCCCCTAGGTTGGTTTGGGTTAATGTCCTCACTTGGATCATGGCATTCAAATCTCAAAATAAAAATAGTCCTTTGATCCTATTGTCTTCCCTAATTAGGTCAAGCCCCTCTTTGGTCGATCAACTCCATAGACTTGACCTAGTTTGGGTCCACTGGGGTTCTCTATGGTCCCACAACTTTATCACTCATATTTCACGAGGATTGCATAGAAGCCATTATATCACAAGGATTCTTAGACCTAGGAAGCTTCTTGACAAGGGTTATTCCCCAAACCTAGGCTTAAGTACCTCATTAGCCCTTACTAGAGAGCCAATCACCTTGCTTCTAAAGCAAGTAAGCCATTTGTCTTAGCCTCTCTTGAGAATAGGCTTTTGGAATCACCCCTTATCCCAACATTGATCCATTCATCTTTGTGATTCCTCTTATACCGGGCTCCTCCCATCGATGAAAGTCCATAAAGAGCAGGGAGCTTTAATTGAGGTGACAGTGGGCTATTGCTCCATTGTTGCCACTTGACCTAATAGTTTTTCTATAGGATCCCCTCCTATTAACCCAACTAGTTTGAGTGGTAACAGGTGGCTGGCCACCGATATCCACCTAGATTAGTCCTCCCCTCTTAGGAAGTAATGGTCCCCATTACGTTGAGTGCCTCCATGAGATGAAGAAACTTTTGCTGAACTTGATCCTTGGTGAGCCACTTGCCTTGGTGCAGGAGTTGGCCAGCTTTGACAATCTGATACAGTTGGATCTTCTGTTGGCGAGTGTTCTTGATCTGTGTCCATGATCTGGTTCGTTATGGCCTGTTCCATGCAGTCTGGGTTTAACATTGCTGGTGTGAGTTGTTCTGCAATGTCTGATGTGTCTAGTAATGGTGGAAAGTATGGCCGAAGGTGGTCCACATTGAGCGTTGTGTGCAGGCCAAGGAATGGGGGAATGCTGAGCTCAAAAGCATCATCTCCGACAACTTTTGTGATGGTGTAAGGCCCATATTAGAGTAGTCTAAGATTCTGTTGGGCTCTAGTAAGGCATTCTTTCTGCAAATGCAACGAAACTTTGTCGCCCACTTGAAATTTGTGTGGCACCCGATGTTGATCATGCTGCTGTTTGTACTTGGCATTGGAGTTATCCAATATGTCGTGCACCTGTTGGTGAATGGTTTGGATGCATTCAATAAACCGGGTTGCTTTGTCAGCCTTAGATTGTACATGTGTGGATTTTGTTTGTGTAGTCGCATGAGGCATGGCAACATCAATCACACATAATGGTTGGAAACCCATACCCACTTGAAAAGGGCTGCAGCTAGTCGAGCTATGGAGAGCTCTGTTATAACTGTGTTGCAAATAAGGAAGGTTCTCATCCCAGGTTGGTAGGTGCTTGGAGTTGTACATACGTAGTATGTACACTATCATCTTGTTGACGACTTCTGTCTAGCCATCAATCTGGGGAAGGAATGCAGTCGACTTGGTGAGCTTACTGTCCAATAATGTCTAGAGGCTCGACTAGAATATGCTAAGGAACTTGCTATCCCAATCTTTACAATATGTAACAAGCCCAAAAGGGTCTTTCATACATGACAACAACTCTTATGACTTATTGACTCAAATTCAAGCCCTAGAAGCACTCAATGGGTGCTTGACCTAAAAATAAATTTCCCTTGAGCATGAAACCCATGCCTCAAGAATGACAATAATAGATTTATTTTTCTCTTTACAATAAATATATAAAATCATGATTACATATGTCATTATGAAGATTGAACCTAGTTACTTATTTCAACACTCCCTCTTAACTAGAGAGGTCTTCATAATCGATACAAGGTACTTGGACATTCTCGAACTAGAGAATTCTCATAAGAAGAGTCGAATTGGTAAGCCGTCTCATAAGCTATCTTATCAACTTATACCAGAGCATCCTATAATACCAACCAACGTTGTCACATAGCAAGGCCTTGACTAACAATTCTATCTCTCCACAAGATTAGAGCACAATGTTGGCGAGACCATTGACTGACAAACACCATCATCATTGTCTCTTAAGGCACATACCCCACCCGAGTGTTCACAACGTATGTCCTTTTAGGACAATTCCTATCTTGGAATAACACATCCTCAAGGAATTTCCACTTCAACTACTCTTACATCTTGGATTCCCTACCACGTCCTCAAAGGGTATCGAAATCAATCTCAGACGCTTACCCAATCCTCCATTCTTTCTAGTCATAGGATGTTGATTACTTATCTTTTCTTACGTGACTATAGTTGCATCTTTCACGATTTCTTCCTTCTTTCTTCACATATTGCTCCTCAGGAACTTCCATCCATAGTTCCTTCATCTTTGTCAACCACATCATGTTCCGTATGAGGACGTATTATGTTGATTTCATCTTGTCAATATGTGAACCTTGCTTTCGTGCATCTTTCCAAAGGAAGAGATCTCTTTTCTTCAATCATGCTCATGAGGTAGAGTGTTCACCCATGCTATCTGCAACTATATGATGACATGACTTAATCTATCAAACATATACCTCTTCAACCATGCTATATTCCTTTGTCACCATACCATCATCCTTCTAAACACTGAATCCCATACAAGGTGGAATTCTCAACGAGACACTTGCTTCTTCCATGAGAGGTGAACCTTCTAATGAAGATTTCAACGAAGGATCTTAATTATCCTTATTCTGCAAATGATCCTTCCTAATGATGATGATGTATGATGGGTTCTTTCTATATGCTAAATGACTTTCTTCCAAACATGTATGCTACTCATGCTTTTAATGAGGTTACCAAGAGCCACTTCTTTCTATGATGACTGCTACATCCATGTAGACTTCTACTTCAACTATCCTTTCAAGCTTATAATGATGTCATGAGTTCTTGCTTCAATCGTATGCTTCCAATATGATGCCATCTCCTAATATGATGCATCCTATCATACTTACAAATTACAATGCTTTTTACCATGATAGCTATCTTGAAAAGAACTAGGTGAAGGAGATTATCTCAGTGATAGTAGAGATCTTTCACTTCCTCCTTTGATTTCTTCTTCTCAAATACTTCCACATCTTCAATGAGATGGGATTCGTTCCATTCTTTCCTTTTCTTGTTGTCCTTCTTGAGTTTCAGACAATCTCTCTTGAAATGCCCATATTCTTGACAACCATAGCATTGGATCTTTGACCCTCTGCGTCACCCACGCTGGCCTCTTCAGCCTCTGTGTAAGCCCCAACTGCCTTTGCGTCAACCTCTCCAGGCTCTGAGATCAGGTGTCAGCCTTTGGGGTGGTACCCCAACCCATAGATCTTGTATGATTGGCACTGAATAGTGTCTCAGAGGATTGGCAGAGTATCTTGGGCAAAGATACCTTGCTAAAGTGGGACAAGATGTGGTCCTATCTACAACAGGTGGAGTTGAGGTGGGCTTGGTTGAAGAGTACCATTAGCGGCAACAACAACAGGGGATTGAGGAGTGAGGAGGAGAATATGGGCCTAGCATCTGAGGGTCCCAATCAAGGGTAGGGGGAGTAGAAGAAGAAGAAGAAGAAGGACCTGTCAAAGGTCAAGTGCTTCAGGTGTGGTGAGTTCGGTCACTACAACACGTAGTGTCCTCTCAGGAAGAACGACAAGCTGGAGAAGCAAGACCAAGGGGTAGTGTTCGGTGTGATTGGCAAACTGTCCTCTAGGCTGGAGGAAGAGTTTTCCACGTGTGCAACCATACCTCTAGGAGAGATGTGGGGCGACTTGGAACTGTAGTCCTAGAGATTGCAGAGATAGGGCAGGGTCCATTAAGGAGTTCACCTCATGGACCATCACTTGGCTACAGGGGCCCACAATATTCAGTGGAAGGATGGATCAGTGTCAGAGATGTAGTCAGATTCTTGAGTGACAATGGAAGACTAGAAGCAGTCAAGTGTTGGGGAATGCAGTGCAGAGTTGGCAGTAGTGTAGAGTTAGCAACAACACGAATTCCTTAATGGACAGTGCAGTGGCTTGTAGCAGTCAGATGCATCATACTGAACACAGTTGATTCAATATTTTGGATGCTTCTTAGCTGTAATAGTTGTAGATGCAGCAACAACAGATGACAGGGAGTTGCAGTGCAGATGCAGAGTTGGCAACAGTATGGCAATGTTAGCAGTAGCATAGATGCAACATTAGAGTTGCGCAGTGGTTGGTGGACAGTGGCAGGTTGTCACAGTGGCCAGACGTCAGCAATGTGACAGAGGGGTGATATAGAGACAGGGTGTTGTAGCAGCAGTGGTGTAGCACTAGAACACCTTCCTTGCTAAGAGGGAGTGTTACTTTTTGTAGCATCGAAGGTGTTCTAGTCTCAAAACTTTGTTGAGAGGCTAAAACACCTGAGATTTCCAAAACACAGAAATGGTTTTTGGAAATTCCACCTAGGGATGGATTAATTAGATTATTAGTCGATTTTCAAATATTTCTGAAGACGAAATGTAGGGAATATGGTTAATTAATCAGTATTAATTGAGATAAGGTGAGAGTTATCTAGAAAATCATATGGATCGATAGGGAATTAATCTAGGCCCTTGATTAAGTTCTAATCTTTGTTGTTGGTGCTCCAACAAAGGATTATTAGAAGAAGTCTATGGGTATATGGATAATACACTTGTGGGGTTCAATTTCTTTGGTAGTTCGATTTCTAGAGAGTAGTAGAAGTTGTCAGGAAGCCAGAGAAGGACGCAAAAACAGTGAGGGGCAGAGACAGTGAGGCTGGAGGAAGTTTTCCAGATCCAGCGAGTGCATTTGCAAAGAGGCCAAAATTTGTCCAGGAAGTTGCACAAAGGCAGTGCAAAAGCTTCACTGGGTAGTTTAAAGCCCCTAAAACACATTTTAAAACAAGTAAATCTTGGGTTACAAGCCAACCCGCTAGCTTAATGCAAATTGTGCCATGATGCCATTAATGACCCACATGTGTGAGCCTAAACATTTCGACCTCATGCCGTTTTTGGGCTTCAAATGTCATGTCATGGTGAGATTAAGGCTGAAAAAGTGTCTTTGTGCTAGGATCATCCATCATTTGAGGATTGTCCCTCAAATCCACCTCAAATCAGCCTCATGGGTCCTAAATCCAACTGGGGTGTCACCACATCATCTCCATGGGTCTCTAATGGTCAACGCAAAGCCTCCTGTCTTTAGCGTTAGGGATCAATCAAGTGCAACAAGCCCTCCCTAGTTTTCTCATGGAAGACCATCCTCATATGGGCTTTGAATCATGGCTTTCCCATCAGGTAGTTTCAAGACTAGCCTAGGGATATGTTGTGTCCAGTGGTGCAATCATCAAGAATCTTTTGTGTTGGGTCAAAGAAAATCAACATCTTGGGTCTTGGGGGTGCTCTGGGACATGCATCATTTGTTCAAGTCATCATAATGTCCAACACTGATGTAAGTGGAAACGATGCATCTACTATGTCATCAACCTCTTTGAAAGGCCTGGGCACCTGTGGAGTGGGTGCCCTCAATGGATTGGGTTGCTGTGGAGCACTTGACAAAACCAAATTAAACTCTAGTGAAAGTAGCCATTTATTAGATGCCTATTTCTGCAAAATCTAGTAGGCCTTGGAAAGGAGTACCCTACAAGGCTATTACTAGATGAAGTGACAACAATGGGGTAGTGGCCCTTTTACCCACCACCAGTGGGTGACCCCTATAGGAGAAAGTTTCTCCTAGATTTATCTTCAGCCAATAGCCAACAACCCTTTGCAGACACCATATAGCTCGATGTGCTACTAGTCTCCACCACCTGAGCCAACCATTGTGTGTTGTCGCTCATCTGTAGAGGCTTATGCATCATGTAGAGTAGGCATGCAGTGGGTGTACCCTCAAGGCCTTTGTTGCTTTGCGAAGGACCACCTGGAAGAAACATCTCAAACTCAAGTGAAAACAATAACTCATTAGAGACAACTATCATAAATGCATCATAATGGACCATACTTTATTGTTAAAGGCATACTAGGACTACAAATTGGGATCACTATTAGGTGCTTCTAGCCCCTAAGGGATGGTGACATGTCCAAGGTCAACCCTTCAATTCATAGGTGTTTTATGGTAATAGTGGCATAATAGGGAAAAGGCTTCATGGCTTTGGTGCCATGGCCATGGGACATGTTACCTCAAAATCTAGTACGTCTTATGAGATGCTTCAGAATACCAAACTCCACATCAAGAGACAATAATTAGGTGGATGCCACTGTCACCTCAACAATCCACATCCTACTCTTTAGTGGATTTTCACCACATTGGAGGCTTCCTAGCATGTCACATAAAGGATCTTCTTGGTCAAGGGCATGTAATTTTCACTATTGCAGCAACTGGAAATTATTCTTTAAATTGAATATTATTATGTGTTGTTTATTTGCTATTCCGACAAACAATGAATAAAATCACTACTGCAATTTTTACCAAAAATAAAATGCACTGTGGAAAATAAATGGAACTGAGAAAATAGAGCGCACACACAATAAAAATGACACCATTATTTTTGGACAAAAGTCCTTGGAAAAACCCAGTGTGGGAAAACCGTTGTAGCAAATGAGGTTTTTATTATTATTATTTAGTAGCAAAAAACCGAGTACAATATCTGGATGCCAAACTGGCAATCCTCTCTTTAGAAATCGCTAGCAAAATTATCTAAGATAATTGATCTCTCCACAAGAAATCCTGGTCTGATCTGGCCCCACAATCAGATCCCAATCTACCTCTGCATCAACCTCTGCGTACTCTGAAACTCAAACTGCTTGGAATAATTGTTATTTTCCTTTGTTGATTGTCTCTGCTAGTGTTGAAAATATCGGTATCGGAAAAATATTGGCGAGGGTCCAGAAAACATCTTATCGACAATATCGACGAAAATATCGGCAAACATAAAAAATGCATAATATATTCATTTTTTTATTTTATTTTAGATTTTCATATTTTTAAACAAATAAAGAAATAACAAGATGAAATAAACACATTGGCACACAAATATGAAGAAAGCACTGATATATATGATGTATTGGATGTAAAATAAAAATGATACCAAATCCCGTTGATCCCTGATAATTGTCCAATCAAGGACTCAAATGTGGAGAACCAATACAAAATAACATCACATATAGAAAAGTATCTCATCATCATGAGCTATATGTTACAAAACAAATAAAACTAGGAGCTATTTATCTGAAATCAGTGCCCTCTCCCCATTTTACAGGAGAACATGATGGGTTGTTTGCCAAGCTTGCCCCTAGCAGTAGAAGGCCTTGCCCCTGCACCTAATGTCAAATAATGATTGTTGGGTATGGAGTTGTGCTCTCCTATATCTATAGCAGATGGTGTTGATGCTGATGCTTCCACAGTCTCCTCCTCCTCCTCCTCTTCCTCCTGCTCCTCCTCCTCCTCGTGTTTCTCCTCGCTCTAGTCCTCCTCCTCTTGCTGCCCCTGTTGTAATGGTTCCTCCGACTCTAACCATGCAGGTGACTCCTCCAAGATGGGCATCTCAGACTCCACCCTCCACTAAGACAATATATCAAAGTTGTCTAAGGAAATGGCATCTAGATCCATTGGTGTTTCTATTTGCTTCAATCGAAATCGGATATTGTAATGCACATACACTAAATCATTGAGACGTGAGAACTCCAACCTGTAAGAGTGTTAAAAAAACTAATGAGTCTTGACTCTTGATACTTGAGGGTCATAAATTAAAATTATAATAAATGTAATTTCTCAATTGAAGGCCGAAGTTCAAAGTTATACCTATTGCGCTTTTTCGAGTGTATTTTCTCAAATACACTCCAACTGCGTTCACACCCTAAAGAGCTACATGTTTGACTTATGATTCTTTTGGGAATTTTTTGCAAATTTGGTTCCCTTGCACCATAGCTTCGCCACCAAATATCTACAACGAAGTAAAGAAATAAAAAAACGTAAAAAACGTAAAACATAATTAAACTTTCAAATAAAAGTTACATAATTGAATTTTAAAAATCTAGAATTATAAATAAGTAAATTGAAATTCTAAATTCAAAATTCTAACGAGTGATGACTTGTCACTTACGTGGTATGAAGATGGTCCTTTCCCTAATAGCATCATCAAAGCCAAATAGGCCAACACAATCCTGATAAAACTGTATCTCACGATTGATTTTTCTACGAAGCTCAGGATTAGGTACCATCCTTTGAATACAAGAATGGAGCCCTTTCATCACTCGACCATCAAAATCAAAAGCGCATTTGTATGAAAATGCAGGGTTGAGGAAGAGTGTTGTTGCATGAATGGGTCAATGAAGCATCCATTTCCACTGACTATCAATCACATCCCATATCATCACTTGTCTATCAAGCCCAACAAAACCCTTGTTTGCATAATAAGAACGAATGGCCTTCTTGGCCCTATCCATGGCCTCATACAAATAAGCCATTGCAGGCTTGTCCCCATCTACCAATCTCAGAACCTTTACTATAGGTTCACTAACTGAGCACACTTTTCTACTCCCTACCAAAATGTATTAGTGTACACCATTTTTGCAATGGCTCTCCCATCCTGTCTCCTGTTGTATCTACAATCATGCCACTCATAAAAAACAAACATTTGCTTCAACTCAGACTAGCATCGAAGAAAAGACTGAAGAGTAATAAAGTTGGTGGCAAAACGTGTGATTGCAGGACGTCGCAACTCCTTGTTTCTAGTGTTTCTTCTCATGAGGCTAAGAACAAAAGCATGGTTATATATAAACTTGGGGACACTCCTAGCCATATCAATCACGTCCTTGATGAATGAGAGTTTCCCCATATTCTCAAGCAGCAAATCAATAGAATGTGCTGCACATGGAGTCCAAAACAATGCGGGGTGCCTCTCCATAAGCATCCTGCCGACAGACACATAATTAGTTGCATTATTTGTTATGACTTGCACCACATTTTGCACACGAATCTCCTGAATGAACCCATCTAACAATTCGCATACCATTGCTGCATCTTTTATATGTGTTGATGAATCCATTGATTTAATAAACATGGTACCATTAGGACAATGTAACAAGAAATGTAGAAGGGTCCTACCCTTCCTATCTGTCTAGCCATTAGACATCACTATGCATCTAGACACTTTTCATGTCTGTTTCAACTCTGCCAATCTAGAGTTTATGTTTTGCTTTTTTACTTGAAGGATTGCCCCCTGCAACTCCTCATATGTGGCACTTTTGTACCCTGGGCCCACAAAAGAAACAACATCACACATTGGCCACCAAAATGGATTGGTTTTGGTGATGCTAAGAGGCAAGTCGCTTCAGAATAGACACCTCCCCATAACTCTATTTGCTTCTTGTTTTTCCCTTTTTTTAATAACTAATTTTATGGAAGGTTGTGCTCCATGTCTTATTCGTGGAACAAAAAATGATGACTTCCCACTCCCAGTAACATTAGCACTAGTAGGTGACACTCTGCAGCCCCTTCCACTACCCTCAACCTCATAATCATAAGAAGATATCCCGAAATATCTACCTGCACGTTCAACCTTGTTTCTTTTTGCCTCTTCCTTCTTTATGTCTTTTTCATCAGTTGCTTCAAGAGATTTTTGTATAAGTTCTGCTCTAGAAACCGTACAAAGCCCAACATCATGCCCAAGGAGTCTAGCCAAATGGTATTTCAATCGCATAACCCCTCCTGTCATCTTGGTCCCACACAATTTTCATGATAGATGTGCCCGATTTGTCCCACCATCAGGCTCTCCATACTCCCAAAATGGGTCCAAGGATTTTGCATATTTGTAGTGAACTAATTCAAACCTAGGGCACCAAAAAAACAAAAAATTGGCATTAAACACCCATACACAAAAATAATAAGTAATAACCACCTCATTTTAAAAAATATTTTTTTTACTACACTATTTGCAATGTGAATGAAAAATGGCAATAAGAGGGTGCATAAGAAAGTTAAACAAGGAAATGAAGCTTGTTGTCCAAATATGGAGAAAACCCTTACATTGGCTCATGGGCATGAAAATCATAGCAAATGGGAACAGAGAAGCAAAATGTTGGTAGGCAAAGAGGCAAGCAAGCATAACCCTAAATCTATGAAAAAAATCATTAACATAGGGGTTTTTAAGAACAAACTTGTAAATGGAAGAAATAAAGTTTGTCTTACTGTTCTTCAATCTTTGATCCATAAAAAATTCTTAGTTGGTGGTGATAATGGCTGTTTGATCCTCAATTCTTCCTTGACAACCACCACAATGCTATTCCCCTTCCTTCTCTAGGACTTGGAAACCAAAATGAGCAAATGAAATGACCAAAATTTCTTTTTCTAGCCTTAGCTCAACCTGCTAGCTGTTAGGATATTCGGACACATAGGAAATAGTTAAGTATAACTTGGTCTAGTATAGAGTTAGGTAAAGTGTGTTTCTTCACTATGTACATTTTGTAACTTACAATTCGACGGTCACGATATGTAGTGATCCGACAATTCATTCTCTCCTCGGTATTACCGACACTTGATCCGTGGCTTAACACCCGATTGGTCCATGATCTCTATTTAAAGAGCATGGAGGGTCATTTGTAGGTTAACCGTTCATGAGAGAAGCTTATGTAAATTTTCATTCTTTTATTAATAAATTGCCTGAAGTGGCTGCGTTGGCTCAGGGCGTGGACTGTTTCCCTCTTTGAGGGTTTTAACCACGTCAAAAGTACTGGTGTATTGATCTCTGATCTGTTTGTGAGCGGTGTCCTTTGGTGTTCTGTCTGAGGAACTTACCCTCCAAATTCCTACATGGTATCAGAGCTATTTGAGGGCCGCGTTTGTTGGTGATCCAAATCTGAAGCCGGTAGAACTGCATCCAACTACCATTTCCTAGATCTACTGTTTCTGACTGCTTTCGGGCCGAGAGGACTGCTCTGTTGTGTTGGGAGCATCTGTTCCAGTGAGGAACCCCTTTCGTTTCACGCGAAAAGGTTTCCGGTAGCCCTAGCTGCGTCAGTTTTAAGATCTGGAGGTATATAGTGTTTATTTACAGTTTACAGTTATTTTCTCTCTGTTTATTTCGGTTTCGGTTTATTTAGCCTTTTTTATTACCGGATCTATATCTTTCATTTCTGCGTATGCTCTTTGCCCTGCGACTCTGTGCGATCTGGGCAAATCAGAAACAGAAAGGAAGGATTTTTCTCATGCGTATGCTCTTTTCCGCTGCGCCTTAGTGTGATCTCGGAAAATCAGAAACATTGAGGAAAATATTTAGTTTCCGGCTAAAGCTAACTTCGAGCCACAAGGTTCGTTTTTTTTTTGTATGTCCGTGTTGGGTTTTGTGTTTTTTTTTGTTTTGTAGGGAAAAAGAGCTTTCTCAAAGCAAGCACGCAACCCAAAGCTTCAACCCCCCTCTCTCTCTCTCTCAAACTTTTTGTATAGCTCACTTGGTCCAAAACTAATTTATGAGAGTAGAGGTCTTGAGTTCAAGTCCCCTTTTTGTGGGGGCGGATTTTTCATTTCCGCACATTCCCGCACTTCGTCGGCATCTTCATCAAACTTTCTTCAAAAAGCCATAACTTCTTCATCCGGAAGCCGTTTTCAGAACCGTTTTTTTTGAAACAGCCTAATTTTTCGAGATCTTTCCATTGGAACACTTAGTTTCAGCATCTATAGCTTCAGTTTCTGTTAAAATGGAAAGTCCATGCCAAGTTATTCTTGACAGCACCAACTACTTCCAATGGTGGTTCTACATTGTGGATTTACTTAGAAGTAAAGGTCTCTACAGAATAGCCTCAGGCCAAGAAATCAAACCGAAAGATGAAGATAAGGCAGCTAAATGGGAAAATAGGAAAGATCAAGCACGTGGGTTGATAGGGATGTCTATTTCTCCAGATCTTAGATTCCATATTGCAGAACTTGATACTCCTGATGAAGCATTGAAACAGATTACTAAAGTTTTTGTAATAAAAAATGAACTTAGGGCCCATCAATTTGAAAATGAGTTGCTTACATTGGACCCCAATAATTTTTCTTGCATTGAAGATTTTTTGTCCAAGTTCAAGACCCTTAGACTTCTCTTGGAAGGTGTTAAGGTTAAGAAAGAAGATAGTAACCTTATCTATTCCATTCTTACTATGTTGGGACCAGCCTACTCTGTGTTTGTTTCCACCTTCCATTTTACAAGAGAGGCCTTCATTTCTCAAGGACAAGACTACAAGTCCCCTTCCTTTGATTCTTTTTGTGATTCTTTAATAAGAGAACAAGAAAAACTCTTACACCTTGGTTTTCTTAATCTTGGAAACTCTTCCAAGAAAGCGTTAGCCACCCAACAGCAACCAAATCCAAAGAATCCTAAGAAGTTGTATCCTAAAAGGAATGGTCCTAAACCAAACAAGGGTCCTAAGCAATCTCAGCCTCAAAATGAAAAATCATTTCAACAAAATGATAAGACAAATAAAAACAAAGGGAAGAAAACTGATAGACATTGCAACTTTTGTAATCGAGATGGCCACTTAGAATCTAAATGCTTTAAGAAGATGGAAGCCTTGGAAGCAACAATGAAGAAGCATAACATCCATTTGGAGCACTCTTCAACTTAAACTTCATCTTCAGGAATGGCACTTTCTGCATGTGGTTGTCAAGCATCTCGGTCTGGCTATGCACTAAATGTATCTTCTTCTTCTCATTCTCATGAGTGGCTCATTGAAACTGGAGCTTCTTATCACATGGCCAAAAACAATGCCATGTTTTCTTCTTTAAATGATTGTAACACCAAAAATATATATGTTGGTGATGATAGATCTCTTAGTGTTGTAGGGACTGGAACTGTTCATATAGACAATGGTCAGTTTAATGATGTATTATGTGTTCCAACCTTATCCTGCAACCTTCTATCTGTATATCAGATAACTCATTCAGGTGAAGGTAAAATCGTTGAATTTTCACCTCACGATGTTGTAATTAAGGACCTAAGAGATCCTAGACAGATTTTAGCTACTGGCATTGCGGATGACTCTACAAGGTTGTATAAGTTTCACAACTTTGGGTCATCAAATCTTCCCTCAGTATTTGTTGCTCATAAAGATGAAGTGAGCAAACTTTGGCATGAGCGATTTGGTCACTTAAACTATCGCTCTCTTCAGAATCTATGTAAAGAAAATATGGTGACAGGTCTTCCAATGGTATCTTGCAGAGATGGTGTTTGTTCCGGATGTGTACTCGGAAAACATCATCGGGATAGTTTTGAAAAACGTGCCTCTTGGCACACCTCAGCCCCTTTACAGCTCGTGCATAGTGATTTATGTGGTCCACTTCTAGTTGTTTCATTCTCCGGCTACAAGTATTTCTTAACTTTCATTGATGATTTCTCCAGATGCACTTGGGTATACTTCTTAAAACTTAAGAGTGAAGTATTTAACATGTTCTTGGCCTTTAAGGCCTTTGTTGAAAAACAATCTGGACATCAAATTCTTAAGCTAAGATCTGATAATGGCGGAGAATATGTTAACAACAAATTCATCAACTTTTGCACTGAGAATGGAATTCAAATACAACATACTGTTCCATATACTCCACAACAAAATGGTGTAGCTGAAAGGAAGAATCACACCTTAAAGGAAATGGCTAATTGTATGCTTCAATCTAAAGGACTTAGTCTTAATTATTGGGCAGAAGCAATTAACCGTGCAAATTACATAATAAATCGTGCTCCCACTAAGGTTTTAAAGAATATCACTCCAGAAGAAGCATGGAGCTCAATTAAACCAAATGTAAGTCACTTTCGTGTTTTTGGAAGTGAAGCATGGGCCCATATTCCAGATGAGAAACATAAAGCTTTAGAACCTAAGAGTGAAAAGTGTATTTTTGTTGGATATTCTGAAGATGTCAAAGGATATAGACTTATTCCACTTAAGTCCAAAAATGTTATCATTAGAAGAGATGTAAAGTTTGCTGAAAATATATCGGCCTACGAGCCTAGTTCGGCGGATGTGCCAACTCTCCCTATTTCTTCTAATTTTGAAAATATTTCTTCTTCAGATGATGAAAGCGAGGATGAAAATCCTCCTCCACCTTCTCAGGATCCTCCTTCAGCTCCTCAGCTTCTAAAATGGGTCCGTGCTACTCGGGATGCAGCAGGTGATCTTGCCGGTGATCCTATAGATCAGCGACGTACACGTTCTCAGTTTGATAGAGCCTCTTCTTTACTGGCTCAAGCTTCAGTGAATTATGATCCTGACACCTTTGCAGAAGCTTCAGGCCATCCAGATTGGGAAGCAACTATGAATGAAGAATATCATTCATTATTGGCAAATGATACATGGGATCTTGTTCCTCTACCAAAGGGACGAAAACTTGTTAGATGCAAATGGGTTTACAGAACCAAGTATGGACCAGATGGGAAAGTTGATAAACATAAAGCTCGTCTTGTTGCTAAGGGTTTTTCACAAGTTGAAGGCATTGACTACACTGAAACCTTCTCCCCTGTTGCCAAAATGAACTCTATCCGCCTTGTTCTTTCCCTTGCTGCCTCTTTCAAATGGGAAGTCCATCAGATGGATGTTAAATTTGCCTTCTTGCATGGGGACTTGCATGAAGAAATCTATATGGAACAACCTATTGGCTTTATACAAACAGACTCCAGCCTTGTATGTCGGCTTAAGAAATCCCTTTATGGTCTCAAGCAAGCTCCTCGAGCTTGGTATGCCAAAATGGATAACTTTCTTTTAGAAAATGGCTTTTTTAGGTGTCATTCTGACAATACTGTCTACACCAAGAAAGTGGGCAAGTTTCTTATCATTCTTTTTCTTTATGTTGATGATCTTATCCTGACTGGTAGTGATCCCAACCTTATAAACCATGTGAAGTCTAGCCTTAAAAGGAAGTTTGAAATGACAGACTTAGGACACTTACATTATTTTCTTGGTCTTCAAGTCTTGCAATCCAAGGAAGGTATTTCCCTTTCCCAGTCCAAGTATGCCTGTGATATTCTACGCTATTTTCACATGGAAGACTGTAAGCCAGCCCCTTCTCCCTTTCAGTCTGGAGTCATACTTTCAGTCACTTGTACTTCTCCTGAAGCTGATGCTACCTTATACCGTCAACTTGTAGGAAAACTTTTGTATCTAACCCATACTCGTCCTAACCTTTCCTTTGCTGTTGGCCTTGTTGCTCGGTTTATGTAAAACCCACGTGAAAGTCATTGGAAAGAAGCTAAAAGAATACTTCGTTATGTTCGAGGTACAATTCAGTTTGGGATTCATTAAAATGCCGAAACAGCTCCTCTATTGGTTGGTTTCATTGATTCCGATTGGGCTAGTGACCCTGATGATCGGAAGTCTACTGCAGGTTATGTGTTCACTCTTGGTTCAGGACCTATTACATGGGCTTGCAAGAAACAAGGTGCCATTTCTCTTTCTTCAGCAGAAGCAGAGTATCGTGGTGCCATAGAAGCTAGTAAGGAAGCCTTGTGGCTTCGTCAGATCCTGTCAGAGTTTGGCTTTCAGCAGCAACATCCGACTACACTTTGGTGTGATAATCAAAGTGCCATTCAACTATGCAAAGATCCAGTCCAACATCAGCGCATCAAACACATTGAATTGCACATGCACTTCATCCGAAAGCTCATCCACGACCATGTTCTTGAAGTGCAATATTGTTCAACAGATGATCAAGTTTCAGAAATCTTTACAAAGGCTCTCACAGAGGCAAGTTCACTAAACTTCGATTTATGGTTGGAGTTCAGGAAGTTGTCACTAAGGGTGGATAGGCTCTAGTGCCTCCTTCCTTCTCCTATTGTGTCATATTTGTAAATCCTTCAATCCTATCCCAAGTTGTTCTTAAGGGGGGATGTTAGGATATTTGGACACATAGGAAATAGTTAAGTATAACTTGGTCTAGTATAGAGTTAGGTAAAGTGTGTTTCTTTACTATGTACATTTTGTAACTTACAATCCGACGGTCACGATATGTAGTGATCCGACGGTTCATTCTCTCCTTGGTATTACCGACACTTGATCTGTGGCTTAACACCCGATTGATCCATGATCTCTATGTAAAAAACATGGAGGGTCATTTGTAGGTTAATCGTTCATGAGAGAAGCTTATGTAAATTTTCATTCATTTATTAATAAATTGCCTGAAGTGGCCGCGTTGGCTCAGGCCGTGGACTGTTTCCCTCTTTGAGGGTTTTAACCACGTCAAAAGTACTGGTGTATTGATCTCTGATCTGTTTGTGAGCGGTGTCCTTTGGTGTTCCGTCTGAGGAACTTACCCTGTAAATTCCTACACTAGCAATTTCTTGGGTCATCGCGCGATATTTTTCTGAAATATCGATGATATTTATGAAGTATCACCATATTTTCAGGCAAGGAAATATCGCGATATTTTCTCGGCGATATTTCAGCGTGTTGAAAATATCGCGATATATCGAAATATATTTTGGTGATATTATCAACACTGTTCCTAGGGCCCTTTGAGTGCCCCTCTCATCATTAAGGAACCCATGATTGTCCCAACCCCTGGTGGATGATGAACTGCCCCACCTTAAGTGGCTAATCACTGCTACATCTTACACATCATGCTCTCATCCCCTGGAGCCTCGAGCAGTAAAATGAAGAAAATCAATAAAAGGGTAAAAGACATATGAAGAATGGTGGAAAAACAAAGGTTGGGATAAGTGATGTACCACGATTGCTCCCTCCTACATTCATACACCCAAGGTATGGGCCTCCCTCATCATAACTTCCCTTGTACCATGGCACATGGCTTGGAGCCTCCCCTATTGCCCCCACTTCGTTCCATCACTATTTCACATGACCCCTATCATTTGATGGATGTACCATGGACCTATCACTCCTTTAGAGGTTGAAACCACCTAATAGGGTTCTCCATTAACCTCTCTTGTCAAGGAAGGTGACACCAATACATGTTCAAAGCTTATTTGGAAGGTCACGCCACTATGTAGTGCCCACTTTTGCCCCTGATTAGCAAGCTTATTTACTAAATTGCACTAATGGATTATTGTATTGAAAGGTGAGGAGACACATTGGATTTATACCAAATTACGGGTGGGTTTTCGTCATAAACCTGGCCTTCCTATACGAGATCGAAGCCCTCCATAGGGTCATAATGACAATTGTAGGGTGTGCGTTGAGAGCCATGGGCCTCCAGCCATGCAAGGCATTGATTGCCACACCATGGGCTTCTTCAGCACCACCACATAGCTTGTTTGGGCCTTAGTTATAGAAAGATGATGATGCACTTGGATCACATTGCCTAGCTGGTTGGACATTGCCCCCGAAAGTTGGCAGTTGATCTAGGGCCCAAAGGAGGTTTTCTCTTTCCTGGAAAGACATGGAGTGCATGTATCATCTTTTATGGAGCATCAACTTGATCTTGAGCCATTTGGAGATCCATGAGACCCATTTGTAGCCCACAGAGCCCAAATTGGGGTTTGGAGATGTTTTGTAGCATTTGGAGGGCATCCCCCTCTTATTCACCATTTTTTAGGCCCTCACTCTCATCATTAGCACATGAGGCCTCAACGCTTCCCTTATAGGCCTCCGCGTCATCCTAGCATGGCCCTAAAAAGGATTATTCAGTTTATTTTATGAGCTATCATGTTTGGCTTGTAACCATGGATGGGTTACTAGACATTTAGGGCATTGGGGGGCTTTTCTTTTCCTTTTGAACTCTTAGACCATGTATAAATATATGAGGCCTAACCTCATTCTATCATCATCACTTAGAGTTCGATATCTTCTCTTGAGAAATTTTGGACCTGCAATTGTTGGACGAATTTGGATGATTGGATGTATTTTGACACTTGGAAAAAATTCGCTATCTTCTCTGGAGCTTATTGTTGGCATTTTGATTGATGGATGTATTCTTCATTGTCTTGTAAGTGCTATTTGATGCTATATTTCTGATCTACTTAACGTCTAATGCATGGAATTTTGTCTTATGGTTTTTAATGTGCCCTAATTAATGAAATTAGGTGAGAACAATGAAGCTATTGGAAATTTTACATGTGTTATTCATAGATATGAATGAAGGAATGTTCTTGAAGGTTGTATTGTACATCGCATCCTTGAAAATCAATTAATTCTTTCCATCAAAATGTAAATTTCTAGAGTAGCCGTGTAGCTTCCTCCACTAGGGCTGGTGAAACTGCCTCGAGGACGCCTTGAATAGCGATGTAATATCCCTAACCAATAAATTTTACTAGATGAGTTCCCAATTTTGCAATTTTGGCAATTGATGCGACACTTAAATTTAGGAGGAAGGAATTAGGAGATAAAATTTAATTTTGCAAAAGGAAGGGAGAACCCACTTAGGAGAAAATGGAAAATTAAAAATCTAGTGGGAAGTAGGGGTCACTCAAAAAGTGAAATCGAACCCCTTAGAGGAATTCGACTCACAATGAAGAAATGCTTAAGGGGAGTTCAATTGGTAGGACCCACAAGGGAGGAAAAGGTAGCAACTACAAAGGGAAGAAAGAAAACTCATTTTGGGGTCTTTGTTTGTGCATCTAATATTGGGAGTTTGCTTGTTTTGTTCAGCCATGTCAAATGGTGCTACTGAGCACAAAGATTTCCAAGGAGAAATTCCTAACTCTCTTTCGGTGGACCAAGAGTGCCACCCTAGGAGAGAATTTTAGAGCTTAGTGGGGTGGAGATTGCTAGAGTTCGTGGGCCTGTTCAGCTATTCCATCAGACAGTTCGAACTTCCAGGAGGACGTAGTAGAGGAATTCATACCACTGACTTGAGGGGTCTTCTAGGGGAGTTTCAGCTAGCGAATTTAGAAGAAAAGTCCTTGAGGGTGGACTAGATTTTGTGGATAGTTACAGGGCTGGAAATTGCTGCTACAGGGAGAGTCGAATTTGTCCATTCTAGGGCATGCGTAGTAGCTGCCTCGGAAGAAAATTCGTGGCTAGATTTGTGACAAGGAAGGTCTAGTTTGAGCAGGGATCTTGGCCACAATTTCTAGGAAGATATTTCAGAAATTTTCCTAGATATTTGGAAGGGGAAATCAGAGGCAAATTAGCAGTTGTGCTACAGATGGGATGCAGAACTAGTGTAGGAGGGCGTAGCACCAAGTTTGGGTAATTTTAGGAGGTTGGAATCAGGCCGAAACATTTCTGGGTTTTGTTGGCCTAGTATCAAGGAGCTTGCTCCTATTTTTTCAGAATTTTTGAAGGGGTTTTGGGGTCTCAAACTAGCAGGGGTCCTAAGGAGGTTTTGGGGTCTCAAATCACAAGGGGAGGTGGCTTGTTACTGCTCTAGCAAGGCTTCTAGGAGGGGATCCTATAGAGAAACTACTAGGTCAAGGGGCAAAAAAAAAAAAAACTTTTCCACAATGAACTATTTGACAATGAACAATAGAAGCCTTATGTTACTTGTGTTCCAATATTATCCAAATGAGCAGTAAGTGAGTTTTATAACAGCAGTGAGCTAAAAGTGAATTATTCTTATGCCAAATGCATTAAACAATCCCAAACTATTTAATTCCTTAAGGGACATTTAAATGAAGACACAAACCATGAAAGGATGCTTAAGCTACTGATATATATCAGACCTTATAATGCACTCAAGAGTCAAAACAGAGATGCCAGTCACCAAAATCAGCAAATTTCACCCAAACAAAAATGCTCAATTTGTCCAATGATTAGTTAGTGAAATTAGGAAACTTGTTGATGATTTTAGGGCATTCAAATTAAATTCATTACCACTGTTATGAATTGATTATCTTGCTGAAGCAAAACAGTGAGGAGACTTGAAGGTTTAGAGAGTGAAAACCTATAGGCCTTATGGCCTAGAAGATGACCGACTTACTTGCCAAAATTTTCTGGTGGAATGGCTACCTGCAAACATAAAATTCTACTCATCATTCTACAAAACAAACAATGTATTAGCTCATAAAATCATATGATAGCCATGTAGTGAGGGAAAGAGGCTAAGATAGTCAATATAGGGCAACGCTTAGCCCTAGAGGGCTAGTGTTGGGGTGGAGGAAAGCTCCAGGCCAAGAAAGGTCCATGGTGAAGAAGGCTCAAGGCCAAGGCCTCCTAGAGGCCTGCAGCACCCAAGGAAGAGCCTCTAAGGGGCTGCCGCAGAGGTAAGAGGGCCTATACGCCACGACAAGGAGGAGGAACAACCCTTCAAGGGCTGCGGTAGGCTGCCAAGGGGACACCGAAGAGAGGAGAAGGGAAACGGAGGACAATGGTGGGATAAGGAGCCTAGACAGAGGGGAGGAAAAGAGGAAGAGGCCAAGGAAGAGCCTGCGACAAGGCTAAAGGGGGTTGCAAGGCCCACGACAAGGAGAGAGGCTCACGGGTGGCAGGCTGAGAACCTTAGAGGCTTGCAGCTAGGCCTAGAAGGCCTAGAAAGGCTAACGACTAGGGCTACTAGGCCCATGGCTAGGGCTTGAAGGGAAAAATTTGCCTGTCGCTAGGCCAGTAGAGGGAATAACTAGGGCTTAGAAGCAACGTTGGGCCTAAAGGCCCTAAAAAAATTTTGAAACCCTTGCCCAAATTTAAATTTGCTTTAGATCTCCAAATTGATCCAAATTACTGCAAAATCCTTCAATGTTGGCCCTGCAAAAAAATTGGAGACTATATATTACCCTCAAGGGCCTAGATCTAGGTCAAAACCCTAACGCTTTTTATTGAATAGCCTGGATCTCACTTGCAGAAATGAAAATAAAAATACCCAAAACACCAATATATACAAAATTTGAAAAATAACCCCAAACCCCAACTAGCTGCAAACAAGGGTTAGAAAAAAAAAATATTTATAAAACTTATTCTACAAAAATAATTCACAAATATACAATGATTGTGAAAATAGAATATTGTTTAGATAATCTTTGGCAAAATCACATAACCAATCTTTTGTCGACGTGTTTCGAACCAACCAGTGTGGTTCATCGTCAGGACAAGTTGAAGAACCAATCCGGCTTAGCTTGTTTAAATAGAGTGTGCAGAGATTCCAATGGTTATATTGCTAACGGCTAATTTGACCTAATGATCCTAGTCAAACCACTAATAACCCTGTTGTATTTAATTAATATTATTCCTAGAAAATAGCTGAATCAGGAAATAATATATTAAAAGAATTCATATGTTGATTTAAATAAATGTGTATGTGTATCTTATATATTGAAAGAACTCATTTGAATAATATATATTATTTATATAATCCATATAATGATTATTAAATTAATAAATTATATCTAGCATATTTCATTTAAATATAAACACATAGTATTAAATTATTATTATTCGTAGAATCTAGTTATATTAGGTAATCGTATATTTATTTAATATTAATTAATTAAATATAATGGTCTATCGGTAAACTAGATCTTCTCTATTTGTTTTTAATAGATGAATATGCAATAATATATCATTTTTATTTATTATTTTATATTTATTACAAAATCTATATTTCCTTACTAATTTATAATTCCAATAAACAAATATTATTCTTATCAAATCATTCCTATTTAGTTACATTAGGTATAATTGATGATTGTTAAAGTATAAGATTATAAAAAATGTATATCTATAAAAAGGAAATAACTCAATACTATTAGTATATCATATATTAATTGATAATAATTTCTTATTAATCTTTTAAGCCTAATGGTCCATTGGTAAAAATAGATCCCCTCTCAATAATTTAATAATCAATATTTCTTCAATAAACTGTTATTCCAATAAAATTATTAAAATTACCTATGTAATTAGGTAAATATATTATTACTCATAAGGTTTAAAAAAGGTTTTTTACTAACTAAAAATGTATAAGAAATTAGTTACAAGGAATTTCAATTCTAAAGGTATAGAATAGAATATGTTTTGAGAAATAATTTTTTAAATGATGAATAATGACAATAGATCAAATGTGTTTAGAAAGTTAGGGTATTGCCAACAACCTTAGCGAAGAAAGAAAATCAAACAAAATTCTCGGAGCCCAAACAAGGTCGACTCTCCTCCAAAGTGTGTGAACTTGGAGCCTAGGGGTCGGGGAACCTGCAAACTTTATATATTTTCTTGAAGAAAACTTGTTAGACATATGGCGAATCAGATCACCTAAGATAGACCCAAAAGCTACCAATAGAATGTTCTTATCACCATCTAATGAATAAACAAGCTCATAAAATTTGAAGCACAATATAGGAAAGAACTTACCAAGCACATACCATAGATCATCAGACAATGAACACCATGAACTGAACCCCAAAGTCTTTTATTATGATATTACAAACGTTCCTAGCATATCAGTGGAACAAAACTAACGCTACAAAATAACATTGACTATAGTCAGAGCTTTCATCATCGTCACTTGACAAGCAAATGGCTTCTAATTTATAGATAAATCCTCCAAGTGGAAAATAACAACTACTTGGCTTGATCCCCGTAAAATTATTCTCGACCGTTGATAGATACTTGATCACTTTTAATTTCTGTTGTCGAAAATATTTATTTTTGAGGGATTTTCGAATTTCTCATAAAAACCGTTTTTTATTAATCCAAAAATAAATATTTTGGATTAATTTCCTAAAAAATTTGACTTTGACTTAACCTCCAAGGTCGAAGGGCCCAATTGTTTTTAAAATATCCATTTTTTCCTTGGTGGGGGACCTCCATAAATTTACTTCTTTTTGACCCACGTTTTTTTTGGTCATTTTCGACTTCTAATTTTAATATTTTGACTTAAAATTAATTAATTTCCTAGCTTAGGATTTAATTTTATATTGTCAGAAAAATTAATTAACTGACACTAGAGGAAATTAATTATTTTTCCACCCTTAAATACTCTAGCCATGGTTGTTGATTTTTGTAGCATCGGTTGTGTTCTAGCCACGAAATTTGGTGGAGAGGCTAGAATACATGTATTCTCCAAAACCCAGAAATCGTTTCTTAAAATTCAACCTAAAGACGAATTAATTAAAATAATTAATCTTTTTTTAATGGTGGCTAAGTCTAAACTTAGGAAAACTGATTAATTAAAGGGTATTAATTAATTCATGGTGAGAATCTTCTAGAAGAGGACATGGATCGAGGTCTAGTTAATCTTAGCCATCGATTATGTTTTAATCTTGGCTGTTCATGTCTCAACGACAGATTATCAGAAAAATTCCAATGGGGGTTGGAGAACACACTTAAGGAGCAAGGAATTCGATATTGCTGGGAAATCGAACTCTAGAGTAGCAGTTGTGAGTTGCTGGAGGTGATTCAATAGTTTCAAAGTAGTGAGAGAGGGACAGGGATAGTAAGGTCGGAAGGAAGTTTTTCCAGTCTGGTGAGTGCATAGCTGAGAGACAACGTACTCCATAGAGAGGTTGACGCAATGTAGAGAGGCAACACTGAGCTTTAGAGGGAGATCCGTATTTGCTGAGGAGAAGTCGAGTTTCAGAGGCAGGAGCCAGAGTGGGAGCCCAGAGAGACAGAAGATCGAGTTTCCAGAGCAGCAACAGATCAACAGAGTGAGAGAGAAGCTGGTCCCAGCAGGATGGCGTAGATCTGCGTAGGCTGGCGCAGAGGTAGCTCATCTTGAGCTAAGGTCAGTGTCGAATCACCGGTGGAAGTGAGATTTTTCTCACTAGACGTTTGTCAGTTATTTTCTCTACATGGAAAGCTAGATTTGAGATTCCATAGATTTGTACTTAGATTTACTACTGCATAATAATCAAACCCTCAGTTGCTGCACCGATTTTCCCAAGTTGGGTTTTTTCGGGGACATTTGTCCAAAAATAATTGTTTTTATTGTGTGTGTGCATCTATTATACCAATGTTTTTATTTCTTCCGCAGTATTGTATTGGTGAAGGCTGCAGTGTATATGTTTCGATATTTGCCATAGGAAACTGCAAGTAATTTGTTTGATTAATTTAACAAATAGGAGAAACATTATCAGTTGTTGCAGTAGGGTTCAGGGTCACCGAATTTTCACAATGGTGTCTGATTGCGAGGGACCATGCACTCAAATATTTTTACATCAGATAATTACTAATTCAACCCTCAAAGAGGGAATACCCATTCTTTATAAACCGTCATAATATGATCTAGTAGATCAAGTGATCTGTAATAAAACAATTCAGCCAAATAGCTTAAATTATTCCTAAATCACTTTCACAATAGACTCGACTAAAAACACTAGGACTCCCCTATGACTTTGTCAATAAACTCCATCCTAGCTTTAGGGTTAAGGTGGAGGGAAAAACTCTGTCGATTATCTGTGTTTAGAAACACACATAATGCAATGAGATGAAAAACCTCCTAGGATGAAATTGATCGCTAAAATCATAGGCCTACTTAGGTTGTTACATAATTAAATGGTCGTACTAACATCATTTACATTACAATTTGCAAAAATTGGGTTTACAATGACATAGGAACTGGCTAGCTAATGATTTTGAACATTGAAAAAAGTTGTACAACTGCTTCCCTGGACTTGTGACAAAATGGGTGCAACATGTGGCTCCATATGGGGACACGTTGCTTCATCAAAGTGACGTGAGAATCCAGAGTCTCGTATCCAAGAAAACAGAAGTTCATTAGATAGATATCCATTCAAAATCGAAATCATCATGCATATAAAATATCTGCTGGTACACGTAAGCCCTAGTCCATAACTCTCCTTGGAGGCAACGCTCCAAGGGCCCGCTGTGCCGCATCATGCTTCGTTGCATACCACCTAGTATCATCGCACTGCTCGACATACCACTATCTGTCGCAACCTGTCCCTGTACACCACTGGATACCCTTGGCTATGGCTATACCATCTTGTACTATCCTGTGTCTCGTGTGTGTCATTGTAGCTATCACTCCCCGCATGTATTTAATGCGATGCAAGGCACTCCTACTCCACAACGCAATGCAACATACTACGACACACCCCTATGCATCTCCAAGCCCATCTGCAGACCATTGCTCAATGATAAATGCTCCTACACATACCTGGATGTGGTGGGTTAAAGTTGTGTCCATATGAATCAGCTGGCACCCGACTGACATCATCACCACCATCGTTGCATCACTATACCCTCCGATGAATTGATATCCCTACCAAATCCTCCCAGAGGGACCCTAAAAGTGTAACTTCCTAGGTACTAGTAGTGATGCCATCACTGCTCTGCTCCTCTGTGTCCTCCGTGCCCCACACAAATGTGAAGAATTCCCGCTCCTTACAAGGCACTGTCTAGTGGCCTATCAATGCCACCTCCTTCGACAAACTCCTTCTAGAGTATGCTGACCATCCTCTGATTCCATGCACAACTATCATACCAAGACAACCCAAGGAGTCTGCCCATAAACTAGTTGGCCACGGGAGCTAATCAAAACTGCCCTAGCAAATGTGTGCTCTCAATCTTTAGGTCAACTAAACCGCTAAGGTCGTAGTCAACCAACATATATTTGGAAGTGATAAGTAGTCCCACTTGGATCCCAAGGCCGGTCCGGGCTTCTGGTATCCCCAGCACTTGGAAGCCCCCACTAAGCTTCACCTGGGCCACTACCATCTCCATAGCCCACTCCACTAGGTACCAACTTAAAATATCTTGCCATCTAATCCCACGAGAGGGATCGAATGTACAAACTCCCGTACACAGAACAATCCCCCCTTCCCACAACTGGTGTACCTTGCGCAACTCATGTTGCCCATTCTCATCATCCTAGTCAACACATAAAATATGTCGAGGTGACTCTACCTCTTGCTCTCCAATGTGCAGAGGCAACCTACTAGTGCTACTTGCCCCATCTATGTATGTCTGAAGAGGATTGCTTCGATGCTCCAATGTGCACTGTAGTTGGACCATTAGGGAATCCAATCGTCACCCAATGCGAGCCAGTTTAGCCGCTGACTCGGCACAGACCACACTCATGCCCTCCATCCCCTCGTTTTGCTGTAGAATGGCCTCTCGCATTGTCGTGGCCTTCTCTGTCAAAGTTAGAAATCATCCTGAAACTGATGAAACTGCCATGGGTATCTATCACCTGCAGACTCGGTCATAGCTTTGGACAGCTCAACAACTGTTGGCATCTCATCCATGGGTGGCACCTCCTCAATAGATGGCTCTATGGGTGTAGGCTCTATCCTCTCCACCAAGGTGTCAACTGGGGCTATGAAAGAGGTCTCTAATAATGGTGACTCTTGCACCACACCAGGTATATCGATGTGCTCCTCACTATCCTGTGGGCTCTCAACATCATGCTCAACCTCCTCCTCAGGCTCCTGATGTCTAAAGCCAGGTTTCCAACAACAAAAGTGCCCCTTGCTCTCACCCTCTAACTGTCCCTGATTCTTTCGACTTTCCCCATATGATGTCGATGGTTGCACCACCACGACCTGTGCACCTCTAGTGTCTCTGTTGTAAGGGTGAGGATGGGTTTGGTTTGTCACCCTCCTGAACTGGGCCAACCTCTAATCAACCCAACGGATTCCGCCTGAGAATTCCTACATACTAAATTTCCCTGGAGCCATGGGTTTGTCTACAGTTTCACCAGTCAATGTGCCTACATACATGAATCTTCCATGATCTTACTGCTTACCCACTGTTGGGCCAAGATCATGCTCTGATACCACTATAATGTTCCAAATTGAAATTTACAGCTAAAAACAGACACATGAACTAGGCTATAGCCAATAAAATTACAATTAAGCAGGCACCATAAAAGACACCAAGAAACTGGGCAAATATGTTGAGCCATTTTATTAATTTTGGTATAAATGGGAGTACAATAATAAGGAACAAGTGCACCTAGGCTTGCATAGGCATGTTCAAGCAAACCAAAGGTGAGAGAGACGCTCCAAGGAATAGAAATTTCGGCCCCCAAACTTCCTCGGGGATCCCCAGAAATTATGTCGCGAATCCCTTGCTGGAATGCCTAGTTTGCCCTGAAATTGTTGTTGTAGTTTCGTCTTAATTCTCCCCACAGGAACCAAAAAGGAATTGGCCCCAATCCTTCAAACCAGCAAACCTGCAAAATGGAGCAAATAACCAACAACTGCTGGTTGGAAAGAGACCCCTGTTTCAGCCCTCTAGAGTGCTTGGAAAATTTAGCCAAATTAATCGTGGTCTCTCCTGAACAAACCCAGAAAAACCCAGAAAGGGTTGGGCCTAATTCCAACCTTCAAAATTGACCCGAAATAATGTGAGTACCCTGTACAACTAGGTAATTCATTCTGCCTGAAGAATAGATGCCAAAGCCCTCCAAATTAGCTGAGAATACCTCCAAGAAGCATCCTTATGCCCCCTGGTAAATATGCAGCCCCAACTCTAGTTCAAACCTCCATAGTCAATGTACTCCTATAATGAATACGTAGGCCCATCCCAAACCCTTCTATGCTGGCCCAGGGAAGAGGAATTTCGTCCTGTATGTAATGCACTCAGCCAACCCTTCAAGCCACTGTAAAATTGCTGCAAAGTGCCAAGAGAATATTCTCCAAATTCTCGGAACCCGCGTTGTAAAGAAGTGTGAAAATTCCTGAACAAGAATTCCTACTGCAGCTATTGATGATATTACTCCTATTTGTTAAAATCCTTTAAACAAATTACTTGTATTTTTCTGCGACAAATATCGTAATACATACACTACAACCTTCACTTAACTAAATATTATGCAGGAAAAAGAAACTGAGAAAGAAAGAAAATACAACACAATAGACACCATTAATTTTGGACAAAAGTCCCCGAAAAAGCCCAATGCGGGAAAAACAATGCAACAACTCTGAGGGTTTATTATTATTAATCAGTAGCAAATTTTGAATAAAATTCTGAATACCTCACAGGGTTATTCAGTTACAGAGAGAAACATTGGCAGAAAGAATTATGAGGTTACCTCACACTATCACTGGAAATCCTTGTTGATCCAACCCCAAACTGAATGCCCCCGACTTTTCAGGCTGCCACTCCGCAGTATATGCGTCAAACCAACATCAAGCTCTCTATGGACAACGTCAATCCTCTAGCTGGTCGATTTTCTGCCCAGGAGATTCTATTTCTGCCTCCCAATCTCACACCCCAGATCCCAGCTTCTTAAGCTCGAATTCCTTCGATAAATTTCGTACTCCTCACTGACTTCTGCGCTGCCTCTGCATCAACCCCTCTGGCTCAGCGCTGCCACTTCTGGATTACTCTTTGCTGATGATTCTCTGGCTGAGAAAATCTCTCTCTGGAAGCTATCACTGCCCTCAACTACAAGAAATATCCTCAATCGAATTTTCCTCCTAAGAACTTCTCACTTCAGAAAATCGATTTCCTGATGTCTCTTGGTGTATTTTCTAAATGACCCTCAAACCCCTTCTTATATCTTCCTGTTGGATAGCCAACGCCCTATATTAACTCGTAATCAAAGTCTTAGATTGTTTTGACTTGATATTCGTCTTTTTCTAGAAATTACACCCACAACTAGATTAATACCCGTTAATATTTTAATTTTCCTAAGTTTAGACTTAAGAACTCCATTAAAAATATTAATTATTTTAATAAAATCGTCTCTGGGTGGAATTTCCCAAAACGGTTTTTGGGTTCTTTGGAATGCATGTGCCCAAGCCTCTCTGCAAAATTTGAGGCCTAAAGCAAATCTTATGCTACCCCAAATCAACACTCCCTCTTAGCGAGGAATGTGCTCTAGCAATATACAGTTGCTGCATATTGCTCTGCCTCTGAAGCATTGTTCTTTGCGTTGCTAATATCTGACATGCTGTGCACCAACTACTGCGTTGTGCTACAACTGTTTTGCTGCTGACACTACCACTGTCAACATTGCATCCATACTACAACTCCCTCTCAATTGCTGCATTTGTGCTGCTGCTAGCACTGCCACTACTAACACTGCATTTGTACTACAACTTAGTTGTCGAGAGAAGCAACTGAAAAACATCCAAAATTATTGAACTTAATTTTGTTTAGTATGATATCGCGTAAATGCTGGAACTAACCGTTGCTAGTCTCTGCGTTGACCCTCTGAATCTACTACGTTGCTACTGACCTCTACTCTGTGCCATCTACACTGCTGCCAACGATGCTCTGCGATGAGTGGAGTTGTCCGCAAGGATAATTTTCAAATTTGACTCCCCCTCTACCAAATTAGATTGAACTTCCTTATAACTAGAGAGGTGATGAGTGGGCACCACTACCAACCAACCAACTATTCCACGAATCTGGATGAGATGAACTAGTAAGGGCAGAAATTAAAATATATTCAGATTGATTCGCAACATTAATTTCATACTTGGAGAATCTTGACTTCTTTTGTGGATGATGATCTTCTTCATGATGACTTGGAGCATCTCTTCTTCTTCTTTCATCTCTTCCATTGTGATCATTTTTTTGTCATCTCTCCTTCTTTGATGATTGAACCTTTTGTTGTAGCTTCTAGTATTGTGGCATGGTCCATTGTTCTTCTCAGGGAAATCTTGAGCATAGTGGCCTTTTATGACAATTGTAGCATTCAATGCATGGTTGCAGGAAGTGTCCCCCCCGGTTCCAAGGCCCGAAGTGCGTCCTGTGCGGATGCGTCCAGGAAGCGTCCCCGGAAGCGCGCTTCCGCCTGTTTTGGATGCTTCCTGGAAGCTTTCGCCTGTTTTGGATGCTTCCGCCTGTTTGGGATGTTTGTTTTGAGTATAAACACAAATATATATATATATATATATATATATAGCAGACGCTTCGCTTCCTATATTTTTGGAAAATGACGCTTCCGCGTCCTCGCTTCGTGCAACATTGATTCAATGTGCAATAATTCTTTCCTTCTATTTGGATTTCGAGGAGGATGATTTCTTCAATTTGACGGACCTCCTTTTCCTTTCTTCTTCTTCTTGTCATCAGCGATGAATGCAGCGAGATCTCCTTCTTCATGCTTTTTAATCCTT
Source organism: Pinus tabuliformis (assembly GCA_031772625.1). NCBI lineage: Eukaryota > Viridiplantae > Streptophyta > Pinopsida > Pinales > Pinaceae > Pinus > Pinus tabuliformis. The sequence continues at coordinate 471,333,910 of CM062816.1, read as the reverse complement.
CCTCTCGATATCATCATGTTTTTTAATCCTTCCTCTTCATATCATCCTTGATTCTTCTTGGGTGAGCTTTCGAACAATTTCATCAAATGAAGGGGGGACATTTGTGTTGCTTATAGTCGTAGTAAAGGTTTCCCAAGTAGGAGGGAAACCTCTTAGCCTCATAATCACTAATTCCCTATCAGGCACAGATTCCCCAACTCTTTGCAATTGATCTCTAAGACGAGATATCCTCATTATGTAGGATTGCACAGACTATCCTTTGTTCATCTTTGTGCCTTTGAGTTGATCTTTCAAGGAGATGATTTCATTCAAATTGTTGATTCAGACATGTCAACTATCTTATCATACATGCCATTAGACTTCCTCAAATTTCCAACATATGCAAGTAAATTATATTGTAAACCATCCCTTATAATTTGCTTTGCTTTCAACTCACCTTTCTTGTACTTGTTCTTGGCAGCAACATAAGCATTCTCCGGAGGCTCAAGTACTTTTCCTTGAATGTATTCCAAAACATCATTGTTGTTAGCTATGATCTCCAACCTGACTTTCCGTGCAGCAAAATTGGATGAGTCACCAAACTTCTCATTTTCCTTGAAGAAGGAAGACATCTTTACTTGACTAGATTGGCTCCTTCCACTTTCCCAAAGTTGGTTGCTTCAATGCTTGTCTCCTTTTGGGATTGTCCTTCACCTTAGCTCTGAAACCATTTTAAATTTTTTAGATTGTTTTATGTTGTATCAATTACTTTAGCCCAATTCAATACTTAAATTAGCAATCTTTCAAATAACAATTAATCTTCCCAATCATCAACAATAATTGAAGATAGAACAATAAATGAAATGACAAAGGAGGCAATCAACACATCGACAAAAGACACCAGGTTTGGTCAAAGACAAAGGAAAAACCCCACTAGGGGGAAAACCCTTTGAAATTCTTCTTCTATTACATTGTCATAAAATGTTCAGCAGAGAGTACAATGAGACCAATACAATATCATCTAGCAAAACGATCCAATAACATTTAGAAATATGTTTCCAGCATCAAAATATATCATAGACAATTTTTCTTGTCTGCAGTCCAGTTTGGTCAACAGTGAAATTTCAATGAAACATCCCGGTTGCATGGAGGAGTGGTATGAGCGAATGAAGGCTTATCGTTGCTCCCTTGAGCCTGCAAGCCATGGAATGTGGTTGAATTTGTCCTATGACAAGCTAACAATTGTAACCCAAAACCCTAAAAACATATGTGAGATTTTGACCTTGTAATTTCGGACCTTTGTGAACTTCTTTTGTCATCCCAGCCTCAGACCTGTGGGAACCAATCAATGAAGAAGAGAAGAAGAAGATGCTTGGTGATCTCCAAATGAGCATGAGGTCACTTGTATTTATAGGCTTCCAAGGCTGACCAATTTACCATTAGGGTTGATCCGTCCAAATGTGCATATGTGGTCTTTTGTTCATAATTATAGTTTCCCTTGTCCAAATTAGATGATATTTAGGTCAATTTTGTTCCTCTCGAAAAGAGAAATTCAATGCAATCATCATCTCCATCAAATGAGTTGTCCAAAGTGGAATTTGACCGTAGTTGCATAATTTAACACATAGGTCTTCAACCCAAATTCATCTAGCAGGAAAGACTTCCTCGCCTTCTAGATGACAATGTTCAAGGCTTCCTCCAACCTTTCCTAATCTCTAAGAATCTAATCGAAATTCTCCCTCTTCCCTCTGCTCGACTGCTAAATATTCTAGTTGCACTCCTTTTTGGAGTGAGAAACTCTGCTTGCAACTACTACCAACTGCGATTGCAACTGCAAAATCAGATTTCTAAACTTGAAACCCTCTGAGAGAAATTCTTTTTGTGTGTTCACTTATTCTTCCACTTGACGCTGATTTTTCTATTGCAAACTGCTACAAAACCCTTTTGTGCCCAAACAAGGAATCTTCCCAGCGAAAATCTGAGATACAACTACCCTTTTGCTTGTTGGAATCACTAGAATTGGCAAGCCGAATTTTTATGCCAGCTTGCACTGAAAAATTGAATAGCCCAACAATTTGTATTGCCTGGATTAGGCTCAATGCTGCACCCCATAAATTTGTCCTGATGCTCCCTCTGAACAACAAATTTTTGCTTCCACTTATGAGCTTCCTAATCTGATAAAAATCGCTCTGATACCATGTGAAAATTTCACTAAAAAATCCTAATGCAGCGACTGGAATTATTTCTTCTAGCTGTAAATTAATTTAATAGTTTATTGCTATGCCAACAACGAAATAATCACATTGCATCTTCACAAAAATACTGTAGAAAATAAAAATGTTGGACACTGAGAAATGCTAGCACACACACATAATTTTGACACAGTTATTTTTGGACAAAAGTCCCCGGAAAAACCCAACTTTGGAAAACCGGTGCAGCAACTCAGGGTTTTTATTATTAAGCAACAGTGAGAAATTATGAGTATAATACATATCGCTAAATTGGTGAATCTATTCAAGAGAAATACAAGTAAAAATTCTTTGAGGGAAATTACCCTCTCTCTGAGCAATCCCAACACTTGATTGCCGCTGAAAAGCAAGTTGTCCAACTAGTTTTGCGCAGGCCCTGCATCACCCTAGAGCAGTCTCTCAAATGCTCTACCTGAATTAGCTGCCAATCTAGCCATCTTGCTTGCTATTGACTGAGAAACTGTCTCTTCGACCTTCTGGTAAACTTTCCCAGCCTTTGGAACTGAAAAGAGCTCCTCTTCAGCTGGATCGAATTGCCCTCTTGAGGCTTTGTACTGCCTCTGCGCAGCCTCCTGGAGAAAATCTCGGCCTCCTTTTTCTGATTCTTTGGAATTGGAAAAATTCCTTTGGACTCACTATCTCTGCCCTTGTCTACCTTTGCTTCCCTTCTCTAGCTCGAACTCTTCCGAAAACTACTGTTACTCTCTGGAGAATCGAACTGCCCAAGGCAATCGATCTCAAGTATGTGTTCTCCATCTACCCATCAACCTCCTCTTAGAATCTCTAGTTGGGACTTTAACAGCCAAGATTAAAACATAATCGATGGATGAGATCACTTCTAGATTGATCCGTGTGAGTTTCTAGATGGTTCACACCTTTCTCAATTAATTCTGATTAATTAAAACCACTTTTCCTAAGTTAGACTTAGGAAATATTTAAAAATTGGCTAGTAATCTTATTGAGACACTTCTAGATGGAATTTCCAGAAAATATTTATGGGTTATGGAGAACTCCCGTGTTTTAGCCTCTCCACAAAGTTTCGAGACTAGAACACCTCTAATGCTACAAAACTAACATGGGTAACTCATGTTCTACGATTGCTCCCTCTTACATCTATACACCCAAATGAGGGCTTCCATCGTTATGGCTAACCTTGTACCATGGCATGTGGCTTGGAGCATTCCCTGTTGCCCCACTTCCTTTCATCATTATTTCATATGACACCTAGCATCTAACTGATGTACCATGGACCTGTCACTCCCTCACAGGTTGAAACCACTTAATAGGGTCCTCGATTAACCTCCCTCTTGAACTTGGAGACCCTTTTTCATTCTAAATCTTTTTATGGAAGGTGATCTGTTTTTGTATGATTAGTTTTGATTTGCTAATAACAATTACAGATTTCGAAACATATGCTTGCTTATTACTTGTTGTACTGGGGTTTTCTTAGTTGTTCGTGCATACAATCAGGTAAATTTCCTTAAGTTTAAAATGACATTTATGATCAAAATAGCTTCAAACATAAACACTGAACAACAGACATTCAAAGTACAACAAACTATCAAAGAGACACTTTAACACAATGTTTTGATGAAGGAGTTCACCCCTCCTGGGCTATATCTCCTTGGTCCAGTTTCCATGGCTTGGGCCTCTGTATTAGTTCAATTTGGAAAAATGCTGTTTTACAAAGCTCTATGGCTCCTGATACCTGCACCAATCTGTTCAGAATATCCAAATTAGCGAATAACACCTCTTTTTGAGCTCAATTTGGTCGAAAATTGCCTTCTCTATGACTCAGACAGTCTTTTCCTACAATTTCTCCTCTAATTCTGGAATATCTCCAGTTAGATCCGTTAAATATGGAGGCAGGCGCGAATTCGGGGGCATCACCAAAACCTCTGCTAGACTAAACTGCAGTTAATTATTTTTAAAACCTGGATTAATTAATATAATATCGCAATTAGCGTTAACTGCAACCATAACATTCGACAGTTTTTGATGGCCCGTTCACATGCGGAGTTGACGTCGAATTAACTGTTGGAGCTGGAGCCATCAGAGTGCTGACTGTTAGAGGTTATGGTATCGTGTTCACATGTCGTATATTAAACCATCGCAGAGTTGGTTTGGATAGCCGCCGGATAAACCGCAAGGGTTTGCAACATTGCGTTTACATGAGGAAACAAAAAATCGTCACAGAGTGCCGTGGTTAACTGTTCGCCGGGTTAACTGTAGCCGTTTGTGGTTAACGTATTTGCGTTCACATGGGAGTGGGCTGGCTTGCGGGTTGGCCCTCCCCTAACTGCCCAAACTCACATTGCTTAACCTTAAATGTCAACTAAAAACATATGGTGTAAGAAACATCGTGTAGCGGATGTGGTTAGGACTTGTGGGTGTTATGTGAGAGGTCGTGGGTTCAACCCCCAATGCAAAATTGTTTAGACTATCAATGCCTTTGGGTGGTGCCACATGGCAGCCTCCGGGCTTGCCACGTGGCATTCTCCCATTGGTCCATAAACAAACCAATAAGAATGTGCAAACACAGCAACTGTACAACCCGATGAAACGATGCCATTTGTCCACCTGTGATTCGTTGTTGACCACCGTTGAACATGCCTACTCACCTGCCACGTCAGCAGTACGATTGCTGACTGTGTAGTGATTGGGCATTTCTTTTTTGCAAATTTTGTGTGTTTAGCAAAGCGATCAGAACACAATAACTTTCTCATACGAACTCGGTTTTCGACAAAACGAGTTGTGTTAGGATCATTTTTTTCCGAGACAGATGCAGTCGATCAGGGTTCGAGCTATTCTGAGAACTTTGTTTGAGCTAAATACTGAGCACTTGATCATTCCTCCCCACTAGAAGCCTTTTGGACCCCAAAAGATACTATCAATTGTTCAGAAGGTGAGGGAACAACTCCCTTTCCTTCTCGGTCTGCAACCATTTGGCTTGAGAAAGCTTTTGTTCCTTGAGTCCCACCCTAAGGTATTCGACATCCCCTCTCTTTGAAGTCCTGGTTTGTTTGTCAAGTATGAGATCCTACTGAAGTTCATCAAGATATTTTGGCAAGAAATTATCTATTGATGGCAACTGAACATGCTCTCCTTGATCATCAATCAAAGGAGACTCAAACAATCTCAAATTATCAACATTAACAACAGAGTATGTTTTCATATAAGGAGGCAAATTAAGCGTAAATGCACTGTTACAAATATTTTCCAGAATTTTAAAAAGACCATAACGGATGGGCTTAAGCTTTTTACCTTCCCCTTGAAGTCTCTCTTTGCTAATAGATAACCAAACTTGGTCGCCAATTTGAAATTTATGATCAACCTAGTGTTTATCATGCCTTGCCTTGTAGTTGCTCTGACTTTTCTCAAGCCATTCTTGCATTTTATGATGTGTCAACTAAATTTTCTCTATGAACTTCCTTGCCTTATCGATGTCACTGTGACCATCGATGGAAACATCTTTCCCAAAGATGAAGTCCAATGGCGATCTTGGCAAGTACCCATAACATGCCTCAAATGGCGATGTATTTGTTGAAGAATGCTTTGCACTGCTGTATGCATGATGTATGTAATGCAACTGTTCATCCCACAACTTGGGATGTTTGCTGCAATATCCTATAAGAAGATGAATAATTGTTCGATTGACCACCTTGGTTTGTCTATCTGTTTGTGGATCAAAGGTTGTGCTCTTCTTCAAGATTGTGTCGATCATGTCCCACAAATTTGACCAAAAATTCCCAACAAATCGAGAATCTCGATCACTTACAATAGAAGTAGGAAGACCAAAATGAACCCAAATGTTTTCGAAGAAAAGATGAGCTATTTGTTCAGTTGTAATTTTCTTTGTAGATGGTGTTAGTATGCACATCTTGCTAAACCTATCTACAACTACATACAAGTAATCATGACATTTCCTTGACAATGGAAGACCTCCTACAAAATCCATTGAGATACTCTCCCATGGACGTGAAAGTACCGAAAGTGGAGTGTATAAACCAAGTTTCCTATTGCTAGGCTTACTTGTAGCACATAAAGAACATCCTCTTATGAAACGAGAAACATTATCTAACATGCGTGATCAATAACAATACCTTTGAAGATTCTCTATTGTCTTGCCTACACCAAAGTGTCCAACAACCAATGAAGTGTGCGACTCCCTTATTATACTATTTCTTTCTCCCTGTGGAATTCACAACTTGCCCAAGTGATACAACACACTGTTATGTACATGATAATCCAACTTTTCAATTTGATTTCCTTGACTCAAGCTTGCATATACTTCTTGAAAGTCACTATCATTTGCATATTGTTCTATGTAACTTTCATGCAAAACATAATTATGCTTGAGTATAACAGATAAATTTACAATAGGCCTTGAGAGCATATCAACTACCTTATTGTAGATTCTCTTTTTATACTTGATAACCAAATGAAATTGTTGTAGAAATATCATCCATCTCAAATGTCGTGACTGCTGCAACTTTGATTGTGACTGTAAGTATTGCAATGGTTAATGGTCGGTATGGATGATGGTTTCCTTCCCCATCAAATAGTGCTTCCATTTCTTAACACTTTGTACCAATGCATAAAATTCTTTGTCATATGTGGGATAGTTAGTTACAGCTCCATTAAAGATTTCAGAATGAAATGAAATGGGCTTACCATGCTGCAATAGAACTGCTCCCATGACATAATCGCTTGCATCCGTTTGAATCTCGAATGGTTGTCTAAGATCTGAAAGTGCCAATACCAGTGCTGAACTTATCTTTTGCTTCAAAGCATCAAATGATTTCTGTTGTACATCTCCCCAATGGAAGTCTTTCTTGACACTTATCAATGCATGTAATGGAGCTGCAATTGAAGAAAAATTAGCAATAAACTTTCTCCAATATTGTGCTGCCCCTAAAAAGCTTCTTATCTCTATAACTGTATTGGGCTTGGGCCAATTCAGAATGACCTCAACCTTAGAGGGGTCGATCTTCAGCTCACCTCCTCCAACAATGTGTCCCAAATACATTAAAGAAGTCTTGCCAAATTCACACTTCGACATCTTTAAAAACAACTATTATTTTCTCAAGACATCAAGTACTTTGTTTACATGTATGACAAGTTCATCTCTTGACTTGCTGAATATGAGTATATCATCTATGTAGACAATGACAAAATCATCTAAAAATGGTCTCAATACATCATTCATTACCCTCATGAAAGTAGTTGGAGCATTTGTAAGACCGAAAGGCATAACAAGCCACTCAAACAATCCTTGTTTAGTTTTAAATGTAGTTTTCCAAATGTCTTCTTCAACTATCCTAACTTGATGATAACCACTTCGTAAGTCTAACTTAGTGAAATACTTTGCATACCTCAACTGAACAAGCAAATCATCAAGTCTTGGGAGTGGATAACGATTCTTTGCCGTGATTTTGTTCAATGCATGGAAATCCACACACATGCGCCAAGTTCCATCCTTCTTTGGCACCAAGACAACGGGCAGACCACATGGCGAAGTAGATGGGCATATGATACCTTTGCTCAGCAATTCTTGAATTATCTTTTTGATTTCCATGCTCTCCATAATAGACATGCGATACATGCCAATGTTCGGAAGTGGAACATCCTATTGCAACTGAATCCCATGCTGAATTCACCTCTTGGGAGGTAACCCCTTTGGTTCCTGAAACATCTCGCCATGATTTCTTACCACATCAAACAAATCAGATTTCAATTTATCATCACAACCTTTAAAAGATTCATAACCAATATCATTCTTTTTCTTGATCATGAGAAGCGCAAAATTTTTACTTGCATTTACTAGTCTCTTCATCTGCCCTGCATTAACCAAAGAAATGTTCAGCTTTTTGCGATGGGCTCTCATTATTTACTCCACCCCATTCTTGAGCAATATGTATTTGTTGTCATGGCGATAAAATATTTCTTTCCCATCATACAAATAAGGACTACCCAAAATGATTCTCGAGATGTCAAGTGGAACTACATCTAACTCAACTTCATCAATGAACTTTTCAATTATGGCGAACTTGAATAAACACTTCCTTGTAACTTGTAAGTTTGTATTGTTAATTATCCAACCCAATGGATATGGCTTATGATGAGGTACAGCTCAAGGTTTAGTTTTTTAACTAAGTCTTCTGAAATCAAGTTTGATTGTGACCCACTATCAAATAATGCATAAATCTTTGTATGATTTGAAATCACTCTTACATGAAACAACTCTATTTTTGACTTTTCATTTGGAGTGTTGTTTTGGCTATGTGATGAACTAGTGCTTGCAATAGTTTATTTTCCTTTTGTAACCATGGCTGGAATCTTGGTCTCATCACCAGAGTCTGAACCAAGGTCATGTTGTGTGGTAGCGGTCGTCTTTTGTTTTCCCTTATTGTTTTGTTTCTTAGGCCTTAATTTGGGATGCAATTTCCAGTAGTGGGCTTCATCATGCCTCTCTTTGGAATAGTGTTTGCATGTTATTTTCTCCCCTTCTTTCTTCACACTTGCATTCTTCTTTCCCTTCCATTTTCCACCCTTCCTCCTTACCCTTGAATGGCTTCCTCTTACTACCCTCTTCCTGAATGTTCTTTCCTCTAGATTCAAGGTGCGTGGCTTGCACACCTACCTCATCTAAATTATTTGGATTGAACATAAGGATAGTATGTTTCAAATAGGAATGTAAACCCCCAATATATTTCAGCAGTGTATCTTGGGAATTCAAATTCAGTCCTAATAAAAAAGACCTTTTCCTAAACTTATGTGTATAATCTTGGACTGTTTGGCCTTTAAGCTGCCTAAAATTCTGCCAACTCATAATGGATTTTTGCATATAGCCTAAAGGATAAAGTTGTCTTTTAATTGAAAAACCAAATTCAACCCAAGTAATGGATATCTTACCATGGATTCTCATTTCCTCTTGAGTCTTTGCTTCCCACCAAACTAGTGCAGCTCCTTCTAGCCTTAGTGAAGCCAATTGGATCTTTATGTCGTCTTCTTGAAGGTTATGAATTCTGGACTATACCTCCAACTGTCGAATCCAATTGTCCAACTTTTCTGCGTTCACCTCTCCATTGTACATGGGAAGTTTGAATTTTATGGCCAATTTAAGTAATGGAGTCTTTCCTTTTGGGGTTTTTGAATAAATATGGACAGTTTTAGTGGTGGTAGTGGAAGATGATGTTGTGTGAGATAATGAATATGATGAGGATTGTGGAGATGGAGGTGGATTTCCACCATTCCATTTGGAATTCTTCTCATCTTTTTTGTCTGCTGAGCTTCGTTCTGCACGTGGAGGTTTAGAACTCTCTCCAATCATTCTAGTGTTCCTCTCTTCATAGAGGACTTTAACCATCTTAGTTAAAGTGAAGAAATATTTCTTGAATTCTCCCTCTTCTGAAGAGTGACCTTCAGGCTCTCTTTCTCCAGACATAATGGTTATGGATTCAGGCTCAGAAATTGGTACTGCTTCTACCTCTTCAATCTCAGTTGAAGGAAAAACTTGAGGAGTTTCAAGTGCAACTGGAATTGGAACTTTGGGTGGTAGAGATTGTGGCCTTGTGGCTCTCCTTCTTCTGGGCATTACCTCAGGAGTTGCAACCAATAGCTTCCCTTCTCCTTTCTGCAACTTTAACCTTGTAAGCATCACAATTTTGCAACCATTAAAACCTTGATTTCACAAACTCAAGCAATCAAGCAATTCAGCCTTTGCTCAGATACCAACTTGATCTATTTTTGTATGATTAGTTTTGCTGTGCTAATAACAGTTACAGATTTCTAAACATATTCTTGCTTATTGCTTCTTGTAATGGGGTTTCCCTAGTTGTTTGTGCATACAATCAAGTAGATTTCCTTAAGTTTAAAATGACATTCATGAGTAAAATAGCTTCAAACACAAACACTGAACAACAGACATTCAAAGTACAACAAACCATCAAAGAAACACTTTAACACAACGTTTGATGAAGGAGTTCACTCCTCTTGGGCTACATCTCCTTGGTCCAACTTCCATGGCTTGGACCTCTGTATTAGCTCAATATGGCAAATTTTTGTTTTACAAAGCTCTATGGCTCCTGATACTTGCACCAATGTGTTCAGAATGCCCAAATTAGTCAAGAACACCTCTTTTTGAGCTAAATTTGGTCGAAAATTGCCTTCTCTATGACTCAAACAGTGTTTCCTACAATTTCTCCTCTAATTGTGGAATATCTCGAGTTAGCTCCACTAAATATGGAGGCAGACCCGAATTTGGGGGTGCTGCCAAAACCTCCGCCAGACTAAACTGCAGTTAATTAATTTTAAAACCCGGATTAATTAATATAATCCCGCAATTAGCATTAACTGCAACCATAGCATCCGATGGTTTTTGATGGTCTGTTCACATGAGGAGTTAACGTCGCATTAACTGTTGGATCCAGAGTCATTGGAGTGCTGACCATTAGAGGTTATGGTATCATGTTTAGTGTCATATATTAAATCGTCGCAAAGTTGGTTTGGATAGCCATTGGATAAAATGCAAGGGATTTGCAACGTTGCATTCACATGCGGAAACAACAAACCGTCGCAGAGTGGTGTGGTTAACTGTCCTTCAGGTTAATTGTAGCCGTTTGTGGTTAACATATTTGCATTCACATGGGGAAGGGCTGGCCTGTGGGTTGGCCCTCCCCTAACCTCCCAAACTCACATCACTTAACCTTAAATTTCAATGGAAAACATATGGTGTAATAAACACCGTGTAGCGGATGTGATTAAGACTTGCCGGTGGTATGTCGGAGGTCACGGGTTCGACCCCGACCTCCACTATCATAGTTTTCTCCATTGTGTAGACTGTCAAGGCCTTTGGAAGGTGCCACGTGGCGGCCTCCGGGCTTGCCACCTGGAATTCTTCGATTGGTCCATAAATAAACCAATAAGAATGTGCCAACACACCAACTATACAACCTAATGTAACGATGCCACTTGCCCACCTGTGATTCGCCGTTGACCACCATTGACAATGCCTAGTCACCTGCCACATCAGTAGTACGAACTGTTGACTGTGCAGTGACTGGGCAATTTTTTTTGCAAATTTTGCTTGTTTAGAAAAGCGATTAGAATACAATAACTTTCTCATGCGAACTCAGTTTTCGACAAAACGAGTTGTGTTAGGATTGGTTTTCTGAGACAAACGCAGTCATTAAGGTTTTGAGCCATTCTGAGTACTTTGATTTTTCAGCTCAACACTGAGCACCTGATAAGAAGGGCATGTCACTATGAAGCACCTACTTGGTTCTATGATTTGTAAGTTTATTTTCTCAATTGAACTAATGAAGTGTTGTACCAGAAGGTGAGGAGATGCATTGGATCTTATGCAGGATTGCATGTGGTTCTTCGTCTTGGGGTTTGGTCTCTCTATATAGGATCCAAGCCCTCCAGAGGCTAATGATGGCACTTGTAAGGTGAGCGTTGAGATCCATGGACCTCCATTATAGCAGAGAGAAGATAGCCACACCATGGCATATTTCAACACCAACTATTGCTTACTTGTGTCCCAGTTATTCGATGATGATGATGCACTTGGACCACATTGCCAAACTGGCTACACACTTGCACCAAACACTTTCCAATTGATCCAGAGCCCAGATGGGGTTATGTTTCACCTATGGAGACAACGAAGTGCTTGCATCATCATTCCAGCCTTTACGAATGGATCACAAACTTGTTTGATTCAATTGGAGACCCATGAGGACTTTCTTTTTGCCCCCACAACCACTTGGGAGCACCGCAGGTCATTTGCTTGGAGATTAAGCGGCCACCCCCTTCATCATTGTTATTGGAGCCCTTATATTCATTATGGCACATGAGGGACTTCTTTTGGCCTCCCCATGGCCCTACTAACTACTATTCTATCATTTTGACCCTCTTGAGAGGCTAATTATTCATATTTTGGATCTATTTGGTAGGCTTGTCACCAAAGTGATGTTATACTTCACATTATTTTATTTTAGGGGCCTTATTAAGCTAAATTAGGCCATTTGAATACCTTAAAGGCTCATATAAATACAAGAGAGCCTCATTATATCACTCATCATCACTTGGATTTGGGATATCTCTCTCTAAAGAATTCGGACCTACAATTTGTGGAATGATTTGGATGATTAAATGCATTTTGATGTGTGGAAAGTTTTCGCTATCTCTCTTGGAGCTTCTCTTTGGCAAGATTGTGGATGGATATACTCTTCTTTGTCTTGTAAGTGCAATATAATGCTATATTTCTATTTTAATAAGTGTCTAATGCATGGAATTATTTTCTTATGGTGAAATAATGTGCCCTAATTAATGCAAATTAGTGGAATCATTGAAACTATTGGAAATTTTTGCATGTGTTACTCATTGGACAAAGAATGAATGAATGTTCCTAGAGGATAATGTGCATTTTCATCCTTGAAACTCCATAACCTTTGTCATCAAAGTATAAAAGTCTAAAGTTGTCATGTAGCTGCATCCATAGTTAGTGAAGCTACTTCTTTAGGCCTCCTTGAAGAGAGAAGTTTCCTAAATCGAGATCATTTTGACTCCAATCTTCCCAATAGCCAGGCACTGGTCCTAGATCCTTGGTGATCACATTAACTCAACGAAATATCACTCTCTCACCTCTTTTCTTCTTCTTTTCTTCATCTCTCTAAGGGTAAGGAGATTTTGTAGGGCTCGGTGTGGAATTTTAGGGAGGAGGAGTTTTGGGATTCCGTCCTGACAAATTTCGGTATTTGTGTCTCCTCTAGGCATTATCCAGTGTTGAACGAATTCCGATGGTGGACTTTCAGATAAATTGATACCCTAGCTTTCACACCAAGTGCGAACCCTTGAAGCTACCTTGACTTGGGGATTTCTTGAAGTTTTATGCTTAACTACTTGTTGAGGTACATCATATAAAGCCTTTTCTCTTAACTACCCTGACCTTGGATGAACCCATACTTTGGAATATATCTCAACCCATGGTCTCGTGTAGCCGTATTACAAGGGATTTCGTGGAAAGCATTACTAGCTCCTCCCAAAGCTTGCACTTTGATGGAGCCTTCCCATTGAATGAGCCATCTTGCCTCACTTCAAGCCTATCGTAAAGACATCTATCACAAGTGAGGAATACTGGGACTCCTCCTGTAGGTGAAAACCCAAGAAGCGAAGGGGACTAAGGCTATGGTGACAATGAGCGTTTGACCCATAGTGTGGTTGTTCACTATAGTTTTAGCCCACAAACTAGGCTTGCTAGTTTATGCAGCAACAGGGTCCTTAATGATGTGGGGGCACTCATGGGGCCATAGGAACTAGGGTGATGGCCATAATTATAAGGGGTAGAGCTCATATTTGGCTTTTTCCCATGTGCTATTTTGATGTCTTGGCCATCTTTTGCATTTTGTAATATTTTTTTCTTTGTTTCTTGCTTGTGGCCATGATATGCTTTTAACTTTGTTTAGCTGCATCAACCTTTGGGGCAACATTTCTAGGGCCGACCCAGACATGTGGACAAGGGGAGGAGGTGTGCTAGTACCTTGTGGGCTCAGTTTTCATGTGGACCTAGAGAGGAAAGGTGATGAAATAGTGTTTGTAATGTGAAGAGGGGGGTGAAAAATATGAAACGGGAAAACAAGACTGCATTACCAGAGTTAGGGTTCCCAAGTAGTGCCCTTCCTAAATCCATAGGCCAATAGGGGAGATACCATGGGACTAAGGTTGGTGATTAACCCCCCATTTAATGCGAGGGAACAAAACCTTGGTCAAAGCCCTTCCTTCTTCCAAGTCACCCAATAATCCATGCCCAAAATGGCCAATGAAGAACAAGCATAAGCACCCGATTACACAATGAAAGACATACCTTGCAGGTTTGATGGACCACCTTCGAACATATGATTTCAATAGATGGGCAAGGGGGCATTTGATTGATTCACGGAGTGGAGATCAAATGGCACAATATGTCGACTACATCAGTCGCTGTCAAGGGTTGTTGGCTACCGGCTGAAGAGATACCTAGGAGAAAATTTCTCCTATGGGGTGACCCACTTTTGGTTGGTTACAAGACTTTCAAGAGTTCCTTTGTTTATATGAAGCATTAAATGCTTGAGGAACTGTGTGATGATCAATGAGGGGGGTAGAGTTCATGCTTGGCTTTTGTCCATGCATTAAATAATGACCCAACCATCTTTTGCATTTTACATTTTTCTTTTATTGTGGAATTTTATGTTTTTAAGTTTCCATTAGCTGCATCAACCTCTGGGGCCAAGTTTCCAGGCCCAAACTCAGGGATGTGGATTAAGGATGCCAATCCCAATCACCAATAACAAGTAGCCTAAAGAATGGTGATTTATAACAAGGAGAGATGGAAAATTGTAAGCATGGATTATTGTGGACACACCATATCAATCAGTGCCTCCCTAGTGGTGCCCTTTGTAAAATCCTAAGGCTTCAAAGGACATCCCACTAGACTAGAGTCAAAGACTAACCTTCCAAGTGAAATAAGTGAACACCAATAGAATCGAGATTGGCCAATTATCTAGTTTTTCCCTATGATCCATATTAGTGTGCTCGTAGCGTTAAATGAAAGCACATGATTGAAAAAATGGTTAAAGTACTTGTCGGTGGATGACTCACCTTCCTTTAAAAAACAATTTTGGATATGAGAGAAATCTAATCAGAGAAATAAGTGTAGAAGCATGGCATAATTCTATGTGTTGGTCATCTAGGGTTGTTAGCCACCTTTTGTTGAGTAATAGGCCTTTATATTTTTTGTGGTTTCTTTAGTGTCGTTACCTATGTTGCCAAGAAACGTTGATTCAGGGACAGGGACGGGACGGGACGGGTGCATCACTTTTTAAACATGGTACGTGGGTTCATCGGGGTTATATTATGATTTATATATATTATATATTTTATAAATTATAATATATATGAATTTTGAAATCTTCCAACTTACAACAAGAAAAATAAATCATTTAAAGACTTAAACATGAGCATTCACTTTGAAATTTCAAATTTGATATCAAGCGGAAACTGCAATTTACATATTGATGTGAATCATGATAATAGATATAAGAATCATAAGTATTAAATTATATGTCCATTGTCATACTACATTCAAAATTTTCCCTAAGGCATTTCAAAACATGAAATGCTAAAATAGTCTATAGAAATTTCAAATTTTCAAGATTCCAAAAAAAGTGACACTGAACAATTGAAAAGAATAGGCTTCCTTAAGCCATGTCATCAGTATCCATGCCATCAAAATCACTAATATCTTCAGTCAACAAGCTCTCTAGAGATGGATCACTCTTATCTGGAGCCTCTTGCTCACCCATAGTAACTAGAGGTAGCTCAATAAAACCATCTGGCTATATCTCCTTGTCCACACATGTAGCATCATCTTTGTATTGGTCCCATCTCTTGAAAGGATCCTCCCTATACCTTGGGTCTTTAAGAGATATTAGACGAATTGTACTATGAATGTATACTAAGTTCTTAACCTTCTTTTCTACCAGCCTATTTATCTACAATGAATGGATGAAAGAATATGTGCTCCAATTCCTCTCACAAGTTGAGGAACTAGCTACCTGCCCAAGTAATCATATGGAAACCCGTTAATGGAAAATTGTTAGGAGAAGAGTCAAGACAATGTTAAGCATGTAAATTAAATTAATTAAATAATACAAAAACAAGATGAGAAACTAGCTACCTGTCCAAGTAATCGTATCGCAAATTGTTGCAACTCAGAAGCATCAACATCATGAAGCCACCACCAATCAATCAAATCCTTCTTCTCGCACCTATTAGGCAAAGCATCATGTTAACCATAGACACCTCAACCATGTGAAAATGGGGCTAATTGAGTTCGTATCTCAAAGGCCTCTTCTGTAGAACCAAATATTTTTTTAATAGTAGTCTTAAACCCTTTCACCACCTCTCTATCTTGGGAAGGAGGTCTCCTTCTTGTTGTGGGATTATACCATTTTAGACTAACTGAATAGGCTACCATGTGAAGTGGTGTGTTTAGTTTATTCCAACGCTCGTGTAAAAATGATTTCAATTGTGACCATAATGTAGGATCTTTCCTATCTGTGATGGATTGGATCCTTGCGTACATAGAGTCCATGTTCCCATAAATCTCACCTAAACATGGACCATCTGTGTCTGCATTGCAAAGGATATTGCAAATTGGCTCAATAAACTCCACAACAAATTTGATATCAACCCAAAATTGATCATCTGAAATCAACCTCTTTACCTCTAGAGTTGCATCCGAGGTAGATAGCCTCCACTAGTCCCGCACATCACTAATAGCTGTGGCAACTAAAGCCTCCTTCATCTCCCCAAGCCGTCTAAGCAAAATATAGTAAGTTGCAAATCTAGTATCTGCTAGTTTAAGAAGCTCCATTTTGGCATGCTTGCGGTAAATGGCTTGTGAATGGTGGTGGTTGCATATAAACATCTAAATTTTGTGGCCATTATCAATTAACATCCAGATCCATTCAATTTTCCCGATGTCTTTCAGTGCATTATTCAAAGAATGCACTACACATGGCGTCCAAAAAATATGCCTACAGTATATCAAGAAATAAAAAAATAAATAAAAAAATTGGAATCTTTCAATCTGACATCTACAATGATTTATGATTCAATGAATATTGAATAATAAAAAGATTTAAAAATCAAACTTATAATAAAAAAATGACATTTTCCACTAAGTTACTAACCTGTGACTCCTTATCAAGTCATGGAGTAGCTTGGCATCCTTTATTAGCCTCTCTCATATCGAATTTGTACTTCCTATATGACAGTTTAGTAAAAGAATCTTCATTGAATTGTTGTTGGTGAGGATCCTCCATATCTTTCCTTGTTATTGCAATAGTGCATCATATGTTCATGGAGATTTATATTAATATTTGTATCCTCAAGATATTTTCAATAGACTAGGATCCCTTACAAGTTTCTTTGTCATCCAGTACAAGTTTCTTTTTCAAAATACATCCATCTAACTAGCCCCCTCTCTTTGGTTGCCTCCTTTTCTTCACAGGTAGACGAGCTCTTCTTCAAGGTGGTGTTCAGGTTGCATGGTCTTCCAAAGACCATTATCAGTGACATGGATTTTTAAAGCAGGTTCATGGGGTGCTTTTTTCAAGAGCTCTTTAGATTGGGGGAATTGAGCTCAACCCTAGTACCAGTTACCATCCCCAGACCAACGGACAGACGAAGATATTGAACAAGTGGATGGAAGATGTGACCAGGCAGCAACGAGGATGGGTGAATTGGCTATAGAGTATTGCTACAACACCACCTACCATATGTCCATCAGTATGTCACCCTTTTGCGCTCTTCATGGTTATGATGCTTTGTCTTTTACTAACATGGTGTTTGGAGATAGTCAGGCCCCAAGGGCTAGAGATTGGATCCAAAAGGTCCTGAGAGCTCTCAAGGATAACGTGCAGACTGCTTAGAACCAACAGAGGATGTATGCATATCGACATGGAGTTGTGAGGGAATTTGAGATTGAGGACTTAATTTACTTGCGTCTCCAACCATACCGACATTCGACTCTCAAGTCGAAGGGTCAAAGAAGCTTAAGCCTCGCTTCTATGCACTATAGAGGGTGACTAGGCTTGTAGGAGAGGTAGCCACCAGGAAGAAGGGTTCATAACGTAGTCCATGTGTCATGCCCGACAAAGGCCCTGGGCCAACATGTTACAGTTGCTACATAGTACAGAGTTGCCACCGTTGGATGATGAGGGGCACTTGGTGTTGGTTTTGGAGGCTATTTTGGAGGTAAGAGAGAGCTCAGAAACAGGGTCATCCAGGAGTTCCTCATCAGATGGAAGGACTGGCCTGAGGAGGATGCCACATGGGAGGGTGAACAAGTGTTACAACATCCGAAATTGCAATTGCTTGAGGAAAAGCATTTTTTGACGGGGAGGACTGTGATATCCCCAACTAAATAAATTTTGTCAAAGTATGATCCAATTTTGCAATTTTGACATTACAAGAGAATTTTGGTGACTTGGGTAACTTAGGAAAAGTGGTTGAGCACACCCCACTTTAAAGGCAAGGAAGGTCATGCGTGTTGTTTTTCCTCGATACTAGAGTCTAGGATAAAATCTTAAATAATTGACACTACCAATCCAAGTATCACAACAAGACTAATTTGCACAACGAAATAATATTCAACAATAAATCTATGAGTGCACAAAATATACACAACTTTTTACAAGTTTATACAAACCAAGCTCATTATATTTATCAAACTAATAATACAATATTCTAGGGCTCTGTACCAAGGATAATGGTCCTCATACATCCACTAGTACAAGAATACAAGATATAAGATACACTGATGGTCTAATTGATGTAGCATGCAATCACAGTTGCTTTGTCATATCCTGTACATCGTAGGTCCTTCGCTTTCATTTTGCAGCATTGCCTTTATCAATGAACCAATTCCTTTAGGCCACTGAACTCAGTGTCTACAATCTTCCCTGTAGCTGATCATAAGTCCATTTACAACCAACACATAGGATCTTAACGCTCACTAGCTGCTCCTTCGTCCTTCAAGGCTAGAACACTTTGAGACTTCTGCCCACTGCTACTCCTCAACTTCTTTTGGGAATTTTCTTCCCACTATAATCTTCCTGTGTTACTCTAATGAAGACTAACGTAGGGCAAGAGGTTTGCCACATATCATCATTGAATGTCGCTTCTCCAACAATGAACACATGCTATATCAACCTACAAATGGTTTTCCAAACCTTGAGCTCCTCCAGTCTGCCACTCCTAGCAACCACCTTAGTCCATTAAGGTGTTGCACTAGGCTACTCTTGGTCCACTCTCACGCTACCCTCTAACAAAGCACGAGTGGCCAATACCAAGTCCTCTCCTAGGAACTCTCATCTACTAGCATCCAATTCAACACAAATAGATCAACACATCACATACCTAGTTATCAAGGGTTGGTATCTTCTCATTGCAAGTTTGATCTCTGGTTAGGGTTGTTGGCACGCTGCTACAATACCCTTTTCTTGCCTACCAGACCTCCTTATACACTATAGCCTCCCTCCAAATGCTTATGATCCAACTCACCGATGTTCTAGGCTCAATACCAGCCCTAAAACATGTGCCACAACCTCCCTGTGTAAGAGAACCAAGGCTTGCGGCCTTTTTCCAACCTCTTGGCCCCTTGTCCAAGGTGATCTAGGCCTGCGACTTGCTGATAGGAAGAAAAACCACCCACAATTTTCCCCAAGACACCATCCAATCAACCCTCAGCAAATGTGGAAGCCTTGTGTAGCTACTCTGCCCTATAAAAAACACAAAAAACACATACAAACAGTCCCAAACAAACTTGTCTAGTCTCCTTCCCTAGCCCGGCTTCCTGAGAGATGTATTCTCTATGAATGATGCACTTGGATGACGCAAAATGACCTCCAACTCACTTGTATTTATATCTTAAGCAAGGGCTTCAACAAAATATCCGAGTGGGCTTGTACAACTACCAAAAAACACAAGGCTACATGAATTGTCATCCACAAAGTCCACCGACCACATAAAAAATCAATATCTCCACTTCTAGAGCTTGGATTTGAGTGATTTTCGTTGCCTCTTTCTCTTCTTGAGGTCCTCTATCATCTCAAATCATCACATGTCAAAATCCCACACCTTGGGTTCCAAGATCACAAAGTACTTTTGTGGCGCTGCAACCTCCAAACCCTGAACCCTAGGGATTGAAGTACCTCCCAAGCTACCAAATCTCAACCCTCCCTCTTAGCAAGAGAGTTACTCTATGTTGTAGGAAACGTAGGGCAAGAGGGCGTTTCCATACAGAAACAGGTACGAAACATTGAAACGCGTGTGGTATGGCCCTGAAACGTGTTTCAGGCCGTACTGGCCACGTTTCAGTTTCACGCGTCTTAGGGCTGTATGACTCACGTTTCAGCTTTTTACTTGTGTTTTTTTAAATTTGTTTTCTAATTTACTTTTAGGTTATCCTAGTCACTTCTAGGTGCTTCTAGATGCCTGTCTAAAGTTATAAAAGTGAACTTTTGCCCTAGTGTTGATATGTAGTTCATGGTAATGTTAAATTCTTAAAGTAAAAGTGATATTCTCCTTTATTTTTCATTTTCATCCTTTTACTTAAATTTTTAACATTACCATGAAATGACTCAGGATGTTTGAGAGTGGTTTCGCCCTCATTGGATTTCATATGGAGAAAGTAGAATTTTAGATCTCACTCAAAATCCAACAGACTTATCTATTTTTCAGGATTTCAGGATTGGGGGGATTGCAATGTTTCCATTGGATTTTATCATGTAGTAGGGTATGGAACTTGTATTTAATCAAGAGAACCAAGCCCTCTATGCAGGGGAGACTCCCAATAATGAAGAGCATGTAGGGTACTAGGGTATGAAACTTGTATTTATTCAAGAGCACTAAGGTTGTTCGACTCTGTAGGAGGAGACTCCCAATCAAGCACGAGACAAGAAATTAGAAATTTCTCGTGGCTGATTTTGGATATTTCTATTTTCATTATGTGATCATTCATGAGTAAATGTGATGTAAATTTAGAGACGTATAGTTTATGCATTGACAATTGTCAATTTTATCATAATGTAATAAATTAGAATGTATCATATATGCTTTATGATTGCACAATTTTCTTAAATGTCCTAATATATATATATATATATATATATATATATATATATATATATATATATATATATATATATATATATATATCGCGTTTCCCTGTTTCCAAAATTTGGGGAGGTCGTGTTTCGTATCGGTTCCCGTTTCGGAAACTCGTACCCGTTTCCCCGTTTCGTGCAACCTAGAGTTACTTCCAAGACTAGGAAGTAACTCATCATCATCACTGTCACTACTCGCAACACTCCCCCAACTCCTGGTGCCCATAACTACAACAATCCTTGTAGCATGGACTACGCCTCTCTCAGTAGTGTCACTACCACTAGAAGCTTCTTGCTTCTTTTTCTCTTGAAATGTCTTCCCATTTCTCCATGATTCCTTCTTGGCAGTTGTAGAAGCACTCTTTCTCCCCATTGACCACATGTTCTTCTTAAGTTGCAGAGTCTCCCTCTCACCCTGCAAACTCCCTCTAGAACTTGACTCCCTCTGAGCCTTTGGAACTTGGACCTTCTATGAAAATTCCAAAAACTGGAATCCTATTGCAGCAACTAGTATTATTTCTTCTAGTTGATAAATTAACTATTCAGTTTATTGCTATGGCAACATCGAAAGAAACACATTGCAACCTTCACAAATAAAGCCACAGGTGAGGGTTTTCCTTTATTACGCAACAGTGAAATCTGAGTACAATCTATGGATGCGCAACTAGCAATCCAAAATGCAATAAAATCTAGGCAAAATTATATGAGGGAATTACCCTTCCTCCACAAGAAATCCCGTCACAACTTCCCTTCAGAAACTCGTCCTTTTGGACCCTCTGCGTTAGCCTCTTTGTGCAAACCCTATGATGTTTAGCCTCAACACTGCCTCTGACGATGTTATTCTGCCTATTTTTGCTGAGGAAATCGCTTCTCCAGCCCTCTAGACCCTCTGCCCGACCTCTGGAACTGAAAACGAATTTCTCTCCAGCAAAATTGAAATGCGTCTGAAGCAAATATGCTGCCTCACTGGGAATAACTCGTCCCCTTACTGCTGCCTCTCCTGATCTGGAAAATTTCCTCTGAATCACTGTCTCTGCCCCTCATTAACCATGCTTCGATCTCTGGCTCTCCAACAATTGTTGTGGCTCTCTGGAAATCGATTTGCCAAGAAAATCGAACTACAAAAGTGTCTTTTCCAAGTGCCCATCGACTTCTTATAATCCTATTTTGGGACTCCAATGACCAATATTAAATCTTAATTAATGGCTAGGATCATCTTGAAGTTGATCTGTGTGAGTTTCTAGATGATTCGCATGTTGACTTAATTAATTCTGATTAATTAACCATATTCCCTAAGTTTAGACTTAGGATTCAAGTAATACTTAAAAACTGATTAATAATCTAATGAAGCCATCTCTACATGGAATTTCTTGAAAGGATTTCTGGGTTTTTGAGATCTCATGTATTCTGTCCTCTCCACCAAATTTGGTGGTTAGAACATATCCGATGCTACAAAAAACTAACACTCCCTCATAGTGAGGACTTTGTTCTCTCTAGTGCTTCACATCCTGCCACAACACCCTGTCTCTATATCACCTCCTGTCATGCTGCTGATGTCTGACTATATTGCCCACCAACCACTGCGCAACTTTGATGCTGCATTTGTGTTGTTGCTGACACTGCCATACCGCTACCAACTCTACATTTTCACTGTGACTCCCTCTCATCTGTTGTTGTTGCAGTTGAGAAGCATCCAAAATACTAAATCAATTGTGTTTAGTATAATGCATCTGTCTCCTGAGTCCTTACTACTACTAGCCTCTGCACTGTCTCTAAAGAATTTGCGCTGCTGCTAACTCTGCATTGAGCCATTTGCTCTACTGTCAACACTGCACTGCGCTCCTCAGCATGTGACTTCTACTAGTATGGAACTGTCACTCTCGTACTGACTGCATCAACTGCCATTGATCCATCCTGCTGCTAAATACTGTGGGCCTTCGTAGCTAGGTAATGATCCATGAGGAGGACACCTCAAGGATCTTGCCCAATCTTTGTAGCTCTCTGGGCCTACAAATCCAAGTCACCCCACCTCACTCCTGGAGGTATCGCTGTTAACATCGCAAAGTCTTCCTCCAACCTAGAGGATAACTTGTCGATATTAGTTGGTGTTTCCTGTTGGTCCTGCTTCTCCAAATTGTCCTTTTTCCTGAGAGGAAAGTGCGTTCTGTAGTGACCAAGCTCACCACATCTGAAGCACATGGCCTTTGATAGGTCCTTCTTCTTCTTTCTCTGCTCCCCAGGCCCTTGATTGGGACCCTTAAATGCTAGGGCCACATTGTCCTCCTTAACCACCTTCTGTCCGCTACTACTACTGCCACTGATGGAGCTCTTCGACAGAGGTTGTCTCAATTCCTCCTGCTGCAAATCAGCCCATAGTCCCAATACACTTTGGACGAAAACTTGCCAATCCTTTGAGGCACTGTTGAGTTCCAATCACACTAGTTCTCAAGGTTGAGGCATTGCCCCAACAAACGAAAGCTGGTCTCGGACTTCTTGGATCTTGGTGAGGAAGGGATCTATGCCTTCCCCCTTTTGCATCCTAATGAATCTCAACTTTCTTCCAGGAACATCTTCTGTTGCTTGGAAGTACCCTGCTATAGTGTGGAGAGAAGATCTCACATTTCTTTGGCTGTTCCCTTGGCCACTATATGTGAGACAACATGGTCCAGGACTCCATCCAAGATAAAATGCTTCGCCCGCGCCATCTCCTTCCTATATTCCTTGAGCTGGTCAGCGTCGCGAGGAGCTGCCACTACATTATCAATATAGGCTTTCAGGCCATATTCATCTAGAAGGAAGGACATCCTGGCCTTCAGGATGACATAGTTGGATGATCCATTCAACCTATCCTGATCTTTAAGCCATGCGGTGGCCGTCTCGAAAACTGTTGAAAATCCTCGCTTTCCTTTTGCTTGGTTGTTGTTCTGCTACTCACACTCCCTTTTAGAGTGAGAAGATCCGCCCACAACTATTGTCAATTTGCAAGGAAAAATCGAGCTTCTCAGACTCAAAGTTCCCTGAGGGAAAATTTCCCTCTGTTGTGTCTGCTTTTCTCTTCCACCCGACATTGGTTCTACTGCTGCAAAAACCCTCTGCATCTAACCAGAAATTTGCTCACCGAAAATTTGAGTTGTAGCTACTCCCTTTGACTACTGGAATCACTCTCCTGGGAGATTTGAATTTTTTGCACCCCTTTAACTGGAAATCGAATTGATAGCCCAACAATTCAGCCTGTCTGTTTTAGTACTGCGTTGCCTCAAGAATTTTGGCCTGTTGCTCCCTTTGACTAGCAAAATTCTCCCTTCCACTACTGAGCTTCCTAGCTGATCATTCATGCTCTAATACCATGTAAAAATTCCAAAGTTGGAATCCTACTGTAGAAACTAGAAATTATTCTTCTAATTGTTAGTTTAATTTCACAATTTATTTTCCCATACAAACAACAAATAATTTTCTACTGCAATTTTCACAAATAAACTACGGAAGAAAATAATGCTTGAAACTGAGAAAATACTAGTGCAGAAATAAAAATGACATTGTTATTTTTGGACAAATGTCTCCTTAAAAACCCATCTTTGGAAAACCGGTGTAGCAGATGAGGGTTTTATTTTATTATGGAGCAGTGAAATCCGAGTACAATCTATGGAAGCCCAACTGGATATCCAAACAGTACGAAAATCTGGCCAAAATTATTTGAAGGATTTACCGTTCTTCCACAAGCAATCTTGGCACAACTTCTCTTTAGAAACTCGTCCTCTTGGACCCTTTGCATTAGCCTCTGTGCAAACCCTATGACATTTAACGTCAAAACTGCCTTTGATGAAGTCGAACTGTCTTTCTTTGCTGAGGAAATTGATTCTTTAATCCTTTGGAAGACTTTCCCGACCTCTAGAAGCTGAATCGATTTTTTCTCTAGCAAAATCGAATTGCTTTTCTAAAGCAACTACACAGTCCTCTGGATCACTCACTGGGAATAACTCGACCCCTTGCTGCTGCCTCTCCGGATTTGTAAAATTCCTTTGGACCACTGTCTATGCCCCTCCTATATTGATCTCTAATCTTTATGGTGGCCATCTTGAAAACTGTCAAAAATTCCCTCTTTCCTTTTGGTTGGCTATTTTTCTGCTACTCGCACTCCCATTTGGAGTGAGAGCATCTTCTCTCAATTACTGCCAATCTGCAAGGAAATATCGAATTTCTGAGATTCAAAGTTCCATGAGAGAAATTTTCCCTCTGCTCTGTATGCTTTTCTCTTCCACCTGACACTGGGTCTGCTGCTACAAAAACCCTCTGTGTCCAACCAAAAATCTGCTTAGCGAAAATTTGAGCTACAACTACTCCCTTTAACTGCTGGAATCACTCTCCTGACAAAATCGATTTTTCTGCACACTTGCAACTGAAAATCGAATTGTTGTCCCAACAATTTGACCTTCCTGAATATTTTGACTTTCTTCCCTGTTTGATTTTTGATCAAAGCTTTGAACTCCTTGAACAATTCGAAGGATTCATTCTTGTGCTTCAAATAATATATCCATGTCTTTCTTGAGAAGTCATCAATGAAGGTGATATAGTAGAGATGGCCACCAATAGAATGCATGGGCATTGGACCACATATATCGGAATGAATGAGATGGAGGATGTCATTTGTCTTGTTCTCACTAGAGGGGAATGGTCCCTTTGTCTTCTTTCCGCTGGCACAACTTGGACATACTCCATCATGATGGCTTGAACCTTGGAAATCCCTTAGACAAATTTCTCCAATTTCGGAAGAGCATCATAAAGTAGATGGGCCAATCTTTGGTGCCATAGCTCGCTTAGATGATTAGTATCATGGACCAATGCTAGAGGAGGTCCTCTAGTAACCCTATAGAGTCCTTCATATCTCAATCCTAGTGTGAATGCATTTCTCATAGCTCATCCAACAGGCCAAGTAAGAACCTTTCCCTTGATAAAGGAAACCCTCGTCTCTTTGTCTTCCAATGCGGATATTGAGAACACACCGTATCAATCAATGCCTCCCTAGTGGTGCCCTTCCTAAAATCCTATGGCCTCAAAGGATGTCCCACTAGAGTAGAGTCAAAGACTAACTTTCTAGGTGAAATAAGTGAACATGATAGAATCGAGATGGGCCAATTTTCTAGTTCTTCCCTATAATCCATATTAGTACACTCATAGCATTAAATGAAAGCATATGATTGCAAAAATGGTTAAAGTACTTGTCGATGGATGACTCACCTTCCTTCAAAAAAAGATTTTGGATATGAGAGAAATCTGATCGGAGCAGTAAGTGGAGAGGCATGGCATAATGCTATGTTTTGATCATCTAGGGTTGTTAGCCACCTTTTGTTGAGTAATAGGCCTTTATATATTTTTGTGGTTTCTTTAGTGTCTTTATCTATATTTTTAGGAAACGTCGGTTTAGGGACAGGGGCAGGGACGGGTGTGTCACTTTTTGAAATAGGGTATGTGAGTTCATTGGGGGTATATTATAATTTATATATTTTATAAATTATAATATATATGAATTTTAAATCTTCCAACTTACAACAAGAAAAATAAATCATTTAAAGACTTAAACATGAGCATTCACTTTGAAATTTCAAATTTGATATCAAGCGGAAATTGCAATTTACATATTGATGTGAATCATGATAATATATATAAGAATCATAAGTATTAAAGTATATGTCCATTCATAATACATTCAAAATTTTCCCTAAGGTACTTCCAAACATGAAATACTAAAATAGTCTATAGAAATTTCAAATTTTCAAAATTCTAAAGAAAGTGAAACTGAAAAATGAACAAGAATAGTCTTCCTTAAGCCATGTCATCAGTCTCCACATCATCAACATCACTAAGATCTTCAGTCAACAAGCTACCTAGAGATCGATCACTCTCATCTGGAGCCTCTTTCTCATCCATAGCAACTGGAGGTAGCTCAATAAAACCATCTGGCTATATCTCCTCATCCACACATGTAGCATCATCTGTATATTGGTCCCATCTCTTAAAAGGACCCTCCTTCTACCCTGGGTCTTTATGAGATATGAGACGAAGTATACTATGAATGTATAGTAAGTTCTTGACCTTCTTTGGTCCCATCATGTTTCTCTTCAATGAATGGATGAAAGCATATGTACTCCAATTCCTCTCACAAATTGAGGAACTAGCTACCTGCCTAAGTAATCATATGGAAAATGGTTAATGGAAAATTGTTAGGAGAAGAGTCATGACAATGTTTTTTTTTTTTTTTTTTTTTTTTTTTTTTTTTTTTTTTTAAAGACTAAGCTATTGTATTAAAAGAAGAAAAAATATTTACAAAGAGGACTTAGCCTCTGAGGATGCATAAGGCCACCCTCTGTCAGAAGAACAAAGCAGGTGTGAGTGGCCACCTGAATTATAAAGAGAGATTCCATGGAATTGAACATAGGCGAAGCTGTTGCAGGTGGCCACCTGACTTACACAAGAGACCCCATCAAAAGAACAGCAGTAAGCTGAGTTGGCTAACCATTGATTCATAGCTTGTGTCTTGTGGTTTGCTGCTGGTAGCATTGTAACGAAGGAGAGTAAAGAGACCATTATTTCCAGAGTTCTGGAGACACCACGAACTCTGAAAGGTCCCCTACCCAATAACAAAACCTGGGCGTCGCGGATAGAGAAGAATCCCCACCAAAACATGACCATCAAACAAGAGAAGAAGCAGGAATTAAGCCTTCGGAGGCTCACCTTGTGCATTATTATCGACTTCTGGCGGGAGAGGAAGCCAGTCAAACATGGTAGCATCTCCTATATCTTCCAGGCGAATTTCCGGTGGATGAACCGGCTGCGGGTGCGTGACCAGTCCAACAACAGGCGCCACAGGATTGATATCATCTGGAGGAGGATCTTCTGCATTACCAACCTCCGCAATCGCCTGGGCATTTCGAGTTTGAACTTGCTCCCCATCGTCCTCCTCCTGGCTAACAGTTTCCTCCTCTTCCTCCGTGGCAATCACTGTTATCATGAAAGAGACAAGCGATTGATTTCGCCTGCACCTGAAGGTGAAGCGGGAGGTATGAACCTGGCTTTCAGAAGGATCCGACTCCTCTGAGGGAGAAGAAGGAGGCGCAACTATGGCAAGCGGAGGAATTGCTCTGGCTTGAGCTTCCTGCCTTCTTCTTATCCCCCACACTCCTCCTCTTCTCGGGACTCCTCTTTGACGCGGGGCCATGAGCATGGGAGATCTCAAGCACTTAATACTGACAGACGAAGTGCCAGGACGTGACCCAGAACCAGTAATCCCTGAGAGGGGAGGCAAAGCCGTGACTCTTTCACACAGAAAATCCTTAAGAGAAGCCGAGACAGAATTATGGTACCTCACTTTCCCCTGCACAGCCGAGAGCGAAGAGAGCGCACTCTGGACAGAGGTGAAACCTCTGCAACTCCTCACAAAGCCAGAATTGGGCACCTTTCCACCATTATCACCAGAATTCATAACAATACTCCACGCTTTCCAAACCTGGAGCCAATGCTCCATTAAATAGACATCCGCTTGGAACTGTCTGGAACCAGACAGAGCATCTCCCGTCGATTCAGAGTACAGGGCGCTTAAATTCGCCATGCTTAAACCCATCTCCCACATTCCTTGCCGTCTCCTCAGCATTTAAAGACTTTGATGTTTAGCAGAACCGTCCTACCTAGCCACCGGATGATGCCAGCTGCCCGATGCAACTTGTTCAATCGATCCTCAAGCTGCCACCCGCATCCGGGTAAGAGTCATGACAATGTTAAGTATGTAAATTAAATTAATTAAATAATACAAAATAAAAATGACAAACTAGCTACCTATCCATGCAGTTGTATCACAAATTGCTGCAACCCAAGAGCATCAACACCATGAAGCCACCACCAATCAATCAGATCCTTCTCCTTGCGCCTATCAGTCAAAGCATCATGGGAACCAAAGACTCCTCGGCCATGTGAAAATGGGGCCAATTGAGTTCATATCTCAATTAATCATAGCCTTAAACCCTTTCACCACCTCTCTATCTTAGGAAGGAGGTTTCCTTCCTGTTGTGGGATCATACCATTTTGGATTAACTGCATAGGCTGCCATGTGAAGTGAGGTGTTTAGTTTATTCCACCGCCCATGTATAAATGATTTCAACTGTGGCCATAAAGTAGGATCTTTTCTATCTGTGATGGATTGGATCCTCTCGCACATAGAGTCCATGTTCTCATAAATCTCACCTAAACATGGACCATCTGTGTCTGCATAGCGAAGCATATCACAAATTGGCTCTATAAACTCCACAACAAATTTGATATCAACCCAAAATTGATTATCCAAAATCAACCTCTTCACCTCTAGAGTTGTGTCCAAGGTAGATAGCCTCCACTGGTCCCACATGTCACTAATAACTATGGCAACTAAAGCCTCCTTCATCTCCACAAGCCGTCTAAGAAAAATGTAGTAAGTTGCAAATCTAGTATTTGCTAGTTTAGAAGCTCCATTTTGGCATGCTTCTGGGAAATGGCTTGTGAATGGTGGTGGTTTCATATAAACATCTAAATTTTACGGCCATTATCAATTAACATCCAAATCCATTCAATTTTCCCGATGTCTTTCAGTGCATTATTCAAAGCATGCACTAAACATGGCGTCCAAAAAATATGCCTATAGAATATCAAGAAATAAAAAAATCAATAAAAAAATTAGAATCTGATATCTGATATCTACAATCATTTATGATTCATTGAATATTGAATAATAAAAAGATTTAAAAATCAAACTTGTAATAAAAAATAGATTTTCCACTAAGTTACTAACCTGTGACTCTTTATCAAGTCATGGATTAACTTGGCATCCTTCATTAGCCTCTCTCATATTGAATGGGTACTCCCTATATGATGATTTAGTAAAAGAATTTCATTGAATT
Organism: Pinus tabuliformis; assembly: GCA_031772625.1. NCBI lineage: Eukaryota > Viridiplantae > Streptophyta > Pinopsida > Pinales > Pinaceae > Pinus > Pinus tabuliformis. The sequence continues at coordinate 471,304,048 of CM062816.1, read as the reverse complement.
GTTGTTGGTGAGGATCCTCCATATCTTTCCTTCTTATTACAATGGTGCATTATTCAAAGCATGCATTAAACATGGCGTCCAAAAAATATGCCTATAGTATATCAAGAAACAAAAAATCAATAAAAAAATTAGAATCTTTCAATCTGATATCTACAATGATTTATGATTCAATGAATATTGAAAAATAAAAAGATTTAAAAATCAAACTTTTAATAAAAAAATAGATTTTCCACTAAGTTACTAACGTGTGACTCTTTATCAATTCATGGATTAACTTGGCATCCTTCTAGCCTCTCTCATATTGAATGTGTACTCCCTATATGACAGTTTAGTAAAAGAATCTTCATTGGATTGTTGTTGGTGAGGATCCTCCATATCTTTCCTTCTTATTGCAATGGTGCACCATTTGTTCATGGAGATTTATAGTAATATTTGTATCCTCAAGATATTGTCAATAGCCTAGGATCCCTTAAAAGTTTCTTTGTCATCCAGTACAAGTTTCTTTGTCAAGATACATCCATCTAACTAGCCCCCTCTCTTTGGTTGCCTCCTGTGCTTCATAGGTAGCCGAGATCTTCTTCAAGGAGGTGTTCAGGTTGCATTGTCTTCCAAAGAACATTATCAATGACAGGGATAGCAGGTTCGTGGGGTGATATTGGCAAGAGCTCTTTAAATTCAGGGCATTGAGCTCACCCCTAGTACAAGTTACCATCCCCAGACCGACGAAGATATTGAACAAGTGGATAGAAGGCTACTTGTGAGACTATGTGACTAGGCAGCAACAAGCATGGGTGAAGTGGCTACACAATATTGCTACAACACCACCTACCATATGTCCATCAGTATGTCACCCTTCTGCGCTCTTCATGGTTATGATGCTTTGTCTTTAACTAACATGGTGTTTGGAGAAAGGCAGGCCCCAGGGGCTAGAGGTTGGATCCAAGAGATCCTTAGGGCTCTCAAGGATAACTTGCAGACCACTTAGAACCAATAAAAGATGTATGCATATCGACATGGAGTTGAGAGGGAATTTAAGATTGAGGACTTAGTCTACTTGCGCCTCCAATCATACGACAGTCGACTCTCAAACAGATGGGTCCGAGAAGATTAAGACTCGCTTCTATGGACTACACAGGGTGACTAGGCGTGTAGGAGAGGTAGCACATGAGTTGGAGCTACCACTAGGAAGAAGGGTGCATAACGTATTCCATGTGTCATGCCTGAAGAAGGCCATGGGCCAATAGGTTACAGTTGCTATAGAGGTTCCACCAATGGATGACGAGGGGCACTTGGTGTTCGTTTTGGAGGCTATTTTGGAGGTAAGAGAGAGCTCAAAAACAGGCTCATCCAGGAGTTCCTTGTCAAATGGAAGGACTTGCCTGAGGAGGATGCCACATGGGAGGGTGAAAAGGTCTTACAACATCTGGCATTGCAATTGCTTGAGGACAAGTATTTTTTAGCGAGGAGGACTATGATATCCCCAACTAAATAATTTTTGCTAAGTATGATCCAATTTTGCAATTTTGACATTACAGGAGAATTTTGGTGACTTGGGTAACTTTGGAAAAGTGGGGGAGAAAAACCCAATTTAAAGGAAAGGAAGGTCATGTGTGTTGTTTTTCCTCGATACTAGAGTCTAGGATAGAATCTTAAATCACTGACACTACCAATCCAAGTATCACAAAAAGAATACTTTTCTCAACAGAATAATATACAACAGTAAATCTACTTGTGCACAAAATATACACAACTTTTTACAAGTTTATACAACAACCCAACTGCATTATATTATTCAAAATGATAATACAATAGTATAGGGCTCTCGAACCAAGGATAATATCCCTCATACATCCACTAGTACAAGATTACAAGAACAAGATACATTGACAGTCTAGTTGATGTAGCATGCAATCACAATTGCTTTGTCGTATCTTGTACACTGTAGGTCCTTCGCTTTCATTTTGCAGCATTGCCTCTATGAATGTACCAACTTGTTTAGGCTACTGAACTCGGTCTCTACAATCTACCCTCTAGCTGATCACAAGTCCTTCAAAGCCACAACACTTTAAGACTTTTGCCCACTGCTACTCCTGAACTCGTTTTGGGACTTTTCTTCCCACTATAGTCTTCCTGTGCTACTCCTATGAAGACTAACATAGGGCAGGAGGGTTGCCACCTATCATCATCAAATGTTGCTTCTCCAACAGAACACACGCTATATCAACCTGCAACTGGTTGGCCAAACCTTGGGTTCCTTCAATTTGCTACTCCTAGCAACCACCTTAGTCCATCAATGTGCTGCACTAGGCTACTCTTGGTACACTCTAACCCTGCTCTCCAATAGACCAAGAGCGTCCAATACCAAGTCCTCTCCTAGGACGTCTCATCCACTAACATCCAATTCAACACAAATACATCAACACATCACATACCTGCATTCTCAAGGGTTGGTATCTCCTTTATTGCAAGTTTGATCTCTGGTTAGGGTTGTTGGAAAGCTACTACAACACCCTTTTCTTGCCTACCAGACCTCCTCATACACTACGACCTCACACCAAACACTTATGCTCTAACTCGCTGATGTCCTAGCCTTAATACCAGCCCGCGAACATGTGCCTCAACATCCCTATGCAAGAGAATCAAGGCTTGCAGCCTCCTGCCACCCTCTTGGCCCCTTGTCCAAGGTGATCTAGGCTCGTGGCTTGCTGATAGGAAGATAAACCACCCAAAATTTACACCAAGACACCATCCAATCCACCCTCAACAAATGCGATAACCTTCAAGAGCTACTCTACCCTATAAGAGACACAAAAGACACATATAAACAGTCCCAAACAAACTCGTCTAGTCTCCTTCCCTGACACAGCATCCTCAAAGTTGTATTCTCTATGAATGGATGCACTTGGATGATGACAAATGACCTCCAACTCACCTTGTATTTATATCTTTAATAATGGCTACAAAAAAATATCTTAGTGGGTTTGTACAACTATCACAAAACACAAGGCTACATGTATTCTAACCCACAAAACCCACCAGCCCCATAAAAACTAATATCTCCACTTCTAGAGCTCGGATTTGAGTGATTTTCATTGCCTCTTTCTCCTCTTAAGGACCTCTATCATCTCAAATCATCACATGTCAAAATACACTAGTGGTTTCACACCCACAAGTTTGGGTGCAAAGCCCACACCTTGGGTTCCAAGCCCACGAGTACTTTTGTTGCGCTTCAACCTCCAAACCCGAAACCTTAGGGCCTTGAGTGCCTCCGAAGCTACAAAATCTCAACCCTCCCTCTTAGCAAGGGAGTTACTTCCAAGACTAGGAAGTAACTCATCATCATCACTGTCACTGCTCGCAACACTCCCCCAACTCTTGGCGCCCATAACTACAGCAATCCCTGTAGCACAGACTACGCCTCTCTCGAAAGTGTCACTATCCCTAGAAGTTTCCTGCTTCTTTTTCTCCTGAAATGTCTTCCACTCTCTTCATGGTTCCTTCTTGGCAGCTGTAGAAGCACCCTTTCTCCCCATTGACCACGCGTTCTTCTTGGCTTGCACAGTCTCCCTCTGACCCTGCAAACTCCCTCTAGAAATTGACTCCCTCTAGGCCTCTGGAACCTGGACATTGTATGAAAATTCCAAAAATTGGAATCCTATTGCAGCAACTGGTATTATTTCTTTGATATGAAAAATTAATTATTCAGTTTATTGCTATGGCAATATCGAAATAAACACACTACAACCTTTACAAATAAAACTGTGGAAAGATAAATAGCGTTGGAAGTGAGAAAATACTAGCACACACAATAAAAATTAACACCATTATTTTTGGACAAAAGTCCTTGGAAAAACCCAATGCAGGAAAACCGATGAAACAGATGAGGGTTTTATTTTATTCTGTAATAGTGAAATTTGAATACAATCTATGGATGCCCAACTGACAATCCAAACAACAAGAAAATCTGGGCAAAATTATCTCAGGGAATTACCCTTCCTCGACAAGAAATCTCGACACAACTTCTTTTCAGAAACTCATCCTCCTGGACCTTCTACGTCAGCCTCTTTGCTGCTCTGCACAGACCCTAAGACGTCTAGTCTTTGAACTGCCTCTGATGAAGTTGTTCTACCTGTCTCTATTGAGGAAATCTCTTCTCTGACATTCTGAACCCTCTACTCGTCCTTTGGAACTGAAAACGAATTTATCTCCAGTAAAATTGAATTGCTTCTGAAGCAACTGTGCAGTCCTCTGGCATTGCCTCACTAGGAATAACTCTGCCCCTTGCTGCTGCCCCTCTGGATCTGGAAAACTTCCTTCGGATTACTATCTCTGCCCCTCGTTGCTGCCCCTCTGGATCTGGAAAACTTCCTTCGGATTACTATCTCTGCCCCTCGCTAACCCTGCTTCGATCTTTGGCTCTCTGTCAACTATTGCTGCTCTTTGGAAATCTATCTGCCAAGAAAATCGAACTACAGAAGTGTCTTCTCCAAGTGCCCATCAAATTCTTCTTATAATCCTCTGTTGGGACTTCAACAGCCAAGATTAAATCTTAATCAATGGCTAGGATCATCTTGAAGTCAATCTATGTGAGTTTCTAGATGATTCTCTCCTTGACTTAATTAATTGTGATTAACTAACCATATTCCCTAAATTTAGACTTAGGAAATATTTAAAAACTGGTTAATAATCTAATTAAGCCATCTCTTGGTGGAATTTCCAAAAACGATTTATGGGTTTTGGAGATCTCATGTATTGTGGCCTCTCCATCAAATTTCGTGGCTAGAACACATTCGATGCTACAGAAACCAACACTCCCTCTTAGTGAGGACTGTGTTCTCTCTAGTGCTGCACACCCTGCCATAACACCCTGTTTCTGTATCACCTCTTGTCACGCTAGTAATGTTTGGCCATACTTCCCACCAACCGCTACGCAAGTTTGATGTTGCATCTGTGTTGTTGCTGACACTTCCATACTGTGGCCAACTCTGCATCTGCATTGCAACTCACTCTCATCTGTTGTTGTTGCAACTAAGAAGCATCCAAAATATTGAAACAATTGTGTTCGGTATGATGCATTTGTCTCTCGAGTCCTGACTGCTACTAGCCTTTGCACTGTCACTAAAGAATTTGCGCTGCTGCTAACTCTTCACTTAGCCATTTGCTCTGCTGTCAACACTGCACTGCGCTCCTCAGCATCTGTTTGCTACTAGTCTGCAACTGTCACTTTGGCATTAACTGCATCAACTGCCACTAATCCATCTTGCTACTGAATATCATGGGCCCGCATAACCAGGTAATGGTCCATGAGGAGGACACCTCAAGGATCCTTCCCAATCTCTGTAGCTCTCTGGGGCTACAACTCCAAGTCACCCCACCTAAATCCTGGAGGTATAACTGCTAACATCACGAAGTCTTCCTCCAACCGAGAGGACAACTTGTCGATCTCAGCTGACGCTGCCTATTGGTCTTGCTTCTATGACTTGTCCTTCTTCCTGAGAGGACACTGCATGTTGCAGTTATCGAACTCACCACATCTAAAGCACTTGACCTTTGACAGGTTCTTCTTCATATTTATCTGCTCCGCCTGCCCTTAACTAGGGCCCTTAGATGCTAGGGCAACATTCTCCTCCTCCTTCACCACCTTTGGCTTGTTGTTGCTACTGCCAAGCTCTTCAACAGAGCTCGTCTCAATTCCTCTTGCTGCCAATTGGTCCACATTCTGTCCTATCCTAGTGGCGTGTCTCTGCCCAATATACTTTGGACGAAGTCCTGCCAATCCTCTGAGACACTGATGAGTGTTAATCGTACTAGCTCTGAAGGTTGAGGCGCTGCCCCAATAACTGAAAGCTAGTCTCGGACTTCCTGAATCATGGTGAGGAAGGGATCTATGCCTTCCCCCTTCTGCATCCTAATGCATCTCAACTTTTCTTCCAGGAACATCTTTCGCTACTCAGAAGTACCCTAGGATAGCGTAGAGAGAGCATCCCACATTTCTTTGGTTGTTCCCTTGGCCGCTATATGTGAGACGATATGGTCCTGGATTCCATCCAGGATCAAACACTTCGCTCGTGCCACCTTCTTCCTATATTCCTTGAGGTGGTTTGCATCCCAAGGAACTACCACTATGTTATCAATGTAGGCTTTTAGGCCATATTCATCTAGAAGGAATAACATCCTAGCCTTCGAGATGACATAGTTGGATGATCCATACAAACTATCATGATCTCTAAGCGTTGAGGAGGCCATCTCGAAAACTGTCGAAAATTCCCTCTTTCCTTCTACTTGGCTATTGTTCTGCTACTTGCACCCCCTTTTGGAGTGAGAATATTTTCTCTCAACTACTTCCAATCTGCAAGGAAAAATCGAAATTATGAGACAAAGTTCCCTGAGATAAATTTTACCTCTGCTGCGTGTGCTTTTCTCTTCCACCCAACATTGATTCTGCTGCTGCAAAAACCGTCTATGTCCAACTAGAAATCTTCTCATTGAAAATCTGAGCTGCAATTACTCCCTCTGACTGTTGGAATCACTCTCCTGGGCAAATCGAAGCTTTTGCACCCCTGAAACTGAAAATCGAATTGTTGGCCCAATAGTTCGTCCTACCTGTCTAAGCAATGCACTACCTTAAGAATTTCGCCCTACTACTCTCTCTGAGTAGCAAAATTCTCACTTCTGCTTTTGAGCTTCCTAGCTGATCACTCAGGCTCTGATACCATGTGAAAATTCCAAAATTGGAATCTTATTGCAACAACTAGAAATTATTCTTCTAATTGTTAATTTAATTTCACAAATTATTTTCCCATACAAATAATGAATAATTCTCTATTGCAATTTTCACAAATAAACTGCGGAAGAAAATAACGCTGGAAACTGAGAAAATATTAGCGCACACATAATAAAAATGACACTGTTATTTTTGCACAAATGTCCAAGAAATAACCCAACTTCGTAAAACTGGTGCAATAGATGAGAGTTTTATTTTATTATGCAACAATGAAATCTGAGTACAATCTTTGGATGCCCAGCTGGCAATCCAAACAGCGAGAAAATCTAGACAAAATTATTTAAGGGCTTTGCTCTTCTTCCACAAGCAATCCCAACACAACTTCGCTTCTGAAATTCATCCTCCTGGACCTTCTGCGTTAGCCTCTACATTGCTCTGCACAGACCTTATGACGTTTAGCCTCTGAATTGCCTCTGATGCATTCATATTGCCTTTCTCTGCTGAGGAAATCAATTCTCCGGCCTTCTGGAAGAATTTCCCGGGCTTTGGAAGCTGAATCAATTTTTCCTCTGGCAAAATCAAATTCCTTTTTTGAAGCAACTGGACACTCACTAGGAATAATTCGGCCCCTTGTTGTTGCCTCTCCAAATCTGGAAAAATTCCTTTGGATCACTGTCTTTGCCCCTCCTATCTTGATCTCTAAGCCTTGTAGTGGCCATCTCGAAAACTATCGAAAATCCCTTCTTTCCTTCTACTTGGTTGTTGTTCTACTAATCACACAACCTTCTGGAGTGAGAAGATCTGCTCACAAATACTGTCAATCTGCAAGGAAAAATCGAATTTCTGATACTCAAAGTTCCCTGAGAGAATTTTTTCCTCTGCTTTGTGTGCTTTTATCTTCCACCTGACGCTGGTTTTGCTGCTGCAAAAACCCTATGCGTCCAATTAGAAATCTTCTTAGTGAAAATATGAGCTGCAACTACTCCCTCTAACTGCTGGAATCACTCTCCTAGGAAAATCAAATTTTTTGCACACCTGCAACTGAAAATCGAATTCCTGGCCCAACAATTCAGCCTACCTGTCTGAGGATTGTGTTGCTTCAAGAATTCTGGCTTTCTGCTCCCTTTGAGTAGCTAATTTCTCACTTCCGCTTATGAGCTTCTCGATTAGTGACTCAACCATGTGAAAATTCCAAAACTTGAATCCTATTGGAGCAACTAGAAAGTAATCATCTAATTGGTAATATAATTTCACAATTTATTTTCCCATACAAACAACGCATAATTATCTACTGCAATTTTCACAAATAAACTGTGGAAGAAAATAGAACTAGAAATTGAGAAAATACTAGCACACACAATAAAAATGACACCGTTATTTTTGGACAAATATCCCCAGAAAAACCCAACTTGGGAAAACCGGTGCAGTAGATGAGGGTTTTATTTTATTATGCAGTAGTGAAATCTAAGTACAATCTATGGATGCCCAATTGGCAATCCAAACAACAAGAAAATCTGGCCTAAATTATTTAAGGGATTTACCCTTCTTCCACAAGTAATTCCGACACAGCTTCTCTTCAAAAACTCATCCTCCTGAACCCTTTGTGTTAGCCGCTGCGCTGCTTTGCGCAAAACCTATGACATTTAGCCTCTGATGAAGTCGTACTGCCTTTCTCTATTGAGGAAATCAATTCTCTGACCCTCTGGAAGACTTTCCCGGCCTCTGGAAGATGAATTGATTTTTAAATTTTCCTCTAGCAAAATTGAATTTCTTTTTTGAAGCAATTGCGCAGTCCTCTGGATCACCCATTGGGAATAACTCGGCCGCTTGTTGCTACCTCTTCGTATCTGGAAAACTTCCTCTGGATCATTATCTCTGCCCTTCACTGAACTTGCTTCAATCTCTGGCTCTCTGGCAACTACTGCTTCTCTCTGGAAATCGCTCTGCCAATAAAATCGAACTACAAAAGTGTATTCTCCAAGTGCCCATCGACTTCTTCTTATAATCCTCTGTTGGGAATCCAACGACCAAGATTAAATCTTAATCAATGGCTAGGATCATCTTGAAGTCGATCCGTGTGAGTTTCTAGATGATTCTCACCTTGACTTAATTAATTTTGATTAATTAACCATATTCCCAAAGTTTAGACTTAGGAAATATTTAAAAACTAGTAATCTAATTAAGCCATCTCTAGGTGGAATTTCCATAAACGATTCCTCAGTTTTGGAGATCTCATGTATTCTAGCTTCTCCACCAAATTTCGTGGCTATAACACATTTAATGCTACAAAAACTAACACCTTCTTCTATGGAACCTGTACATGTTCCTCTGAAACTTGCACTTGCTTCTTTGGAATTTGTATCTGGTTCTACTTCTTCTTCCCATGATCTATGGGCCTGCGCATCATCCTATATAGACCATGCTCTCTAACCCTAATCACGACACCTGCGGAGCTAGAGTCCCTGGGCTTGAATCTTGCCTTCCCATCCAAGAAGAAAACCTCAAACCCCTTTTGCTCAATCGCTGAGACAAATGTCACGTTATATCTGACTCCTGGTACAAACAATATGTCCTGAACTCGCATCACGTGACCTGAATCCATCCTGAATGGCACGACCCCTGATCCTCTGATCTCTTTTTGACTCTTCTTGCTCAACACCATGTGCAACTTCAAGTCTCACTCAGCAAGAGTCTCGAACACCTCATATGACCCTGTCATATGCTTTGATGCTCCACTGTCCAAGTGTGAGAATTTCTAAATTTACACATTAGAAATCCTACTGCAATCACTGGTTTATCATCTCCTACTTCTTATTTACATTCAACAAGTTATTTAATTACTTAAAGAGCGATGAAAACACTATTGTAGTCTATACATACATACAGATCATGAACTGAAATAAACTGAGACAATCACACAAGGGACACCGTTATTTTTGGACAATTGTCCCGGAAAAACCCAATTCGGGAAAATCGGTGCATCATATAGAGGGTTTATATTATTAAGCAGATTTCTGAATACAACAAGGTGCCAAATCCTTCTCACCCAACAGAGAATAAACCTGGCGGAAGTACCTCTCTCCAGAGACGGATTTTTTGGCAATCCAACAACTGGATGATCAAATCCCACAGATGACAACTGTTGTTCCCAGTGTTGGGCAGCGATAGTTGTTCCAAGCTCCGTGCTGGAACTACGTCACCACTTCTAGGAGATGTGACACCCTCCTAGTGAGCCTCCCTTGCTTAGAAGTCGATATGTTGAACTTCTTTTCTCTCTGCCCCATAGAAAACCCCACCGCTACCTGTAGGGAACTATGTCAGCCTCTCTAGCTTCTGCGTCACCCTCTTTGGAGCTGCGTTGTCTCTCTTGCTGCTGCTCTGCCTCTTTGCTATGTATCTTTGGCCTTGGATTGAAGTCCCTTTGTCGAATTCCCCCCCACTGCAACTCAGATCACTTAGCTCGACTTTCTTAGCAAACCACGCACCAAAAAAATTGAACTCTTTGATCTCTTGGTGTATCTCCAACTGACCCTGAAGCTTCTTCTTATACTTTTCCTGTTGATGAATCAACAGTCGTGATCTAATCTCTAATCAATGTCTAAGATTAAAAAAGTCTTGATCCTCATCACATAGAACCTTTTCACCCATATATTTATTAATACACATTAATATTTTTATTTTCCTAAGTTTAGACTTAGGAACCCATAAAAATATTAATTATTTTAATAACCCCTCATTTGGGTGTAATTTCTCCAAACGATTTCTGGGTTTTGGAGATCTCATGTGTTCTATCCCCTCCACAAAATTTCAGAGCTAGAGCACATCTGATGCTACCCAAAATAAATACTCCCTCTTAGCGACGAATGTGCTCTAACAAAACTTCCCCATAGAAGCATTACATTGATCCACTGCATCGGTCCTCTTTGCTGCTGATGCTTGGCATGTTGCCCTTCATCCGCTGCACCGTTGCTTCTTGTACTGCTGCCCATGACTCTACCCCTGCCACTGCTAGATATGTACTACAACTCCCTCTCAAAATGCTACATCATGCTGCGCATAGCACTGTCACTGCTAACTGCTGCACTGCAACTCAATTACTGAGAAGTAAAAAACTGAAACTTCACCCAAACACTGAAATCCTGGTTAGTATGGATGCCTCTTGATCTTGAAGCTACCTCTATTGCTAATATGTGCTGACCCTCTACTGCCATTGTGTTGCTGCAAACTGCTCTGTGCCTCTCGCACTGCTACAACATCCACTGCGCTGCCTCAGACTTTGGCACTCTAGCTCTGCCACTGTCGCTCCATCACTCCTCGCTCCAACCGACACCCGTCATTTTTCTACTGTCATTGAGGGCTCATGTAGCCGCATGTGATCCAAGAGTTTGGCCACCTCAAGGATCCTGCCCCTCTCCATGTAGTCCTCTCGACTACGACTCGGTGTCACCCCACCTCTTCTCCATAGGTGCATGAGCACTCATGGCACAATTGTCATCCTCGCCTTCCTTGTCAACTTTCACTGGAGTGGCATTTGATTCAAAAACTTCCCCCTTGCCCTTCTTCCGGGGGCACTAAGTGGCATAATGTCCCAGTTCCCCACAGTTGAAGCATCTGACTTTAGTGATGTCCTTCTTCTTTCTCTTCTACTTCCCTTGTCGTCCCGATGATGCGAGCGCTGCATCCTCCTCCTCCTCCTTGACTCGAGCTCCCTTGCCGCTACTCCCTGTCTTGGTCAACCTCTCAAGCTCTTCTTGTCGAAGCGCTACCCACATCTCCTCCCAACTGGGGAGATGTGCTCTACCCAAGATACTTTGGACAAAAGTCTCGTGTCCTCAGTGACTGCATTTAGGGCAGTCATGACCATGATCTCAAGATCTGGTGTAGACCCCACGGAAGTCAACTAGTCGCGAATCCTCTGTAATCTGAGAAGGAAGGGATCGATCTCCTCTACTTTCTACATCTGGTATTGTCTGAGTTGATTTTCTAATAGCATCTTCCGTTGGATGGAAGAACTCCGATACAAGGTGGTCAGTGCCTCCCACATATCACTTGTTGTTTCCTTCTCAGCAATGTGTGGTACTACATGATCTTTGACACCGTCTAGGATCATGCTCTTGGCCTTAGCTTGGGCCTCCTGGTACTTTTTAATCGGATCAGCGTCGACCGACACAACTACCTCCAAGGCATAGTCCTTGATGTGATGTTTGTCCAGGATTGCCAGGATCCTGGCTTTTCAGATGACAAAATTGGATGCTGCATCCAATCTCTCTTGGTCCCTCAACCCATTCACTGCCATCTCTGCTAAAAAATGTAGGACTGGTTCTCTTTTCCCTTTCCTGCTACTAATCTAGCAGGACTTGGATTTGGATTTCTTTGGTGCAAGAGACCCTCTAAGGAACAAGCTCCTCTAGACTCCCTTTTGAGTCCTGATTTCCTTAACAGAAATCCTCTGGCTAAATGTCGAATCACTCCTCTCCAATCCTCCGTTGCTGCTGCAACCTCGATCTAGATTTCTTTGGCTAGCAATCTGCAAGGCAATGACTCCCTTTACCTCGACTCTGTCTCCACAGACACTGTTGTACACCAACAAAAGCAACGTCCCACCAACTCCTCAAATGGAATATGCTCTGCTCCCATAGCCTCGGCAACTGAAGTATCTAAGCTCCTGTGGCTCCACGCAATCACTGTGTGAGCTGGATTAGCTCCTCCTGGCCACTGTGTCACTCCTTCTTGGTCCGGAAAGATGACATGGATTTACGTGAGCCTGATCTGCCCCTTTCTACTACTGCGCTGGCCTAGACAACTAATGCAGTTACTGTGTGGGCTCCTCCCAACTGCTGCGTCACCCTCACCTGGCTCAAAATGGTGACGCAGGCTCTGCGTGAGCCTCTGCGTCACCTCTTCTGCACTGCGTCACTCCTTCTGTGTCTCGGGCTCTGGAACAACACTGTCTCTTGGGATAGTTGCTCTTTGCAGCAAATTATTATGGATTTCTTGGCTGGCGTCTTCAGTCTCTTATGATTTGCAATGCTTTGATACCATGTGAGAATTTCTGAATTTACACATTAGAAATCCTACTTCAATCACTGGTTTATTGTCTCCTACTTGTTCTTTACATTCAACAAGTTATTTAATTACTTAAACAACGATGAAAACATTATTGCAACCTACACATACATATAGATCATGAACTGAAATAAACTGAGACAATCACACAAGGGACACTGCTATTTTTGGACAATCATCCCCGGAAAAACCCAATTCGGGAAAATCGGTGCAACATATAAAGGGTTTGTATTATTAAGCAGATTTCTGAATACAACTAGGGTGCCAAATCTGGCTCACCCAATAGAGAATAAACCTGGCAGAAGTACCTCTCTCCGGAGACAGATATTTTGGAATTCCAGCAACTGGATGATCAAACCCCACAGATGAAAATTTTTGTTCCCAGTGTTGGGAAATGATGGCTGCTCCAAGCTCTGAGATGGAACTGTGTCACCTCCTATAGGAGCTGTGTCACCCTTCCAATGAGCCTCCCTTGCTCAGAAGTCGATATGCTGAACTGCTGCTCTCTCTCCCCCGTAGAAAACCCAAGCGCTGCCTCTAGGGAACTGCGTCAGCCTCTTTGGAGTTGCGTTGTGTCTCCTGTTTCTGCTCTGTCTCTCTTCTATGTATCCTCAGCCTTGGACTGATTTCCCTCTACCGAACTGCCCCTCTCATTGAAACTTAGATCACTTAGCTCAACTTTCTCAGCAAATCATGCGTCAGAAAAATCAAACTCTTTGATCTCTTGGTGTATCTCCAACTGACCCTCAAGCCTCCTCTTATACTTTTCATGTTGATGAATCAATGACTGTGATCTAATCTCTAATCAACGGCTAAGATTAAAACAGGCTTGATCCTCGTCACTTAGAACCTTCTCACCCATATTTCTATTAATACACATTAATATTTTTATTTTCTCCAAACGATTTCTGGGTTCTAGAGATCTCATGTGTTCTAGCCCCTCCACAAAATTTCGGAGCTAGAGCACATATGATGCTACCCAAATTGAACACCACGTACCATGCAGCCTCGTCGATGGTACCCTGCGTGAAATGAGAGATCAAATCAAAGTCATCCAATCTCCTAGAGAGATCATCTATCTCGACAGAAATGACCACACATGTGACTTGCATCTCTTTCTTCTTCTCGTCATCTCCCTTCTTCTTCATCGGACATCTCATCGAAAAATGACCCATCTCGCCATAATTGAAACACTTAATCTTACTCAAGTCCTTTTTCTTTCCCTACATTTTGACTACAAGTGCCACATCATCATCTGAAGCCTTCTTGTTCAAATGAAGATCCTTGTCTCACAACTCTTCCTGAATGAAGTCGTCCCATAGCCTATTCTAGCCTGGCAGCTTGTCTCTTGCAACAATCCCCTTGATGAATGGCTTCCACTATGGAGTAAATCCCTTCAAGGCAATTCTTACCATGTAAGAATTTGCGATAGTCACATTGACGGTGGAAATCTCATCTCGGACTTGAGAAAACCTTGTCATATATGAAGTCACCCCTTCACCCAGTATCATATTGGTGGCCTGTAATGTCCCTTCTCAATATATTTAGCTAAGTGAGATTCACAATTTTACAATTTTGGGAATAATCACAATTTTGGTGTTGAAAGACCAAAATGATTAAATCATTCAATGTGATGCAACTTGAGACTAGAGTGTTTTAGTTAGTGCACCAACCAAATAGCAACTTTCCTTAATGAAAACCACTTATGCAGCTTATGTTTCAAATGAGCAATAAGTATATGTATGACAGCAGCAAGCTATCAGTCAAATATGTCAAACAGTCCCAAATTCTTACGTCTTCCTTTTGTTTACATGAAAGCACTTTGTATAGATGCAAACAGTGAGACAATTTTTTTGATGAATACATGTATGTAAAAGATGAGGGAAACAGCCCTGTTAGGTTCCACAGTCTCTCACCAATGATGTTAAGTACCAAATGCAAACCAAATGTAGGAGCATGTGTGAACTTTTTATGTGAGTCAAATGTTCCTTACTGTTTAGGAAATTCAATCCTCAGTATGCCTTCAAAAAATATGAGAGTCATTTAAAGATTAACAAACAGTGGATGCAATGAACCTTTTCACTTGTTACAGAGCTTGCTAATAGATTTATGCCAACTGTAAGCACAGGCCTTAATTCTGGAACAAATAGTAAGGAATCAAGAGTTAGAGTACAAACCAGTGGCCCTAGGCCGAGAAGAACACTTGTCTAAATTTTCTCAAAGGTGAGCCACTTGTGGACACAAACAAGCCTACTATTTCTGCAACAAACACCCAAGGATCAGCCCAGAAATTCAGTGATATTTGCAGAGACAAATAGAGGTAGCTGAGATAAGGATGAGGCCAACTCAGTGATGAAAGGAGGCCAAATCTGGCTAGCATTGAGAGAAGGCAGGCCCTAGAGGCCACTGCAAGTGGTAAAGAGGGCTGCCAAATAGAAAAGGGGACAGTGGAGCAAAAGAAGACTAGGACGGAGGTGGAGAAGAGGTTTATGAGGGAAATGATTCCCACAGCCAAGGAAGAAGAGGCTAGGAAAGCCCATAACAGAGGGCAGAAGACCTTATAGAGGTAGAGGAAGTGCTTCCACAGAGGATAAAGGGATAGCAGAAGCAAGGGGAGAGGCCCTTGGGGCCACGGCAAGCTTGAAGAAGGGCTGCCGTGAGGCAGCAGAGAAAGTGATGGGCTGCCACAAAGGAGGATAGGGAGCAAGCAGGGAGGAAAGGAGAAATAAGGGAAGAGAAGGCAAGGGAACGGCTGTGGAAAGAAGGATGAGGGATAAGGGTTTGCCGCAAAGGGGAAGGAGGAAGAAGGCAGCGGAGAGGGCTATTAGAGCCACGACAGGCCTAGAGCAAGGCCAGCGGAACACTGAGGGAGCTGGACGGAAAGACAAGGAAGGAGATTAAGGGATGAAAGGGCCCAAAGTGGCTGCGGCAGGTGTGAAGATGAGCTGACAGAGGAGGAGGAAGCCACGCTAGGACAATAGGGCTGAAAAATCCTAAAACCCTTCCTGGGTTTCATTTCAGATTTCAAAATTTGCCCACGAATGCCACAGAAAATTCTCTCTTGTGCTTGAACGCTGAACTTGGAGAGGAAAAGGTGGTGGATCTTACCTTCCTAGGCCTAGATCCAACACTAGAAATTCCACGAAAATATTTCAAGGACTGAATATCTTGAAACCCTCAAAATTCTTCAGATTTAACCTTCACAAATAAAATCACAAGAACACAAAACCCCAATATATACAAAACTTCTAAAATCCCCAAAACCCTAATTAGAAATAATAATTTACAAAATTAATCTACAAATGTACAAGGGTTTTGAAAATTTAAATTTAAAAAAAATGTATTTTTTTATGGCTATTTCTTTGATGAATGGCTAAAAACACTTTAGAAACTCCAATGTACACTATAACCTTAGCAAAGATTTAATCCACCACACAAATATTTGGGATCCAAGCAACAATGATTCCTACCCAAGTTTGTGAACTTGGAGGTCAAGGACTGAAGTACCTTCAAACACTATGTATTTATCTCAAGACAATCTATTAATCACATGGGGAATCAAACCACCTAAGATTAGCCCAAAACTATCAATAGCATGATTTTATCTCCATCTATTGAAAAACAGATCTTACCATTATTCAGCACAACATAAGAAAGACTGTAGTCAGTACATACCACAAATCAATAAGCATGGAACACCTTGAATTGCACCCCAAAGTCTTTATTATGATAGAAAAAATAGTTCCCAGTGGGACAATAGCTTACATGAAAGCCTCAACAGCAATTTCCTAGCCAGAAATGAGATGGCTAAAGACTGAAATGACTCTAATTTATAAATAAATCCTCCAAGTGGAAAATAACGGCTAGTTGGCTTGATCCTTGTCAAAATAATATTGGCCGTTGATAAATCCTTGATGATCTTTTAATCTTAGTCGTTGAATTTTTATTTTTTAAGGAATTTTCGAATTTCTTATTTAATTTCATTTTTATTAGTTCAAAATTAATTATTTTGAGCTAATTTCTTAAAAAATTGACTTTGAGTTAACCACCAAGGTCCAAGGGTCCAATGTTTCTTGAAATATCCAATATTCCCTTTGTGGAAGACCTCCAAAAATTAATTCTTTTGATACCCACGAATTTTTCCACTTGTAGAATTAATTTTCCTAAGACATTTTAATTTTATTCTAATTAATTAATTTTCTAGCTTAGGATTTTAATTTAATTTTTCCAGAAAATTTAATTAATTTACACTTGAGGGGATTAATTATTTTTTCCACCTTCTAATATTTTAACCATGGTGTCAAAGTATGAGGGCATTAAAATATTTTTTACATAAGATTTTTTACAATTCAACCCTTAAAGAGAATACCTATTTGTCTTAGACCCTCGAATTATATATCTGATTTGCGACACAATATGATTTAGTAGGCTAAGTGATTTGTAATAAAATAATTTAGCCAATTAGCTTAAATTATTCCCAAATCAATTTTACATAAGACTTGACTAGAACGCTATGACTCACCTAAGACTTCGATAAATGATTCCACCCAAGCTTTGGGGTGATGCTAGAGGGAGAAAATATGCCGACCATCCGTGTTTAGAAACACAGATGATTCAGTGAGACGAAAAACCTCCTAGGATGAAATTATCGCCAAAATAATAGGCTTACATTCATGGTCTTATTAGTATCATTTACATTACATAACTTGCAGAATGGGTTTACAATGATACATAAACTGTCGATAGTTGATTTGGTCCCGTTGAAAAAAAATTACGCTTCCTTGGAACTTTAACAAAAATTGTGCATCAAGGACTTTGGGGAAGATTTCTGGACGAAATTGGGGGCATTCTCAGCTAGTTTACTGTAGTGCGTTATGCCTGTCTCACTAGGCAATTCGCACAATTTTGAGGGTCAACAGATGCTTGGGAGTTAAGTCATTTTATTTTTGAGTTTTGTGGAGTAATTTTGTGTGAGTCTGCAGCCACAATTTCAAGTGATTCTGGGCACTACCAAAGGAGACTCTTAGCATTTTCAGTGTAACAACAACTGTCATTTTTTGGGTCTGCGCAGAGGAACATTGGGTCAAAGTTTCCAGCTCGTGGGGGACATTTCTATCACATGGGTTTGCTCCAGCCTGCTTATGCAAGCATAGGTACACTTATTCATTGCTATATGTACTCCATGCAGCTCAAAATTTAATAAGTTCTAAATTTGTGTGTTGTGTTTGTATTTTGTTTTGTGCACATTATCTCTGCTATTGTCTAGTGCATGCTTATGTTATACGCTTAATATTTCCATTAGGAATATTATAGTGGTATGAGAGCATGTTCTTGGCTAATGTGGGAAGATAAAAGTAGGTGACTCCACTTAGGTACAAAGGAAGAGGTAGAGGTTAGGGAAGAGAAGGAGGGCAAGACCCATTCTCAGATACTGAGCTCGATAACTACAAAGGGAACATGGAGAACTAAGACGGTCCTGAGCAGCCTAGACAAGGAGGCTGGAAGCAGATTTTGGAGGAGTTGTTGAGGACCAACAAACAGATGTTGAGATAGGGACAACTTATGATGGAGATGATGCAATAGGTGATGGGTATGTTGAATTCTGGTAGCATCAAATGTGCTCTAGGCCTCAAAATTTGCAGGGAGGCTAGGACACATGTATTCCATAATACCCTGAAATCATTTTGGGAAATTCCACATGGAGAAAGTTTTATTAAAATAATTAATTATTTTTAATGGGTGCCTAAGTCTAAACTTAGGAAATTAAAATAATTAAAGGGTATTAATTAAATTGGGGGTGAAACTTCTAGAAGAAGACGAGGATCAAGTGTAAATGATCTGA
Source organism: Pinus tabuliformis (assembly GCA_031772625.1). Taxonomy (NCBI): domain Eukaryota; kingdom Viridiplantae; phylum Streptophyta; class Pinopsida; order Pinales; family Pinaceae; genus Pinus; species Pinus tabuliformis. Next base: position 471,285,416 of record CM062816.1, on the reverse strand, counting down.
TCCACTTATTAGAATCTAATTTGGGCCGTTGATTGATCAACGAGAGGATTATAAGAAGAAGCTTGATGGGCATTTGGAAAACACATTGAATGAGAGATCAGAGATCGATTTTCTCAAGAGAGCAGCGCAGTAGATGTCGGAGAAGTGATTGAGGTGGTTTCTTGCAGTGAGGGGCATGGATAGTTTTCAGAGGGAGTTTTCCTGATCTAGAGAGTACAAGGAAGAGAGGGTAGAAAGACATCAGAGAGGCTGACGCAGGGCTACACAGAGCTACGTTGTGGCAACGCATAGCTTCAAAGGGAGATCAAAATTCTGCTGAGGAAGAGTCGAGATCTGGTGCCGAAGCCGAGGTGTGAGACTGGGAGGCTAGAGGGCAGAATGTTCCAACTAGCAGAGGATCGAGAGGAGGTGCAACACAGTCCCAACAGCAGTGATGCAGTGACTGCGTGGGTGTGACATAGTGCTGTGCAGAGGTAGCTCTGAGGCTCATCTCCAGCGCAGATCAGTGCCGAATCTTCTAGTGACAGGGTGAGATCATCTCACTACCTTTTTGCCCAGTTAGATCTCTGTATAAGATTTCTAGTTTGGGCATCCGAAGAATTGTATTTAGAAACTACTTGCTTAGTTCTTGTTTCCACATATTATTTAAAGAAGTGAAGGCTGGAGTGTATTGGTTTCGATATTTACCGTAGAACACAATAAATAACTTGTTCAGTTATTAAACAAATAGAAGAAACTTAATCAATTGCTGCAGTAGAAATTTGGGTCTCCAAATTTTCACATGGTATGAAAGTGCAGGTGAAACAGAAGAGCAAACCGAAAGAACCCAGCGTAGAGAAGGAGGGAGATTGAAGTGTTGCGTAGGCAGCAGATCGAATCCCCAAAGGGATTGGGCAATCCAGGCCGGGAGGGCAAGATTCTCAAGGAAGATCTTTCTCTGAGTGAGTTGACAGAGAGGTAAGATCTCCATATTGAGATTTGTTAGCGGTAGAGGGAGCAGCACAACAGAAGCTTCAGTGTTGAGTAGTCTTCAAGTAAGACGCAGTTTTCTGCAGCAGTTGCTTGGGCAGAAAAATGTCAGAATAAGGAAGGAGACACTTTTGAGGGAATTTCTTCCTCAGAAAATTCCTAGCCATGGAATTCGATTTCTCAATTGCTGAGCAATAGTAGAGAGGGGAAGATCTACTAACTCCAGCAAGGAGTGTGTGGGTGAGCCTAGTTGTAGCGTAGAGGAGAGAGGAAGCAATTCGACATTTTGTTGGCAGAGATGGCAACTAATGGGCTGAGAGATCAAGATCAGATGGACGGAGCATCCAACTATGTGATCTGGAAGGTTAGGATCTCTTTCCTTCTGGATGAGCATAATCTCAAAGCTTATGTCAATAGTGGGGTAGTTGACCCTACAGATCCATATCCACTCAAGAAGTACAAGGCTTAAATGGCAAAGGCCAAGTGGTTAATCCTCGATGGAGTGAGGGATCATGTTTTATGTCACATTGCTGGCAAAGGGACTTCCAAGGAGATGTGGGATGCCTTGGCTAAGTTATATCAAGGATCTTCCAAGCAACGGAAGATGTACATGGAGGAGAAGATGAGATCCACGAGGATGCAGAAGGGGAAATGCATTGATCCGTTCCTATCGAAGCTTCAAGAGGTTCGAGACTCGTTGGCAGTTGTAGGATCAGTGCCTCACCCCACTGAGATGGTGAGGTTGGCCCTAAATTCAGTCTCAAAAGAATGGCAAGTGTTTGTCTAGAGTATCCTGGGAAGAGAGAGATTGTCGGGTTGGGAAGGGATGTGGGTCGCTCTTCAGTAGGAAGATATGAGGTGAGACTTAGTCAAGTGAAAATTTGATAGCAGTAGCAGCAGTGGGACGAAGCCTAAGTAGGAAGAGAATGCAACACTTGCATCAAAGGGCAACAGGAGCGACAGAGGTGTAAGAAGGATGTCTCAAAGATCAAATGTTTTTGTTGTGGATAATTTGGTCACTACACTACACAATGTCCTCTCAAGAAGAACGACAAGGACGAGAAACATGATCCGTAGACTGCAACTGCAAAGATCGAGGAGGAGATTTCCATGGTTGCCCGGATACCTCCAGGGGAGAGGTGGGGTGATCTGGAACTGTAGTTTGAAAGAACTGCAGATGGGAAGGATCCTTGAGGAGTCCACCTCTTGGATCAATACCTTGCTACTGGAGCCCATATCAGAAGCAGCAGGATGGACCAGTGTCAGTTGTTGCAGAGGAGTGCCGGAGTGACAGTTGCAGTGGCTAGGAGCGCCAGAGACTGAGCAGAGTTGGCAGCAGTGCAGTTGGTGCCACGACATGATTGTACTAGGGTACATCCATATCACTTCCTACACTGAGCTTACCAGGCGGTTGATTGACAAATTTGACAGGAAGGACCCTGAGCTACATTTAAAGGAGTTTGTCCAGTTGAGATAGACAGGCAGCACAGACGCCTATATCTCGGAGTTTCGGAGGCTGGTCGTGATGGTGACAAACATCTCAGAGGCCCGACTGATTATGTTGTTTGTAGAGGGGTTAGTTGATCCCTTGCGTGGATGGGTGAGGGCCTACAAGCCCACTACATTGATGGATGCTATTTCCAGGACTCGAGACATGATTGATGTCGTGCCCAAGAGTAGGGCCCCTATACCCACTAGGCCCATGGCATCTTAGGGGAGCAGGGATACTCGTCAACCTTAGAGGGAGATTGGACGTTGACAGTCGGACGATGAAACTAGGAGAGACCTCAGGAGGAGGAAGTTGTGCTTCACATGCCAGGAGCCTTGCATGTAGGGGCACAAGTGCACCAAGGGTAAGGCCCATTACATTGAGGTGTACTCAGATAGTGAGCCGAAGGAGGAGGCCAAATTGGAGGTAGACCGGGGATATGGGGGACCACAATTTACAGGAGGAGCACCACCACCACCACCACCTCAAGAAGGAGGTCCATTCGTTCCTTCTGGGGGCGTTCTAGCTTCGCTTCGGGGAGTTCCGAAGTACTTGACACTTCAGATTAGGGGTGCATTGTAGGGGAAGTGATTGTCGATGCTGTTAGATAGTGGGACTACCCACAACTTTATTGATGCTCAGATGGTGGAGCGGAGGGGCATACGCACAGAGACATTTGAGGGGTTCTCGATGCTGGTGCAAAGAGACTAGACAATGTAGTGCACAAGATATGTTCCCATCCCCACTCTAACTATGGGGAACTACTCCGTCACTAACCATTTTTATTGTTGATGTTCCGGACGCCAACGTGGTGATAGGTGTCCAGTGGTTGTACTCGTTGGGGCGGGTCACCACTGACTGGCAAAAGTGAGAGATGGAGTTGATGGGCCTAGATGGGAAGTTGGTAGTGCTGAGGGGTATGCACTCCTACCCACCCCAGACAGTGTCTGCTCTTAGGATGGAGGTTGACTTGTGACGTGGGGATATAGAGTGGGTAGTGGAGCTCAAAATTTTGGAGATAGTGACTCAGGGATGACCAATACATCCAAAAATCCATGCACTACTAGAGAGGCATCAAGCGGTTTTTGGGGAGATTCCTCCAGCAAATCACTAGATCGGGGATTCGAGCACACCATTGAGTTGGAGGAGGGGGTTCACGCTGTTATCACTACCTCGTATAGGCACTCCAAGGCCTACAGGGATGAGATTGAGAGGGCCATTCAGGAGTTATTGGTGTTGGGGCATATCAGGCCTAGTACTAGCCCTTTTGCTGAAGAAAAAGGATGGCACCCTCCAGATGTGGACTAACTACCAAGTCCTGAACAAAAAGACTCTGAAGAACCAGTACCCCATACCCCACATAAATGTGCTAATGGATGAGCTTAGAGGAGCCAATTACTTCTCTAAGATGACCATTTCTTTGTTGTTGATGTTCTGAAAATCAACGTGGTGATGGGTGTCCAGTGGTTGTACTTGTTGGGGCAGGAAACCACTGATTGGAAGAAGTTAGAGATGGAGTTGATGGGCCTCTTGGAGTTGATAAAATGGAGGCTGACTTGTGACGTGGGGATATAGAGTGAGCAATGGAGCTCATGATTTCAGTGACAACAACTATGGGGACTACTCCGTCACTAATCACTTTTTTGTTGTTGATGTTCCGGACACCAACATGATGATGGGTGTCTAGTGGTTGTACTTGTTGGGGTGGGTCACCACCGACTGGCAGAAGTTAGAGATGGAGTTGATGGGCCCAGATGGGAAGTTGGTATTGCTGAAGAGTATGCACTCCTACCCACCCTAGACAGTATCTTCTCATAGGATGGAGGCTGACTTGCGACGTGGGGATATAGAGTGGGCAATGGAGCTCAGGATTTTGGAGACAGGGACTCAGGGACGATTGGTACATCCAGAAATTCTTGCACTGCTAGAGAGGCATCAAGCGGTTTTTGGGGAGATTCCTCTAGGAAAACCACTAGATTGGGGGTTCAAGAACACCATTGAGTTGGAGGGGGTTCACGCTATTATCACTACCCTGTATAGGCACCCCAAGGCCTACAGGGACGAGATTGAGAGGGCCATTAAGGGGTTATTGGTGTTGGGGCATATCAGGCCTAGTACTAGCCCTTTTGCTTCATCAATAGTGATGGTGAAGAAAAAGGATGCACCCTGCAGATGTGCATTGACTACTGGGTCCTGAACAAAAAGGCTTTGAAGAACTGGTACCCCATACCCTGCATAGATGAGTTGATGGATGAGCTTAGAGGAGCCAAGTACTTCTCTAAGATATACCTGCACTCAGGGTACCATCAGATCCAAGTGCATAAGCAGGAATCAGGATATTTCGAAGACAACATTGAGATGCCATTATGGACACTTCGAGTTCTTGGTGATGCCTTTCGGACTCACTAACGCCCCCGCCACATTTCATTATTGCATGAACCACGTGTTTCACAAGCACATACACAAATTTGTCCTCGTGTTCTTTGATGATATACTTATTTACAAAAGGACGTGGGAGGAACACCTGTAGCACTTGGAGCACACCTTGAGCATTTTGAAGGAGTAGTAATTCTATGCCAAGATGTCCAAGTGTGAGTTTGGGTTGACTGAGATGTTGTAATTGGGGCATGTGATAGGAGAGGATGGGGTTAGAGTCCACCTGGAGAAGATATGTGCCATCCATCACTGGCCAACGCCCAAGAACATTAGGGAGTTGAGGGGGTTCCTGGGCATTTACAGATACTACAAGTATTTTCTGAGGAGATTTCGCAATTCTCTGCACCACTTATGGACCTAAAAAAGATGTGAAAACTCCTAGACTCAAAGGAATCCCTACTGCAACAAATCTGAATTTACTCCACATACATTATCAAGTTATTCTTTTGAATACTAAAGAAAATTACTTCTGCAGCCTACACTACTTAAATTTTGATCTCATGAAACAGAAAACAGAGCAAAGAACGAGATACATAGGACACACTTATTTTTGGACACAATAGTCCCTACGAAAACCCAATGCGGGAAAATCGATGTAGCAACTCTGAGGGTTTATTATTATGCAGGAGAAATATCTGAATACAAATCGAGGATGCTCATCTAGCAATCCTCTACAAAGAAAATACTGGCAGAAAATCTGAGTGAGTTTTACCTCACTTCACCTGGCAGAATTTCGTTTGATCCGGCACAAGACTGGGTAAACCCGACTATTTCTGTGCTGGCTCTGTGTCACCTTCTCTGCCCTTCGCGTCAGCTCTCCCGGTTGTTTCGACTGTTCCCGGCAGTTCTCAGCAATTCCGGTTGTTCCGACGGTTATGGATTCTGCGTGACAGGCAACTTTTCTGTGTCAGCGCTTCCAGCTTCTACGCTGCCTCTCTGCAAGCTCTCTCCGCCGCTCTGCTAGTACTCTCCTGAAATTCCTTCTCACAGATTCTCACTGCCCCTCTGTTGCAAGATCTCCCCAATCTATTTTCCTCCTGAGAACTTCTCACCTCAGAAAATCGATTTTCTCAATCTCTCTGTGTGTGTGTTTTCAAATGAACCCAAAGCCTCGATTTTATACTTTTCCTGTTGAGTCTTTAATGACCAAGATTAAGTCTCTAATCAACGGCTAAGATTAAAACATGACTTGATCTGCCTTCTAGATCATTCTCACCTTTATTTTGATTAAAACCCATTAATATTTTAATTTCCCTAAGTTTAGACTTAGGAACTCCATTAAAAATATTAATTATTTTAATAAAATACAATCCGGATGGAATTTCACCAAATGGTTTCTGGGTTCTTTAGAACTAATGTGCCTTAGTCTCTCCACCAATTTTCAAGGCTAGAGCACTTCTAATGCTGACAAAAACTAACACTCACTCTTAGCGAGGAAAATGCTCTACCAACAATGTCCACCTGCACGTTGATCTGTTTCTGAAGAACCTCCTTTCTGCACTGTTGCTGCCACCAACACTGTGATCCCGCTACAACTATACTGCTACCTGTGACACTACCACTGCCACTGTTGCATCTGTACTACAACTCCCTCTCAAACGCTGCATCTGCTATGCTGCTAGCATTGCCACTACTAACACTACATCTGTACTACAACTCAGTTGCTGAGAGAAGCAACTGAAAAACATCCAAAATTAGTTGAAATTAATTGTGTTCAACATAATACAATGAATGTTGGAATCTGACTACTGTTGATTCTGACCCTCTGAATCTTCTGTGCTGTTGCTGACTCCTGCACTGTGCCAACTGTGCTGCTGCCAACCTTTCTCTGTTCTGACCAGTCTCTGGCACCCAACTACTGCATATGTCCTCCAAATGCTCCACTGCATCATCTGACACTAAGTCCATCTCGCTACTGTTGAATCTTGGGCTAACGTAGCAAGGAATTGATCCAAGAGGTGGACTCCTTAAGGAGCCTGCCCACATGTAGTCCTCTCGACTACAACTCAATATCACCCATCTCCCTCCTGGAGATGCGTGGGAATTCATGGCATACTCATCCTCGTCAATCTTTGCTGAAGCAGCCTTAGGATCATGTTTCTCATCCTTATCCTTTTTCTTCAAAGGACATTGGGATGCATAGTGGCCCAACTCGCCACAACTGAAACATTTCACCTTCGAAATGCCCTTTCGCTTCGGCTTCTGATGTCCTTTCGATGCTAGAGCTGCGTTCTCCTCCTCCTCCATTTTTGTTCCACTCCCACTGTTGCTATTGACCTTCACTAGGTCCCTCTTTAACTCCTCTTGTTGAAGCGTCACCGACATATCATTCCATGAAGGTAGTTTTTCTCTGCCCAATATGCTTTGGATGAAAACTTGCCATTCATCCGAGACTCCATACCGGGCTATCCTCACCATCGCGGTTGGCTGAGGAGTGGACCCCACTGCAGCAAGCTAGTCTCTAGTGTCTTGAAGACATTGAAGATAGAGGTTCATCTCTTTTCCTTTTTGCATCAAAGTCTGCTGCAACTTCTACTCCAAATACATCTTTCGTTGTTCGGAAGAGCCTTCATATAGAGACAACAAGGCTTCCCACATCTCTTGAGCTGTATCCTTGCCCTGCAAGTGTGAGACCACATGATCTCGAAATCCATCGAAAATGAGCTTCTTCGCCTTCGCCTGCTTGGCCTTGTACTTCTTCTTTTGATTGTTGTCAGCAGGAACAACTACAACACTATTGACGTAGGTGTCGAGATCATATTCCTCTAGAACAACTAAGATTCTAGTCTTCCATATGATGTAGTTGGAAGCACCTTCCTACCTATCCTGATATTTGAACCCATGCGATGCCATCTCACCCAACTGTCGAACTGACTCCTCTAGTCATTGCTTAACACTGCTCAGTTGCTTAGCAAGCGAGAAATTCGAACATTCTGGCAGAAAGTTCTCTGAGGAGAAAATTCCCCTTCTACGTGTCTTCATTCTTTTCTAGCAGATTTTTGCTCCGACAGAAACTGTGCCCTTCAAGGATCCTGCACACATGTAGTCCTCCCGACTACAACTCAATATCACCCCATCTCCTTCCTAGAGATGCGTGGGCACTCATGGCATACTCATCCTTGTCAATCTTTGCTGAAGCAGACTTAGGATCATGTTTCTCATCCTTATCCGTTTTCTTCAAAGGACATTGGGATGCATAGTGGCCCAACTTGACACAATTGAGATATTTCACTTTTGAAATGTCCTTTCACTTCGCCTTCTACTACCCCTTTGATGCTAGAGTTGTGTTCACCTCCTCCTCCTCTGTCTTTGTTCCACTCCCACTGTTGCTATTGACCTTCACTAGGTCCCTCCTTAACTCCTCCTGTTGAAGCGTCGCCGACATATCCTCCCATGAAGGAAGTTTTTCTCTGCCCAATATACTTTGGACGAAAACTTGCCACACATCTGGGACTCCATTCAAGGCTATCCTCACCATTGCAGTTGGTTGAGGAGTGGACCCTACTGCAGCAAGCTAATCTCTAGGGTCTTGAAGACGTTGAAGATAGAGGTTCACCCCTTCTCCTTTTTGCATCAAAGTCTGCTGCAACTTCTGCTCCAAATACATCTTCCATTGTTCGGAAGAGCCTTCATACTGAGACGACAAGGCTTCCCACATCTCTCGAGCTGTATCTTTGCCCTGCAAGTGTGAGACCACATGATCTCGAACTCCATCAAGAATGAACCTCTTCGCCTTCCCCTATTCGGCCTTGTATTTCTTCTTTTGATCGTTGTCAGTAGGAACAACTACAACACTATTGACGTAGGCCTCGAGATCATATTCCTCCCAAGCAACTAAGATTCTGGTCTTCCATATGATGTAGTTGGAAGCACCTTCCAACCTGTCTTGATCTCTGAACTCGTGCGATGCCATATCACCCAACTTTCGAACTGACTCCTCTAGTCACTGCTTAGCACTGCTCAGCTGCTCAGCAAGTGAGAAATTCAAACTTTTTGGCAAAAAGTTCTTTGAGGAGAAAATTCTCCTTCTATGTGTCTTCGTTCTTTTCCTGTGGATTTCTGCCCCGATAGAAATTGCGCCCTTCAAGCACTACACTAAGGCTCTGCGTCACTTCCTGTGCCTCTGCAAACTCACAAACTGGAAATCGTACCTCTCTGTTGTCTCTCTCAGAGAGAGATTTCCTCGGAATCTCCGCTTCACAGTAAGGACCGCACAATTCCTTCAAGGGGATTCGAACTGCTGCCAAGTGCAGCTTTTGGCCTCACTGCTTAGCACTGGATCTACTCTTCCTTTTTCAATATCAATGCTCGGATACCATGTGAAAATTCCTAGACTCGAAGGAACTCCCGCTGCAGAAAATCTGAATCTACTTCACCTACTTGATATTTTAACATACATTATCAAGTTATTCTTCTAAATATTGAAGCAAATTACTTCTGTAGCCTACACTAATTAAATTTTGATCTCATGAATCAAAAAACAGACAAAGAACAAGATAAATAGGGCACACTTATTTTTGGACACAATAGTCCTTGGAAAAGCCCAATGTGAGAAAACTGGTGCAACAACTCTAAGGGTTTATGATTATGCAGGAGAAATATTTGAATACAAATCTAGGATTCTCATCTAGGAATCCTTTACAAATAAAATACTGGCGGAAAATCTGAGTGAATTTTACCTCACTTCACCCGGTAGAATTCCGGCTAATCCGACACAAGACTAACTAACCCCAGCTATTTTTGCATTGGCTCTGTGTCAGCTCTCCTGGCCGTTCTGGCAGTTCCCGATAGTTCCAGCAGTTCTCGATAGTTCCGGCTATTCCGGTAGTTCTGGATTCTGCTTGACAGGCAACTTTTCTGTGTTATCTCTCTCGGCTTCTGTGCTGCCTCTTTGCAAGCCCTCTCTGCCTCTCTGTCAGTATTCTCCGGAAAGTCCTCCTGGATTCTCACTGCCCTTCTACTGCAAGATCTCCCCAATTGATTTTCCTCCTGAGAACTTTTCACCTCCGAAAATCGATTTCCTCAATCTTAGTGTGTGTGTGTTTCCAAATGAACCCCAAGCCTCCATTTTATACTTTTCCTGTTGAGCTTTCAACGTCCGAGATTAAGTCTTTAATCAATAGCTAAGATTAAAACATGACTTGATCCGCCTGCTAAATCATTCTCACCCATATTTTTATTGATACCTATTAATATTTTGATTTCCCTAAGTTTAGACTTAGGAACTCCATTAAAAATATTAATTATTTTAAAAAATACAATCCGGGTGGAATTTCACCAAACGATTTCTGGGCTCTTTAGAACTCATGTGCTTAGCCTCTCCACTAATTTTCAAGGCTAGAGCACTTCCGATGCTACCAAAAAACTAACAAAAGAAGGGGCCTTTCAGTTGGTTAGACATTATGTAGGAGGCCTTTTAGCACCTCAAGGTGGTCATGAGCTCTTTTCCAGTTCTATCTTTGCCAGATTTCTCACAACGTTTTTTGTTGGAGTGTGATGCTTCAAGGGATGGCATTGGAGTGGTGTTGACAGAGGGTGGACATCCTATTTCTTTCGAGAGTCAGAACCTACAACCGCATGAGAGATTATACTCCATATATGTCAAGGAGGTGTTGGACATCATGCATGTGTTGGCCAAGTTCAGACAGCATTGTAATGTTCCTTCCTAAATTTTCCTTATGTTTGGAAAATAACGTTTTGCCAATTTTAATTAGTACTAACTCAATGCAAAGTTTGGTGGAAAACATAGGAGAAATACTTTATTTGTATGCTAGTGGAATATGGGGCCCACATGAAGTACACACTTGGGGAAGAAAGAATTTAAATTCCTTGAGGAAAATTGAATTGGTGGAGGGACCCACAAGGAATGCATGGCCAACAATTATAAAAGGAAAGAATGAGGGAGCAATAGGGGCCTTTTGTCTATTTGAAAATTGAATTTGCCTTAGTTGTTCAGCTGAGCCAATATTGTAATGTTTAGCACAAGAGCTTCCCAAAGAGAAAAGTTCAACCTTTTTTTGTGGACTTCGAGTGCCACCCAAGGAAGGCTTTCCTTCATCACTGAGACTGGAAGAAGCATTAGCTACAGGTCCCACACATTTCTGGGGGTAGAACACAGTCTGGGAGCCACCACTGCACAGAGGGAGAGGTCACTCGCTATTTGTGGAGCAGTGCTGCTGGGGAATTGACCAGAGAAGCTACAAGAGTGTTCTTTCATCATTTTCAGAAGTGTGGAGGGAAGCTACAACAAAGAGGACCAGCCTACACGCAGTTCTCACTTCCTCATACACAAGACTGTGTCATCTCCTCCATGACTGCGCAGTCATTGGAGTGAGGCTCTTTTGGGTAGCATCATCTGGGGGAGTTTGGAGCTAGGGTGCTAGGAAATGATTTGGAGGGCCATTCGAGGAGGATTGTTGGATTTAGGAGAGTAGAGATTGACAGGATCAGTCACAGTAACAAAATTCGAAGTTGGAGGAAGGCCAAGCTGTGAAGTGTCAAATTTTGAAGGTTGGAACCAAGGGAAACCCTTTCTGGGTTATTCTGGGTTTTGGGAAAAGAGCACACTCCTAATTTTATAGAATTTTTTGGGCACTCTAGAGTGGGTAAATTAGGGGGCTAATTTAGGCAACAATGTAGTTTTGGAGCAGCAACACAATTTTCTGGAGGAGCTTGCTATTGTAGTTGTTGGGCTTTCTTGTATTCAGTACATGGTGCTTGTAGTTTGCCTTGTGCAAGCCCAAGTTCTTTTTATCCAACTCATTTGTACCATAACAACTATTATTAATAAAACCTTGGCAAGTTTGTGGATTTGGAGAAATTTCTGGTTTATGTGTATGCATTTCTGAAAATTTTTGTGTTGCTATCTTTGCATGTCTTTGTTATCATTGTAAAATTTCCATTAGGAATATTACAAGTATTTTGTGGGTAACAAATTCAAGGTGAAGAATGACCACAACAATCTTCGATTTTTCCTGGAGCAGAATGTGATGTTCCTACTTAGAAGTTTTACTAAGTAATCACAATTTGGCACAATTTTGAGTTTTTCTATGATGGACTTAGGAAAAGTGGGTTAGGAGGGCCCCACTTTGCAATTCTGGCTATAAGGGATTCTTGAACATGGGAGAAGGGTAGCAAATTGAAATTATAATGGATGGTGGGGCCCACCCCAAGAGGAATACGCACTTGTGGGGAGAGAGAGACAAGAGGGGGTCGATGCGAAGAAGGAATACACACTTCTTAGGGAGGAAGCTATAGTGCAGGTTGAGTCTCAGGCTTTTGAGGGACCAATATATAGGGTAATTGCTGAGGATTTCCAACGATTTGCAGGGCATAGCTTGGGTGAGCCACACAGGGCGAATTTCACACTTCCAGTTAGTGCGCAGAGGCTGACTAGCAAGGCTTGCTCAATCCTTGTGGAGCTAAGTTCGTGTGGGTTGGAGGATTGGGAACTGCAGGGAGTCATAAGTAGAATTAGTGGGGAAATTTCCCAACATTTTGGCATAATTTGCAGCTAGATTTTTGGTGGTGTGTTTTAGCTGGGGAAGAGCCAATTACACCCTAAATTGTGGGAATTTTGGAGCAATGGAGTTAGGCTAAAAGCTTTTTGGGTCTTTGTGGGTTTATTGAGCAGAGCCTACAACCAATTTTGCAGAATTTTCTTAGCACTCTACAGGGGTCAAATAACAGTTCTACTACAACTAGAAGCAACAGTTTCACTGGCCTAGCGCAGTCATTGGAGGACAAGCATTCTCTATACCTGGGCAGTGTGACCCACCGCTTGTGGGTGACACCCATAAGAGAAATTTTCCTCCTAGATTGTCTTCAGTCAGCATTCAACAACCCATTGCAGCCACCAAATAGCTCGATGTGCCACCATCTCCGCCACCTAAGCCAACCATTATGCGCTCTCGCCCATCTGTCATGATCGTATGCTGTAAGGTGGGCCTTCCAACCTCGAAGATATGGATTTCATCATGTAGTTGGCTATTTTTGCTTATTTATTATGGACACTTTTGGGCATGGATTAGTGGGGGCATTTGGCGAAAAGAATGGGCTTGGTCTGTGCTCTTGTCTCTTGGTCCAACTTAGTGGTTAACCTTGTATCCTAGTCCCATGGGATCTCCTCTATTGGCTACTAGCTTTAGGAGTGGCACTACTTGGGAAACCCCAATTTTCGTTGCATATTCCTGCTTCCCGACATCACATACATCATGTAATATCCCTAAGGAAAATTAACAGTAAATATGCAAAGAAAACATATAAAAAACACCATAAGACAATGACAAGTAATCAGATGATAAAATTGCACCAAAATTGCGCTGCTAGCTCTTTTTATTAATAGAAACAGGTGTATAATATGGTGCTAGGATGAATGCGCCTAGGCTCGCTCAAGGCAAGCTAGCAAAGCCCTAAATGACAAATAAGACATTGTCCTATGATCTGTTGTTATGCTGCTTAAGCTCTGCGCTGAAGATGCCCAGAAATACGTTGTTGGCTGAATGGATCTGCTGCTAGGGCCCTCTTCAATACTCAAAATGTTTTGGGAAATTAATCCCAGCCTCTCCACCAAATACCCAGAATAACCCATGAAGGATTTGGCCTTTGCTTGACTTCATAAATTTGGCCCTATTTCCCCTTAATGGCTCCACTGCTGGGTGTTTTGACCCACCTGCAAAATTTGATGCAAAAGGCCTCCAAAATGGCAGAAATACTCCTCAAAATGCTTTCCCAGACTTCACTCCAAGTTTCAACCCCAATCACAACTCACTCCACTACCACCTGGAGTGCTCCCACAAAGAACTGCGCAATCCCTACATTGTTGTAGCTTCTCCTCTCCCAAGAAATCCACCCTCTTGCTGGTAGTGCAAAAATGGTAAGGCGAGACTCCCTCTTTTAGCTGGCACTCGAAGTCCACCGAAGCAAGGGCTGAGATCTCTGCTCAAAGACACTCGTGTGCTAAACAACACTTGCAGACTTGGCTTCAGCTCAAGCGTGCTCTTGTCATAGACAATTTTGCAAATGATGAATGAATGAGAAAATGAGTGTCTCTTCCTCCTTTTGTCAAGATGCCTCCAAAATGCCCATGTGGGCCCACATCGAACTTCCCACACCAAATCCGCTCCAATGAGAGCATATTTCCCATGTGGGCCGAAAATCTCATGTGGTGGCCCCCACGCTCCACCAAAGCCGCAATTTTTCCCTCTAGCTCTAATGTTTGAGTGTATCTCAAGCCAAAAGTCAAATGTGGGTCCTCTAAGCCCACCTTTCCTAAGTGCATTCGTGCAATAAACCAAAAATGAACAAAATTGATATTTACTTAGTAAAATACTAAGTAGGAATATCACACATCACTTCCCTCCACTCATTATAACCTAAGTCATTAGGTTCAGCGAATTTAATCCTTAGGATTCGAAATTCGTCGAACCTAAGCAAATATGAATAAATTTGATTTTGTTCGCCGAACAAAATGCCGAACTCGAATGTCGAACAAAATGTCGGACACGAACTCGAACCGAATTCTGAGCTCGAACATAAAAAAATCAAATTCGCCTTAAAAATTGATTAAATTTGCTTGAATTCGGCTAAAGCTCGAATGTGTTTGCGTTAGGGTTTTCAATAGGGTGTTTAACAATTAAAAAAATTAAAAAAATAACCAAGGTTTTATGTTTTTCCGCCCCGACTTTTGTCTCAACTCTCACATTGTCATGACTCACCCATCGACTCCAGTCTCTCGCCTGAGGTTGCGTCCTTGCTCGTTGCTCAGTGCTCGACTCTCAAGTTTCAACCCTTCGATTAGTGGACTGGTCACTACTACTCGGTGTGACTATTGTTTCTTGGCTCTCGGTGTCATAGGCTCTCGGCGTCATAGCCTACAGGCTCATAGCCATAGCAAGCTGCAGATTCCAAACTCACAAAGTCACGACCTACAATTCCCACACTCACAGCCCACGACCTACAATTCCCACACTCACAGCCCACGACCTCACACTCACAACCACTTTATCCTTGATCCCTGGTGCATTTTTAACAGTGGCCCACTCATCGCCATTGCCATTGCCACTCACCGAATTTTCACATCCTCCAACGCTGATGAAGGTGATCTATTAACCAGGTAGCATGTAGTCTCCACCGCCTTTGCCCGGAATTCCTGTCCTAACCTGGCACCATTGAGCATACTTCTTGCCTTTTCCATCAACGTCCTGTTCATTCTTTTTGCAACTCTGTTTTGCTGAGGTGTGTATGGAGCAATGTTCCACCAAGACTCCGGGATGGGGAGATGCGGGTGCGGGGAGACACACAACGGGGACGTGTGGGAGTACCCTCACATCAGGGTATATAATTTTTCCTGATGATGGGCCATGGTATTGACTCGAAATGTCAAAAAAAAATGAATAGTGTGGTTGCTCCTAGATCTAAAAATCAAAATCCTCACCATAGAAATCTCCAAACTCTCATTTTGTTTTTTTTTTTTATATATATATATATATATATATATATATTTCAAATTCATATTCAATAATGAAAGCATCAATCCAATGATACATACATAAATGAATTAAATAATGAAATACATTGATCCATACTCATCATCCTTTCTATTACATACATGATTCATCCATAGACCACAAGATTCAATAATGAAATACTCTGATCCATATCCATCATTCATTATTCACCATTCTAGAATCTACATTGATTTAAAAATTAACTTCATCATTCATCATTCTAGATTCTAAATTTATTTAAAATTAAAATCCTTCATTCATCATTCTAGAATCTAATTAGTACCAAGAAAAATAGACTAAAATAGATACTGAAATCTGGAGACTGGAATAGTAAATTGATATAACTAAAACTCAAAAACAGTGAGTGATGAGTCTAAATGTCACTCTAAAGTACACAGAGGGTTTGGTGCTCTTGATTAAATACTAATTCCATACCCTTGTACATGACAAAATGCAATGGAAACATTGCAATCCATCGGATCCTGAATTCCTGAAAAACTGTTAAGTTTGCTGGATTTTGAGTGAGATCTAAAATTCTACTTTCTCCATATGGAAATCCATGTTGGAAATAATACTGAGAGGGGGGGGTGAATCAGTGTTATCAGATCAATAATTTTTTATTTTCCAAACAGATTTGTATACGCTACTTCTGTGAAGTGAACTAGCGTGTACACGCTACTGTGATTAGTGAAACCAGCATATACCTAGAGAACTTGTGATTTATTTAATTTTTCATGTGATTATCTATAACCAGTGCATCAATAACTTATAAAACAATGCAGTAAAAACATATTGAACCATCACACATAAGCAACACATATGAACACCAAGATTTAAGGTGGAAACCCAATGTGGGTGAAAACCACATGCTGCTGTCGTCTTTGTCTTCTTTTAATAACAAGAAAATTTGTTTACAATCTTGTACTGGTGCAGACTCATACCAGTATGCAGGTGCCCAATGTGTTTACAACCTTCTCTCATTTTCCAGCTTCTACTGGAAGGGAGCTACAACCCCCTAGCTCTTGTACTAGCCAATGTGTTTACTAGTACGTAGGCACCGACCTACAAAAGGCTACGACCTTCTCTCTTCCTCCAAGGACCACATTTCATAAATTTTCAGATTGGTCCCATAAAAAACTTTTAAACTTAAACTGCATCAACCAACAATCAGTTAATCTGAACAATTAGATCACTGTCACCAGATCACTGTGCTGAACCCAGAAACCTGCATCATCATTCAGAACTAGTTGCAACATAAAAAATCATGCATCAGAATGTATACGCTACTTCATTGAACCCAACCTGTGTGTGTAGGCTTCTTCCTTTAATCAAACCTACGTATACCTTCAAAACTACTGAAACATAAAACTTTTGAATCAAGTCTGTACCAACCAACAATCTATTTTCAATTTACAGAGCCTTACATAGGCAGTAGTAGAGATCACCCTTCTCACTTATACAATCAATCAATCAGATATCAAACTCCTTATGCATTCAGTTTTACATTCAGATCTAAGAAGACTTCATTGACAGACAACAGTAAAACAATAGAACTAATCAAATAGATCAGTCATCTCTGAACAACATACTTTTTCTTTTGCATATGCTACTTGGAATTGCCGAACCAATGCGTATACGCAACTTCACCAAAGCGAACCAGCGTACAAATCTGCAAATATTAACTCATAACTTCGCTACTATTCCGGACTTCAGACAAACCAAATCATGACATTCAAAGAATAAAACAGGTGTACACAATTAGATTTGGCCCAACCAATATCAGATCATTCAATGATAAGTCATTTCAGATCTCATGATTCTGACCCGACATTGAATTCAAGGTGCACAAAATATTTCAAATCAAATCACCAAGATAGCCCCTGCAACATAAAATATACTTCAAATAGAAGTATTCCTTAGAAACCATTTTCACTTGCACACCTTGGCCTTATGATCTTCTCCTCCTTATATAATTTTAGACCTTCCTCAATACCTCGGACCAAAACCACTTAGGACCCGTGGTATTCTTGGACGGGATCAAATAGTCGTTACTCCACTCAATATTGTAGATTAATACCATGGTATTGACCCCTGGTATTGTCTCCTCTTGAATTTCCTTGATTTTTCAACATATACACGCTTTTCTTCTTGTGAGAGTGCATGTATACATATATGCTCTTTTTGTTCTATGAACCAATGTGTATACGCTATTTTGACTAAGTGGCCCTGCGTATACATCTTAAACTGCTTTACATCAACCTTTTCCTTCACCTTCTTTATTCTGATCAGTAGACCTTAGTTCCATCTTCCTGTTCTTCTGTACCACTGTCGTGTTACCTTTGAATATTCCTGTTGTATTGTGAGTTGCCTTTTATCAAAACTAAATTGACCTGTGACTGAGTTGCCATCAAGGACAACACTTGTATTATAATGCCAACAATCTCCCCCTTTGGACTTGGTGGCAACCATGATGGTGTTGATCACTGCAAGCTGTAGAAATTATTAGAAATAACATGCAAAAACAAAATACTCTCCCCCTTTGACATCAAGGGCAAAGATCGGACCAAGCAACTTTTCTCCTTTGATATACATTATGTTGTCCTTATTCCCCCTGAGTACATGCCGAGCCTGCAGAGATATGATTCAAAGGAATAACATGACTCTATAACTCAACTAAGTGAGTATGACCTCCGTATGACCAATGATTCATACATACATCAATCACCCAACCAGGTGGGGATACACCACATTTAATTCATCCAACCAATCAAGTGGGGATATACCAATTGTTTATACATGACAGAAATATAAAAATTATTACATCATCCATCCCATGCAAAGTGGGGATAAAAATTATATCATATGTCCAATAGGACTCGTTGAAATATAGATCATGACAAAAGAAGTCATATCACACCCTAGATCTTTACATGACTTATGCAACAAATGATATAAGTATCTGAAGCCATAGCTGAAATCAATAACCATGATGCTAACAATGTTGAATGTGTGTGAAGGCTAATGCTCCCCCTAAACTTGTGCTACATGTGCACTGTCAACAAGTCATTCATCAAAACATCTTTGTCAGTCAGATAAAAATCAATGAACAAAGCATATTGTCAGACTGTAATCATCAATATCAGACAAAGCACCCATATCAGAGTCTGACCCACTGTTTTTCTGTCAGAAAAACATATACACTCCTTCAGCCACAGAAACCTGCATGTATATGTGACCATACTTCATAAAACCTGCGTATAGTAACCTTCTTCTGAAAAACTGGATTTAATAACAGGATGATACAACAACTACTCCCAGCTTTTGTCTGAGATATTCAAATGTTTCTCTGGGAAGCAATTTAGTGAATATATCAACAACCTGTTCTTTGGAGGGATCATACTCCAATTTAACCTTTTGTTCAAGCACTTGTTCTCGTAGAAAATGGTACTTAATGGGTATGTGCTTGGTCTTGGAGTGCATGACAGGATTTTTCGAAATACTAATGGCACTTGTATTATCACATAGAATGGAGATGGGTGGAGTACATGTGATCTGAATGTCTTTCAATGTGTGCATCATTCAAAGTAGTTGTGTGCAGCAAGATGCAACAACCACATATTTTGCTTCAACTGTAGATAAGGCAATCGAATTTTGTTTCTCGCTGAACCATGACACTAACTGAGAACCCATATAGAATGCATCTCCACTAGTGCTCTTTCGATCATCAACATTTCCTGCCCAATCTGCATCTGTATATGCATAAAGAGTAAGATTTGTATCTTTAGGATACCATAGTCCAAAGTCCTGAGTTCCTTGAAGATATTTGAAAATTCTTTTGACAGCCTGGAGATGTGATTCCTTTGGATTTGCTTGGAACCTTCCAACAATTCCTATTGCATGCATGATATCGGGTCTGGTACCTGTTAGATATAGCAAACTTCTAATCATAGATCTGTAAGTTGGTTGGTTTACTGCTGGTGATTCATCATTAGAACTGAGACTACATCCTGTTACCATTGGAGTACATATTGGTTTAGAATCTTCCATTCCATACTTCTTCAAGATCTGCTTGAGATATTTGGTTTGTGAAAGAAAAATGCCATTTTTAGTTTGTTGTACTTGTAGACCAAGAAAATAAGTAAGTTCACCAAGTAAGGACATTTCAAATTCTTGCTGCATTACTGAAGCAAAATTCTGACTCATGGATTATTCATTGCTACCAAAGATGATATCATCAACATAAACAACAATAATTAGCAGTTTATCATTTTCAACCTTTTGTGTATAAATTTCTATTTGCAGAACCTTTTGTGAAACCTTGTTGTTGTAGATATTTAGCAAGGCAGTAATACCAAGCCCTTGGAGCCTGTTTTAGACCATAGAGAGCCTTTTTAAGCTTGCATACGAGTTTTGCATCATTTCCAAGAATGAATCCTTCTGGTTGTTCAATATAAACCTCTTCTTCTAAGTTTCCATTAAGGAAGGCTGATTTTACGTCCATTTGATATACTTTGAATTTTCGAAAATTAGAAAGAGAAAGAAACATCCTTATGGCTTCAAGTCTGGAAACAGGTGCAAAAGTTTCTTCAAAATCTATGCCTTCTTGTTGAGCATACCCTTTACAAACAAGTCTGGCCTTGTTTCTAATAATTTCTCCATTTTCATTCAGCTTGTTCTTAAATATCCATTTTGTTCCTATAACATTTTTATCATGAAGTCTAGAAACTAATTGCCAAGTATCATTTTTTTCAATTTGGTCAATTTCTTCATCCATGGCCTTGACGGAACATTCATCTTTGTAGGCTTCATTTACATTCTGAGGTTCGGTGGAGGATAGTAATGCTAGGTAGCTTGAGGTCCCTGTAAGAGTTCTTCTTGTCTGTACGCCAACCCCCTTTCCTCCTAGAATTTGAGATTCTGGATGATTCTTCTGAACATACCTAAATGGAGTCTTTTCTCTGTCTGTTGTATCTTCTTCTGGTGCTTCATTGGTTTCTTCTTCTATATCATTTTGATTTGTTGCGGGAAAGCATTCCCAACTTCCTCACTGTCATATTCTTTTGTTGATTTCATTTGTTTCGGATTTCTGCATGCTTCATCAATTACAACATCAATGGTTTCAACAATTTTCTGAGGTCTTTTATTATAACATTTGTATCCTTTACTTCTAGATGAATAACCGAGAAGAATTCCTTCGTCTGCTCTGGGTTCGAACTTACCAAGTTTTCCATCAGCCATTTTGATGAAACATTTGCTTCCAAACACTCTAAAGTGTTTTACAGTAGGAGGCTTACCATACCAAAGTTCATATGGATTTTGATTGCTATCTATCTGAACATTTGCTTTGTTGAGAATAGTCACAACAACAAATGTAGCTTCACCCCAGAGGTTGCAAGAGTTCTAGATTCATCAAGCATTTCTCAAGCCATTTGTTGAAATGTTTTGTTCATTCTTTCCACCACGCCATTTGGTTGAGGAGTTCTTGTGACAGAGAATTACCTTTTTATCCCATATTCACAAAAGTCAAAAAATTCATTTGATATGAATTCTCCCCCCGATCAGATTTGAGACGTTTTATTTTTCGATCTGATTCATTTTCATCTAAAGGTTTGAAGGCTTTAAACTTTTCAAATGTTTCATCTTTATGCTTTAGTAGACCTATCCAACACATCCTGGAAAAATCATCAACAAATAAAATAAAATATTCTTCTCCGCGAGGTGACTTTTTCCTTGTTGGACCACATAAATCAGTATGGATGAGTTCAAGAGGATTACTTGCTGATCCTTCCTTTTCATTGAAGTGAACTCTAGTTTTCTTACCGATTTGACATGGTTTGCATATGGTATTTTTTGGGATGCTGACGTCTAGAAGATCACGTACTGCCCTGAGCCTGCATGCTTTTCTTATTTGAGAAAAGCTTAGATGTCCTAATCTTCTATGCCATAGACAGTTTTCATATGTTTTGCTTAGATAGCATTGTTGTTGTCCTCCTTTGAGTATATATAAGTTGTTTGGAGTTCTTGTTCCTTTGATCACAGTCTTTTTTGTATCAATCTCATGAATCACATATCTATTTGATCGAAATACCACTTCATTTCCTTGACCACACATTTGACTGACACTCAACAGATTATGCTTTAAACTATCTACATACATGACATTTCTAGCTTTAACCTTTTCTTTCAAGAAAACAGAGCCTTTACCTTTAATGATGGTAGGTGTATCATTTCCAAATGAGACATTCTTTTCTTTTTCTAAAGCATTATATGAATGCATTTTCTCTTTATCACCTATCATGTGTTTGGAGCATCCGCTATCAATGTACCACTAATTTTCTTGTCCTTCTACATACAGAGTTATGCCACATCTTTTTGATTGAGATTCCTTTCTTCTCCATATCTTGGGATTTAATGGTGTTTTCTCCTTTTGAAGTGTTGGCCGAAATTTGCTCCTGCATTCAGATTCTTCATGACCAAAGTTGTTACAAATCGAACATTCTATTTCATTTTCAAGAGGAGAAAAGTTATTATAGGAACTTTTCTTGATTCCTGTCGCACTCCTTTGATTTCGTGCTTCTCTAGTCATGATGGTTTTGTAAGCAACACATTGAGCAGCCTTGTGCCCAAAGTTATGACATGAAAAACATTGCCCATTAAAGAAATTTCTGCGATCATAGTATCTTTTGGTATTGTTTACCTGTTGATTTCGGCTTCTACTGATATTCATCCTTGGAGTAAATTGAGTATGATTTACCTGATGAGTAATTTTAGACTTTTGTTGATGATTGACATATTGTTCACTGGTCTTTGCTGCATCAAGATAGCTTCTGGTGGAGGCTGATGGCTTTTGTGATTGAGATGAATCTTCAGTATATCCAAGACTTGTCTTTATCAGAGGAGAACGCTGAACATTGATGATTTCATTTAAAGTTTCTGATCCTTTAGCAAATCTAAGATTAAGAGATTTTGTCTTCTCAAGATCTTTTCTTAGACCCACAATTTCACATTCTAGATTTTCATTGTGTTTTTCTCTTTCAGCAAGTTGGTGTGTCAAAGTATCTATGATCATATTCTTTTCTTCTACATAGATTTTGAGTTTAGTGATTTCTTCAAGAAAGTCTTCCTCTTCTAATGCATCCAAAAAATCATCATTGTCATAAGCCATGAGTAGTCTATAATCTTGTTCAGTTTCATCTTCATCACTATTAGATAAACCATCACTATCTTCATGCGTATAGTAACTCCTATTCACAACCTGTTTTCTATTGCCTTTTGCATATTCCTTCCCTTTTTCATATTTATCTTTATGAGGACATTTGGCAGCATAGTGATTGACTCTACCACAAGCAAAGCATTTGAAAGGTAGCTTACCTCTGAATCTTCTGGAACCCTGTTGAAGCTTCTTGACAAAATTTACCTCATCTTCTTCTTCTGAAATGTGTCTTGATTCATTGGGCTCTTCCTTTTATTTTTCCTTTGCTGATGCTTTAAATGCGGCTTCTCTCATATCTGATGGACCTCCTTTTTTCATTTCAAAGGAAGTTAGGATTCCATGAAGTTGATTCATAGTGATAGTCTGAAGATCTTGTTTTTCTTCTATGGCAGACACTTTTGACTCAAATTTAGAAGACAAAGATCTCAAAATTTTCTCAACTAAAGTAACTTCCTTTATCTCTTCACCCAGATTCTTCATACAATTAACAATCTCATCTATACGTAAGAAGTAACTATCAACACTCTCATCACTATGCATCTTAAGAATTTCATACTGAATTCTGAGAGTTTGAGGCTTAGCACGTTTTACTTGAGAGTCTCCTTCGTAGCTCTGAACGATTTTGTCCCATATCTATTTGGCTGTTTTGAGCTGCATGACTTTGACAAATTCTGATTCTGACAGAATTCCCAATAACGTATTGACAACTTTGGCATTGGTTTCGTATAACTTCTTCCCTGCAGAGTCTGTAGGAATTGCTGCTGGAAATTGATATCCTCCTTCCATAATTTCCCAAACATCGGCACCAAGTGATTGTAGATAGGCTTTGATTCTTATTTTCCAATATACTAAGTTTCTCCCATTGAATATTGGTGGTCTGATGGATCCCATGCCTTCGTGATTATTCATCTTGCAAGATCTTCCTTCAAGCGATCAAGCTTCTTCTGAAGGACCTACTCCATACCAATTGTTGGAATTAACACTGGGGGGGGTGAATCAGTATTATCAGATCAATAATTTTTCATTTCCCAAATAGATTTGTATACGATACTTCTATGAAGTGAACTAGCATGTACACGCTACTGTGATTAGTAAAACCAACATATACCCAGAGAACTTGTGATTTAGTTAATTTATCAAGTGATTATCTATAACCAGTGCATCAATAACTTATTAAACAATGCAATAAAAACAGAATGAACCATCACACATAAGCAACACACATGAACACCAAGATTTAAGGTGAAACCCAATGTGGGTGAAAACCACCTGCTATTGTTGTCTCTGTCTTCTTTTAATAATAAGAAAATCTGTTTACAATCTTGTACCGGTGCAGACTCATACTAGTATTCAGGTACCCACCGCAGAAGGCTACAACCTTCTCTCGTTTTCCAGCTTCTATTGGAAGGGAGCTACAACCCCCTAGCTCTTGTACTAGCCAATGTGTTTACTAGTACGTAGGCGCCGGTCTAGAAAAGGCTACGACCTTCTCTCTTCCTCTAGGGACCACGTTTCATAATTTTTCAAACTGGATCCATCAGAAACTTTTCAATTCAAACTGCATCAACGAACAATCAGTTAATATGAACAATCAGATCACTATGCTAAATCTAGAAACCTGCATCATCATTCAGAACCAGCTGCAACCTCAAAAGTCATGCATTAGAATGTATACGCTACTTTACTGAACCCAACCTGCATGTATACGCTTCTTCCTTTAATCAAACCTAAGTATACCTTCAAAACTACTGAAACATAAAACTTATGAATCAAGTCTGTATCAATGAGAAATCTATTGTCAATTTACAGAGCCTTACATAGGCAGTAGAAGAGATAACCCTTCTCACATATACAATCAATCAATCAGATATCAGACTCCTTATGCATTCAGTTTTACATTAAGATCTAAGAAGATTTCATTGACAGACAACAGTAAAACAACATAACTAATCAAATAGATTAGTCATCTCTAAACAACATACTTTTTCTTTTGCATATGCTACTCGGAAGAGCCGAACCAGCGTGTATACACAACTTCACCAAAGCAAACCAGCGTACAGATCTACAAATATTAACTCATAACTTCGTTGCTATTCTGGATTTCAGACAAACCAAATCATGGCACTCAAAGAATAAAACAGGTGTACACAATTAGATCTGGCCCAACCAATATCAGATCATTCAATGATAATTCATTTCGGATCTCATGATCTTGATCCAACATTGAATTCAAGGTGCACAAAATATTTCAGATCAAATCACCAAGATAGCCCCTGCAACATAAAATATACTTCAGATAGAAGTATTATTTAGAAACCCTTTTCACTTGCACACCTTGGCCTTATGATCTTCTCCTCATATATTTTTAGGCCTTTTTCAATACTTCGGACGAGAACCACTTAGGACCCATGGTATTCTTGGACAATATTAAATAGTCGTTACTTCACTCAATATTGTGGGCTAATACCATGGTATTGACTCCTGGTATTGTTTTCTCTTGAATTTCCTTGATTTTCCAACATATACACGCTTTTCTTCTTGTGAGAGTGCATGTATAGGTATACGCTCTTTTTGTTCTCTGAACCAACGTGTATACGTTGCTTTGACTAAGTGGACCTGCGTATATATCTTACACTGCTTTACATCAACCTTTTCCTTCACCTTCTTTATTTTGATCAGTAGATGTTAGTTCCATCTTCCTGTTCTTTTGTACCACTGCCCTGTTACCTCTGAATATTCTTGTTGTATTGTGAGTTGCCTTTTATCAATACCAAATTGACCTATGAGTGAGTTTCCATCAAGGACAACACTTGTATCATAATGCCAATAATCCAATGAGGTCGGAACCATTCTAAAACAACTTGAGGCATTTTATAGTAATGTTCAAAATTTAAGTAAAATGATGAAAATGAAAGATAAAGGAGATTGTCACTTTTACTTTATGAATTTAACATTACCATGAATTGCATAGCATTAGTAGCGCAATATGGTCAAATACTAGGTTTCCCCAGTCATAAATCATTATTTACAAGCAAATTTAAGGGGGTACGCCCAGGCATCCTCCTTTTGGGGAGTCGTGTCCCCCACAATAGGGAAACGTCCCCCCTTGCGTCTCCCCACGTCCCCCAAAATGGGAACATGGGGAAATGTTTCTCCAGACGTCCCCCCCCCATCCAAGGTGCGAGAGGTGCGTGCACCTGACTCTGGGGGACACGTCCCCGTGGAACACTGGTATGAAGTAGTTTTCTGTTGTGCTATACCGCACTTCTTACAAAACTCTTCAAATTTCTTTTTGCAGAACTCTCAACCATTATCTATCCTCAACACCTTTATCTTCTTATCTATCTGGTTTTTCACCAGAGCCTTAAATTCTTTAAATTTGTCAAAGAATTCAAATTTCTTCCTGAGGAAATATATCCATGTATTCCTTGAGAAGTCATCTATAAATGATACGTAGTACACATATTTACCTAGTGATGGAACCGACAGAGGTCCAAACACATCACTGTGCACAAGCTCGAATATCCCTTTTGCCCTCTTAGCACCAGAGGGGAAACTCACCCAATTATGCTTCCCATATACGCAATGTTCACAGAAATCGAAATCCAAAGAGAAATTAGACTTAACTTATACCATACCATTACCATGAAGTATTCAGAGGACCTTCTCTCCAATATGTCCAAGCTTTGATGCCATTGAATGGTCTTTTATCTAGAGACCACTAGATTTTTTGCTCCACTTTTAGGAACCACAGAACTGTTGCACCCATCAATAATAGTGCTACCCAAAAGCTTGTACAAAGTTCCAATCCGAACTCTCCGTACCAATACCAGTACTCCCGAACCATCTTGTATGTATCTTTCTTGAACACTTTTTTTACACCTGCGCCATCCATCTTGCTTACAAAAGTCAGATTTTTGGTCAATGCAGGAATATGCAAAACACCTAGAAGTGTTCTAATCCTTCCACCTTCCAACTTCAGCTTGACTTTTCCACGACAAATGATTCTAGCCATCTTGTCATCCCCTACAAAGACATTACCACCATCATATTTCTCATACTCGCAGAAATAAACTATGCCTCATGATCTACATGTGTACTTGAAGAAGAAGCCAAGTACACACCCCCACCTTCATCTGACATGGTTTTCACCTCTGCAAAAGGAGCATGATCATATTCCTTTCCTTTCTCAGGAGCTTTAGATCTATAGTCCTTTTTGAAGTGCCCTTCTTTTGTACATTTATAGCACACCTTTACATGTTTTCTTGGAGATTCTCCTTCTAGATTTAGATCTCCCACTCGAGGACTTTTTTTTTTTTTGGGATTTTCCTCGCGCAGACAAGGCATCTCCATTCCGACCCTCCATATTTTTCCATTTCATCTCCTCCGACAACAAGGATGAGACTATTTCATCAAAATTCAAGTAACTAGTATTGATACCTATTGCATCAACCAGACTATACCATGAATTTGGTAGAGAACACAACAAATTGATGCACTTATCTTCATCTAAAATTTTAATATCAATAGATAATAACTGGATTAAAGGTGTTCAGATGCTCTATTACCGAGTCTCCATCCTTCATCCTCAGGTTATACAACTTTTTCCTAAGTTGCCGAATACGCCAAGCTATCCCCAGAAAATGACGTTCTCCGTTTCGGATCTGGATTCCTATACGATACACTGTAAAAATGGCCCAAAAACGTTTTGTTGCAATTTTGTTCCCTGGAAACGGTGGGTGTGGATCCAAAACGTTTTTTGGGAGTTTTTCTTGAAAAGCGGTCGTCTTCACTCACAGTGAATATGTATTGGGCATTTATGAAACTAATTCCCCTTTTATGAAAATGTATTACACACTCCTGTTGCCGAGAATGGATTTGATTTTTTTTTTGATCTTTTAACTCATCCACAATCTAAGTTTCTAACCTATTTACAAATTCACCGGAGTTGTTTTACTATTACCCGCAATCATTTTCGTTTCTCACTTTTGCTGAGTTTAGCCGACTACCACAGTGAAGCTGACTGCCACAGTGCCAAGCCAGTGCCAATCCGCCGTCCGTTCTCGAACCTCAGACAAGAGTGGAGTGTCGCGGCCGTTCACTGGAGCCACCACCATCGTTCACTAGAGTCGTTGCCGCTGTTCACTGGAGAATCGAATGATAGAGGTATGTGTCGTGCGATGAATGCAGACTGTTGAAAATGAAAGTTCTACCTTACACTTACAGTGCGGACCTTGTTTTTCATCCACAACAGTCGATTCCCACTCTATCTGAACCCATTTCCCGTCCATAGAAGTCATCACACCCTTTTACTGAGCGTGTCTCTCATCCACAGTAGCCAATTCCTCTCTCTTGAGACTGGATATTTAGTCAAATCACAGATGAGTATTACTGATAATGTTGAAGAGGCATAAGAAAGCTGTTCAGTTACTGAATTTGTTATGTTAATTGGTTATTAGAAAGCTTGCCTCTAAACTTTTTGGTGAGCATCATTGTCAACGGTGAATTTATTGAGCATTGGATGTGCCTATTAAGTTTGTACTTCTGAATGCTATCCAAAGAAGAATATTTTCTACAAGTTTGCTGACTATCTATTTCCAATATTGGGTGATCTTCTTTAATAATGTCTTATAATTAGAGTCTTACTATTACATAGTTTCTAGGTACAGAGAAATACATTGTACAGTCATATAAGAGAAAATTAGGGAAAATGATAACCCATTTCAATTTTCAACATTTTGAAGTCCACACCTCTTCTTAACTTTTGGTTCAATGGGTATAAGAGAACGGTTTTTGATCTTTTCAAATTCTCTTAAGATTGCCTTCATATTTTCATGACTTAAGCTGGTGCTTAGTACTTATTGCTTGGCATAAAAAGAATTAAGTTTGCTTTGTCCTCCTCTTTCTTAGCTATTTGAAGCTAATTTGTATTTCATAGGGGTCTGGGTGATCCACTGTTTCATTGAAATCCTTGGGGTCCTTTTTATTAATATCCAAAAGAAAATCTTGATTAGCCCTCTCTTGTGTCCTCGAGACATTGGGGGCCTTTTAAGTTTTTGTCTAGCACTTTAATTCGCCCAAATTCATCTTTGGTCAAATTTAAAGAATACATTTTGTTGTCCCAATCACCATGGCCTCTCAACACCTGTCAATTATAAAGGTTGTGTTATCAGTTTGCAGCATCAGGGTTTCATCATCATATCTGTTACAGCAGTAAGGAACCTTGAAAACGTTCGTGTAATATGTTAAAGTAGCTTGAGATGTAGATTGATGAATTTGAGAAATCTTGTTATGAACATAAATAGGATAAAATAATGTAAATAATAATTAGTATTAACGAAAGGGCATGTCTCCTTTCATAATTCATTTTGTCAATTTCATTTTGTAGTTTTATTCACAAAATGACATCATCATCATCATTCATGGCAACTTCAAGTTTAGCCATTCGTGAGGCAGAGGAAGTAGAACATGAAATTGAATCTACCCCTAAAGTTGATCCAAAGTCACCACTTTGGAAATATGTAACTATTGTTGGGAAGATCCAAGGAGGGGGAGCGTTGGCATGGGTTTGCAGTGAGAGTAAAAAGGAGTATAAGGGATCATACACACGGGTTAAAGCACATTTGCTTGGTTCAAAAGGCATTGGGGTTCGAATATGCAATGGCCCACCTAAAGAGAATGGGACAGATGGAAATGGTTTAAGCAAGGCAAAACTTGCAAAATATTAGAAAGAATAAGGCGAGGCAGATGCCAAAGCAAATGAGGCAAATCCTGCCTCCCATTTAAAAAACCCAACAAGCTTGGGAGCATCTTCATCAAAGCCTCCATTTCATTCTCATGGAATTGTTGGTTCAAAGCGATCAAATTTGGGACCACTTGAAAAGAGTTTAATAATGATGCTCGAGAGATAGCAGTTGTAGTTGTAGCCCAATGCATTTATGCAAATGATCTTCCCTTTAACCTTGTGTGATGTCCTTACTGGGCAAAGATGGTAAAAATAGTGAATGAAGCCCCAAGAGGGTACAAGAGCCCTGAATATGAGAAGGTATGCACCACATTGTTGAGTGCTCAAAAGTTAGATTTGGAGCGCTAAATTAGGCCCCATTTGTGATTCATGGCTCATTTTAGGGGTGTACATCATTTTTGATGGATGGCAAGATCAAAGAAATAGGCATTTGATTAATGTGATTTCTCAGAGCCCACATGGGGCAATGTTTTTGAAGGCAGTGGATTGTGAGGGGAAGATGAAAGATTCTCAATTCATTGCTAACATCTTGATTGAAGCAATTGAATTGGTGGGCCCTGAAAATGTTGTCTAGGTAATAACTGATAATGCAACGGTGTGTAGAGCAGTAGGCCTAATTAATGAAGGCAAATATCAACACATCTTTTGGGCCCCTTGTGTTGTACATTCATCGAACCTCATGTTGAGCAAGATGGGGAAGCAAATTGAGTGGATTCGAGTTATTTTTGAAGAGGCAAAAGAAATTCAAGCCTTTGTCACAAACCACCACATGTCCCAAGGCATCTATAGAGAATTTGCTAAGTTGGAGCTCCTTAAAGTACCTATACTTTAAAGTTTATTAAATATTTCATAAATTCTAATTTCCGACTCTAAATTCAAATATCTAAATTGGATTCTCAAATGTCATGGTTCATGAATCATGATAGTTATTCAATCAAGTTATGATTCTTAATTTGTTGAAATTTGAAACATTGACAATTTGACACCTGCAGGTTGCCGAGACTTGATTTGCTTCTCACGTCATAGTGTTAACAAGGCTTATGCAGGTGAAAGATGCATTCCAATCAATGGTATGCAATTCTCTCTGGAATTAATGGAGGTAATTCCAATCCGATAGAGCATAAGCAATGAAACGGTTGGTTGTTGATGATGAATGGTGGGATAGGGTGGAGTACCTCTTGGCATTTACTAAGCTAATTATGGATTTTCTCCGTATGTTTGACATAGATATGCCTAATTTGGGAGAGGTGTATGAGGGCATTGATTCCATGCTAGAGAAGATAAGGTTGGTTATAAATGTCAAGGAGAATGACCCGGATGAATTCTTTTACAGAAAAGTAAAAGATATATTGACCAAAAGGTGGAACAAGATGACCACCCCATTGCACTTTTTAGCTTATGCAATGAATCCAAAATATTATGTTGCAGAGTTGTGACGTGATCCAGAAAGAACTGCACCAAACAAAGACCCAGAAGTCGCAGAAGGATTTAAAAATGCTTTTAGAAAGCTTTTTGTAGATCTCGAAATTGGGCTTCGGATTCGTGCACAGTTTTCTCATTTTGTGGGATCAGAGGGTTGGGGTTGTGATATTGAGTGTATGTGGGACAAGACCAGATTAAGTCCAATTGATTGGTGGAACTATTATGGTGGGGCACTTCCACATATCCAAAAATTGGCCATCAATATCTTGTCACAGGTTTCTAGTTCCTCTTCAGCCGAAAGGAACTGGAGTACATACGGCTTCATCCATTCAGTGAGGCGAAACAGATTGGGCTCTAAGAAGGTTGAGGAACTAGTGTATGTTCATTCAAACCTTCGCCTTCTGTCACACAAGAGAGATGAATACAAATTTGGGCCCACCAAATTATGGGACGTGGAACTAGAGTTGCTTGACTTGGATATGACATTGAATGCCATGTCTCATATGAATTCGTTTGATGCGGAGTCACCAATAGGTGGATCTTCAAATGGACATGGCAACAATGTTCCTAGTCCTACTTCTAGAGAGGATGTGGAACCTTATAGTGGCATGAATGAAGACATATTTGATGATATGTAAATGTAATTTATGATGGTGTTTTTAACTTTTAAACTTTTGTACAACCATATGAATTATGAATAATGATAGTAGACTGCTAGTCATAGTTCATTTTGTACTTTGTACTACGTAGTAATTAATATGCATTATTAATTTTGGTAATGATGGTGTCTGTGTAACTTGTCATGTTGATAACTTGATGTTTGAAATTTGAAACAAAACTTGATGATATGTTGAAACTTGAATCATGAATGTTATAATAATTGTTAATGATAATGACAATGTTTATGGCATATGCTGAATTGATGATGATAAATCATGATAGATCATATATGATAATTGATTATGTATTTACTATTTTTAGTCTTTATATCTAATCTAGATTCTAGAATATGAATGGTAATATGAAATTTTTATTTTTTAAATATATATATATATATATATATATATATATATATATATATTATGTGCCTTTCCTGCCCTATCGTATCCAGAGTTTTTGAAAATTTGCCGTATCCGTTTCAAACCTCGTATTCGTATCCGTTTCAGGGCAACTTAGTTTTAAAGCTAAATACTTGGGGGTTTTGCAGGCTTAAGGTCTCAAAATTTTTATTTTTCAAGCGACAAAGTGATCCCAAAGTTTTATCTCGATTTTCAACGGTGGGATCTTCAAGGCCTTGGGCCTAAGGTTTGACCTCTAAAACCTTGTTTTCTACAATTTTATTACAACAAGTAAATTACTAAAATTAGGCCCTAAAATAAAAAAAACTAGATGGTCAAAATCATTTATAATTGCAAAATCTCCTTTCTTACAAATTTTGACTTCTTGGGTATTTGAGTTTTGGGCTAGATCTAACATTTAAGCTTGCTGGATTTTTCTGCATAACTAAAATTTCTTGCAGTTATGAAATTTCTGAATCAAATACTTAATAAAGACCAAAAACTGATATTTTCAATTTCCGAAAATTTTTACTATTTTTGGAAATATTAGGGCTTGTCTTAAGCATTGCTAGGTTGATGATCTATCATTGTTTCACTGTTGTAATAACATATCAGTTCTGAAATTTCTGAATCACATACTCTAAATAACTCAAAAAGATAATTTTTTAAAGTTTGGCAAAAATTTTCTATTATTAGAAATATTGGGCATCTATTTTTTGCTTGATTAGTTTACTGATTTGTGGTTAATTCACTGCTGTAAGAAACACATCAGTTCTGAAAATTGTTGAGTCAAACTCTCTAAAGGCCCTAAAATCGAAATTTTCAAGTTCTGGTGCATTTTACTATTTTTGAGCATATAGGCCATCTATTTTTGCAGTTTTATTTTGCTGATCTGTCTTTACTTATTGCTATAAATCAAGAAATCAGATCTGAAATTTCACTGAATACATCATCTTAAAGTGATCTAAGAAGGCTAAAGTACATACTAGAATTTCAGTGTTTTATGTGTTGGGCCAGTTTCATTATTTAAAGTGGTTTATGCACTGTTGTCACAACATTGATAAGATCTGAATTTTCTAAAGTAGTGTTGTTGGTATAAATCTGTGATCAACTATTTTAAGCATTTGGCATCTTGGGTTACTTGGTATCTTGTGACATATTCTTGAAATTTACACTTGTATCTCTAAGCATTTTATCTTGTCTAAGATTGTAATTCATTATCGTTAAGTACTCTTAAAGAGATTATAATTAAGTACTTAAACAACTTAAGAAAATATTAACTCAAGATAAATCTCACTCATAATCTCTTGCATAAGCATAATATTAGATCTATATTTGCATTAATAATTTACCTCCTAGCATTAGCTAAGTTGATAGAGATATAGGACAACCCTCCTTATCTAGCTTGAGTGGCTTCGAAAACTTTTCGGTGGTTAACACAATGACCTTGTAGTCGTCAGAGCCACAATCTCTGCAGTGTTGAAGGCATTGAATGATAGAAGCCTAACATAAAGTTTTGTTAATCAGACCCTAGCCTGCTTCCTGTTAGCCTCCTTCCCACAACACACCTTGGAGGCCAACTTCAAAATAGTTAAAAGAAGGTTACTGTTAGACTAGGCTTCTAACTCAAACTTACTGAGATCACTGCATCTCACATAGGTTCTAGGACTTCATATCATATAGGTTAGTCAATCATTCAAGCATGGGGTGTTCATCTGGTCATTTGGTTCCAATTTATAAGAAGCAAGAATTTGTGACTCCATTAAGGCACTGGTTTCATAATAGAAAATCTAATTTAATCAGTGATCTTTCCTAAATTCAACCAAGTGACTAGGTCACTCATTTGTGTCTCCCAAGTAAGTTGATCTTCAACTTTCTTTTTCCTTCACGTCATTCCATCGAGACTACCCCCCATAGCCTGTTGTGAGATAGCTAGAACGAAGTGGGCGGGGATCAGAGTGATAGTCCTCGTCCTGAGTGTTGCCGCGGTGATTGTACAATCTGAGCGACAATAGGTCCCTCCTTTGATTTTCGACCTCTCTTAGGAAATTCGAATTACCTACTAAGTGGTGCTTATTATTTGTGGGTGGGTGGCCCCCACATTCCACTAAAAGCTCTTTGACCCACTTTTCCCAAGTCTTGCCTCCAAAATTTGGATTTAGACCAAAATTGACAAAATTGGGTTCTCTTCCTTAGAAAATATTTAGGAAGGGACATTACACTCACTAAATGCATGATTTTTTTGCTGCTATAATAAGAGTTTTTAGATTTGATATATTAGTTAGTAACTCATCATAAGTGGGCTAAAATTCAGAAGTTTTCATTGGCAAGTCATTAGATTACACTCTGGTCATTTTATGGTTCATATGTTTGGAAATTTCCTTGTTTAGAACTGATATACTTACTATTGTCTTAATCTCATCATAAGTAGTTCTTTCATGGTTTACTTGTTTCATTGTGGGGTATGTTGTTAAGCTCTGACAATTGCTTGTCTTGAGTTGAATTTGGGAATTTGTTAACTTGACACCTAAAACACTCAAACATCTATGTTCTAATCTTGTTGATGAATTAAGTTACTCTGGGCATTTAAAATCTAATTGGCATTATAGCATTGGCACGAGATCATCATTGGAATATCTTGAGTGATTGTGGTTGGTATCTTGTGTTGGTAATCATTGGTTAATTAATAGGTGGATAAATGCTTCAAGTTCCTTAAATTGATGTCATTAATGAAGTATCTTGGATTGATTTATTATTGGCACTAAGTTAATTGGCACTTCCTTAGTTCTGAGTTTGCATACAATTTATTGATAAGTGCTCTTATTGTTAAAGGTTGATCATAACTTATTAAAGTACTTAAACATTAAGCTAATCTCAAACTAAGGATTTCACTCAAAATCTCTGCATAAGCATTCTAGGACTTAGCTTGCATTTAAAACTTACCTCCAAGCATGAGCTTAGTTGATAGACTCCTAGGACTACCCTTTCTCATCTAGCTTGAGGGATTCAACCCTTCTTAGTTGTTAAGACAGTGACCTTGTAGTCGTTAGAGCCACAGTCTCTGCAGCGCCAGAGGCATTGGGTGGTTGGAACACAGGGGGAGGTATCGTTAATGAAGTCTTTGTTTGCTTCCTGTTGGCTTCCATCCCACAACCTACTCTGAAGACTATTTCTCAAAACAGTTAAGGGAAAGGTTCCATTTAGACTACGCATATAATTTAAAATTAACCAAGATCTTTGCATCACACTTAGATCTTAGGAGTTGCATCTCATATAGGTTAGTTAACCATATAAGCAATGGTTGTCCATTCGGTTACTTGGTCATAATTTGTAACAAGCAAGAAAGTTTGACTCCATAAGGCACTGGTCTCAATTTTAAATCTAATCCAATCCTTAATCTTGCTAAATTTCACCAAGTAGCTAGGCCACTCAACTGTGTCTCTCGAACAAGTTGGTTATCAACTTGTTTTCCATCACCTGATTCCATAGGGACTACCCCCCATAGCCTATTGTTGGGAGACAGCTAGAACAGAGTGGGTGGGGATCAAGGTGATAGCCCCCACTTTGAACGGTTGTCGCTGTGCCTGTACAATCTGAACGACAACAAGTGTCACCCATAGGTGGTGGGTAATGTTTGGCTCCAACTGGGACATGATCTCTTAGTAGAGTGCATGAACGTACTCGCACGGGGAGGTCATGAGAACACCAACAATCTCTTGCGACCGCAGGCCTATTACATGCGCATCAAAGATTAAGCACACGGGGCAGAATGTTTTTGCGGCGTCTTATGATCTCCCATGCTTTTGTTAGGACATAAAAATCAACAAGAAATAAAATTTATTTCTAAAATGCAAATTTAATCTAAATGCATCTAATCTAGCATGAGAACATAATGTGGTGATGTTAGCTATGCAAAAATCAATATGCAATGCATCCTACTCTAACATGCATGTTTTCATTGTGCAAATGTTAAGTGTAATCATAAAGCCAGTGCAAACAACATATCATTAAATCAATATAAACATGAATGCCTATATGATTATACATGCGATAGATCCAAAAGTAAAAATGGGAAGAATCATATGTGGGGTTATAAGGGCGGGAGGTGTGAAAGCAAGAAACCCATAGGTAATGCAAAGGAGCCTTGGAGGAAAGAAAGGACACCAACTAGCAAGATTGAATTTGCTCTTCTAACTAGAAGATGGAAATGTCAATAATCAAGTATAGGAACTTTCGATGAAGAACTATTTCAAGCCTATCATCCTCAAGGTAAGAAAAAGTGAATGGTTCAAACACATTTAAGATGATATCATCTTGATTATTGGGGAAACAAGGGGTTAAACCATCATTATACCTACGGAAAAACCATGATTCACCACCTTTTATAGGGGAAACCAACTTGTCATCACAACTAGGAAAATAAACTTCATCACAAACATCCATTTCTGAGCCAGGAAAACAACAAGGGGAGGACTGCTCAAACATGAAGAAAAGCCCTTTATCGGTGGCATGGCTAAAGGGAGCATCTTACTTAATCCCTTTTGCATAGGGGCTATTGGGATTATCCACGATGGTGGAAATCTCCTCTTTGACCAAATTGTTGTCATCTTGAAACATAAAGAAGAGACCTTTCTAATTGCTAGGAAGGGCTTCATAAGGACCAATGTTGTCAATCAAAGGGGGGGGGGATATTTAATTCTTCCTTAAGTTCATTCTCATGGACTTGAGATACTATAGGGCCATCATTTTTACTATGATTCATACCCAATTTCGCAATCAGCAACCCAAAAATCATTAGTAGATCACTTGATGATCACAATCATCCTCAAACTAATCCCATCCTTCGATATGTAATCAATGTTGGCCAAGCAACAAATATTTTTCTTCGTTAGGGAGGGAAGATTCTTCCTCTTTCCTCTTTTCTTGAAGAATATCACTCAAGGTATTTGCTACATGATTCTAATAGTATGCTTCTAGAAGGAGGTCATCCGTAGAGTTCTTATTTGTTAAAATTGGAAACTAGGGCCAAACTCCATGTGGGTCATCTTATTTATGGCAGCTGATATTTTTCTTGGATTTCTCTCATCGAGAGGTGTAGGATTGATCTAACGATCATCTGATTCTGATATGCATTTATGGAGATATGAAATTATTTGTATCCTTGACAATTTGTCAAGGTTGGCCAATAAGCTAAACAATTAGTTTTGCCCCGAACTTAGTCTCAACGTTGCATATAAAAGGAGACATTGTGTCTCATTTCACCATCACTCAACACATCATTTTCTCTCTGAGTCTCTCCTAATCTGATTGGGCAAGCGCAGGAGGAGCTGATCTCTCACACGTGCAAAGAGGACAGATTTTTTGTTAGGGCAAGCATTGACTGAAGTTTGACTGAGCTGCAGGACCATTGACCATTGACCGAGTTGCAGGACAGTTGACTATTGACTGAGTTGCAGGACAGTTGACTATTGACTGAGTTGCAGGGTGATGCGTTGACCAGATTTTGACTGTGGATTTCTGTTTTGGCATAGTGTTGACCTGTTGGAGCATATGTTTGACCAGCGTTGACTGGTTAGCGCTGATTGCAGTATTGTTGTAGTGTTGAATGCTGTTTGACCTCCTCGCGTTGATTGTTTTGGGCTGCTTTCTATTGATGTTGGAGGTTGAGTTCTCCTAGGTCGTCTTGAGGTCACTTGGGAGCTGTTTGACCAGCTTTGACCTTGCTGATTTGGATTATACCGCTGCTGTTGTAAAATCACAAATTTGTGATATTATACTATCTCTCTCTCTCTCTCTCTCTCTCTCTGCTGAATTATTGGAGAATATAGAAGAATTGATCAAAGGATTTCCTCGCATTTTGTTTCTCCCCGGTCGGTGCCACATCTTGTGTCTCATATCTTGGCTTGTCTTCTGTTTTTTACATTTATGTTCTATTTGCATTTTACTATCAGGTTGATATGATTGCAATATTGGAAATTGATATTGGGCTAATAAGAAGATTTGAAGTAAATTGCTCTTAAGCATAGAACATACCATAATTTAACATGTTATCAGAGCTGAGGTGAAGACAAAGCCCAAACAAGAGCAAGAGAAATCACCAAAGATAGTTAAAAAAGTCAAAAGGCTTCATGGGTTTCTCATCGCACTTCTTCGCCGAAGACAAGCTCCATGAGAAGTTTGACTATCACGGATGGAAGATGTCTCTTGATCTGACATTGGAAGAGCAGAAAGTGTTGGACCATGTGAGGGGTAGAATTATGGAGCCTCCATCAAATGCACCAGCTGCTACAAGGAACAAATATACTAGGGTTCAAGTCAAAGCGAAGATGATTATCTGAGATTCAATTGACAAGCGTTTGGTGGCCTACATTTCTGAGCTAAACACCTCCAAGGAGATCTACGATAGACTGATAAGCTTGTTTAATGTTAGTGATACAAATCAAGTTTTGTCCCTCAAAAATAAGTTGAAGGATATTAAGAAGGGAAAGGATGAAGATATTCAATCCTACTTCTTAAGGATCACTGAGATCAAGAATGATCTCCTATCGATTGGAGAAGTCATTCCTGATAGGGAACTAACTATCACTACCCTTGGAGGGCTCCCATTCGAATGGTATATATTTAGAACCACTCTTCTCAACAATGACCGAATTCCGGGATTTGAAGAATTGATGTCGAGATGCATTCAAGAAGAGACAAGGATGGTGGAGCAAGAAATGCCTTCAAGCAAAGGCAACACCACTGCTTTCTCCTCTCATGCCAAAAGGATAAATAATTATGGGTCTAAAGGTCACTTCAAAGGAAAGACCGGATCGAAGGGTGGAAGGATGGGAAGATGCTTCATCTGCAATAAGTTTGGCCACTATGCGAGGGAGTGTCCAAATAGAAAGGACACATTACATGACGATGATCAAAATCACTCCCAGGGCAACTCCAACCCCAATCAAAGGAATGGTAGGTTCAATGGAAAAGGAAAGAGGAATGCGGGAAATCAAGGAAGTGGTCAACCTTCCAAGAAAGCAAGGAACTTGAGGTATGAATCAAATGTTGTTAACAATAAGCAAGATGAGTATTATCTCATATCGGCCCTTTCCACTACCTCTCCTCTGGACTCGTTGGGAAATTGGCTTATTGCTAGTGGTGCTTCAAGGCACTTCACTAGTTATAAGGAAGCTCTCTCTAATTTGATAGAGAAAGAGACAAACTTGGAGATTATTCTTGGAGACAATTCCACCTATCCCGTAAAAGGTGTAGGGAATGTTACTCTTCAATTAAATCAGGGTAACACGATCCATTTGCAAGAAGTCTTATATGTACCTGATCTCAAGAAGAACCTGGTGTCCATTTCGGCAATGGAAGACGAAGGTTACAAGGCGGCCTTCATTGATGGCAAGGTACGTGTGTGAAAAAAGAATTTTAAAGGTGATTTCACTCTTGGGTTTCGAGTTGACTCTTTATATCAAGTTGGTGGAAGTCCGTTGGGAGTCATGTCTTGCGAAACATCTCTTCAGTGTGAGCTATTGCAGCGAAGGTTTGCCCACCTTCATTATAAGGCTCTACCCGATGTGAGACAAATGGTGACAAGGATGCCCAAATTCAAAATAGAGCATGAAGGTGTATGTCCAGGATGTGCCGAAGGAAAGCTCAAAAGAGCACCATTCCCCTCTAGCCATAGCAAGACATCTGGCATTTTGTAGTTGGTTCACTCCGACATATCTGGTATGATGCCCGTGAACACTTTGGGAGAACATCTATATTATCTCACTTTTATAGATGATTATTCTCACAAGACTTGGATATACTTCTTGAAAAAGAAGGATGAAGTGTTCTCCTGGTTCTGTCACTTCAAAGCCTTGATCGAGAATCAAACTAAGAAGAGAATCAAGATTTTAAGGACTAATAATGGGACCGAGTATGAATCCAATGAGTTCCATGACTTTTGCAAAGAAGCTGGCATTAAGAGGGAGACCACAACACCATACACTCCTGAGCAGAATGGCGTCGCAGAAAGGAAGAATCATACGATTGTGGAAGTCATTTGTGCCATGCTCCATGATCAAAGGCTTCTGAAGTTTCTATGGGCCGAAGTTGCAAATACCACCGTATATCTTCAAAACCGATGCCCTCATCAAGCATTGGATTCCAAGACTCCCGAAGAGATGTTCACTGGTAAGAAACCTGATGTCTCTCATTTTAGAATTTGTTGACACCTAATCCTCACGATTGAGTGAATATAATGAAAATAGATAAATAAATAATATGAACAGTCATCGGGAGATGAACTGAACAGTCTCTCCCTCATGTATTTAATGAAGACCTACCTGAAGGAATAAACATGAATCAGTTTTGCGTTGAGGAGTTATTGCCTAGCCTGACATGGTCAGAGCCATTTCCCAAAATAGTTGTAACTCCCTTCTGCCTACTGCTCTCTATCCACTGTCCACTACCCTTGTGCGCTCTGTCTGCCATAATTAACTCTGAATTCTCTGACCTGACAGCCTCAAACCTGAAAATCCTCTGAATCGCTGAGTTGAATGCCCTTGAGGCCGTGCTGCTGCGTTGAATGGTCCGAGTAGCTATGCGGAGGAGCAGTGAAACGTTGCTGGTGCGTGAATCGACTCCATGACCATGTTCACTGCGTGAATCAAAGCCTCTATCTGCAAAAAAAAAATTCTGAAGATTTAGAGATTAGCTGGACGACTTGCAATCATGGTATTTACGCTGGTATGGCTATGTGTTGAAGTTTCTTTGGCAATCTGTTGAATTTTCTGGCTATGTGTTGAAGTTTTTTGGCCATACGTTGGTATACAAGCGTGGTGTTCACTGGTTTATGAAGGGCAAACGTTGAAGTTGATGCCATAAGTTGAACGCTATTTTACCATTGTATTAACATTGTTTTAATATTGTATTCATGTTGTTGTATTAAGGCTGTCTGATATGGTATTCACGCTCAATGTTGCATGAAGCGGCCCCCCCGGTTCCAAGCCCGGAAGCACGTCCTGTGCGAAAGCGCCTAGGAAGCTTCGTCGGAAGCGCGCTTCCGAAGTGTCGAAGCGCGCTTCGTACGACGCTTTGGGCATCGGAAGCGTGGCACTTCCGGAAAAGCGTTTAGAAAATCGTTTTGTTTTCAGTTTTTTTTTTAATTTTAGGTGGGTTTTCTTGTTGGGGGTGGGTCCATCTTGGGTTAGGGTGACGAATGAAGGCAAAAAAAATATAAATATAGCAGATGATCCCTCATGGTAATGTTAAATTCTTAAAGTAAAAGTGACATTCTCCTTTATTTTTCATTTTCATCCTTTTACTTAAATTTTTAACATTACCATGAAATGACTCAGGATGTTTGAGAGTGGTTCCAGCCTCATTGGACTTCATGTGGAGAAAATAGAATTTCATATCCTATTCAAAATTCAGCAGACTTAACAGTTTTCAGGAATTCAGGATCAATGGGATTGTGGCATTTCATTAGATTATATCAAGTATGAAGGTATGCGATTAGCATTTAATCAAGAGCACCAAGCCCTATATGTACCCTAGTGTTGGTGGTGTTAATTGTTGAATTCCTTTGTCACGCGGCACGCCCTTAGCAAAAAATTACCTTTCAATCAAGTCAAAATCATTAATCAAGCATGTTAAGCTTTTTCTTCCATATTTTAAGTCTTGAATTAGGTAGTTTGATCAAAATTGGGCAATGTTGACTAATATCCCTAGACAATCGAGGTAGAGGCAAAGGCTAGACAAGAGGAGAAGAATATAGATTCTAGATGGTTGATGCATCTAAATGGTTGATGCTCGAATAATTGATCATTAATGTACAATGAATGTTATATCTATCTTGATTTATGCAAAAATATGCATGTTTTCATGACTTCTACAACTAATTTGGTATTTGGGATGTTTGTTTTGAGCATAAATACAAAAAAATATAATATATATATATATATAGCAGACGCTTCCGCAGATGCTTTGCTTCCTAGATTTTTGGAAAATGACGCTTCTGCGTCCCCGCTTCCAAAAAACGTCCCCGTTTCGTCCCCACTTCGTGCATCATTGTTCACGCTGCTCTGATATGGTATTCACGCTATTGTATTAAGGCTGTCTGATATGGTATTCATGCTACTCTGATATGGTATTCACGCTGTTGTATTAAGGCTATTTGATATGGTATTCACGCTGCTCTGATATGGTATTCACAGTATTGTATTAAGGTTGTCTGATATGGTATTCATGCTGTTTTGAACGCTAACAATGCTGGTACAGTATCACTCTGTTGCACTAATTTATGGAGATAGGCCTCTTCTGGCACACAGTCCTTGACACTTCTGTTTAGTTGCTTTTTGAAAACCGTGACAGTCCTTCAAGATTTGTAATTATTTTTTATAAAGCTGTGTAAAGAACTGTGACTGTTGTGATATATAGATGAAGTGCTAAAGTCTAATTTTATGACCTTGTGGCCTTTGTTAAATGGCATATATTAAATGATGGTATACGTTGAATACTGAAAACGCTGTCTTTATTCCAAGTCGAGCAGCCACCGTCAAAGCCCCAACTTTCTCTATTGTATTATATGTGTGTTATCTGTTGGTTGAATTGAGCACTGAGTCCATGCACTTTGCGCTATATCGTTCAACCTTTGGAGGTTGGTTAATACAGTCTCTGTACATTGAGTACGTGTATTGTATTAAATATTGAGCGTGAGTTTGGATTGATTTCATTTATATTTAACTTGCGTTGACCATTGTTTAAAGTTTGGAAAGCTCGTGCTTGTTGAATGTTGGTTGTATGGGCTATTTTCTGCATTGGATTGGTGAATGCACATGGTAGTGCTGCATGAAAGGCCACTATCACACTGCTGGCACGCTGTTGGAACTTTGATATAAACCTTGTTGTATGCGTTGTAAAGCTTTGTGTCCAGCGTTGTACATGGTATATTTAGGCTGCCATATATATATACACAGTCACTCATATTTCGGCTGTCTCACCCATATATTCTATACTTTAACGCTGTCTAGATGAATGCCAATTGACATTTGAATTTGCTGTCCTGTCTTATTTTTCCTATTAAGAGTAAAAGTTTTGAAGCATAAGTTTTTTGTTACAGTATGCATTCAATAGGAAGAGGTGGTCGAAGAGGAAGAGGAAGATATTTCAGAGGCATGGGGGGCAGACACTCTCAAGGAGAAAAGGCAGATTTGCACTGCATATGCTGTAAGAGAAATGGATCACATGATGCCTCTACATGCAAGTTACCATGGGACAAAATTGAGCAGCAAAGAAACCAACAGAAAGGTAAAACTGATGATATAGGCAAAGGTAAAGCACCTGAATTTGCTCGCTATGTTGTGGCACAATGTAACATTGGAGTAAATGAAGATTTATTTAATGCTTCATTTGCTTCTTGGAAAAATGATTGGTTGCTTGATTCAGGAGCAACCTACCACATGACTCATAGAAAAGATTTTTTTGAAGAATTTACTGACAATGTTGATAGAGCAGTATACTTTGCAGACCAATAAAAAATCAAGCCATCAGGGCTTGGCACAATCAGGCTTAAACTGCCTGGTCTTCCAGACTTTCTTCTGCATCATGTTCTATATCTCCCACAACTCAAGAGAAACTTGCTGTCCTTGGTCCACATCTACTAGTAAGGTCACTCCATTCATATGTTTGATGGCAAGCTTGAGGTAAGAAAAGCATCTGACCACTCACTTGTCATGAGGGGAATAGAAGAAGAAAGGCTTCTCAAGCTGCAAGGAACCTCTGCTCGTGCACAACATTTCTCATACAATTCTCATCATGAAGAAGGTACACTTCCATCAAGTTTATTATGGCATGCTAGATTTGGACATTTGAACTATGACAATCTCCGCTTGTTGAAGAAAAATGGTGTTGCTGGTTTGCCTACAATTCCTAGGAAACTTAAGCAACGTGATGCTTGCATCCT
This sequence comes from Pinus tabuliformis, assembly GCA_031772625.1. Lineage (NCBI taxonomy): Eukaryota > Viridiplantae > Streptophyta > Pinopsida > Pinales > Pinaceae > Pinus > Pinus tabuliformis. The sequence continues at coordinate 471,241,635 of CM062816.1, read as the reverse complement.
AGGAAAGCATAGCAAACAGTCTGTTGTCGCACAGATCGTCACGACAACGCTCAGATCGGGGGCTTTCACCCTGATTCCCGATCTCTCTATTTAAACCTGTCTCCCGCGGCTAAGGGGGTAGACCCTATAGGAAAATGGACGACCAACTGTGAATCAGTTGGTTTGGGAGACACGAAAGGAAACCAACACTAAATAGATTTTATTAATTTAATGGACCAGTGCCTTATGGGGTTAATGTTTAAATGATTACTTACTAAATGTTGCAGAAATGTAAACCATGTAGAGCAATCATTTATCATCAAATAAGTCAAACAAAGATTAAATTTTATCAAATGCGAGAAAATGCTTAAATGATACTCCAGCAATTTAAAATTTCGAAAGATAAAGTGCTTTTAAATAACCATGCAAAATTTAAACGCTAACCAGATATCACATTCATGATCATTCAAGCATGTTAAATCACATTAAAATGATAAACAATAGTTTCACATCAAAATTTTAGCCTCAGTAGAAAAAATAAAATGTGATAAATCCCCGAGCCAAGACTGAATCTAGAAAAATATTTCCAAAACATTTTTATGTTTTTCAGATACAACAAAATTTTAAAACTAAATGAAACTTTTAATTAAAAAATCTAAATGATATTAAATCAAAATCCAAACTATAAGAAAACAAATTCTTTATGATTTTTTGAAGTTTTATAATTTCTTATGATTTTTTAGTTTTTAAAATCAAAATGAAACAAAGAAAAATAAGATCTAATCTGATTTAGAACTATAAAAGATCAAATCTAAATTTAAAATCTAAAGCTTTAAATCTAAAGAATATAAAATCTAAACCCTAACTAAATGTAAAGAAAAATTAAAACTAAACGCTACCCTTTAATAATTTAATTTAATTTAATTTAATTTTTTGTTTATATGCTTTTGATATTTTATATATACATTTATAAGATCTAATATATAAAACTAAATTTAAAATCAAAAGAAATATACTAACTAAAACTGAAACCTCGTAGCTTTTTAAAGGTGAATGATAACTCCTAAGCCTAAAACATGAAACGTAAATCAAATAAAAATCGAAATATGAGTTTAACACATTCGCAGGTTTGCAGCTTCAAGCAACTGGACGGCGGCCACGGTGAATGAGGACGTAGCAGCGCGGGTCTGAAAAATTTAACCAGCGCTCACAAAAAAAAAACTTGAATCGTTACCCACGTAAAACCTCAACAGTTTCTGCATTGATCCAGTGCAGGCCCACGAAGTTTGACGGCGGCAGCTTTTCGACAGTGGAAGGAAAGGTTTGCAGGTGGGACGAGGACTTGATTCACGCAGCACGCAGGTGAGCCAAGTCTGGTGATTGTTTGATGGATACACAGCTAAAGAAATCGCACAAAAAATGGGGTTGCCGCAGGCTGGAGGTGTATATGCAGGGTATTTGCAGTGAGAGGTGGTGGGCTCCAGTATTGTAGCAATAATGCTACAACTCCTGGAGCTTCCTTCTCTAATTTTATCAACCCAGTAGTTCGTAACAAACTTGGAAGCGACGGTGCTGTATGCACAAGTACTAGCTCTTGCCGTAGCTGTCACTTGGTCAGCTGGCACAAGCCCGCTAGGGCTCAAGCCAACTTCTATGAGCTCTTAGAAGAAGCTTTTTAACCGATGAACGAAAGCTAACTCAAATGAAATTAACCTACTGCAGAAAGGAACTGAAAGCCAACAAGAAACACAAACCATAGAAAACCCTAATTCTACTAGCTAGTCCTACTGATGCAAAGATGGGAATGCAAACTACTGGAAGAGATGCCATTACTTCTACGAAGGTGAGATGCATGTGTCTAGACTACTTTGATCTGAAGAGAACATATTTTTGTATTTTTGTTCAAGTTGTTGGAATTATTATGCATGTGCTTCTAACTGGATCTTTACTGTGCAGAGGTAGATCAAGGGGGAAATGCTTGGAAGAGGTCAGGAAGGCTCAGAGAGGGTCTAAGGAGTCCCTAACATCCTTTCAGAGAGTTTCACAAAGTTTGGATGCCAAGCAACCGTGTTTATGAGCTTCTACAGGAAGTCTGCAGGGGTTCTACAGGATGTTCAAAATTTTTACAGGAAGTTCAGTAATTCCTACAGGATGTTCTATAATTGGATTTTAAGGTGATGGGTGAGTGGAAGAGGCTGCATGGATGGATAGGGAGGTAGGGGAGGAGTTTGTAGTGACTCAGTGACAGAGAGATGAGATGACGAGGGGGTATGCTAAGCTAGGTTGTCTTGAAGAGGGTAGAAGGAATGGAAGGCCGAAGAAGGTAGAATAATGAGGGTAATAGAATAGTTGAGACACAAGGGGTCTAATTGGGAGATGAGTAGTTGGCCTGGGCACGGCTTGGAAGGACAAGAGAGTGAGGGAATAGCGCTGCACAGTGTAAACGTAACAAATCACCCATGCCCTGCACATAACCGAAATGTTATTAACCTATTCTAACTGTTTAATAAAATCAATGAACAACAATGTTGTTTCTAAGGAGAATCATGCATGATACTGAAACAAAGAAACATTCCAAGAGATTTGAACGCATGGACACTTCTACAAACAAAAACACTACATCAAAGATTGCATGGACACATAAACCAATGTTTTTGGTGGGTAGCACTGTCTACAATTCCAGCCCCTAGAAAGAGGTGAAAATGAGTGTGCAGTCAACCTTTTTCTGGAACTTTTATCAACTCCAATCTATTCACTCCATTCTAAACTGCTGAAGCAACTCTGTCTCATACAATTAACCTACTTAACCACACCAAGAAATCTAACTCAGCAAACTGCGTTTCCAAATGCATGTAAAGGAAAAGAAATACAATGCTGAAAGAAAGATAACAATACAAATGAAGGAGGCCTTAGGCTCTCAGGTTGTGCCCAACCCCGAGAGCTATGGCTCCTTTAAGAACTCAGAACTGAACTCAAATCTGCCTGCTTTCCATTAAAAGATAATAATCATAAGTCTAATAACATGCCAATAATGGCTACAAAAGAGCAAAACAAAGCTAGCAACTCGATATCCAGAATGTGCAACAAGGTTTCAAAAGTCCTCTTCGAAGGCTAAAGCGTCATCATTTATACATTACGAGGCCCCAAGGTGGCCTCCTAAATCAGTGGGATTTGGCTGACCAAACTAGGAGTGAACTGCTGCTTCCTCAAAATCCATTTGGCTGCCTTCTAACTCGGTGGTGGTGGCTGTCAGAGCTCGGAGTTGGGGGTGAAGATCACGAGGAAGGCCATTCAATGCTGTGGACAATCTTCCTACAAAATCTCAATCCCGTCTTGGCTGTCTCCTAGCCCACATCTGCGTAGTTTTGCTCCATTAAATGTCAAAAAACCTGAAATAAGCACGTGTTAGCCACCTAGGAATAATGACTGCCCTTATTCGTACAAATGACATAAATATACTAAAAAATGATGCATAAGTTATGGAAAATGAAGGGTTGAGCAAGGGTAGTTAGGCCAAATGAGCCCAAAATGTTACCAAATTTGGGGCTCATCATCACCCCCCAGCTAAAATGATTGCTCATCCTTGAGCAACTAATCCAGCTCCTCGTCCTTCATTGCTTTCACTACCACCCTCACATCCCAGGCCTCTGAAGTGGTCTCCTCCTCACTGGCATGGAACCCAGCCTTCCTTTCCACCTCCTCCCACTGCTTTTTCTCTTCTTTTTCTGTGCTGCCTTCCACCAATCCTAACAACAGAGGTGGGCTTAGCTTGAGGCCAATCCAATTGGCTTGGAGGTTCTGTATGGATTTCTTGTAAAGGGGCACCCGTGCTAGAGCTTCCCTCATTCGAGTTGGAGTATGGTATTCTCTGATTTTAAGGCTGTGGGACAATGAGTTCCATCGGCAGGTGCAAGCGTGAACACAGTTGTCCCCTAATAGTCGCTCCATATCCTCGAAATGGGCTATGGCCTGTGCCTGCTGATCCATGTATTTCAATAAAGTTTGAGGGTTGGTGGCTAAGTGTTGGTGGGCCGTTATCAACGCAGTGGGATCCCCTGGCTCTGCTCTGATCAGTAGTGGCTCATGCAATTCTCGATCCATGACCTCCTTGACTTCTGCTGCCCTCTTCTCTTCATGGTTCAACCATGAGGCAAATGCCATCAATTGCATATCCCCTACAACTGTGTTGGGATCCCATGTAGTCATGTTAGGAAGGGCCAAATTATGGAGATAGAACTCCGAGAGTTTGGCCTTATCCTCTGATGAGCTGCTATTACATAATGCTGTGGACTGCTGCGGGTCTTGGAGTTGGGAGATACCCCTCTACACTAATGCGTTGATTTGAAATTGCAGACACTGGTCTCGTAGGTACAGGCCATAGGATTTGGCCGGCTGTCTGCATTGTATAGCATCCATGGCCCAACTGGCCATGCAAGCCAGTTGTGCCTATTTTTGCTGCAACTGCTGTTTGAGGGCTTGTATCTCAATTTGTGCTTGCAGTGCCCCTTCCTGTAGATGCGAGGTTGGCTCCCCAAGACCGACTTGCAGTCCTTCTATGCCTTGATGTTCTGCTGTAGTGTCCCCTGAGGATGTGCCCTTTTCCTTCTCCAGCTCCTGTAGCTGCAGTCTAAGTTTCTCGTTTTCTTCTTTTAGGAACAACCGCTGGCAGTTTGCCACGTGTTTAGCCATAGCTAATTCTTTTCGTGCCTCCTTGAGTTGTTCCTCCAAGGGGCCTATATCTGCCACACCTTTTGATTTGGCTATTTTCATCCACGTGTGGGTTCTCACCCTTTCTTCCTCCAATGCAAAGAAAAGTGGCACAGTGAATTTCTGTGGTATAATTTTTCCAGCTTCTAAGAAGTTATAACATGAGCTCAGACTTGGCTGAGGACTAGGCTTCGGAATATGCTCTTTCTCTTCTTCTCTTGGCGGCTCTACTTCGTCTTCCCTCGGTGGTGATGAGGGTGCTTCTCCCTCCATTCTCTCTGTCTCCTTAAGCCGGGCTAAGGTTTCCGGTAGAGCGGCCTCAGCATCTTGTAGCCGGCCTTGTGAAGCCAACCTGTCCATTCTTTCTTTCCACGTGGTTGTCTTCGGGCTCCCCTGCTCATAAGTGACTGATATTTTTGAGGGGGACCTCTCCGTGGGCGAAGTAGGGGCATCCTCTATAGTAATTGGGCTGCTGGATGGAGGCTGTGGCCTCCCTGTTTTGATTCTCACACTTCTCCGGGCTTTAAAATACAAAGGGATCTCCCTCTTTCGTTTTTCTTTCGGCTTAGGAGGTGTACTAAGGGCGGCCAGCACGGCGGCTGCCTCCCTTGCAAGAATTTCGGCTCTCTTTTCCTTTGGTTTTCCTTTCTCAGGGCTTCCTGTAGAAGGCCCTGTATCAGATGATTTCTGGCTTCCTGTAGAAGCCGGTTTTGGTTTTCCTGTAGAAACAGGTGGCACCGTTTTAGCTTGTTTGGCTGAGGGTGTTGTGCTTTTTGACTTTGCTGAAGCTGCTATCGAGGTGCCTTTACTGACGTGGACTGGCTCAGTCCTATCCACCCTACTTTGTAATCTTTTCTCTCTGGGCGTCAATATGGATTTATCACCCTTCTCTTCGGCAACCTTTTTCTCCTGTTTCCCTTTTTGCTCTTTCTTCGGTGCTTTGGTCGTGGGTTCTTGGCCTTTCCCTTTCTTCTCTGTGGGTACTGACTCCTCCTCGCTGCTGGAGGAACCAAGCTCTTCGGTCAACATTTTTGTATCGCCATCCTTAGTCAGATTTCGGAAGGCTTCCCACGAGAGAGGGACTTTGTATGTGTGGAGTGCATCCTCCACGAGGAGCTTAATGAGCCCATGATGAGCTACCTGGTCTGGTGTGCCCTCTCCTAACTTGGTGGCACATTCAGTCATAGACTGTAGTAGAAAGTAGGGAATACTTAGTTTGTTTTCTACAGGTAGGTCCATCTGATGCCTTAATTCTGTGAGTAGCCGGAAATGGTACCCATATACAATGCTGAACCGTCCTTCGCATGTGATGTATTTCATAATTTGGAGGCTGACCTCACTCCAAAGTGGCTGTAAGCTAGTTCTGCGAACCCCGTTCTTATCCTCTGAGAATTGCTCCTCCGGTGGGAAGAACTCCTTTTTAGCCTTTTGGCCTAATTTCCTCTCCTCCTTGTCCCACAGTACCCCCATTAGGAGCTCAGTGACCCGGCTGATGAACTGTGGGGTGAGTCTGAGACTCAAACCCTTGAAATTGACGGTGGCCAACGTTTTTGATTTTGGCTTCAGAGCTCGCAAGAACTCCTCTGCCACCTCATCATCATATCCTTGAAGTTTGTCGCAGAACGACATCCATCGCGCACGAGTGAACAGTTCTACCACCTCAGGGTTCTCCCTTAGTTTCTTTGAGTCGGTCGGTTCCTTTCTGATGAATCCACCCGGCATGGTGAAAACCTGCTATGTTAGCTGGAGGTGGCGGGTGCGTATCAAAAACTAGCCTTTTGGGACAGAGCGTAGAACTACGCCTCTGCCACGCACACAATTCGCGAAGACTATCTACAGATGAGCCTTAACAGGGCTTAATTACAAATCACATCCTGTAGAGAACCTCACATACACTTCGACGACAATTCATGCAAACGGAAGACAACACTTGCAATTTTTATGATCAGACTGTAGTTTTACGTTTTTGAGAATGTCGACTCCGCCACCCTCGAAACCAATTGCATGGGAGGAACAGGTTCAGGCTTACCTTTTCCAATTCACCACCTTTGACGTGAAGAGACCAATTTTCCTCGTGGCAGTGAGCTTCCTGTAGCGTAGCTTTCCTGTAGAAGCAGCGCACGGGTTCTGGAGAGCACGGCAGTGGTTCTGCGCCTTCTGTGCCGCTACCAGACGTTCGAACAAGCCGAAGACTTGGAGTAACGAGCTTCAGAGAAATTCGGACGCTCACTCGACTTCAAAACGGCTGATGATAAATGCGTGTGGTGGCGATCTAGCCGATAGATTTGAATCCCGGCGGAATTCGTGGCGCGGGGGTGAGCTGTCCCTGCCGGACCGTTGGACGACGTCACCTACTCATTCCACTGCGAGTTTCCCTGACTGCCGCATCATTCTCCGCAGATCTGCCGCCGTCATTTCTGTTAAAACGCCGCTTCTCCCCGACTGGACACTTCTCACGTGTCTATTCCCCGTTTTGCTTGCCACGACCGCCACTTTCCAAATCCGACTAGACCATCTGACTGATCGTCATGGCCAGTTGAATGGCCATTCGACTGCTCAACCCATTCATTCCCACACTTGCAAACATTTCATAATATGATTCATGTAATTTGACGAAAGAAAGGGCGAGGCACTTACCTGTGCGGCCGCGACATGATTTTCAGGTTTCAGGACGATGGTGACTAGATTTGCTCGCTGCTGCTATTTGCACAGGCCCGGGGGTCCTTCCTTTTCACAGACTGTTGATGGTTACGACGCTTATTACCTGACTGCGGGTGGTGCATGTGCCCGCTCTATGTGTTGCAGGCGTCGTGATGGTGTACACTCTAGCTGGCTGAACTGCTACGGGATTCCTGTAGGATGTCCTGTAGCAGTTTTTCCTCCTCGGGTGCATGCTGAACGGTGGAGACGGTGGCATCACGGTCATGATCGCAGGGCCCTCAGATGGCTTTGATAAGTATTGCATGGTATCTCTGCATCTTTTTCCATTTGAGAAGCGCTTCCTCTGATAATTCAATGGTCTGTTTTGACTGTGCAGGTATTTTCATTGCATGGCAACTGGGGTGGTAGAAGGAGGCGACAGCAGTGTGTGATGGATAAAATAGTAGCTTGCATGCCTCCATGCCGGACCTCGGTCGTTAGATCTCCCCACACAATTAGTTCTAGGCCGTCCAAAACTTCTACAGGAAGTTTCCTTTAGAAATACAAAACTTCCTGTAGAAAGTCTGTAGCTTCCTGTAGAAGACTAAACTGTGATCAAATCGTGCCCAGACCTTGGGGAAGATGAGTGTTTTCGGAGGGGGTGCTGGTGAGGTCACCTGGTAGCGTAATAAGGACCCTTGTCTTTGAGTTGAGGAACCTCTTTTCCTTCATAGAATACCTGCAACCTGCATGCATTGCCAAATTGTGAATTTGCTGTCCCTGTTTTTTTGTTTTCCATTTTTTTTTTTTTTTTGAAAGACAGCAGGGGTGCCTCCATGAGGTTTTCACCCTTACCATCTGCCTTGAGCGCCTCAGAGAGGTTTTCACTCAAGGGTCTTTTTCAAACCTTTTTTTTTTTTTGAAAGACAACAGGGGCGCCTCAATGAGGTTTTCACCCCTACCATCTGCCTTGGGAGCCTCAGAAAGGTTTTCACCCAAGGATCTTTATTATTTTTTTTTTTTAAGATCTTCAGGGTATGCCCAAAACAGAGGCAGAACCCGTCTCGATGACCAGCACTGATTTTTCCACAGTTTTGATGAATTCTTGTCTTGGCAGAGGCTTTCTGTAGATCTTCAACCGATGCCCATTAACAAGCATAGGGATGGCCTCTTCATCAATGGTCCGAATAAGAACAGATCCATTGTCATTACATTTTTCCACTGCATATGGTCCCAGCCATCTGGTTCTCAGCGTCCCCTTGAAATCTTTATGCCTAGAATCATACAACAGTGCCCAATCTCCCGGCTGAAATTGCTTGTCATTGAGGTGTTGGTCATGCCACACCTTCCTCTGAAGTTGAACCACTTCTGAGTGAAGAAGGGCCTGCATTCTGTGCTCGTCCAATCCATTCAGCTGCAATAACCTTTCTTGTTGGGCATGGCTGAGATCCAGGTCTAGCTGAGCTGCCATCCTCAAAGTGTTGTACTCGAATTCAATTGACAACAGAGCTCTCTTCCCATAGACCAGCTCATAAGGTGTGAAGCCGGTTGTGGTCTTCCAAGTGGTGTTGTAAGCCCATGTGGCCTCAACCAGGCGATCTGCCCAATCTTTTCTACTGCTGCTCACCACCTTAGTCAAGATCCCTTCCAATGCTCTATTGGTGACTTCCACCTGCCCATTTGCTTGAGGATGATAAGTCCTATGCTTGATTTTGTGATGAGCTAGCAGGTCTTCAATTAAGTTGGAGGTGAACTGGCTTCCTTGATCGGTGACTAGCTCTCTTGGGTAGCCAAATTTGTAGAAGATATTTTCTCTTAAGAACTCGGCCACCTTTTCTTCTGTCGCTGCTTTGATTGCCTTGGTTTCTGCCCACTTTGTCAGGCAGTCTGTGCACACAATGATGTAAGACCTCTGCCTCAAAGGAGGATTGATCAGACCCACAAAATCCATACCCCACTTCTCAAATGGCTTAAGAGTCACTTGAGGTTGGAGAGGCATTTCGTCCCTTGGAGTCGGTTTCCCCATCCTTTGGCATCGGTCACATTGGCTGATATACCTTCTGACATCTTGATGAAGCGTGGGCCAATAGTAGCCTGCCTGCAGGATTTTGAAGGCAGTCCTCTTTGCTGCAAAATGTCCTCCACAAGGCCCGTCATGACAGGTGAGGAGGATATCAAAGACTTCCTCCTCCCTTACACAACGCCTTAAGATCTGATCAGGGCCAAGCTTGAACAGGTTGCCCTCGATCCAAGTGAATGAGGCACTCTTTCTGACGATTCTGCTCTTTTCTCTTGAGGATAAGTGCGGAGGGAACTGTGCTAAAACAAGGTAGTTTGCTATATCAGCAAACCATGGAGAGAGTACTGAAATAGCAAACAGATGTTCATCGGGCATCTGGTCATCCACTGTTCCATCCTCACCTGCAGGTAAATCCAATCTAGACAAGAAGTCAGCAACAACATTCTCTTTACCTGGTTTGTCAACGATAGTCAAGTCAAACTGCTGCAACAAAAGTAACCATCTAATAATACGAGCATTCACATCTGGTTTATTCATTAAATATCTAATTGCAGCATGATCAGTATGTACAAATGTTTGATAGCCAGTGATATAATGTCGGAACTTGTTCAGTGCATGGACCACGGCCAAGAATTCTTTCTCAATTACAGTGTAATTCAGTTCTGCCTTGGATAAGTTTTTGCTGACAAAATAGATGGCATATGGAAGTTTTTGTTCAACTTTTCCTAAGGCTGCCCCTATGGCTTTGTTTGAGGCATTAGTGTGGATGTGGAAAGGTAGGGCCCAGTTTGGACCTCTCAAGATTGGGGCAGACACCAACTTGTCCTTTAATTCATTCAGAGCCTTCTGACAATTGTCAGTCCATTTAAACTCAACATCCTTTGCCAAGAAGCTAAACAATGGCGAGGCTAGCTTGCTGAAGTCTTTAATGAATCTCCTATAGTACCCCGCTAATCCTAAGAAACTTCGAACATCTCTTACCTTCTGAGGGGGTGGAACCTTTTTGATGAGAGCAATTTTGTTAGGATCCACTTGTAACCCTTGGCAAGAAATGGTATGGCCTAGCACGGTCCCTTCAGTCATCAAGAATTCACACTTTTCAGGACTAAGGGACAGGTTCATCTCAATGCACTTGGTTAGGACTTTTCCCAGATTGGACAATGCTTCCTGGAAGTTGGACCCATAAGGCGTGAAGTCATCCATATAGATTTCCACCGAATCATGGACCAGCTCAGAAAAGATGCTCAATACGGCTCTCTGGAAGGTGGCAGGAGCATTGCATAGTCCAAAGGGAAGAACTCGGTAAGCAAAGGTACCCCAAGGACAAGTGAAGGTGGTCTTATCTTGGTCTTCCGGGCTGATTTGGATCTGGTTATACCCGCTAAACCCATCCAGGAAAGAGAAAAACTTCTTTCCTGCCAGTCCATCCAACACTTGATCTATGAAAGGTAGAGGAAAATGGTCTTTCTTGGTGGCCTTGTTCAGTTCTCGGTAGTCCACACAGATTCTCCACTTCCCGTTTTTCTTGGGAACCAACACCAAAGGGGACACCCATTCGCTATCCGAGATGGGGTAAATGAATCCGACATCCAACAGTTTTTGTAATTCCTCCTTAACGATGTCCTTAAGGGCTGGATTCATTCTCCTTTGGGGTTGCCTAACCGGTTTACAGTCTTCTTTGATGTAGATGTGATGGGTACAGACCGAAGGATGGACTCCTTTCATCTCCTTATAGCTCCAAGCAAAAGCATCTAGATGACTGGCCAACAGACTACACAGCTCCTTTTCCTGGGACGGAGATAGGGAGGAGCTGATCTTTAACGTTCTCTTAGGACCAAACTCCACATTTTTGACTCTGGGAGTGAAAGGGTCGGTCACACAAAAGTCCACTAAGGTGCTGGCTTGGGCATCCTCCACCAATTCCTCTAAGGACAATGCACTGGGAGGTGGAGTCTGGATCAAGGTCTCAATCAAATCATCCTCGGTTGGGAGGCCTCCCCTAGTGGTGTCTAGGGTGCACAAAGGTGCTGAGTACACCTCATCCTCTTCCCCTACCTCCAACCAAAGTGGTAAGTCATGCTCTAATGAGGGTTGGGCAGGAGGGTACAGGACTAGCTGCTTGGACATAGGACCATTTTTGATCGTCATGTTTCCTGCACGGCAGCTTATGTAAGCATCTGCAGTGGCTAACCAAGGCCTTCCCAAAATAAGAGGGTATCCGGTAAGCTTTGCCTTTGGTTGCAGAACCAAGAAATCTGCAGGCTACTCCCAAGAGTCAACCGAGACCAAGACATCCTCTACGATCCCTTAGGGAGTCACAGTGGAGCGATCTGCTAGTTGTAGGACTGTCGAGGTCTTTCTCAGGGAACCCTGAAGGTTGAGTTTGAGCATGGTATCTCTGGTCATCACATTAATGGCAGCCCCTAGATCAATCAATATGTGAGGTATGATGGTGCCATTGATGTGTACATCCACTACAGGACTCCCAGGATCCAAATACTTTGGGCAGATGACTTGTCCCAACATAAGATCAGACAGTTGTCCTATGACATTGATGGTTGAAGCATCTCTTTTTCCCCTGCTTGGATGTCTGAAACACTTTTCCTTAACCAGTTTGTTGTATATCGGTACATCTTTGATGGCTTGGAGAAGTGGTATTTTCACACACAACTGTTTGAGCTCTCCCAGAAGCTCATCCTCCTCTGGGTTGGGTTGTGTGGTGGCTGTTAGTCTCTCAGGAAAGGGTGGAATGGCCTTTGGTTCACTTTCCTGTTTATCTTCCTCGTCCTCTAGGGGAGGAGGTTGGCGATCCAGAAGAGTCTTTCCAGATCGCAGATTGATCTCCTCGATCTCCACAACATAGGTAGGGCATGATGTTTCCCCAGTATATACGTGCTGGGCCTGTTTGTTGTTGGGGTTCGGGTTCGGTTGAGAAGGCATTTGGGGCTGCCTTGGAGGAGCAGGAGGTAATGGTTGTGGTTGAGCTGGTGGTGGAGGCAAAATGGCGGGAGGAGTATTGTACTGGGGCCTCCACCCCGGTTGAGGTGCATTCCACTGAGGCTGTGGCTGGGCATGTGAGTGAAACGAAGGAGTAGTGGGCTGAGTATGGTACTGAGGTGGGTAAGACCATGGAGGAGGTATAGACTAGGAAGGATGAACAGGGGGTCCCCAGGAAGGCATAGGAGCAGATTGGTTGGGGCTGTAATAGGTTTGGGGTGTCCCTTGCATCCCCTGTTGGTAAGGTCTAGGTCCATGTGGCCTCCTTTGGTTGAGGAAATAGAAAGGTTCAGTGGGCGCTTCTGTCCCTTGATACATGGCTTTAAGCCCAGGTAAGGTTGGACATTGGTTTGTGGGGTGGTCCTCCTCACAGACAAAGCATACCTCAACCGAATGTAATGGGCACTCGTTTTTAGGGTGTTTCCTTGTACACCTAGGGCAGAAAATAGCCAAAGCCCTCTCAGCTTCCTCTTTCTTCTGCTGGATTCGGATTGTATCAAGTTGCATGGCGATGGTCTGCCTCACCTCACTCTTGAGATCCTCTAATTGATTTGCAAACTCATGTTTGGAGAAAAGAATACCAGCTGAGAGGATGTTTCCTCTACCTCTTTTCCGGGCTGCCCTAGAGTGGTTTCTAAACACAGTCTTTATGTCCTCATAAGGCAGTTGGTAAATATCTCCTCCAGCTAGCATGTGAAGGGTATCTAAGAGGTCTTCCGGGACTCCTCGGAGCAGGACCAACTTAAGAGATTCAGGGTCAAGTGTGCACCTGGCCCGCTTATAGCTAAGCTGGAACGTTTCCTCGTAATCCTCTAAAGACTCATCATTCCCCATGGTCATCCGAAAGATTTCTCCCTTAGTTTCCTTAGACCTACAGTAGTCCCGGTATTTGGTATTGAAAGCTTGCTACATCTGGGCCCAAGTGGTGATACTATTCCCAGGTAAGCCCATGAACCAGCGTAATGCTGCATCTTTGAGGGTAGAGGGGAAGAGTTTCAGTTTCTGCTCATCTTCAGTATAGTCATAGGTTCGACAAAGGACAACAAAATCAAATAGGAAGGTATCAGGGTCTTCAGTAGTCAGTCCATGGAAGTGAGGTAAAGCGGAGGGGCTGATGTTCTTCATTTTCATGTCCCCATTGGTCTATCGGATGGGGAAGGCACCCTCAATTCTCTCATCTTCTCCCCTATTGTCAGCCATAGCTTCAGATGGAGTGGTCTCTAACTCTTCTTCTGCTATAGGATCTTTGTATATCTCAGGAGGTTCACCTATAGGTTTTTCTGGATCACTGTCACCAAAGAAGAGAGAAGGGTGACTTAGTGATGTGGTGGGGGTGTTGGGTAAGAATTTCCCTGTTTTATCTCGGTTTCTACGAGGCATGAAATGAAAAGACTTCTGAGTGCTTTTGTTTTTTCCTGGTACCTGCAAAACTAAAACAGATTGAACTGCAACTAACTATCTTGCTGAAATGGAAATGAGGAATTGAAATGAAAGCATGAAAGAACTTAATCTATTTTGCTCAAATGAAATTGCAGAATTGAAATGCTAAGCTACGCTTGCAGAATTGAAATGCTAATCTACGCTTGCAGAAATGAAATTGCGAAATTGAAATGCTAATCTATGAAAGCAGGAAATGTCTATGCTACTTTTGCAGAATGGAAATGAAATAAACTACTTAGCAGAAGGCGAGAGTAGGAAAATAGAAGAAAAGCAACAATTACTAATACTCTGACGCTTCCCCGGCAACGGCGCCAAAAAGATGGTGGGCTCTAGTATTGTAGCAATAATGCTACAACTCCTGGAGCTTCCTTCTCTAATTTTATCAACTCGATAGTTCGTAACAAACTTGGAAGTGACGGTGCTGTATGCATAAGTACTAGCTTTTGCCGCAGCTGTCACTTGGTCAGCTGGCACAAGTCCGCTAGGGCTCAAGCCAACTTCTATGAGCTCTTAGAAGAAGCTTTTTAACCGATGAACGAAAGCTAACTCAAAGGAAATTAACCTACTGCAGAAAGGAACTGAAAGCCAACAAGAAACACAAACCCTAGCAAACCCTAATTCTACCAGCTAGTCCTACTGATGCAAAGATGGGAATGCAAACTACTGGAAGAGATGCCATTATTTCTAGGAAGGTGAGATGCATGTGTCTAGACTACTTTGATCTGAAGATAACATATTTTTGTATTTTTGTTCAAGTTGTTGGAATTATTATGCATGTGCTTCTAACTGGATCTTTACTGTGCAGAGGTAGATCAAGGGGGAAATGCTTGGAAGAGGTCAGGAAGGCTCAGAGAGGGTCTAAGGAGTCCCTAACATCCTTTCAGAGAGTTTCACAAAGTTTGGATGCCAAGCAACCGTGTTTATGAGCTTCTACAGGAAGTCTGCAGGGGTTCTACAGGATGTTCAAAATTTCTACAGGAAGTTCAGTAATTCCTACAGGATGTTCTATAATCGGATTTTAAGGTGATGGGTGAGTGGAAGAGGCTGCATGGATGGATAGGGAGGTAGGGGAGGAGTTTGTAGTGACTCAGTGACAGAGAGATGAGATGACGAGGGGGTGTGCTAAGCTAGGTTGTCTTGAAGAGGGTAGAAGGAATGGAAGGCCGAAGAAGGTAGAATAACGAGGGTAATAGAATAGTTGAGAGACAAGGGGTCTAATTGGGAGATGAGTAGTTGGCCTGGGCACGGCTTGGAAGGACAAGAGAGTGAGGGAATAGCGCTGCACAGTGTAAACGTAACAAATCACCCACGCCCTGCACATAACCGAAATGTTATTAACCTATTCTAACTGTTTAATAAAATCAGTGAACAACAATGTTGTTTCTAAGGAGAATCATGCATGGTACTGAAACAAAGAAACATTCCAAGAGATCTGAATGCATGGACACTTCTACAAACAAAAACACTGCATCAAAGATTGC
Organism: Pinus tabuliformis; assembly: GCA_031772625.1. Taxonomy (NCBI): domain Eukaryota; kingdom Viridiplantae; phylum Streptophyta; class Pinopsida; order Pinales; family Pinaceae; genus Pinus; species Pinus tabuliformis. The sequence continues at coordinate 471,226,371 of CM062816.1, read as the reverse complement.
ATGGACACATAAACCAATGTTTTTGGTGGGTAGCACTGTCTACAATTCCAGCCCCTAGAAAGAGGTGAAAATGAGTGTGCAGTCAACCTTTTTCTGGAACTTTTATCAACTCCAATCTATTCACTCCATTCTAAACTGCTGAAGCAACTCTGTCTCATACAATTAACCTACTTAACCACACCAAGAAATCTAACTCAACAAACTGCGTTTCCAAATGCATGTAAAGGAAAAGAAATACAATGCTGAAAGAAAGATAACAATACAAATGAAGGAGGCCTTAGGCTCTCAGGTTGGGCCCAACCCCGAGAGCTATGGCTCCTTTAAGAACTCAGAACTGAACTCAAATCTGCCTACTTTCCATTAAAAGATAATAATCATAAGTCTAATAACATGCCAATAATGGCTACAAAAGAGCAAAACAGAGCTAGCAGTTCGAAATCCATAATGTGCAACAAGGTTTCAAAAGTCCTCTTCAAAGGCTAAAGCGTCATCATTTATACATTACGAGGCCCCAAGCTGGCCTCCTAAATCAGTGGGATTTGGCTGACCAAACTAGGAGTGAACTGCTGCTTCCTCAAAATCCGTTTCGCTGCCTTCTAACTCGGTGGTGGTGGCTGTCAGAGCTCGGAGTTTGGGGTGAAGATCACGAGGAAGGCCATTCAATGCTGTGGACAACCTTCCTACAAAATCTCAATCCCATCTTGGCTGTCCCCTAGCCCACATCTGCGTGGTTTTGCTCCATTAAATGTCAAAAAACCTGAAATAAGCACGTGTTAGCCACCTAGGAATAGTGACTTCCCTTATTCGTACAAATGACATAAATATACTAAAAAATGATGCATAAGTTATGAAAAATGAAGGGTTGAGCAAGGGTAGTTAGGCCAAATGAGCCCAAAATGTTACCAAATTTGGGGCTCATCAAGAGGATGGAAGACTACACGCAGGAATTTGTGGTAGCGTGGAGAGTGAGCAATGCGTGAGAAATCGATGGAAAACCATTGAGATGCTTGTGTGACAGGAGTAGCGTGGGCAATTTGACGGCTGGAGAAGAATGAGTAGATCGATAGAAACTTAAGGCGTTTTCCTTTGGCAGATTTGCTTCCAGGTGATGAGGAATGCAAGATTGGAGTTAGAAGGTTTATGCAGCGCAGGAATGGGTATACAACAACGAATGAGGGTTTTAGATTTTGTTTTTGTAGGCTTTGTACATATGTATATATTTGCAGCTGCAAGTTTGAATGAGCGTGGAGATGGATGGAGCTGCGGCAAAAGGGAAATGGCAGATATAGCAGTCCAAAAAAAATAAATTCTGAAGTCTGCTAGAATAGAGAAAACGCAGCCGGAGGGAAGACACACAGAAAAATGAAGAGGTGCAGTGATTCCCTTGCAGCGTACAGGCTGTGTTAGAAATTGACGGGGAGCACATAAAAATAAACTTCCTGCAAATAATGAAACCCCAGATTTGAAAACAATTGATATTTGAAACCCTTGGACAGCAAAATAGCTTAGACAGACCTTTGGAAAACTTCAGAGAACCCTGCAACCTGTAATGGAAGACAAGCACCCAGAGAATATATGCAAATTTTAAAACTAAAACCCTGCAAACTGGTCCAAATTACAAAATTATAGCTCTATAACAGCCAGATTTGTCAGTTATCATCAAATATATTTTCAGAACTTCAGATTTCCTATGAAATGCTTTAGAAATCTCTTATGCAATTCAGAAAACAAACTTAAATAATGAACCCAGGATCGAAACTGGCTGGGCTGTACAAGAAAATGCTTGTGGGAGTTGGCTGATTCAGCTGAGAATTTCCCCAAATGCCCACTGATCTTCTTCAATAAGGGTTTCTTACACAGCTCACTTCAACCATCAATTAAGAGAGAAAAAACAGTACTAGATCTCAAATGCAATGGAGATACCTGCCATTACTTCAGAAATTCTAATACCATTCAAACCCTAGCAAGTGAACAAGGTACCTATGTTCAACAATACTCTACAATAAGCTGTTACTAATGGCTGAAAATCAAAATATGCAGAAAATAAAATAGCTCACAGCACTTCAAGAGAGTAACACCAGCAAGATTTCAACCCCAAAGTCTTTCTTTATTAGCACCAGAAAAAGTTTACAAGAGAGCTTTCTTCAGCACAAGACTCACAGATCGAATGATCTCAAATGACCCCTAGCACCCTATTTAAAGGAAAAATTCCAACAACTAGTTCGAGTGATCCACGTCAAAATGATCTAGACTGTCGATGAGGATCAAGATATCTCTTAATCTCATCCGTCGAATTTTTAATGCATTAAAAAATTGAAATTCTGCATTTATTTACTCAAAATATTATTATTTTATTATTTTTAAGTTTTTATTCTATTTTTTAATTTATTTTATAAGTTTTAATTTATTTTTAAAATTTTTCATTTATTATTATTATTATTATTTTTTATTTTTTTATTTTTTAATTTATTTTTAAATGGGTCATAGAACTTAGCCTATGGAAAAAATGACCTAGGACCTAGGACTTAGGACAGGGGATTAGAACATTTTCTAACCCTCAAGACACTTTATATCATGACTTTTACAATTTTACATCTCAAGGGGGGAAAACCCATTTGACATTGACTCTCATAAACCATCCAGTTCTGCGACACAACTATAATCTAGTAGATTAACACACTAGGATTCTCCTAAGATTCTAATGAGAAAATCCATTTCGGCTTTGGGGTTAGGCTAAAGGAAAACTCTGCCGATCATGGATCGGTGAGACATAAAACCTTCCGGAACGTAGATTATCACTAGAAAATTAGGTCCACCTAGGCAATTTACATACATGACTCATATCTGCTAAGATTATTTACAATTTATATATGCAGACTGGGTTTACAACATAATATGATCAAGTCGATGATGACTGTCGAATGGCACGGACATGTTGATCAAGCGCTATCCCTTTTTGCAAAGAAAAGGGGGTGTACTGCTATGGGTAGTTGACACGTAGTGGTCAACATCTGGCTATACTTGGGGACACGTTGCTGCACTGTAGGAATGTGAAAATCCAGAATCTGCATCCACGCAACACACAACAGAAATAAGTAGCGTCCATTCAAACATCATCATATAACATTTAAGCACATAAAAGATAGAAGCTCTTTAAATATCTAGCAACATGAAAAGTAAATCTAATCCTAAAACAGAAATGAAATGTTGAAATGACAAGGAGTAGGGATAGAAATACAATACAAAGTATTCCCTATGGCATTAGATATCATCCTTGAAGAACAACTTGAGCATTTGGCCATTCGCAGGTAGATCAAGTGGTTTGCCATCCAATCTGCTCAAGTGGAATGAGTTTGGTCCAGCTATATCTCGAATGATGTACGGTCCCAGCCACAAACTGTCGAACTTCTTATGTTCTCCTGGTTTTTCATTTTTGCGGTCCCAAAGCAGTACCATATCGCCCACCTGCAAAGATCTAGATTGATCGAATTTATCAAAGCTTTTCTTAATGTTAGATTGATTTTTACATATAGCATCAAAAGCTGTCCTACGAGCTTCATCTAACTCCACGATCTGAACAACATCTTTATTAGTAGAGAAATTCTGAAGGAGCTGATAAGTTGGCAATTTCAAGTGCACAGGTAAAGTTACATCCAAGCCATAAATTAATTCAAAGGGAGATTTACCAGTAGCTTTCTTCTTAGTGATTCTATCTGCCCATAAAGCATACTTGATTTTGCTATCCCATGATCTCTTATTATCTCCTACTATCTTCTTGATAATGGTTATGAGATTCTTGTTACTTGATTCAGCCAGACCATTACCCTGAGGATAGTATTTTGACGAATGAGATAAGACAATGCCATACTTGAAACAAAAAGATGAAAACTCTGAGGAACTAAAAGCTTCGTCATTATCAGTAGTGATCTTAGCAGGGACACCAAATCTAGTAATGATATTATTTTCAATGAAATCCATAATGACCTTTTAAGTGGCATTCTTAGCAGGAATGGCTTCGACCCATTTAGTGAAATAATCCGTAGCGAAATAATCCATAGCAGTCAGAATCCATGAGTAGCCATTGCTAGAATTTTCATGGAACTTCCCTATGAAGTCCAGACCCCAATGCTGAAAAGGTGCCTCTACAATGACAGGTTGTAGAGGCAGGGTAGCAAGCTTTTGTTTCCCAGTGAATAGTTGACAGGCTTGACAAGCTCTAACAAACTTGTGCACATCAAAAAAAATTGATGGCCAATAATAACCAGCTCTCGGGATTTTGTGGGCGGTAGTTCTAGCAGCATAATGACCACCACAAAATCCTTAATGAAACTCAGAGATTAATTTCTTGGACTCAACGTCATCAACACACCTAAGCACTACGCCCTCAGGATTTCTCCACCCAAGGCCATCCTTCATGAGGCAATACTTAGTGGCTTTTAGTCTAAGAGCCCTTCTCTTATGAGCAACTAAATGGTTAGGACATGCAAGATTCATCAAGTAATAAACTATGTCCTTGTACCACTCATGCTCTCCTAATCTTTGCAACTCAGGCGAAGATAGATTGCTAAGACAAAATAAACCAAGAGTCTTTTCGTTACCTTTAGTCAACATTTGAGCCAAACCTTGGCCTTTGACTAGCTTGGTGGGTCTGATCTCCAAATCATATTCTTGTATTTTAGTAACCCACCTAGCACGAGTCCCTAAGCAATCGGTTTGAGTTAATATATCTTTAACAGCAGAATGTGGGACGAAAGCAATGATTTTAGAATAACCCACATAAGTTTTGAAGTGCTTAAGAGACTTGACCAAGGCATAAGCCTGCTTTTCCATGGTATTGTACTTCAATTCAGAATTTTGAAGTGCCCTACTCATGAAAGCAATAGGCTGCTCGTGACCATATTTATTCTTTTGTAGCAGGACACCAGCAATGGTATCTTCGGAAGCGAAAGAAAAAATCATGAAATCCTTGGAATAATCGGGACTAACTAAGACAGGAGCTTTTGCAATAGCACATTTGATTTCTTGGAAAGCCTTTTTGTTGTCTTCTTGCCAAACAAATTTTGCATCTTTCTTTAGAAGACTTTGAATAGGCTTAGCTATTTCTGCGTAATTTGGAATAAACCTTCAAATAAAATTTATCTTTCCAAGGAAAGACTGAAGGGATTTAAGATTATGAGGGAGAGGAATCTTTTGGATTGCTTCAATTCTTTCAGGATCAATCTTGATTCCTTCCTTAAATGATATGGCCAAGTAATTTCCCCTCTGTTACTAAAAACAGGCTTAGCTGGATTCAAAGAAATCCCGTATTCTCTACATCTATCGAAAACCTGCCTAAGATGATTTACATGACTGATACCATCTTTAGAGAAAACAGTAAGATCATCTTGGTAAATTTCAATAAATTTCCCGATCAACCCTTTGAAGGCATACTCCATAGCCCTTTGGAATGTAGCCCCAGCGTTTGTTAACCTAAACGACATTCTTATGTATTCAAAGGTACCCCATGGTGTGGTGAATGTGGTTTTATGACAATCTTCCTATTTGACCCATACCTGATTGTACCCAGAAAAGCCATCGAGCAACGACATCATTCCAGAACCGGTTACTCTTTGCAACAAAGTCTCCATGTTTGGCAAAGGGTAATTATCTTTCTTGCATGTTAGGATATTCCGACACATAGGATATAGTTAAGTTCAACTTGGTCTAGTGTAGAGTTAGGTATAGAGTTAGGTAAAGTGTGTTTCTTTACCGTTGTACATTTTGTAACTTACAATCCGACGGTCACGATATGTAGTGATCCGACGGTTCATTCTCTCCTCGGTATTACCGACACTTGATCCGTGGCTTGACACCCGATTGGTCCATGAGTTCTATTTAAAGCGCATGGAGGGTCATTGTTCGGGTAATCCGTGCATGAGAGAAGCTTATGTAAATTTTCATTTTTTGATTAATAAATTGCCTGTAGTAGCCACGTTGGCGCAGGCCGTGGACTGTTTCCCTCTTTGAGGGTTTTAACCACGTCAAAAATACTGGTGTATCGATCTGTGATCTGGTTGTGAGCGGTGTCCTTTTGGTGTTCTTTCTGAGGAACTTACCTTGTAAATTCCTACATGGTATCAGAGCTATTTGAGGGCCGCGTCCGTTGGTGATCCAAATCTGAAGCCGGTAGAACTGCATGCGGCTGTCGTTTCCTAGATCTGCTGTTTCTGACTGCTTTCGGGCCGAGAGGACTGCTCTATTGCGTTCGGAGCATCTGTTCCAGTGAAGAACCCCTTTCGTTTCACGCGAAAAGGTTTCCGGTAGCCCTAGCTGCGTCATTTTTTCAGATCGGGAGTTATACAGTGTTTTTGCAGTTTACTGTTATTTTCTCTTTGCTTATTTCGGTTTCGGTTTATTTAGCCCTTTTTTTTAACCGGACCTATACCTTTCATCTCTGCGTATGCTCTTTGCCCTGCGACTCTGTGCGATCTGGGCAAATCAGAAACAGAAAGGAAGGATTTTTCTCATACGTATGCTCTTTTCCCTGCACCTTAGTGTGATCTCGGAAAATCAGAAACATTGAGAAAAATATTTAGTTTTTCGGCTAAAGCTAACTTTGAGTTTTTTTAAAAAATATCTAGTTTTTTGGCTAAAGTTAACTTCGAGCCGCAAGGTTCGTTTTTCTTTGCATATTCGTGTTGGGTTTTGTGTTTTGTAGGGAAAAAGAGCTTTCTCAAGGCAAGCACGCAAACCAAGGCCCCCCCCCCTCTCTCTCTCTCAAATTTTTTGTATAGATCAATTGGTTCAAAGCTATTTAAAGAGAGTAGAGGTCTTGGGTTCAAGTCTCCATTTTGTGGGGGCGGATTTTTTCATTCCCGCACATTCGCGCACTTTGCCAGCAACTTCAACAATTTTTTTTTCAAAAAGCCATAACTTCTTCATCCGGAAGCCTTTTTCAGAGCCGTTTTTTTTAAAACAACCTAATTTTTCGAGATCTATCCATTGGAACACTTACTTTCAGCATTTTCAGCTTCAGTTTTTAAAAAAAAAATGGAAAGTCCATGCCAAGTCATTCTTGACAGCACTAACTATTTTCAATGGATAGCCTACATGGAAGATTTACTTAGAAGTAAAGGTCTCTACAGAATAGCCACAGACCAAGAGAAGAAACCAAAAGATGAAGACAAGGCTGCAAAATGGGAAAATAGACAAGATCAAGCACGTGGTTTGATAGGGATGTTTATTTCTCCTGATCTTAGATTCCATATTGCAGAACTTGAGACTCCTCATGAAGCATTGGAAAAAATCGCTAAAGTTTTTGGGATTAAAAATGAAATTAGAGCCCATCAACTTGAAAATGAGTTGCTTACTTTGGATCCTAATAATTTTTCTTGCATTGAAGATTTCTTGTCCAAATTCAAGACCCTTAGATATCTCTTGGAAGGTGTTAAGGTTAAGAAAGAAGATGGTAACCTTATTTATTCCATCCTTACTAAGTTGGGACCGGCCTACTCTGTATTGTTTCCACTTTCCATTCTACAAGGGAAGCTTTCATTTGTCAAGGAAAAGACTACAAGGCCCCTTCCTTTGACTCCTTTTGTGATTCCTTAATAAGAGAACAAGAAAAACTCTTACACCTTGGTCTTCTTAATCTTGGAAACTCTTCCACGAAAGCGTTAGCCGCCCAGCAGCAACCAAATTCAAAGAATCCTAAGAAGTCATATCCTCAAAAGAATGGTCCTAAACCAACTCAGCCTCAAAATGAAAGATCATTTCAGCAAAATGATAAGACCAATAAAAACAAATGGAAGAAGACTGATAGACATTGTAACTTTTGTAATCGAGATGGCCACTTAGAATCTAAATGCTTTAAGAAGATGGAAGCCTTGGAAGCCGAAATGAAGAAACATAACATCCATGTGGAGCATACTTCAACTTCAACTTCCGGAATGGCACTTTCTGCATGTCGTTGTCAATCATCTCAGTCTAGTTATGCATTAAATGTATTTTCTTCTTCTCCTTCTCATGAGTGGCTCATTGATTCTGGAGCCTCTTATCACATGGCCAAAAACCAAGCCATGTTTTCTTCTTTAAATGATTGTAACACCAAAAATATATATGTTGGTGATGATAGATCTCTTAATGTTGTAGGGACTGGAACTGTTCATCTAGACAATGGTCAGTTTAATGATGTATTATGTGTTCCAACCTTATCCTGCAACCTTCTATCTGTATATCAGATAACTCATTCAGGTGAAGGTAAAATTGTTGAATTTTCACCTCATGATGTTGTAATCAAGGATCTAAGAGATCCTAAACAGATTCTAGCTACTGGTATTGCTGATGATTCCACAAGGTTGTATAAGTTTCACAACTTTGGGTCATCCAATCTTCCCTCAGTATTTGTTGCTCATAATGATGAAGTGAGCAAACTTTGGCATGAGCGATTTGGTCACTTAAACTATCGCTCCCTTCAGCATCTATGTAAAGAAAATATGGTGACAGGTCTTCCTATGGTATCTTGCAGAGATGGTGTTTGTTCCGGATGTGTACTCGGAAAACATCATCGGGAAAGTTTTGACAAACGTGCCTCTTGGCATGCCTCAGCCCCTTTACAGCTTGTGCACAGTGATTTATGTGGTCCACTTCCTGTTGCTTCATTCTCTGGCTGCAAGTATTTCTTAACTTTCATTGATGATTTCTCCAGACGCACTTGGGTATACTTCTTAAAACTCAAGAGCGAAGTATTTAACACATTTTTGGCCTTCAAAGCCTTTGTTGAAAAACAATCTGGACATCAAATTCTTAAGCTAAGAACTGATAATGGTGGAGAATATGTCAAAAACACATTCATCAACTTTTGCACCGAAAATGGAATTCAAATGCAACATACTGTTCCATACACTCCACAACAAAATGGTGTAGCTGAAAGGAAAAATCGCACCTTAAAGGAAATGGCTAATTGTATGCTGCAATCTAAAGGACTCAGTCTTAGTTTTTGGGCCGAAGCAATTAATTGTGCAAATTATATAATCAATCGCACTCCTACTAAGGTTCTAGAGAATATCACTCCAGAAGAAGCTTGGAGTTCCATTAAACCAGATGTAAGTCACTTTCGTGTTTTTGGAAGTGAAGCATGGGCCCATATTCCAGATGAAAAGCATAAAGCTTTAGAACCTAAGAGTGAGAAATGTACTTTTGTTGGATATTCTGAAGATGTAAAAGGTTATAGACTTATTCCATTTAAGTCCAAAAATGTTATCATTAGAAAAGATGTAAAATTTGATTAAAATAAATCGGCCTGCGAGCCTAGTCCGGCGGATGTGCCACCTCTTCCTATCTCTTCTACTTTTGAAAACATTTCTTCTTCAGATGATGAAAGTGAGGATGACAATCCTCCCCCACCTTCTCAGGATCCTCAACTTCCAAGATGGGTCCGTGCTACTCGGGATGCAGCAGGTGATCCTACAGATCAGCGACGTACACGTTCTCAGTTTGAAAGAGCCTCTTCTTTACTGGCTCAAGCTCCAGTAAATCATGATCCTGACACTTTTGCAGAAGCTTCAGGCCATCCACATTGGGAAGCAGCTATGAATGAAGAATATCATTCATTGTTGACAAATGATACATGGGATCTTGTTCCTCTACCAAAGGGACGCAAACTTGTTAGATGTAAATGGGTTTACAGAACCAAGTATGGACCAGATGGGAAAGTTGATAAACATAAAGCTCGTCTTGTTGCTAAGGGCTTTTCACAGGTTGAAGGCATTGACTACACTGAAACCTTCTCCCCTGTTGCCAAAATGAACTCTATCCGCCTTGTTCTTTCCCTTGCTGCCTCTTTAAAATGGGAAGTCCATCAGATGGATGTTAAATCTGCCTTCTTGCATGGGGACTTGCATGAAGAAATCTATATGTAACAACCCATTGGCTTCATCCAAACAGACTACAGCCTTGTTTGTCGACTTAAGAAATCTCTTTATGGTCTCAAGCAAGCTCCTCGGGCTTGGTATGCTAAAATGGATAGTTTTCTTTTAGAATCTGGCTTTTCTAGGTGTTATTCTGACAATACTGTCTACACCAAGAAAGTGGGCAACTCTCTTATCATCCTTGTTCTTTATGTAGATGATCTTATTCTTACTGGTAGTGATCCCAACCTTATAAACCATGTGAAGTCCAGCCTTAAAAAGAAATTTGAAATGACAGACTTAGGACAGTTACACTATTTTCTCGGTCTTCAAGTCTTGCAATCCAAGGAGGGTATTTTCCTTTCCCAGTCCAAGTATGCTTCTGATATTCTCCGTCATTTTCACATGGAATACTGTAAGCCAGCCCCTTCTCCCTTTCAGTCTGGAGTCAAACTTTCAGTCTCTTGTACTTCTCCTGAAGTTGATGCTACCTTATACCGTCAACTTGTAGGAAAACTCTTGTATTTAACCCATACTCGTCCTGACCTTTCCTTTGCTGTTGGCCTTGTTGCTCGTTTTATGCAAAACCCCCGTGAAAGTCATTGGAAAGCAGCCAAAAGAATACTTCGTTATGTTCGAGGTACAGTACAGTTTGGGATTCATTACAGTGCCAAAGCAGCTCCTCTATTAGTTGGTTTCACTGATTCTGATTGGGCTGGTGACCCTGATGACCGGAAGTCTACTGCCGGTTATGTCTTCACTCTTGGTTCAGGACCTATTACATGGGCTTGTAAGAAACAGGCTGCCATTTCTCTTTCGTCAGCAGAAGCAGAGTATCGTGGTGCCGTGGAAGCTAGTAAGGACGCCTTGTGGCTTCGTCAGATCCTATCAGAGTTTGGCTTTGAGCAGCAGCATCCAACCACACTTTGGTGTGATAATCAAAGTGCCATTCAGCTATGCAAAGATCCAGTCCAGCATCAGCGCAGCAAACACATTGATCTACACATGCACTTCATCAGAAAGCTCATTCATGACCATGTTCTTGAAGTGCAATATTGTTCAACAGATGATCAGGTTGCAGACATCTTCACAAAGGCTCTCACAGAGGCGAAGTTCACTAAACTTCGATATATGCTTGGAGTTCAGGAAGTTGTCACTAAGGGGGGATAGGCTCTAGTGCCTCCTTCCTTCTCCTATTGTGTCATATTTGTAAATCCTTCAATCCTATCCCAAGTTGTTCTTAAGGGGGGATGTTAGGATATTCCGACACATAGGATATAGTTAAGTTCAACTTGGTCTAGTGTAGAGTTAGGTATAGAGTTAGGTAAAGTGTGTTTCTTTACCGTTGTACATTTTGTAACTTACAATCCGACGGTCACGATATGTAGTGATCCGACGGTTCATTCTCTCCTCGGTATTACCGACACTTGATCCGTGGCTTGACACCCGATTGGTCCATGAGTTCTATTTAAAGCGCATGGAGGGTCATTGTTCGGGTAATCCGTGCATGAGAGAAGCTTATGTAATTTTTCATTCTTTGATTAATAAATTGCCTGTAGTAGCCACGTTGGCGCAGGCCGTGGACTGTTTCCCTCTTTGAGGGTTTTAACCACGTCAAAAATACTGGTGTATTGATCTGTGATCTGGTTGTGAGCGGTGTCCTTTTGGTGTTCTTTCTGAGGAACTTACCCTGTAAATTCCTACATTGCATGCTAGATTAAGGTTTCAAAAATCGACACAAAGCCTTATCGTACCATTCTTTTTCCTAACAATCACCAGATTTGAACACCATGTCGAATGCGTTGTTTGAGCGATAATTCCTGCTGCAAGCATTTTCACAAGTTCTTTCTGAACTAAAGGGGCTAATTTAGGATTAATTTGCCTAAGTTTCTGGCGAAAGGGTTTAGCATTTTCATCTTTTAAGGGGATAGTATGTTCCATGACATCTTCCCTATAGCCCTTTAATTCATCATAAGAAAAAGCTAAAACATCTCGATATTCGCGAAGTAAATCAGTTAACTTTTTTCTTTCCTCCACACTAGTACCTCTACCAATTTTAACAATCTTTGGGTTTTCAAAAGTACCAATGTTTATCTCGAGATATTCGCCTGGGTCCATCTTATTTTCTTCTCTCAACTTCGTGGCATCGTGCCGATCAAAATGTTGCTCTAAGGCAACCACATTCCTAGGAGTAGGATTTATGATATGCTCATAATTTAAAGATCCATCCTCCTGAGAATCTATTCGGAAATCTTCAAACTCATCCAGACTATTAAGAAAACGAATGACATGTTTTTCATCATTGAAGACCTGCGAATGCTCTGAGTTATCTGGAACAGATGGTCTAAATATTACTTCCATTTTGATCTTATCATTAATTAGCTCATTAGATAACTGGAAAGTAGTAGCAGCTATGACAAGTTCATGTGCCAAACTATTTTGCTCTCTTGGGATAGCTTTGAGGTCAAGAACATCAAAGTGCTCCATAGTATCCCACACAGCATTTCGATAATTCCTTAGTCTTTGATTTTTGCATGTGAATCTATTTTTAAGTTGCATGATAACTAAATCAAAAGCCCCCTTAATGCTAAGCAACTTGATCTTCAAAGATTTTGCCAATTCAAGCCCCAACAATATAGCCTCATATTCAGCGACATTGTTGGTTGCTTCGAATTATAATCGATAGGAAAACTTGAAAATGTGATCAAGGGGAGATTTAAGCACTATTCCAGCACCTTTACCATGCCTATACGATGCACCATCGAAGTACATATACCAAACTTTATCCTTGAGATCCTTAATCTTATCATCGGGAGGAATTATGAAATTAGACATGATGGCATAGTTCCCAATGTCAGATTTCTCTTTGATTATCTCGTTGTGAGGTCTCTTAGGATCTTCGACATGAAATTTTCTTTCGGGCTCTCTATTTAGTCTTACAAAACCATCATCCCTAGGGGAAGGAATCATAGCATATGACCAGTTCAGTTGAATACTTCCTCCTAGATCAGAGGCCCACTTTTGGATAACAGCATACCCCAGGCATCAGGCACATCCACAACAACAATATCCATGGCAATCATGATCTGGGTAAACTGATAGATGAACTTGCAAATCTTTGATTAAACCATGCACTTCAATTTTCTTAGAATCCATGGCACATATGTTATAGTAGGGTCTAGAAACTCTTAAGTTAAGCCATTCCATGACCCTTTTAGTCATTACAGAAGCTGATGCAACAGAATCCAACATGAAATTATTCAATTTATATCCATTAACTAATAAGGTGATAAAGAAAGGCTGGTGATCTTTGTTATCAGCATCTAAGCTTTGCAGATATATGGGAGCATCGTGATAGTCCACTTCTCGAGTCTTCTGTTGAGAAGTATTCGCTTGAGAACCTTGAATAACTTTTAGTAACTTGTCTCTTTGGGAAGGGATTTTAGCAATCTCGGAGACAGGAACCCAGATTTTTGCATTGTTAAACCAACTTCCCAAATCGACATCTAATCCAGAGTTCATACGAGGGTTAAAAGTTTGAGGGGGAATTTGATTCCCGCTTTGATCTTTATCCCTAATGCTTAAATGATACTCCAACAATTTAAAATTTCGAAAGATAAAGTGCTTTTAAATAACCACGCAAATTTTAAACGCTAACCAGATATCACATTCCTGATCATTCAAGCATGTTAAATCACATAAAAATGATAAACATTAGTTTCACATCAAAATTTTAGCCTCAGCAGAAAAAATAAAACGTGATAAATCCCCGAGCCAACACTGATTCTGGCAAAATATTTCCAAAATATTTTTATGTTTTTCAGATACAGCAAAATTTTAAAACTAAATGAAACTTTTAAATAAAAAATCTAAATGATATTAAATCAAAATCCAAACTATAAGAAAATAAATTCTTTATGATTTTTTGAAGTTTTATAATTTCTTATGATTTTTTAGTTTTTAAAATCAAAATGAAACAAAGAAAAATAAGATCTAATCTAATTTAGAACTATAAAAGATCAAATCTAAATTTAAAATCTAAAGCTTTAAATCTAAAGAATATAAAATCTAAACCCTAACTAAATGTAAAGAAAAATTAAAACTAAACGCTACCCTTTAATAATTTAATTTTTTTTTATATGCTTTTGATATTTTATATATACATTTCTAAGATCTAATATATAAAACTAAATTTAAAATCAAAAAAATAAACTAACTAAAATTGAAACCTCGTAGCTTTTTAAAGGTGAATGATAACTCTTGAGCCTAAAACATGAAACGTAAATCAAATAAAAATCGAAATATGAGTTTACCACGTTCGCAGGTTTGCAGCTTCAAGCAACTGGACGGCGGTCACGGTGAATGAGGACGTAGCAGCGCGGGTCTGAAAAATTTAACCAGCGCTCACAAAAAAAAAACTTGAATCGTTACCCACGTAAAGCCTCAACAATTTCTGCGTTGATCCGGTGCAGGCACACGGAGTTTGACGGCGGCAACTTTTCGAGGCGGAAGGAAAGGTTTGCAGGTGGGACGAGGACTTGATTCATGCAGCACGCAGGTGAGCCAAGTCTGGTGATTGTTTGATGGATACACAGCTGAAGAAATCGCATAAAAAATGGGGTTTTCGTAGGCTGGAGGTGTATAAGCAGGGGATTTGCAGTGAGGATGGAAGACTGCACGCAGGAATTTGTGGTAGCGTGGGATAGATAGCGTGGAGAGTGAGCAATGCGTGAGAAATTGATGGAAAACCGTAGAGATGCTTGTGTGACATGAGTAGCATGGGCAGTTTGACGGCTGGAGAAGAATGAGCAGATCGATAGAAACTTAAGGCGTTTTCCTTTGGCAGATTTGCTTCCAAGTGATGAGGAATGCAAGATTGGAGTTAGAAGGTTTATGCAGCGCAGGAATGGGTATACAACAGCCAATGAGGGTTTTAGATTTTGTTTTTGCAGGCTTTGTACATATGTATATATTTGCAGCTGCAAGTTTGAATGAGCATGGAGATGGATGGCGCTGCGGCAAAAGGGAAATGGCAGATATAGCAGTCCAAAAAAAATAAATTCTGAAGTTTGCCAGGCCAGAATAGAGAAAACGCAGCCGGAGGGAAGACACGCAGAAAAATGAAGAGGTGCAGTGATTCCCTTGCAGTGTACAGGCTGTGTTAGAAATTGATGGGGAGCACATAAAAATAAACTTCCTGCAAATAATGAAACCCCAGATCTGAAAACAATTGATATTTGAAACCCTTGGACAACAAAATAGCTTAGACAGACCTTTGGAAAACTTCAGGGAACCCTGCAACCTGTAATGGAAGACAAGCACCCAAAGAATATATGAAAATATTAAAACTAAAACCCTGCAAACTGGTCCAAAACTACAAAAGTATAGCTCTATAACAGCCAGATTTGTCAGTTATCATCAAATATATTTTCAGAACTTCAGATGTGCTATGAAATGCATTAGAAATCTCTCATGCAATTCAGAAAACAAACTTAAATAATGAATCCAGAATCGAAATTGACTGGGCTTTGCAAGAAAATGTTTGCGGGAGTTGGCTGGTTCAGCCGAGAACTTTCCCAAACACCCACTGATCTTTTTCAATAAGGGTTTCCTGCACAGCTCACTTCAACCATCAATTAAGAGAGAAAAAACAATACTTGATCTCAAATGCAATGGAGATGCCTGCCATTACTTCAGAAATTCTAATACCATTCAAACCTTAGCAAGTGAACAAGATACCTGTGTTCAACAATACTCTACAATAAGCTGTTACTAATGGCTAAAAATCAAAATATGCAGAAAATAAAATAGCTCACAGCACTTCAAGAGAGTAATACGAGCAAGATTTCAACCCCAAAGTCTTTCTTTATTAGCACCAGAAAAAGTTTACAAGAGAGCTTTCTTCAGCACAAGACTCACAGATCGAATGATCTCAAATGACCCCTAGCACCCTATTTAAAGGAAAAAATCCCAACAGCTAGTTCGAGTGATCCACGTCAAAATGATGTCGACCGTCAATGAGGATTAAGATATCTCTTAATCTCATCCGTCGAATTTTTAATTCATTAAAAAATTGAAATTCTGCATTTACTTACTCAAAATATTATTATTTTATTATATTTTAAGTTTTTGTTCTATTTTTTAATTTATTTTATAGATTTTAATTTATTTTTTTATTTTTAAAATTTTTCATTTATTATTATTATTATTATTTTTTAATTTTTTAATTTATTTTTAAATGGATCCTCGAACTTAGCCTATGGAAAAAATGACCTAGGACTTAGGACTTAGGACTTATGAGAGGATTAGAACATTTTCTAACCCTCAAGACACTTTATATCATGACTTTTACAATTTTACATCTCAAGGGGGGTAAACCCATTTGACATAGACCCTCATAAACCACCCAGTTCTGCGACACAACTATAATCTAGCAGATTAACACACTAGGATTCTCCTAAGATTCTAATGAGAAAATCCATTCCGGCTTTGGGGTTAGGCTGAAGGAAAACTCTGCCGATCATGGATTGGTGAGACAAAAAACCTTCCGGAACGTAGATTATCACTAGAAAATTAGGTCCACCTAGGCAATTTACATACATGACTCATATCTGCTAAGATTATTTACAATTTATACATGCAGACTGGGTTTACAACATAATATGATCAAGTCGATGATGGCTGTCGAATGGCACGGACATGTCGATCAAGTGCTATTCCTTTTTGCAAAGAAAAGGGCGTGTACTGCTATGGGTAGTTGACACGTAGTGGTCAACACAATCTTTTCATGATTCACATACAAGAGCACATAGAAAACTTGAACTCATTCATTCAGATTTATGTGGTCCAATGCCTGTTCGTTCTGCAAATGGAAATAAATATATGATGACATTTATTGATGACTACACCAGAATGTGTTGATTTTATTTATTGAAGAACAAATCTGATGCTTTTCAAACATTCAAGAATTTTCATAAATGGATTGAAAATGATGCGCAATTTCATATTGGGTCTATTCGCACTGATAATGGAAAAGAATACACATCAAATGAATTTGACAACTATCTTTGCCAACATGGGATCAAACATCAAACAACTGTACCTTATAATCCCCAACAGAATGGTGTAACTGAAAGAATGAATAGGACAATCTTAAATATGGTACGATCCATGCTCTTCTTCAAAAATGTAAAGATAATGTTTTGGGCTGATGCTGTTCTATGTGCTGGATATATAGAGAATAGGTGTCCATCTAATGCTATTAGAAACAAGACTCCTTATGAAATGTGGTATGGACATGTTCCTTCGGTAAAGCATCTCAAGGTCTTTGGTTCCACTTGTTATGCCTTGATACCAAAGGTACATAGAAACAAACTTGGTGCTAGAAGTCGTGTGTCTTCCTGAGGTATTCAAACACCTCTAAAACATACCGTCTCTATGATGAAGTAAATAAAAAGTTTGTTGTATCTAGAGATGTAATTTTTCTTGAATCATCCAAACTGACAATGTTGTTGAGCGGCAACTTGATCGCTTGGATAGATTCGCAAAAGCAACATCGTTTCAAGAATTTGATAATCAAATTCCACATCTTGAAGGGGGGATTCCTATACTAGATCAACATGTGGAATCTTCTTCTGAAGAACACTCTCCCCCGCATGAAACTCCAACAATAGAGGATGCTTTAAGTGATGTGATTGATAGAATTGGGAGACTCAATCTTGATTCAGTCCCAACTCAATCAACAGAGCAGCGTGGACCATCTGAGAAAGGTCCTCCAAAGTGGCTGACAAAGACACTTGAAAGTGTTCATCCTGATGAGGTTGGAAAGACAGGAACTAGAAATTCAAACCAGCAAAATGGAGGTGATGTGGATGACTCTAATTCACCTGTTGATATGGATGTTTCTTATGACTGTGAATTGAACTTGTCTATAGATTTTGAACCAACTTCCTTCAAAGAAGATGCTTCTCATGATGAATGGAAAGAAGCGATGCAAAAGGAGTATGGTGCCCTCATAAAGAACGACACTTGGAAGCTGGTTGATCCTCCATTAGGAACCAAACCAATTGGCTGCAAGTGGGTCTACAGGAACAAGTATAAAGCTGATGGCTCACTTGAGAAGCACAAAGCTAGGCTTGTGGCAAAAGGTTTTGCACATAAGTAAGGGGTCGATTATGAGGAGACTTTTGCCCCCACAGCAAAATGGGCTACCATCCAGACACTATTTGCACTAGCAGCGCAAAATGGTTGGAAAGTCCATCAAATGGATGTAAAAACTGCTTTCTTAAATGGAGATCTAAAAGAGAATGTTTTTATGTCTCAGCCTGAAGGATTTACTGTGAAAGGACATGAACATAAAGTATGCAAACTTGTGAAGTCCTTGTATGGCCTCAAACAAGCATCGCGAGCTTGGTATGAAAAACTAATTGAGCATCTTCCGAAACTCAATTTCAAACATTATGATATTGATGATGCAACTTTATTTGTCAAGAAAGTTGGCAAAACAATTGTATATCTTGTGGTATATGTAGATGATCTTTTGATGATAGGGAACAATGAAAGCTACATTTCATCCGTAAAGAAGGAATTGGGGAAAAGTTTTGAAATGACTGATTTGGGCTATGTTCATTACTATCTTGGCATTGAAGTAACCCAACATCCGAAGTCCATATTTCTTTCTCAAAAGAAATACATTGGAGATCTGTTGAACAGGTTTGGCATGACAGAATGCAATCCTCTTACTACTCCAATGGAACAAAACTTAAAGCTCACATCTATTGAAAGAAAAGAATTTGAGGATGGAACAAAGTATAGACAGCTTGTAGGAAGTCTCAACTACCTAACTACTACCAGACCAAACATTTCGTTTGCTATTGGAATCTTCTCCAGGTTTATTGAAAAGCCTTGTGAGGGACATTGGTCTGCTGTAAAAAGAGTTCTAAGGTACTTGAAGGGAACTCAAGACTTTGGAATCAAGTATACATAGGTGGACAACTTCAGCTTGATTGGATACTTTGATTCAGACTTCGATGGAGACAAGGAAATTGGGGTATCTACTTCAGGATATGCTACGAGTCTTGGATCAGGAGCTGTCTCCTGGAGATCAAACAATCAGTTCCAGCAGATTCCACAACAGAAGCGGAATATGTGGTAGCAGCTGAAGCAACAAAAGAAATTGTGTGGCTCAGGAAAATTCTTGAAGATTTGCAGGTAAAACAAGTACAATCAACTCCACTCATGATTGACAATAGCTCTGCAATAAAGTTGGCCAAGAACCTAAAGTTCCATGATCGAATGAAGAACATCAATACTAAATATCATCTGATTCGACATCATGTTGAGGCCAAAACAATCCATCTCTGTCATTGTTCCACAAATGAGGAAATTGCAGACATCTTCACCAAAGCACTTGGAAGAGAAAAGATTGAACGATTCAGAATGATGCTTGGACTCACCAACATCCCTTCAGATTAAGGGGGGGAATGTTGACACTTAATCCTCATGATTGGGTGAACATAATGTAAATAGATAAATAAATAATATGAACAGTCATTGGGAGATGAACTGAACAGTCTCTCCCTCATGTATTTAATGAAGACCTACCTGAAGGAATAAACATGGATTAGTTTTGCTTTGAGGAGTTACTGCCTGGCCTAACAAAATTTTTGGAAGTCCCATATATTTTCATGTGTCGAAAGAGAAAAGAAGCAAATTGGGTGCATCTAGAAAGAAGGGAATCTTTGTGGGCTATAGCGAAAATTCTAAGGGCTATAGAATCTATGTGGCTGGTCAAAGGGAAGTCGAGATAAGTCATGATGTCACCTTTGACAAAGATATGGCTCTTAGTAAGGTTGACAATCTTCCTATTCTAAGGAAAGATAAAGAAGCTGACACTAGGAAGCTAGATGAGAAGGAAGATGAGACGATGCCCGATGTGGAAGAACTTATGGACCTTATTGATCCCCCTCCGCAAGAGCCTTCCCCTTCTAGGAAGAGGCCCTCATGGCTTAGGGGAACTCTTGAAGATGTTGATAGACATATTGCACCCAGAGGGACTTTTTGTAAAGTAAGAAGCCGATCAGGTATCAAGAATACTTGACTATTTTGAACACCATCATTCAAAATGAGCCTTCATCGTTTGAAGACGCCATGAAGAATCAAGTATGGAAGGATGCTATGAATGAAGAATACGAGTCCATCATGAAGAACAATTTATGGGATGTGATTCTCAGACTCTAGGACAAAACAGTTGTCACCTCGAAGTGGCTTTACAAAATCAAGCATGGAGTTTATGGGAGTGCTCAAAAGTATAAGGCTCGCTTTGTTGCTCGAGGCTTCTCTCAAAAGGAAGGTGTAGATTATGATGAGATATTTTCACCTGTTGCCCAATACAACACCATCCGCTCGATCATAGCCCTTGCCGCTTCGCAAGGATGGAAACTACATCAGATGGATGTCAAGACCACGTTCTTGCATGGTTCGATTAAAGAGGAAGTCTATGTGGAACAACCTGAGGGGTTTAAGATTCATAATCGGGAATCTCATGTATGCAAGTTGAAGAAAGCCCTCTATGCGCTGAAGCAACCACCCCGAGCTTGGTATGAGAGGATCGATAGCTACTTGATGAAGTTGGGATTCACTAGGAGTGAAGCCGATCCAAACCTTTATTTTAAGGTTGAAGATGATAAGCCTCTCATACTGGTGCTGTATGTTGACGACCTCTTTCAGATAGTTGCATACCATCTCATTCACAAATGTAAGAGGGAGTTGGCTTCTGAATTTGAGATGAAGGACCTAGGACTGATGCACTATTTCCTAGGGCTAGAGGTCTGGCAAAAGGCAGGAGAAATTTTCCTATCTCAAGGAAAATATGTGGTGAAGATATTGGAGAGATTTGGTATGGTGGACTGCAAGCTGTGACTACCCCGATGGAGGTTAACTTCAAGAAGTTATGTGGTAGTGCTGCCGGACCTATTTTTGGAAATGGTTCCGAGTATCGTCAACTCATAGGAGCATTGATGTTTTTGGTGAACTTCTGGCTGGATATATGTTTTGCAATCAACATATTAAGCCAATATATGGTTGAGCCTCATCACTCTCATTGGATTGGTGCCAAGAATCTTCTAAGATATCTTCGGGGCACAATCAATCATGGGTTGATACACTGTCAGAGATGTGAGGCTACATCGATATTATGATGCTGATTGGGCAGCTAGTGTGGTGGACCAAAAGAGCACTTCAACGTGATGTTTCTATTTTGGATCTGCCTCAATATCCTAGATGAGCAGGAAGTAGAAGTCGGTGGCTTTGAGCACTGCTGAGGTAGAGTATATTGCCGCGAGTATGGCCTCCTGTGAGGCTATTTGGTTGAGGGAGCTCTTCAGTGAGCTGTTTAGACATGCGCTGGACACTGCCGTGATCCTCTGCGACAACCAGAGTGGGATTCGTTTATCAGAGAATCCTGTATTTCATGATTGCTCCAAGCACATCGATATCAGGTACCACTTTATCCGGGATATGGTAAAATAAGGAGCAATAAGGCTCCATCATATTGGGACTCATGAGCAGGTTGCTGACATTCTGACGAAGCCCCTGGGAAAGGTCAAATTCTTGACTTTCCAAGAATGACTAGGAGTCGTGGAGAGACCCTCTTACGAGGGTCCTGTAAGATGCATACATTGAGCTCTGGGAGCTCCGGTGGGCTTGGGGTACTTTTCGGAGTGACAAGTGACCATAGGGTGACTCATCCTCCCCTAGTGGTGTGCTATGTATAGGGTGAATGATTCAACCTGCCCCTGTGATACTCCGTGGCGACATGTAGGCAGGATGAGTGGTTCATCCTTATCCTGCCGAGACATCCTGCCTATGCAATCTGGGACTCATGGGAAGTACCTCTCATCTAGCCAATGAGTAGGGAAATGAGGATAGGGACCATAGTAGTACCGATGGACGCATTGTGTATCTCTCGTACTCCCTATGCTAGGATGACATTGATTTGCGATCAATTGGAACTGAATTCGGGTCAATAAGAGTGATATAACTCACTCTCTTTTGGAGCTGACTTTGGGTCAGTAAGAGTGCTATTGGACACTCTTTTATCTGGGATTGACTTCGGGTCAGTAGAGGATGGTATGATACATTCTCGATCATTTCTTCTTCTTCCTAGTTCAACAGAGTTGAGCAGAGTAGAGCCGAGCAGTGCAGGGAAGTGCATTTGATGGCAGAGATAGTATCGACAGACAGTTGGATTAACAGATGGAGTTCTCCCTAGTTGAGAGGGAGTGTTAAAATTGGAAACTAGGGCCAAACTCCATGTGGGTCATCTTATATATGGCAGTTGATATTTTCCTTGGATTCCTCTCATTGAGAGGTGTAGGATTGATCTAACGATCATCCGATTTTGATATGTATTTATGGAGATATGGATTTATTTGTATTCTTGACAATTTGTCAAGGTCGGCCAGCAAGCTAAATAGTTAGTTTTCCCCCCAAATTAGTCTCAACGTTGCATATAAAAGGAGGAGACATTGTGTCTCATTTCACCATCACTCAACACATCATTTTCTCTCTCCTAATCTGATTGGGCAAAGCGTAGGAGCAACTGACCTCTCACACATGCAAAGAGGACGGATTTTCTGTTAAGGCAAGCGTTGACTACATTGACTGAAGTTTGACCCAGCTGCAGGACCGTTGACCATTAGTTGAGCTGCAGGGTGATGCGTTGACCAGATTTTGACTACAGATTTCTGTTTTGGCATAGTGTTGACCTATTGGAGCATATGTTTGATCAACATTGACTGGTTAGGGTTGACTGCAGTATTGTTGTAGCGTTGACTATTGTTTGACCTCCTTGCATTGACTGTTTTGGGCTGCTTTCTATTGTTGTTGGAGGCCGAGTTCTCCTAGGTTGTCTTGAGGTCACTTGGGAGTTGTTTGACCAACTTTGATCTGTCTAATTTGGATTATACTACCGCTGCTGTAAAATCACAGATTCATGATATTGTACTATCTCTCTCTTTCTGCTGAATTATTGAAGAATATAGAAGAATTGATCAAAGGGTTTCCCCGCATTGGGGTTTGTCCCTAGCTAGTGCCACATCTTGTGACTCTTGTCTTGGCTTGTCTTCTGTTGTTTACATTTATGTTCTATCTATATTTTACTATCATGTTGATGTGATTGCAATATTAGAAATTGATATTGGGCTAATAAGAAGATTTGAAATAAATTGCTCTTAAGCATAGAACACACCATAATTTAACATTATTATATTCACATTTGATATTATAGAGCCTCTCTCCTTGCTCATATAAGTGGGAGAAAATCTTCTTCGTGCTACATGCTGCCATTAGTTGCCTACAAGATTCACCATATTTCACCATTCTTTCTTACAATACCTTGAGAGTCTCAGGATCAAAATCTTCTTTATCATTTTTGGAAGACTTGCTTTCCAACTCATGAGTCTCTTTTTTAGCAAAATCCCCAAAGTCTGCATCAATAACTTGATCTTGGTGATTTAGAGAAGAGTCAGTACACTCTTCTTTAAGCACATAGCCATATTCATTAATTTCCTCCCCCTAGAGGGCCATATCTAGCATTTGGCATATGTCTTCATTAGTTTGCAAATCAGGCCCTTTATGCAAAAGGAAGTGAAAAACTAATATTGAGAGAGAAGAAATGTTTTTAGGTTCACATAATTCAAGCCAATCGGTATCTAGGGCAACAAATCGGACAAATAATTCCATTTGGTCACAAGGTTTAGTTACATTTTTCTTTGAAGCATACCTTATGAACATTATAATGTGATTAACTATGGAATGTTGATCCCCATTGAATATAGGCATATTATTCATGCATTCCGAAGTGGGATACTGCAGGGTCCCTATCATATCTAGGAAGGGAATATATGTAGTCAACATGTTGTTGGGCTCTTAATGACATGGGAGTTTCTAGGGTGAATGAAATTGCCTTGACAAATGCTTGCTGCACCCTTTAAGCATCAACTTCGAAGTTCAATGAAAAGCTAGGGTTTCGTTCTTCAAATGGAGTTTCCAAGAATGATATGTCAATATTGTCATATGGGGAATAAGACACATTTTGTGTTGATCTGGAACGTTTCACTTCAAAGATGCATACATAATTGCATTTAAAAGAGCATGTAACCATAAGATGCATACACATAAAAGAAGCAGAAATAAACGACAACCATGAGAAGAAAAGACACAACAAGTTGATAACGGAGTTCACCCAGTGTGGGCTACGTCTCTGGGCTCTACTCAATGTGGGGAGGCCTCTTTCATTAATCTTCAGCAAAATCAAATTACACGCATGTACAAAAGACACCTTATACCTCCACTTCCGGGGATGGCCTGAAGATGCGCACCTCTGCAGAAGAAATGGATTTCTTCGTTAAATTCCTGACACAAAATCGTGAAAATTGACTGTAAACTCGACCCCTTTTTGCGTCGGTCAAAATTTGGCCCTTGGGAATCTCAAATATTCCTTCTCGTAAGTTGACTGAGATTCGGCTGCTTAGATGAGAATCTGATCACGCCACACGTTCCTTGCGAAAAAATGAGAAGAATGATTATAAATTCGTCCTGATTTTGTGACCTTGAAACACTGGCCTCCAAGGAATATTTTAGATTCCATGCAGATTCTTGCATCGTGGTTCCACCTTCATGGTTATGCCCTCAACATTTTGTCTCTAGAAAATCTGCTTGTCAGATCAAGAAATCGTCTGCACCATTAGACTCTTGGAGAAATTCTGAGTAATTGGAGTATAAACTCGACATATTTCTGTGTTTATGAAAATTTGGCCCCAAGGGAATCTTTTAGATTGCTTGCATATTCCCCCATGTCAAGGTTCTGCTCCTCGGTTTCCGCGCCGGCTCAAGGTTCCATGGCTCCTTGGTTTAAATGCTCGACGCTCCTCTCTCCTCTATTGGGCGAATGAAAAATTTGTGTTTAAATAAAAACTCTCGGGCGGATCTACCAACATAATCCGTTGGGTCTGTTGGTTGGGCAGATAATTTTGGTGTGCGAGGCCAAGGTTCCAACCCCGCGGCCTCCCCAATTGGCATTTTTTTGTTTTGCGTTGGTGGCAGCATGTGTTTATTTTGTTGAGGGCACTGCCCGTGGGTGGGGCAGCCTATGTGGTCGGGCGGGTTCAAATCTCGTCGGCCCCAAACCATATGTTAAGGTCGTTGAAACGATCAGCTCAACTAGCCCATATATATTATATACATAATATGAGTCGTTAAGGGGGTTGTAGGTGTGGTGGCTTGCCACCCCATTTTTTTATTTTTTATAATGAATTTGGTCAAAAAATTCCGATCGGATTTTTGGGGTCACTAGTTTTTTTAGGTAGTCGACAATTTTGCCTGTTCTGGCCACCAGAAACCATTGCCGCACAGTGTCAATTTGTTGCCTCTTTAACTTTTTCCAAATTTAGCGGCTCCTCCATATTCAGTTGGGCTCCAAATTTAGTTGGCGCTCTACTAACTTTAGCCAATGGGTCTAGTTTACCAAAATTTTCACTGGCCATAACTTTCACATACGAACTCGGATTGAGGTGTCATTTGCACAGTTGGAAAGATTGCAACAAGATATTTGATCTCACTCTAGTTTCACTGCAATCCAAGAACTTTGATTTTTTGAGTCTTTCATGTGCACTTTTTTATTTCTAAGCCTTTCTAGAGCCACCAGGATCACATGTCCTCAAAAAAGGCACAAAAAGTGTTACTGCTCAATCTAGAAGAGGTCCTAGGAGGGGCTTCTAAAGGGGCAACTACTAGACTATCATTTCCCTTCCCAAAAGTGTTTGTAACAGTGGTTGTCTCTACACAATTTTGTACAATTTTGCTAAGCAGAAGGACCCAAGCAGTTTCGACTAAGGAACTTAGGATAAATACGGCCAGATTATTTTGCTAGTGGAAGGTGGGGGCCACCAACATGGGAAAGCGTATTGGGCAATTTGAATTGCCTTGGCGGGAATTCGTATAGCTATTGGAGGGGTCGACATGAAGTAAAGGGGAGGCCCATGAAGTCATAAGGAGGAAGAGCTCCTCAGTTGGGGCATCATTCATTCTTGCATATCGAAAATCACTTCAATGTTTGCTCGAGCTGCTTAGCCAAGTCAACTGGTTGTTCAGCCACGAATCTCTTAAGCGGGAGATTCAACCTTACCGTCGGGGGACTACGAGTACCACCCTAGGAAGGTAGTTTCATAGCATCTTGAGGAGCACTAGGGAGTATTCACAGTGAACCCATTTAGTCATGATCCGTTAGTGCATATTTTTGGGCCAGCAGAATGGGAACACGCAGATGAGGATAGAGCTTCCTTGGGCTAGCGATTAGCTGGAGGAACCAAGATATTCGAAGGACATGATTGGGTCAACACTTGGGAGGAGTTTTGGAGCAAGTGAGTGCAACAAACAGGTAGTTCAAATTCCAACCTTGGAGGACAGCGCAGAGGGCCAGTTTGGGCATCACGTGGGTCTTGAGGGAAAGAGCCATAACACTGGAATCACAGTTGGGAAGGAAGGAAATTCATAGGGGGACTCATCCCAGTGATTTGGGGTAATTTTTGGGAGTTTTTCCAGCTTCAATCAAGCAGACCGAGTTTACCAGTTGCAGCAGAGGTCGAGCTCTTTGGGGGTCAAATTTCAGAAGTCTTAACTAGGCCAAACCCTTCCTAGATTTTGTTGGGTTTTGGCTGAGGCTCTGGGAGCTGAAATCTTATAATTTTCTGAGCACGGGAAGCAGTGATTCCAGCCTTTTGGTTCCAGCAAACAACGCAGTTTCTGGGTACCGCAGATCAGTTTTGATGCAGCAGCTGGGCAACCTCCATATCAGCGTTTGCTCACCTGAGTTTTGTCACGCTTGTGCTTAGAGACAAGCCGAGGTGCACCATTCCATTTACCATTGTATTTGCCCTTGAAGATTTTATAAAATGGGTCAACAATTCTCTATTTCCAGCAATTTCAAGGGTGCTTGATGTGCATTTCATTTTTCTGATCGATGGATTTTTTGCTTGCTTTGTTTATCACTTAATTTCCTATTTAGGAACTTTACAGTGGTATCGGAGCCTAGGTCTTGGCTCAGCTGTGGGGAGTTTCTCCTATGAGAGAAGCGGACTAGTAGAATATTACATACAGGAGGCAGAGGTACCGGAGCAGAGAAAGAGAACTAAAAATAACTCCAGACACGGAGGATAGGGGGAAGGCAATAGTAACAAAGGAAGATATGGGAGAGCCCAAGAGTAGGGAGGAGATGGCTTTTGACAGCCTCTTGAAGGCTTTGAATGATCTA
The DNA here is from genome assembly GCA_031772625.1 of Pinus tabuliformis. Classification (NCBI taxonomy): domain Eukaryota; kingdom Viridiplantae; phylum Streptophyta; class Pinopsida; order Pinales; family Pinaceae; genus Pinus; species Pinus tabuliformis. The sequence goes on along the minus strand of CM062816.1, from coordinate 471,199,173 downwards.
GCAAAGGGGCAGAAAGAGATGCTAGAGGAGATTAAAATGCAGAACACGGAGAGAACCACCTCTAGGGGATTCTTATTTGGGGAAACTTCTAGAGCCTCTCAGCAATTCGATCACCCTTCACCTGCAGCACAACCTCCATCAGCGAGTGGGCCAACTCGAGCCACACTGCCCTCTTTTGTGCCTATGGCACAGATTGAACCAGCAAGGACTGAAGACCCTTCACAGATGGGAGAACACTTTAGAGAATAACAATCTATGGTGCAGACTTTAGGGAAGCACTCTCTTTTAGAGATTTCTACAAGCTCAAGCAGAATGAGAAGAGTAAGGGCTATGGAGGACAGGACACGCAGAGCTATGAGTTGCAGAGGACAATAGGCAAGATGTACTTCCCTATATTCAATTGCACTGCCAAGTGCACTGCTCAAGCCTGGGTTGAGAAGATGGACACGTATTTCCAGCTTAACCGGATGACAGAGTTGGAGGCCATCAAGATGGTCACACTGCATATGGAGGGGGTAGCATACGACTAGTGGTTTCATGGCTTGGCCACCCCGGGGCATGCCAATGTGGCTTCATATGAGGATTTCACTGGGAGGATGGTGGAGTGCTTTGACCAAAGGGATCTGGAGGCCCATTTCAGGGAGCTAACCCAACTTCGCCAAATAGGCAACCCAGAGTAGTACATCTCAAAGTTTTTGAGAGTTTCAGTGATGGTTCTAGACCTATCAGATGCTCAGAGGGTATACACTTTCATAGAGGGCTTACTTGAGCCCCTGTGTGGACTGGTGAAGTCACACAGATCCTCCACACTACAGGAAGCAATTATGTGCACTAGAGATTTGCAGGGTGCCATCCCCCAAAAACGGGCACCTTTTCCTACACCGACCCCTTTTCCCCAAAAGGGGCATGAAACTAGACCCCCACCTCATAGAACCACCCAGGGGCAAATGGATGATGAGACACGAAAGGACCTTAGGAGAAGGAAGTTGTGCTTTACTTGTCGGAAGCCTTGGGCACCTGGCCATTGGTGCACTATTGGCAAAGAACATTACATTGAGGTCTTTTCAGATTGACCAGGAGGATGAGGTGGAGCAGGAGTGTGGTATGGGAGACATTGAGAGTCCGACAGAGAGGGGACCACCACCACCACCTCCACAGGGAGGGGCATCCTTTGCCCCATTCGGCGGAGTCCTTGCTTCTTTATGCGGGGTCACGAAATTTCTGACATTGTGAATTTGAGGCACAATACAGGGGCAATAGGTGTCAGTATTAATTGACAGTGGGGCTACCCACAACTTCATAGATGCCCGGTTGTTTCAGAGGAGGGGCCTCACCATGACCGAGTTTGAGGGCTTTTCAGTCTTAGTACCAGGTGACCGTAGCATGTGGTGCACTCAGTATGTGCCCGCTTTGACAGTAGTTATGGGGAACTACTCTATGACGAACCATTTCTTTGTGGTTGATGTGCCAGACACCAACGTGGTGATGGGTGTCCAGTGGTTGTACTCCCTTGGGCGAGTCATTACTGATTGGAAGAAGTAGAGAAGGAGTTCATCAGCCCAAATGGCAATTCGGTGGTCCTTAGCAGCATGCATTCATATCCACCACAAACAGTCTTAGCACACAGGATGGAGATAGATCTGCGACATGGGGACATAGCATGGGCAGTAGAGCTGAGGGTTTCAGAGGTTGAAGGGCAAGCCCAACCACCACCTCCAAACATACAAGCCTTGGTGGACAGGTACTTAGTAGTATTTGGAGATATCCCCCCAGGGCATTCACCAGATAGGGGATTCAAGCACACCATCGAGCTAGAGCCGGGTGTGAAGGCGGTGATCACTACCCCTTATAGGCATCCTAAGGCCTATAAGGATGAGATTGAGAGGGCCATCAAGTAGTTGTTGGCATTGGGCCATATCAGGCCGAGTTCTAGTCCTTTTGCTTTTTCAGTAGTGTTGGTGAAGAAGAAGGATGAAACGTTGCGCATGTGCATTGACTACTGGGCCCTCAACAGGAAGACACTGAAGAACCGGTACCCCATTCCCCACATCGATGAGTTGATGGATGATCTTAGAGGAGCCAAGTACTTCTCTAAGATAGATCTATGTTCGGGGTACCACCAGATCAGGGTGAGGGATCAGGACATCCCCAAGACAGCTTGTTGGTGCTATTATGGGCACTTCGAGTTCTTGGTCATGCCATTTGGGTTGACCAATGCCACGACAACTTTTCAATCATGTATCAAACATGTGTTCCAGAGGCAGTTGAGGAGGTTTGTGTTGGTTTTCTTCAACAACATCTTGATTTACAACAGGACTTGGGAGGAGCATCTCCAACACTTGGAGGAGGTGTTGTGTATTTTGGAGGAGCAGCAGTTCTATGCCAAGCTGTCCAAGTGTGAGTTTGGCCTGACCAAGATGCTCTACTTGGGGCATATCATTGGCACAGATGGGGTGAAGGTCCATGAGGAGAAGATACGAGTTATCCATGATTGGCCAGTACCTAGAATTGTGATAGCGTTGAGGGGCTTATTGGGCATCTGCACATAATACCAGAAGTTCATCAAGGGATTTTCGTAGTTGGCAGCTCCCCTCACAGATTTTACCAAGAGATCGGCTTTTGCATGGATAGATGGGGCATAGGCAGCTTTTGATCGCCTCAATGAGGTGATGAGTAGTTATCCAATTTTAGCACTTTTGGACTTCTTCCAGCCCTTCACCATGGAGTGTGATGCATCTGGGGAGGGAGTTGGAGCAGTACTATCTCAGGATGGGCACCCTGTTGCTTTCGAGAGTCAAAGCTCTTACCCATGAGAGGTCATATTCTATATATAACAAGGAGATGCTGGCCATTATGCATGCCTTGGCCAGCGACAGTATTTGGTGGGTAACCAATTTCGGGGGAAGATTGATCACAACAGTCTTCGTCACTTCATGGGGCAGTAGGGCCTCAACAACGGACAACGGAGATGGGTCAGCAAGGTGCAGGTCTATGACGTCGACATAGAATATGTGCGGGGGAAGCACAACGTGGTGGTTGATGCCCTATCCCAGAGACCCGTGAGCCTATCACTCATGAGAATTTGCCATGATTGGAAGGCCAAGTTATTGATGGAGTATTCCAAGGAGAGGAGGGCATTTTGGAGGGTACCCATGCAGATGAGCACTACTAAGTGATGGATGAGGTCATTTACTACAAGGGGCTCATATTTTTGGTTACCACTCACAGTTGACGGAGAGAGTGCTCCAGGCAGCACATGGCTTGCCATTGTTAGGGCACTAGGGGTATAAGAAAACATACATGGCACTCAAGGAGCATTTCACGTGGAAGGGCCTCAAGGGGGATGTGTTGAAACATGTATTGGAGTGTGAGGCATGTCAGAGGAACAAAGGGGAGTTGATTCATCCTGCAGGATTATTACAGCCGCTTCCCATCCCTGAGGGGAAATGGGAGAGTATCTCCATGGATTTCATCACGGGGCTCCCCACAGTATAGGGCAAGGACTGCATTTATGTAGTGGTCAACTAGTTGACCAAGTATGCCCACTTTTTTGCCATCCCTACCAGATATTCAGCTTCACAGGTTGCAGAGTTGTTCTTTAGGGAGATCTTCCGGTTACATGGGCTTCCTAAGAACATCGTGAGTGACAAGGATAGCAGGTTCATGGGAGGCTTTTGGCAGGAGCTCTTTAGGTTGGTTGGTACCGAGCTCACCCCTAGCACGAGTTACCACCCCCAGACAGATGGCCAGACCGAGCGAGTTAATCAGTGGTTGGAGGGGTACCTGAGGAACTACGTGACTGGGCAACAGAGGGCTTGGATTTGATGGCTGCATTTGGGCAAGTATTGCTACAACAACACCCATCACATGTCCATCAGTATAACTCCTTTTCGTGCCTTGTATGGTTATAATGCATTATCTTTCGTTGACATTGTTTTTGGAGATAGTCAGGCCCCAAAGGCCAAAGATTGGATCCAAGAGAGCCAAGACATCCTCAAGGCTCTCAAGGATAATTTAGTGACAACGCAGAACCAGGAGAAGGTGTATGCATATCGGCATCGAATCGAGAGACATTTCGAGGAGGGGGGTTTGGTGTACCTCTGGTTACAGCCGTACAAGCAGTCCACATTGAAGCAGAAGGGGGCCAAGAAGCTACAACCCTGTTTTTATGGGCCATACAATGTAGTCAAGCAAGTTGGGGAGGTGACCTACAAGTTGGAGCAGCCTCTCAAGAGCAGGATTCACAACATATTTCATGTCTCATGCCTCAAAAAGGTGTTGGGACAATAGGTGACAACATCAGTAGATTTAACCCCATTGGATGATGAGGACCACCTGGTTTTGGAACTTGAGGCCATTCTGGAGAGGCGGGAGAGGAAGTTGAGGAACAAGACCATCAAGGAGTTCTTGGTTCGCTAGAAGAACTTGCCAGATGAGGATTCCACTTGGGAGAGAGAGCACATTCTGGAGCACCCAGCTTTGAAATTGCTTAAAGGCAACCAACATTTGGGAGGGGAGGACTGTCATGTCCCTTCCCGAAAAGGTTTGTAACAAGTGTTGTCTCTACACAATTTTGTACAATTTTTCTAAGGAAAAGGACCCAAGCAGTTTTGACTTAGGAACTTAGGAGAAATACAGCTAGATTATTTTGCTAGTCGAAGGTGGGGGGCCACCCACGTGGGAAAGCGTATTGGGAAATTCAAATTTCCTTAGAGGGAATTTGTATAGCTGTTAGAGGGGCCCACATGAGGCAAAGGGGAGGCCCACGAAGTCATAAGGAGGAAGAGCTCCTCACTTGGGGCATCATTCATTCTTGCATATCGAAAATCACTTCATTGTTTTCTCGAGTTGCTTAGCACGGGAAGCAGTGATTCCAGGTGCACCATTCCATTTACCATTGTATTTTCCCTTAAAGATTTAATAAAATGGCTCAGCAGTTCTCTATTTCCAACGTTTTCATGGGTGCTTGATGTGTATTTCATTTTTCTGATTACTGGATGGTTTGCATGCTTTGTTTATCACTTAATTTCCTGTTTAGGAACTTTATAGACCGAGTGGCAACAATGGGACAAAGACCCATTGTCACCTCACTCGACGTCCCCTGCTCTTTATAGACTTTAACTGACGGGAGGAGTCCTAGTATAAGGAGATCACTAAGAGAGATATGTCAATGATAGGGTCTATAGTGATTTCTAAGGCCTATTCATAAGAGAGACTCAAATAATAAGATTGATTGCTTTAGAAGCAAGGTAAGGGGCTCTCTAAGAAAGGCTTGGAGGAGGCATAGACCTAGGGTTTATAGGCGTTCCTTGATATGGATGCCCTAGAAATAAGATTCCTTGGGAATGGAAGGACCTCCCTTATAAGATCGATCTCCTCCATATTGAGTTTCCACAACTCAAAACTCTGACCATTAAATTTATCGATCTCTATCTTTCCACTGCTCGCTATCTTCTTTCACTGCAAGAATCGATCCCGCAGATCTCCCACTGAACAGGGTCTATCACAGGCCTAAGCAAAACCCCTCAGCCTCAAAGACGTCCCCTTGAAGCCAAAACAACTCTGATACCAAATGTAGGTTTTAACCCCGTATAGAAATTACCTACATACGAATTCTAAAAACAAAAAATAAACAATGGTAAGAACATAAAAAATAAAACAAATATACACAGATATTTTCCCCTCGATCCCAAAACCGGGACTACCAGATTGATTTTTCATTATATTCCTTTCAATGTTACAATACATATATATACATGTCGAAGCATTCATAAACCCCAAGCCATTAACCCTAGATTAGAACATAAATCTAGTTCCCTTGACTGGATCTACAAAATATCATGGGCAAAAAACCATCATGCCCAAAACCATGTTGAAAACCCATGCACAAAACCATAGGTAGGTCCGCCCACCTAATATAGGATCCAAAAAAATTTCTTGGGGCATTGCCCTGGACCCCATACAGGAGGGCTACCGCCCTCGTGAAACTCCCCGATAGGGGGGAGGGGGCTGTGTCCCCCCTCTGACCCCCCCGTTGATCCCGGTGCAAAAAACAGGGGGGGCTATCACCCCCATGTGACCTCCTCGCACGTGCGACTAGTCGTCGAAAAATATCACACACCCAACACTTGATATATAACATGACATGTGAGCAGCATCTTCAACACTTATAGGAGGTATTGCGCATCCTAGAGGAGCAATAGTTGTATGCTAAGATGTCCAAGTGAAACTTTGCGCTGACAAAGATGCTATATCTTGGCCATGTGATTGGTGAAGACGGTGTGTGTGTGTGTGTGCATTAGTAGAAGATTAGGACCATTCTGAATTGGCCTATGCCCAGGAACATGAAAGAGCTACGAGGTTCCTGGGTATATGTACCTACTACAGGGTGTTTGTGAAGGGGTTTTCACAGCTAACAACACCCCTCACAATCCTGATGAAGAAAGGGGCTTTTGAGTTGACAGATGGGCGCAGGAGGTCTTTGACCACCTCAAGAGAGTGATGAGCAGTTTTCCAGTGTTGGCTTATCCTAACTTTTCACGGCCTTTTGTTTTGGAGTGTGATGCATTTGGAGAGGGCATCAGAGTAGTATTGATGCAAGGTGGACATCTTACAGCCTTTAAGAGCCAGAAAATTCAGGAGTACGAGAGGCTATATTCTATATATGATAAGGAGATGTTGGCCATAATGCATGCCTTGGCCAAGTTCCGGCAGTATCTGGTGGGTAACAAGTTCAGAGTGAAGACTGATCATAACAGCCTTCGGTTTTTCTTGGAGCAGAAGGAGCTTAACGAGAGATAGAAAAAGTGGGTTAGTAAGATTTAGAGCTATGATTTTGAGATAGAGTATGTCAAGGGGAAGCATAATGTAGTGGTAGATGCACTATCCAGGAGACTCGTGACTCTCTCTCATGGAAAACACCAAGGATTGAAGGGCACAATTATTGGTGGAGTACTCCAAGAATCAATAAGCATTCGAGACCTTGGATGGCACATTTGGGGATAATCAGTATAGGATGATGGACGGGGTGATCTATTATAAGGACAAGATCTACTTGGTGTTGAGATCACAATTGTGGGAGAAGATCACGGGTGCGGCTCATGATTCACCTATGGTACTACATCAGGGGTTCCTCAAGACATACCAAACTATTAGATAATGTTTCAGTTGGAGAGGGCTCAAGGAGGACATCTTGAGACATGTTCAAGAGTGAAACACTCATCAAAGGAACAAGGGTGAGAAAACACATTCGGCTGTATTACTCTAGCCTCTTCCCATTCTTGAGGGGAAGTGGGAGAGCATTTCTATGCATTTCATCACAATACTTCCAACCATCCAAGGGCGTGATTACATTTATGTGGTGGTGGACATATTGACCAAATTTGCCCACTTTTTCACTATTCCAGCCAAATATTTAGCTTCATAGGTGGTTGAACTATTCTTTAGGGAGGTATCCAGGTTGCATGATCTTCCCAAGACCATCATAAGTGATAGAGATAGAAGATTCATGGGAGGCTTCTAGCAAGGACTTTTTCAATTGGTGGGGACCAAGCTCACACCCAGCATAAGTTACCATCCTCTGACCGATGGTTAGACAGAGATAGTGAACAAGTGGCTGGAAGGCTACTTGAGGAACTATGTGACAGGGCAACAACATGCGTGGGTGAAGTGGCTACATCTTGGGGAGTATTGCTACAACACCACCTACCACATGTCTATTGGTATGTCACCTTTTCGTGCTCTCTATGGTTATGATGCTTTGTCTTTTGCTGACATGGTTTTTGGAGACAGCCGGGCCCCAAGGGCCAAAGATTGGATACAAGAGAGCCAAGCGATATTGAGAGTTCTCAAGGATAACTTACAGATTGCTCAGAACCAAGAGAAGATGTATGTAGATCGACATAGAGTTGAGAGGCATTTCGAGGTTGGGGACTTGGTCTTCTTACGCTTCCAACTGTATAGGTAGTCTACGCTCAAGCAAAAGGGGGCCGAGAAGCTCAAGCCTTGCTTCTATGGGCTATACAGGGTGATTAGGAAAGTAGGGGAGTTAGCATATGAGTTGGAGCTTCCACTAGGGCGAAAATTGCACAACGTGTTCCATGTGTCTTGCCTAAAGAAAGCCTTAGGACAACAGGTTACAACTACCACAGAGTTACCACCATTGGATGATGAGGGGAACTTGGTACTAGTTCTAGAATCTATTTTGGAAGTAAGAGAAAGGAAACTCAGAAACATAGTCATAAGGAGTTCCTTGTCAGATGGAAGGACTTGCCAAAGGAGGATGCCACATGGGAGGGTGAACAGTTGTTACAACATCCAATATTACAGTTGCTTGAGGACAAGCAAACTTTGGGTGGGTCAGGCTATGATATCCCCACTAAATAAAAAAATTCGAAGTATATCACATTTTTGCATTTTTGACAATTTGATGATTGAGGGACATAGGAAAACTGGGCTGAGTAGACCCCAGTTGATTTTTGGATAAAACGAGGCTATGTGCATTTAGAGAAAAAGGGAAAATTAGTTTGCTAGTGGAATGTGGGGGCCACAAGGAGGGAGTTCGAACCACATGAGGAATTCACACTAGAGGGGAGAGGAGAGAAAGAAAGGAGGTGCGATCTAGTGGAGATTAAGGCCCACCAAGGGTGAAGAGAGCAACACTTGTAAATATCACAAGGAGGCTTTCATTTGGGATCTTTTGCTTATCTATCTTATTAAAATCTAACTCTCTTGAAGTTGTTGAGCACAAGAAGAGAAGTGTTTCTTAGCACATAAGTTTCAGGCGAAACTTCACCTTCATTTCAGAGAACTTCGAGTGTCTCCCTAGTGACGATGTTGGGGAGTCTACTTCCACATGGATTATTGCTAGTGATTACACTCAGTTTTGTGCTCTACCTATCTGCAAATGAAATTCGAATAGGTCCATTGGAGATCAACTATGAAGGGTCAAAGAACTGGAGGATTTACATGAGTTTTTCTTCATCTTAGCCAGAGATTTTGCAAGATTCCGAAGTGCGGGGAATTTGTGGAGCTATTTATCTTGTTTTTGGTAGTGCATAGGGGTTTTTGGCTGGGCTTGCATAGGGGAAGGAGAAGTGGAGTGTGAGGAAAGATAAGGGTTGAAGGAAGGAGCCATTTTCAGAGGAGGATTTTACAGTGATTCCAGAGGCATTTTAGCAAAGGATTTGGGCTTCATTCAACATTTTTATTCTTGCATTGTGCAGAGCTATCCAGTCTAGGCAATTCACACTTTTTGGGGGCTTCCAGGTCGGTTAGAATTAGACCAAGCTATTTAGGTTTTTATGGGTTTAGTGTGTGGAGGTTGGAGCTATTTTTGCATATTTTTTCGAGAAATTATGATGGAATAAATTCTAGCTCCAGTTTAGCAGCAGTTGCAGAATTTTCTGGGCAGTGCAAATAACCTGTTTGTGCCACGTCTAGCACTTGGGTTTACACATTTTCACCCGGTTTTTGTATTGCTTACAGAAGGAAGCCTAGGTTCCATTATTCTTACTCTATTGTATCCAATTCTAGTGATATTAATAAAATGGCTCAACTTTCTTGCCCAGTTTAGGTGGTTTATTGATTGTGCATGCATGTTTAAATTATTTATTTTTGTAGCTTGGTGCATGTTCTTGATTTTCATTGTTACTTCCTAGTTGGAGTATTACACATGATTAATAGAATCATGGTAGAGAGTGATCCAGATCACTCTTGGGTTGACACATGGGGGATTGCTGAGGGCTTCCTCATATGGCGAGGCAAGCTTACCCAACCACTGCTCAGGGTCAGGGTTAGCTTTGGGTGGGTAGGCTTTGACATCGTGGAGATGCCTGGGCAAGATGTATTTCGATTTTACAGATATTTCACCCTCATGTTCCAGGAGAGGACACGGTATGAGCATGATGGGTATTCATTTATAGTTACAGTTGCGCAATGTCAACGTGGTGGCATCCTTTTGAGATTAGCATGGGACCCTGGCTTTACAGGGATTGACAGCGCAACTACCCTTAAGGATGAGTTGGATTCTACAAGGGGAGGTCATGCAAATCTTCCATTGGGTTTCAGTTCCACAGAGAGTATTTCGCTCCCTAGTGATTTTTTGATGTCTAGAGGCACTATAGTAGTATGGCAGGATGATTAGCGGGAGGAGAGTAGAGAAAGGTTATGCGGATGAGGGTTCTTCTCCACCTAGGTTGGATGTTATCTTTAGTAATCTACTCTTGGAGGACACAAGGTTGGTTTTTCAGTAGAGCAACTTCTCGAGGAGTTTATCAGGATTTTACATTATCGGGGTACTCTACTTACGGGCTATAGGTGGAGTATTTCTGGTAGCTATGACTTGTTGGACAACAAGTGGAGCAAGGGATGCTTCACATCGATCAGGAGGGACTAAAACCTCGGTATCAGGGGATTTATTCTCGTTGAGGTGGCACAACAACATGGAGTGATTTAGTGGCACTTTTGGGACCTCGGTATTATTTACAGTGACAGTTTGGGTCAGAAGATAGAGAGAGTGCTTGTTCGAGCATTGCTTGAGGACACAATTTTTGGTGACGACTATAATATCCCCAATTTTGTGAGAATGTGAAATCATTGAGGAGTTTTTGGTAATATTAATTAAAAGGCTCGAATATTATTTTTGGAGAAAGGCGGCCAATATTATCTTATTAAAAGAGCGAAGACAAATATTATTTTATTTGGGAATGGCAGAAAATTGTTATTTTATTGGAGAACGGTGGCAAATTATTATTTTATTAAAATGATGGCAAAAAAGCACTTGGTGGAAAATAGTCCCCACCAATAAAATAATATTAAAAAGGAGTCTAGAAGCATGGGAGAAATTATAAAAGGATGGATTCGTTTGTTGATCATTCTATTCCTATCATATCTCATTGACCTTGAAAAGAAACTCAAGCAAGTTTCAGACTTGAGGGTTTCAAGCGAAACTGTAAGCTGATTTCAGTGGGACTTCGAGTGCCACCCAGTTAGCTGTTGGGGAAGATTACTTCAGGTTTTCCATTGGTGCTTTTAGGGCTTTTAATCTCAAGGGACGAGTTCAATTCTTCACCAAGAGGGCAGAATTCTTAAGGATCTGGAAGAGAAATATTCTGAAGCAAATATCGAGGACTGAGCATCAAGATTATTTTCTCTCAAGAGGCTGTGTCATTCCTAAAGTTGAGTTGCTTTCAGTGTTTGTGCCAAAAATCAAGGTGTATTACAAAGAGGTCGAGTGTCAAGAAGAAGGGCGTATTCCAAAAGGCAGTGTGTTAGTTTCTTTCTAGATTGTGGGAGCCGAATTGAAGAGCCATTTCAGAAGTCAATCTTGCCAGTTTGAGACTGAGTTTCCACTCACAAGGTGGGTTGAGGGTTTCATGCTTGTATCCTCTTCAAAGGGAGGACTGAACGTTAAATTCTGGTATACATTTCCAGTGGTAATTGAGGAGATCAAATTATGTTAATATGAAGGCTGCGTCTTTCAAAAAGGGGGGTCTATTTCTATATGGAAAGAGGGCCGAATCATTAGGCTGAGTTTCACTTTATTCCAGCCCACAAAATTCAAGGAGGCTGAGTGGCTAATTTACTTGGTATCGTGGAATAAATTTGAGAGAAAGAGGGTTGAGTGCTCTTTCCATTTTGAGCTTACTGCTATACAATTTAAATTAGTCCTAGAATTGAAGTATACACTTGGGCCGAGTTAGCAATCATGTAGCAACTTGGCAATTCTCTTCCTTGAGATTTCACTGTGTATAACCAGGTTTTCTTGTCTCATTTATTGTGTCTTTTTATGGCTGATATAAGTGTAAGGTCTGCCTTCATTCAAATCTGATATCTGTTGCATATATATCAGTTTAAACACCATTCTGGGCTCAATATATGTATCAGGTCAGCATGTTGAAGTTCCTTTGTTTCCCATTATACATGTTTGCTTGGCAATGAACTACTATGGAAACATTATGAATATTTCTAGTTTTCTCTGTTGCTCTATCCCTGTGTAATTCTTAATTAAAGTTTAATATGAATATGAAGACAATATACCACCCAACTTGCAATGATACCAATTATTACAGTGTTTTACGTCATTTCTGAGTATTATTTAGCATTCTAATTGTTGGTCTAAAGTATGGTAATACACTCATGCCACTGTATGTTGATGCATAAAACAAACAAGTGAAGATTATACCTACAACAGTATCCTCACTAAATGTTTGACAAAATTGTTCACCGAAAGACTCGTTGAAGCTCAGTTAAAATTCAGAAATTTAAGTGTGAATTTGGAATTATTTCAGTTGGGAATATTACAATTTCAAAACGAAGGATGCCCTTGGTGGATATGGTGTAGACTATGGTGTGTCAGTTGCACTTGACAAAATGAGTTGGTGGCCATTGAGGCCATGGATGTAGGGAAGTTGTTATCCTGCACATGATATTCCACAAAAAAAAAAGAGTCGGGCCCTTCACAGAGTTTGAAACCACCTGATTGTTGTAGAAATGATATGCCCTGAGGCACGGGAAGCTGAAGGCCATGAACTGGGAAGAGGTGGCAAACTTTGTATTCGTACATTGTGGGGGACTGAAACCCTTGTAGTCCTCCTTCCAATGCCTCCACGCGATCAGGGTGCTCCACAAGAGATCATGTAGAGAATGTGACAACAATGAGCAAGGTCTTCCACAGTGGAGAGGTAACAAGCAGTCAGGGAGGAGGCAATGGTTGTGGCTGCATGATTTCGCTGCATATGCTATGGAGGAGCAGTGTAATGTCCTCCTCATGCATGCTAAGATAGAGGAGAAGCTGTCAAGAAGGGTAACAAACCCCAAGGGCTGTGTTGAAGCTCAAATATGATTTTGTTGGATTGAGTGCTCTACATTGCATTCACATTATGAGAAGGTGCGGATTTAGATGAGTTGTGGTAAGACTGGGGCTATCAATGATAATCAGGCAGCAAAGCATGGCATGAGGGTATGGCATCAAATCCATAGAGGTGAAGCATGTTCCTTAGCTTAGCTAGAAAGGCATGTTGGTACTTGGTTAGAAGCATCACAAAAATGATTAGCAGGGGTAGCTTAGGATGTGGTCAAAGATTTGGACAAGTAGAAGCCTGTAGCGAGAGTTGTAACAGACATCAAGTCAATTAGGAAGGCGTATGAATCCGATTCCAAGAGAAGCTTCTATAATAAGTTTGCAAAGAGTGATTTGTTTGAAGATAATGAAGTGGATGTTGATGGAAGAGAAACTAGACATGACTACCCAATGAACCATTGTCATAGAAGCACATATAAATGAATTAGCAACAACATTGGCATGGTTGTTTGGTCAAGAAAATCAGCTCAAGCAGAGTGCTACTGTGAGCACCACACAAGTAACAATGATAATGGGCACTAGATGGGCCAAGTGAGTGCAAGTCATGTTGAAAGCCCGGGTCAAGGTATGGATTGGGGATGATATAGCAAGAGAGAGAGAGAGAGAGGTGGCATGGACAAGAGAAAGAATGAATATGGAGTCAATGGTGCTGATGTTTGGTGAAGGAGTCAGTGTGCAATGAAAGCCACAAAGGTGTGTGAACACCCTAAGGGTTTTTGGTCCAAGTTTAAATCTTGCTGTAGGTAGACTGTAGGTGTATTCCCTAAGGAAGTTGTAAGACCTGTTGTTTAGGCATACATGTTGCCTAGTAGCATGTGATGACTAAAATTGTGGAATGAACCACTTGGATAGGTACGAAGGTGGTAGGTGTGCTCATATGCTAGCTTGAAGTCGGTTATTGTAAGACCTTAAGATTTTGATTAGGCATACATGTAGTGTAGTGGTGCATGGAATTATCAAGTTGTCGAATGGACCACTTAGATAGTTACTAGGGTGGCAAGTGTATTGGTATCCTAGCTTGAGGGGTGAATGTGAGAATGTGAGATGGTTGATGAACCATGTACGTGAAAAGGTGTCCTAGATTGATTCGTAAACTGTCGTGGATATTTCACAAGATAGTTCGTTACAAACTTACAATAGATATGATAAAACTATATTTAAAAATTTGAAATCTACACTATCAGGGTTTTATTTCTCTTTAGATTTGTGGATCTATATATTATTGTTAATTGTATATGCATGCATGCTAAAATTATGCAGAAAATAGAAAATGAAATAAAAACTCACAAACCATGATTTGACACAATATATAACCTAGGAAACCCTTTTGGGTGAAACACATGCTAGAAGGTGAGGTCGTTTTGCTCTCTTTCTCTAAATAAAAAATGGCTGCAAGTACAAAGAAATAAGGCATGTGGCCTATTGGCTACTACAGTGCACAAATACTCCCAGTGTGCTCTCTCTCTATCCCTCTTGGCTATTTTGTTCATGTATGGAACAAATGCACTTGAAAATGATGGGACCCCTTTTCCTCCTAATGGCCTGATTATAACGCATCCTCATAGCCTACTAGTGGTTAGGTTTGATTCCCTCAACCAGTGTTGCACGAAGCGCCCCCCCACCACGGTTCCAAGCCCCGAAGCGCGTCCCGTACGGAAGCGCCTAGGAAGCTTGGCCGGAAGCGGCGCTTCCGAATTCGGAAGCGCCGCTTCGGCATTTTTTGCCGCTTCCTGGACTTTTCGGAAGCGTGGCGCTTCCGAAGCGCCGAAGCGCGCTTCGTACGGCGCTTCGGGCGTCGGAAGCGTGGCGCTTCGGAGGGGGAAGCGTACGCTTCCGTACGCTTTCCGTACGCTTCTGGAAAAGCTTCCGGAAAAGCGTTTAGAAAATCGTTTTTTTTTTCAATTTTTATTTTTATTTTTGGTGAGTTTGCTTGTTGGGGGTGGGTCCACCTTGGGTTAGGGTGACGAATGAAGGCAAAAAAAAATATAAATATAGCAGATGCTCCCTCATGGTAATGTTAAATTCTTAAAGTAAAAGTGACATTCTCCTTTATTTTTCATTTTCATCCTTTTACTTAAATTTTTAACATTACCATGAAATGACTCAGGATGTTTGAGAGTGGTTCCAGCCTCATTGGACTTCATATGGAGAAAATAGAATTTCATATCCTATTCAAAATTCAGCAGACTTAATAGTTTTCAGGAATTCAGGATCAATGGGATTGTGGCATTTCATTAGATTATATCAAGTATGAAGGTATGAGATTAGCATTTAATCAAGAGCACCAAGCCCTATATGTACCTAGTGTTGGTGGTGTTAATTGTTGAACTCCTTTGTCACATGGCACGCCCTTAGCAAAAAATTACCTTTCAATCAAGTCAAAATCATCGATCAAGCATCTTAAGCTTTTTCTACCATATTTTAAGTCTTGAGTTAGGTAGTTTGATCAAAATTGGGCAATGTTGACTAATATCCCTAGACAATCGAGGTAGAGGCAAAGGCTAGACAAGAGGAGAAGAATCTAGATTCTAAATGGTTGATGCTCGAATAATTGATCATTAATGTACAATGGATGCCATATCTATCTTGATTTATGCAAAAATATGCATGTTTTCATGTCTTCAACAATTAATTTGCTATTTGGGATGTTTGTTTTGAGTATAAATGAAAAATATATATATATATATATAGTAGACGCTTCGCTTCCTAGATTTTTGGAAAATGACGCTTCCGCTTCCAAAAAACGCTTCCGCTTCGTGCAACATTGCCCTCAACTCTTAACCAAAGTTACAATATGGACTCTTCTAGAGCCTTCTTCATCATAATCACGTCGCTAGCCCCTTTTCCATGAATAATGGGGGTTGACATGGCATTCTCTCAAATTATGGTGGTGAAAACATGAAGACAACTTTTATGTGGAAAGATCTGTGTGTGTAAAATATAAAAGAAGATGTGGCACTAAAACCGCAAAGTTTTACGCCCAAAAAATTTGTTTGATGCCTCAAAATGCTCCTGGAAGGTTTCAATCCCCAATTTGCCAAATTGGGTCCTACTGGTAAAATGGTCCTATGAGTTGATTCCTTCACTTTTTCCACTCTAAAAGCATCAAGATGGATGACTAACAATATATAATGATCTAATTCGAATCATAAATAACTAGCAAATACAACGACTTGTTACCCATGTACTCCAGTAGATGGTAACGTTTTTTATGGACTTTGACAAAGTGATTAGGACCAACGTTGCAGGAAGCGCCCCCCCCGGATCCTAGGCCGGAATCGCGCTCCGTACGGAAGCGTTCCGGAAGCGCACTAGGAAGCGCGATTCCCAAAAAACTGAAGCGCGGTTCCATTTTTTTAAAACGCTTCCTGGTTTTTAAGAAGCGTGGGCCCCGAAGCGCGCTTCGGATGGCGCTTCGGGCCTCCGAAGCGCCACGCTTCGGGCCCGGAAGCGTACGCTTCACGATGCGCTTCGGAGTGCTTCTGAAAAAACCGCGCGGGCAAGGGAAAATGCCTCATTTTTTTTAATTTTTTTTTAAAGTTAACTTAACTTAGCAATGAGGGGGTGGGTTAGGTTGAGTTTAGGGTGAGTTTAGGGTGAGGAATGAATAGAATAAAGCCCCCATTCATTCCTCATTTTCTCACTTTGAGTTTATGAGAGTTGGAGAAGAGAAGAGAGGAGAGGAGAAGAGAAGAGAGGAAAGGAGAGGAGAAGAGAGGAGAGCTTGGAGGAGTGAAGAAGGAGGAGCTAGGAGAAGGAGGAGGAGCTTGGAGCAAGAGCTTGGAGGACTTCATCTACAAGAGCTAAAGAGGTAAGTTCAAACCCCAAACTCCCTTGTTTTTTTGAAAAAAAATTTGTATTTTTCTCCTCCCTCTCCTACTCTTTCCCATTGTTTCTACTTGCTCCTTTATTTACAGGTTGTCCACCACCTATATCCATATTTCAAGATGGTGTTCTTTTGGCTTCTATGTATCATTCCACTCTTGGTTTTAATGATGGCAAGGGTGAAGAATAGAAGGGAAGAAATAGAAGAGGACATTGGTGATGGTCCTAATAGTAGTGACCCAATGTATGATGAGGAGGAAGGGTTTGAAGAGGAAGGGGATGAACTTGAAGGGGACACTGAAGCACAAGATGGGAAAGGTACATCAACACCCTTGTGGAACTATGTGACCAAACTTGATGGGGGAAAGGGTGGTGGATCTTACAAATTTGTGTGCCCTCATGGTTGTCATGGAGGAAAACCATATTGTGGTTCATATACCCGTCTGAGGAGGCATCTTTGTGGGGTGCTGGACAGTGATGAAAAAAAGGGTTCTGTGGGGGTACAAATTTGCCCAAACATTTCAACTGAAGAAAGAAGAAAATACATCCAAATAGAGATGGCTGCACAACAAAAAAACAAGAAACCAAAAACTCATTCTGAATCAAGTGCAACCTCTAAATTTGGTAGTTGCTCATCTCCTCATGGTACTTCTGCAACCTCTGGAGGTAGAAGAACAATAGGGGATTTCCTTAATGTTGCTGGGAGGGATGATGTGGATGGAAAGATAGTCCGTTTTCTTTGTGCTTGCGGTGTACCATTCAATGTGCTTCACTCTCCCTATTGGCATGACATGGTAAAGGGCATCAATGAAGCCCCAAAAGGATACAAGGCCCCCAACTATGAGAAAGCTAGAATAGTGTTATTAGAAAGAGAAAAAGCTAAGGTTCAAAGAGCTTTGACACGTTTTACAAATGAGTGGGTGGATTCTGGGGTATCCATTGTATCAGATGGGTGGACAAATATTAGAAACCAACATTTGATAAATGTTCTTGGTGTTTCTTCTAGTGGTGCAGTATTTATTGCATGTCATGACTCCTCCTCCATCAGTGCAACTGCACAAAACATTGCAGATCTCCTATTGAAATCAATCAAAGATGTTGGTCCGAATAATGTGGTTCAAGTGATCACAGATAATGCAGCAAATTGTAAGGCAAGAGGAAAAATTATTGAGCGTACTCATCCAAACATCTTTTGGTCTGGGTGCCTGGTTCACACATTGAACCTTTTGATGCATGATATTGTGAAACACAAAGATTGTGGGTGGATTGCTGAGGTTTACAGGAAAGGGAAGCAGCTCATTAAATTCATCACAGGGCATACAAGGGTAAACTACTTCTATGGCACTTACTCCAAGTTGCAATTGCTTAAAATTGCAAAGACAAGATTTGCTAGTTATTACCTCACCTTTAGGCGGCTAGTGAAGGTGAGACAAGCTTTAACTAATCTGGTGTGTGCTGAAACATGGGATGAAATTAACACTGACACAGATGGTGCTAATGCAGTCAAGGACACTGTTCTTGACAGTTACTTTTGGTCACAGGTTAAATATATTTTGCAATTCACCAAACCAATTTATTACATGATCAAGTTTGCAGATTCAGATCGACCAGTAATTGGGGAGGTGTATGAGCAAATGGATAGCATGTTGGGGCAGATTAAAGACATTGTTGAGCCTAGAGATACCACCTTGTACAATTATATTCGTGTAGAGGTGCAAAACCGATGGGAAATGCTAAATATTCCATTGCATGCATTAGCATATGTTTTGACACCTAAATACTATCATCCATCATGGCTTTCAACACCAGCACCTGGGGGGGAAGCAGGAGAAAACCACACCAAGATCAAGAGGTTCACCAAAAATATATGGCTGCATTGAGTAAATTAATCCCTGATGAGGAGGAGGTTGCATTGGTACGGAGATAGGTGAGCAACTATACGCTCAACACTGGTCCATTTGGGAGCATGCATGCAATTAGAGATCGAGAGACTTTTTCTGCTCTTGAGTGGTGGAACATGCATGGAGGGGGTACTCCACTTCTACAAAGTTTGGCATTGCGGGTGCTATCACAGGTGGTAAACACTTCTTCTGCAGAGAGGTGTTGGAGCTCTTATTCTTTCATCCACAGTGTTAAAAGGAACAGGTTGAGTTTAGACCGGGCAGAGAGCTTGGTTTATGTTCATTACAACTTGCGATTGTTGTCCCATTACTGTGAAGATGCAAAGTCTAATAAAGACTTGTTGACTTGGGACAAGAATCCAGAGGAGCCCAATTTGGAGGATGGAGTGTTGCGACTAGAGCAATTAGAGGATTCTCTTTTCCAGGTATGTCCATTGTGGTATGAATTTTCCAATTTTCCCTTATAAAGCATTTCTCTAATTCAATTATTCATGTTTTTAATTTTTTTGTTAACTAGTGTTTTTTTTTTGCATGAATTTTTTGAGCGATTCTAGGATGATGATGACCGTGTTGATATGCCACCACCCCCACCCCCATCTGGTCCCTTGGTTCCTAGGTTCCATGGTTCAACACCAACAGCAGGGGGTTCTTCTTCATCAGTTTCAGTGCCACGACTTCCACAGGCACCATCTTCTTCATTGCCACCACGTGGAGGCCCGCCACCACGTTCTATTCGTGGTGGAAGGAAGAGAGATTAGTAGATATATTCACAATCTACTACTTTTTGTCATAGATTACTCATTAGACTTGTAGACTTGTGAATTTGAATTTTGAACCTTTTTGGCTTGGCGGTGACCAAGTGACATATTTTGTAAACATTATTATTTGAATTTTGGACATGAAAAATGTTGACAGTTGCTCACTTGCTAGATAAATCATAATATGCTCTATGTTTTATGTTTTATAATATGCTTAAATGCTTTATGTTTTATAATATGCTTAAAAATTTGATGTATGTTTGTAATAGCTAGAATATAGATGATTGTTGTACATACTAGTAACTACAATGGAATCATGGATGCCATATCTATCTTGATTTATGCAAAAATATGCATGTTTTCATGTCTTCTACAATTAATTTGGTATTAGGGATGTTTGTTTTGAGTATAAATGCAAAAAAATATAAATATATATATATATATATATATACGCTTCCGCGGACGCTTCGCTTCCTAGATTTTTGGAAAATGACGCTTCCGCGCTCCCGCTTCCGCGCTTCCGCTTCGCTCCCGCTTCGTGCAACATTGATTAGGACCAGTTTAATCTCCCCAAGTCAAGTTTAAGGGGAGGATTGTTAGGGTTGTTTAGGTAAACATGACTCTGTCAAGTTACAGGCAGTTTTCAAGCTCCGGGTTTATAAGAACCCATGGTATTCATGTCGAATATATTCTATTTAAAGGAAAAAAGACTCCTTGTTAATTTTTCCTTCAGGGCCAATGGGATCCCAACAACGGTGACATATTTAGACACCACCACTTCTCTTGATTTTGTGATCCTAAGGAAAGAATGGAGTGTATTCATTATTATTATTATTATTATGATTACGAGATAGATGAATGAACTAAGCAAGGTCATTCTTGTAGTTTTAGTCTTTAGGTCAAGTTCAAAACACAGTTTTTTTTTGCAAATGTTCCTTCAACCTCATCTTCATTTTCCTTCTCTTCTTTGTACAACTATTTACATATCTATTCTTTTATTATTCTTATTCTTAATTTTAGTTTCATTGATCTATATCATTCTAATTTTTGACATTGTAGAGGTAGTATTTAATATTTCATGGGGAAAACCCTTCCCAGTGCTCATGTTTACCAAGGAGAGCTTTTTGAAAGTGAAAAAAATATTATATTAATAGAGTGAAATCAAATATATGTTGATAGACCCAATAGTAATTTCAAAATTCAAACCGTCCTCGTGTATCTTCTCTGTTCTATAGCTACATATTACGGTCATCCATACTTTAAAACAGTCCAAATTAATCTTGCCTTGCAACGAAATGCCCAAAAAAAACTCTCACAAGTCAAATAAGGTATAAAGTGGATTCCAAATAGTGCACATTCACCTGAATTCTTTTATAACCACTCACCAAGCTACCTTATAGATAAACATTATAAATATTCTTTCTTGAATATCCTACTCTGCATAGTATAAGTTTGCATAAGTTATGTATACATTTTGGATTGTGCTTATAATTTAATTTTGTGAATTCAACGAATTGGGTTTCTCTCCTTGTGTGAGATTATGAATCACGTTTAAAAGTGGATAATGAAAATCAACTCATTAACTGTGCCCTAATGTTGACCACACTTTGGGGGACTTCAGTTACTTGCATGGTGATTGGTTCAACAAGATATGAGCGCAAAGACAATAATTACTAATTTCATGAAGGATTTACAGAATGTTCGACACCTAATCCTCGATATTATAGTTTGGATTAGTATTTGTTATGGAGATTAGTTATTAGAGTTCAAGAAGCCTAGAAATTGAATCCTCGTTTTTCTTGATGTATTAATATGTACACATTGTACATCATTCTTTGTGATCATTATAATAAAGTTGATTTCATTTTCCACCAGTTTGTGTGTTTAGCATTGGTATCAGAGCAAAGGTTAATCTGCTCTGTCAAATAGAATGTGCCACTAGTTTTTGTGGCCTGAGCTTGTGAGTATGATCTCTTGTGAGAGTATGAGAGCCTCTAGAGGGATCACAACAGAAAGCAAGGCATTGTGTATCACTGCTTCTTTGAAGACTTGTTAGAAGGTGAAATAAGGCATAGAGCATGGTGCATTTGATTCGCTTGCAATTGGAAAAGGATCTAAGCAACCAGGGATATAGGAGATATGTGGTGAAAGAGGTACTGTGATATTTGTTGGTTAACTGTCCACTATCTAAAGTTGAACTGTGATATTTGTTACTGCGTATTTGTCTTTACATAGAAAGTTTAATACTGATGAAACCTTGTCTACGAATGCGCTATCGAATATTGTATTGAAGAAACTACTACAATCGAATTGTTCATTCGAAACCTTAGGCTAGATTTCAACCCTACAAACTAGAGTTCGTTGGTATGCAAACTTTGATTGAATGGAGGTGTTTATTTTGAATGCAAGATTAAGAATGCGCCGTGTTTTATTTTGTTTCTTCCATAAAGTAATGGCCTTTTACGAGTTTTTTTTTCGAGGTAACATGTCTATAACAATAGTGCACTACCTGCAAGCATTTTCAAATAAAAATGGATAAACGTTGAAACATTCAAGCAGTTTCATACGTTGGAATGTACTTTCCAAGTCAAACAACGATGACAAAATTACGTGCTTTTTGGACATTGTATCAGCGACTGCAAAACTGAACCTCGCACATTTGAGTGTTTGCTCATTTACATGGAAAACTTTGTTCTCCACCTCTTCCGACATCAAATCCCATGATGAGAGGCTTCAGAATAGTCATAGCAGAAGGACTGTCCATTGACCACCTTATGTTATTTTGCTTCGGTTCATTGTGAACTTCCACCCTTTTTGTGCTACATTCCTTCGGAGTGCCTTTGAATATTTTTTGATGCAGTGGTTTATTAATTTTCATCTATTCATATTTATATTGACCGAAAGGAGAGGCAAGATCGCTATTGACTCTCCCACCCCCGAGAATTAAAACTAAAATAACTACAATTTGCAATAGCGCGAGGCATTCAGCTGCACAAGAAAGCACCAAAAATGAATCATCATTCATTCATGGCATTTTCATCCTAAGGAAATATAGTAACCTCAATTGGTTTCACCTGGGCTTGCAAAGAACACATTGAATATAGTGTAGAGATTCCATTCTAGTGCCTCCACGTAGGAATGAATTGCAAACTTTCAGGGAAGAAGGGAAGTGTTTGTACAAAGCCTTGATATTGTGAAGGACGGCCTAGACTCTTGTATAAAGAATCCATCTAGAGACGTGAACCTATGTGTGGAGTGTGAAAATTTGGAAATCCAAATCCTATTGCAACAACTGGAAATAATTTTCCTAATTGTTAAATTAATTTTTAACAATTTATATACTGTGTGCTATAACAAACACTGAATCAATCACATTGCAACTTACACAAATAAAACTGTAGAAGAAATAAATGTTGGAAGAAATGCTAGCACACACACAAATTTACACAGTTAGTTTTGGACCAATGTCCCCGGAAAAACCCAACTTGGGAAAATTGGTGCAGCAGTGAGGATTTTATTTATCATGCAGCAATGAAATCTAAGTACATCTATTGATTCCCAACCAACTATCCAAACAACAAGAAAATCTGAGTAAAATACTGAAGGGAATTACCTTTCTCCCACAGGCAATCTATGGCTGGACTTTCCTTATCAAAAACTCAGCCTCCTATAGCACTTCGTCAGCCTTTGTGCTGCGCTACGTAGCTGGCTGGATGACTTGCTTCGGACTGGGCTCAAATGAATTTGTTCTACCTTTGGATGCTGAGAAAATCATCTCTCCATCCCTCCAGGACTCCTTCCTGGCCTCTAGAACTGAGAACAAATTTCCTTCTCTCTAAATCCATCTGTTTGACTGAAGCACTGCGCAGTCCCTTAGCGCTACCTCTCTGGGATAATTCGACTCACTTGTTGCTTCCTCCCCGGATCTAGAAAATATTTCCTTCGGATCACTGTTCCTGCCCCTCACTCACAACTTCAACCTCACTGGATCTCTCTCTGGCAACTAACTGCTGCTACTCTGGAAATCGATCTACTCATTAAATTGAATAGCTGAAGTGATCTCTCCAAACCCCATCGACTTCTTTATAATTCTCTGTTGAGACTTCAATGACCAAGATTGGATCGTAATCGATGGCTAGGATTAAATTGAAGTCGATCTGTGAGAGTTTCTAGAACATTCACACCTTAACTTAATTAACTATGATTAATTAGTCATATTACCTAAGTTTAGACTTAGAAAATATTTAAAAAGTGACTAATAATCTAATTAAGTAATTTCTAGGCAAAATTTCCAGAAACAATTTCTGGGTTTTGGAGATCTCATGCATTGGAGATCGTTAGCATGCTCTAAAAGATAGCAAAAATTTATTGTTATTTGCCACAAAGGAGTTCTAGAAATCTAGATTTAGGAATAAGCAAACTAATCCAAGTAGCTCAATGATTACTATGACCTTACAAAGCTTTTCCAAGGATGAAATGATGCTTGTAATCCTGCAAAAGAACTTACATCAACCATTTAACCCAATCCTACAACAAGAAATCATTAATACTAAATGCAGAAATAGAAAGAAACAAGAACAAGAGATGCATGTGAATAATAAGTGGAAAGAAGAAAAACAAATGATACAAAAGGGCTCTGAGACTCATGGGATGGCCAAGCCCAAGGAAAACCAGAGTACTATGCAAGAGACCAAGGTTTAGAAGATGAACATGACACCAATCTTCATTATTTCCATCAATACAATTACATCCCTGCAAGAAATGAGAGTGGAGCTGCAAAAATATGAATTCTCTCCACAAGAAGACTAATCAAGATCCACCCCTGGAGGAAAATTCGACTTGTTACTTATACAAAATGATTAGGAATCATTCCCCGTGAAAGGAGGAAGCTTTCCCCACCAAAATCCCTTGATTAGTGGATTTGGTTCCCAATACTAGGAATCTGCATTAAATGGCAGGGAACACATTCCTAGATTTTATCAATCATTGGAGCTCCACAATTTGTGCCATAATTCCAGAATATCTTGTTGATTTACTATTTAATGTTGATCCCCCTGTAGTAGAGAGCAAGTCCCTAAATTATCTCCTCCTAAAAATTTCCATAATTTGCCCAATATTCTCATAATATTCCACAAAAATAAATAATATTAGGCACAAATATGAAATTATTTATAAACCTTCCTAATGAACATATTAAAGTTAAAAATACATTATCTAATGCAAAAATAAAGATTTAATGTGCTGAAGGATGGTCAGATGGGCCTTAATTTATGTCAAATTTAGAGGCCCGTCATACCCCCTGCTAAAAGTGTTGCTCATCCTCTGAGCAAATTAGTGACCCCATTGTGCCTCATTCATGGCCCTGCTGGCCTCTCTCTTGTGTATTCCTCAGTCGTTTCTCTTAAGAATCTTGGTTGTAAGTTCTGCAAGGACAAGCCCAAAAATGTAGTTGTTCTTTTCATGATTGTTTAACAGTCTTTCAAGCAAAAAAACATAACTTTCCTCTTTGCAAGTGAACTCGTTGGCTTGTATATCCATTTTATTCATATCCTCTCCCTTGAAACCTTCATTCCATTTTCACTCATTTTTGCAAAATTGTTTGTGCATAGAAAAAATCACAGTGTTTTTTGATACCATTAGCTTGCCTTCTTCCCCTTATTCAAGATGGGTTATTGAATATTTTTCAGTTTGGCAAGGTCTTCCACATTCCTTTTTCAACCTTCTGCTACCTTGTTCCACCATTTGGACATCTTTGAAACCTTCAAAATGCCTTTAAATGAGAACTAGGACATCCTATAGTAATTCCTGTAAAAACTACATGAAACCTATATTAATTCCTGTAAAAACTACAGGAAACCTTGTAGTGTTCCTGTAGTATTACAGGAAACCCTGTAGCAGTTCCTGTAGTATTACAAGAAACCCTGTAGCGGTTCCTATAGTACTATAAGAAATCCTGTTTAAACCTGTTTTGAGCAGAAATGATAGTTTGAGCCTAGGGTAGGCCCTCAACTTGACTTTCCTGTGTTTCTCCCATTCCTATAACATCTTTTAGGACTTGGACAAAAGCTAGAAAGAGATTAGAGACCTCTTGGAAAGCCTCTTTTCATCACTATAGTTTGAGTTCTTTTTTAATTGTGAATGCCTTATTTCCTTTTGTTGCCTTCTTCTTCTGTTTTGTGCCCTAGATGGTTGCATAATGGCCTTGGAATTCTCTATTTTGATTAGGTCTCTCTTAAGCACTACCATTTTGGGTTTTAGCACAGTTTGTTCATTTCTTCCTTCTTGTAGCAACATTTTGCCTTCCTGTAGCAATCATTCCTTCTTCCTTCTGGGTCTTATAACTGTATGGGAGTGATGAAAAATGATGTAGAGGGGTTGGAGGATGATGCTACGACTTAAAGGGAGTAGTGTAGGTTTGTGAAAATGGAGAGGATGCTTTGTTTGTTTTTTCAAGAAATTTTGAGGGTGAGATAGAGTGTAGGGTTTGTTCTTGAAAAATATTATTTTTTCGTATGAAATGGGATGGATGAGTGATGGATAGATAGTGGATATAAAGTGGATGGAGGGCTTGGAGTGCTTTGGTGACTTGGCCTTTGCACAAATTTCTTCTTTTAACTATTATCCCCATTCCTTGAAATCATCATCCTTCATAATTTGGATTTTCCACATTGCATGAGTAAGGAGTGAGCTGCAATTAACTAGTTGAAGATAGTTGAGACTGCTGACCCATCTATAGTTTATAAAACCTCATCTCTCATGTATTGATAACAAATTTCTAACTATAATATGCTCAAGAGAAGAGGTTAAGAATATTGCATACCTGTACCTACCTGATGGTTGTTGGAGAGACATGCATGCTACTGCTGAGTTGATGATTGATCCATGGCCCTCTGGAGGTGATAATTTCCTTCGTGTTCTTCTGCACAGGTCTTCATAGCTTGGTGATTCTAAACCTCTGTCTTACAGTGACCATCAACAAGCTATCTTAGTCAAATCTGGCCTTCTTGGAGTGCTGGGCTTGGCCATGGGTGATTTTCACCTTCCCTATACCTTATTCCACAATTAGACAATTTTCCCACACTTCATTCTACCTTTCCTACCATCTTCTAAGCTTTCGGCCTGTTTCCTGTAGTAAAACAGAGCATCCTGTAGTTAGAACTAGGACATCTTATAGTAGTACTATAGGAAATAACAAATGGGAAAAACAAGGAAACTAAATGGGAAAAACTTGATAATGATGGGTGGATGCTGGAAATAGATGAGGGTGATGGATTTTCATGGCCTTGGTCCTTTTAGAGCATCTGAGAAAATGAGGAGAAAGTCCAAGTTTGACTTCCTTTGACTAGAATTTTGACCAATTTTTCTTTTCTTTGGTGCCAACTTGTTTTTGTTGCTTGCAAATGTTGGAGAGCATCTGCATTCATCAGAGAGATACATAGAGCAGATAATTTATTTTTGATCTAGAGAGATCGAATTTTTCTGCCCTTCTCAGATAAGTCGATTCTCCTCAAGAAATTTGGCCTCTTGGCCAAGGTGATTGCATTGCCTCTCGGGTTTCGACTTGCTCCCCTCAATGAACAACGAAACTCCCTCTTCCTTCGCTACTGAGCTCTCTGGATGATCATCTGAGCTTTGATACCATGTGAAAATTTGGAAATCCAAATCGTATTGCAGCAACTGGAAATAATTCTCCTAGTTTTTAGATTAATTTTTAACAATTTATTTATTGTGTGCTACAACAAATACTGAAACAATCACACTACAACCTACAAAAATAAATCTGCGGAAGAAATAGATGCTGGAATAAATGCTAGCACACACATAAATTTACACGGTTATTTTTGGACCAATGTCCTTGGAAAAAACCAACTTGGGGAAACCGGTGTAGCAGTGAGGGTTTTCTTTATTATGCAGCACTAAAATATGAGTACATCTATGGATGCCCAAATGGCTATCTAAACAACAAGAAAATATGAGTAAAATACTGAAGGGAATTACCCTTTTCCCACAGGCAATCTCTGGCTGGACTTTCCCTATAAAAAACTCGGCCTCCTGGAGCACTGCATCAACCTCAGCACTGCTCTGTGTAGCTAGTTGGATGGATTTCTTCGTACTGGGCTCAGATGAAGTTGTTTTGTCTCTAGATGCTGAGAAAATCGTCTCTCCGGTTCTCTGGGATTCCTTCTCAGCCTCTGGAACTAAGAACGAATTTCCTTCTCTCCAAATCAATCTCCTTGATTGAAGCACTGCGTAGTCCCTCAGCGCTGCCTCTCTGGGACAATTCGACTCACTTGTTGCCTCCTCATATCTGGAAACTATTTCCTTTGGATCATTGTCCCTGCCCCCCATTCACTGCTTCGATCTCACTAGATCTCTCTCTAGCAACTGACTGCTGCTACTCTAGAAATCAATCTACTCATGAAATCGAACTGCTGAAGTGATTTCTCCAAGCCCCATCGACTTCTTTTTATAATCCTCTATTGAGACTTTGTCCCGACCCCTCACTCACTGCTTCGATCTCACTAGATCTCTCTCCGACAAATGATTGCTGCTACTCTGGAAATCGATCTGCTCATGAAATCAAACTGCTGAAGTGATTTCTCCAAGCCCCATCGACTTCTTATAATCCTCTGTTGAGACTTCAATGACCAAGATTAGATCTTAATCGATGTATAGGATTAATTGGAATTCGATTTGTGTGAGTTTCTAGAACATTCACACCTTAACTTAATTAATTTTGATTAATTAGCCATATTCCCTAAGTTTAGACTTAGGAAATATTTAAAAACTGGCTAATAATCTAATTAAGTCATTTCTAGGTAGAATTTCCTGAAACGATTTCTAGGTTTTGGAGATCTCATGTGTTGTAGTCTCTCCACAAAATTTTAAGTCTAAAACACTTCTGAGCACTTGCTAAGTTTTTGAAGTAGTGATCGGCGAAACTGTGATGGCTGCCTTGGAGAACACTATTACTTTCAAGTCATGACCGTATGAGGAGAGTTTATGCTATGGAAATAACCCAACGGGAGCACATAGAAGTCATCGAGCCTGTACTAGTTTGACATCAATTGGATGAGAGAGGCATTGTGCATCGATCAATCATTATGTGGATGCCAAATGCTACAGAGTAATTTCTTGTGCTGAAATCCTAGATTTAACAACATCATATCCATTATATATGGTGAGTCCCTAAATTCAATATAACTTCTGTAAAATCTATTTTTTCAGAACAAGTTGTTGGTGGAGAAGTTTTGAGCACTAGCGCTGTAAATATTTTGACTAAATCAACAATTGCATGACTAGTCATTGCAATAAACTCGAGGCAAGGGTCCCCCTCGGTAAATTTGCAAGATAACTTTGTTGCTCAAGAGTGTTGCAATTTTGTGATAAGGGACTAAAAGGATTTTAGCAAAATAGTGGTTTTAGTGTTGATAAAATTAGAGTATTTGGGATGCATGAATGCATAATGAAGTTGAACTTGTAAAGAAGGCATTGTGGTTAGCAAAGCTCATATAGTTACATGGTATATTAAAGGTCACAAGTTCAAATCCTAGTCAAGATAATTTTGGAAGTTGTCATACTCAGCGAGAATAGGACATAATTTTGTTTGCAATGGTTTCACTTTTTTTGTCCTTCGTAATCTCTCTTTGTTGAAGCTACTTGAAATTGTATTGTAAATAGGTGCATTTTTTGTGGTAGATGACACCCCTTTTTCAAAGTTGATTGCAAGTTTTTAAGAAAATGGCCAAACTTGAGGGATTATTAGAATTATTGAACACTCTAAAACCATCTATTGTTCATGACAGTCCAAATTAGCAAGGACGCCATATCTCACATTGAAAATTGTTTTAAAATGCACAAGAGAAGATCGAGTTACTGCAACTCGAATCCCAATCCCAGCGAGATGAACCTCAGTAGAAGCATTGTGATTTCGAACTAGTTATTGTTCAGAACAACTCATTGTTTGAACTAGATTCCCATCACTAGTCTGAGATGGATCAGACCATTTCAGGAACAAATTTGGATGCATCTAAAAGTCCTGATGTGAAACCTATAGTTCCCAAGACATTCATTAGACCTTGGGAAGAAATTGTGCACAACAAAAAACAAAAGTAACGTGGGATATAATAAGGATGATTCTTTTCATGTTCTTGATTTTTCAAAACCTATACAATTTCATAGTGCTGGATTTCTGGATGATGTTGTCCCATAACAAATTATTAGATGCCAATATTGTGACAAAGTTGGACATGAGAAAGATCATTGTTATGATCTTCACCCTTGTGAACATTGTGTGAAAATTTCATCTATCACAACAACTAAAGATTATTTTCCTAATTGTTAATTTATTTAACAATTTATCTGCCACGACAAATATCAAATAATTGACACTGTGATTTTCACAAATAAACTGTGCAAGACAAATAGTTCTAGAATTTGAGAAAATAATAGCACATACACAAAATAATTAACACAGTTATTTTTGGACAAATATCCCGAAAAATCCGAAATTGGGAAAAGCGGTGCAAGAACTGAGGGTTTTTATTATTATGTAGTAGTAAAATTTTGATTACAATTTGGATGCACAAACTGGCAATCTTGTACAGGAGAAATTGGCCACAAAAATTAGTGAGACATATTTTGTCTCACCCAACACTGATCCAACTCTAACACTGGCTCTAAATGGGCTCCTTGAAACCCTTGTGCCAGCCTTTGCATCAAATATGCGCAGAAACTTGGACGCTCTGCTTGGAACTACAATTGATCAAGCCGTTTGCCCAATCCATCCTTTGAGAATGACTCACTGGTACCTTTCGGAAATCTTCCCGGCCTCCAGCAACTGAATCAACCCTCTGCCTGGCCAAATCGAGCTCTACCTCTGAAGCTTTTGCGATGCCTCTACGTAGCCTTACTAAGGAAACTCAGAGCTCCTGTAGCTAACTCTTCGGATGTGGAAAAAAAAAATCCTCTGGACTCACTGTCTCTGCTTCCTTTTCTAGCTTTCTGGCAACTGCTGCTGCTCTTTGGAAATTGAATTTCCAAGGAAATCGAACTCCACAAGTGTTTTCTCCGTCTACCCATCAACTTCTTATAATCCTTTGTTGGAGCACCAACGACCAAGATTAGATCTTAATCAAAGGCCTAGATTAATTCCCTATCGATCCATGTGAGTTTCTAGAGAATTCTCACCTTATCTCAATTAATAATGAATAATTAGCCATATTCCCTAAGTTTAAACTTAGGAAATATTTAAAAATAGGCTAACAATCTAATTGAAACATCTCTAGGTGGAATTTCAAGAAACGATTTGTGGGTTTTGGAGATCTCATTTGTTTTAGTCTGTCCACAAAGTTTCGAGACTAGAACACCTTCAATGCTACATAAAATAACAATCCCTCTTAGCAACGAAGGTGTTCTATTGTTGCACCACTACTGCTATAACACCCTGTCTCTATATCACCCCTCTATCACGCTAGTGATGTGTGGCCACTGCCACCAACCATTCCGCAACTTTGATGTTGCATATGTGCTGTTGCTGACACTGCCATACTGCTGTCAACCCTGCATCTGCACTGCAACTCCCTCTCATCTGTTGTTGTTTCAACTGTGACAACTGCACAGAGAAGCATCCAAAATACTAAATCAGTTGTGTTCAGTATGAAGCATCTGTTTCTTGAGCATCTGATTACTACTAGCCACTGCACGGTACACCAAGGAATCTACACTTCTGCTGACTTTGCACTGTTGCCGACTCTGCACTACGCTCCCCAGTACCTAACTACTACTAGTCTGCAACTGTCACTCTGGAATCTTACTGCATTTTTGATACTGATCCATCTTGCTACTGAATACTGTGGGCCCCCATAGCCAGGTGATGATCCATGAGGTGGACTCCTCAATGGACCCTACCCTATCTTTGCAATCTTTGGGACTACAGCTCCAAGTCGCCCCACCTCTCTCCTGGAGGTATGGCTACAAACATGGCAAGCTCTTCCTCCAACCTGGAGGATAGATTGTTGATCTCAGTGGATGTTGCTACCTAGTCTTGCTTCTCCTGCTTATCCTTCTTCCTCAGAGGACACTGCGTACAGTAGTGACCGAACTCACCACACCTGAGGTTTGACAAGTCCTTCTTCTTCTACTTCTGCTCCCCCTGCCCCTGACTAGGACCCTTAGATGCTAGGGCCACATTCTTCTCCTCGCTCTTTGGTCCCTTGTTGTTGCTACCGCTGATGGCACTCTTTAACAGAGCCCTCCTCAACTTCTCTTGTTGTAGATAGAACCACATCTTGTCCCACTTCGGCAAGGTATCTTTGCCCAAGATACTCTGGACAAATCCCTGCCAATCCTCTGAGACATTATTCAATGCCAATCGTACAAGCTCTGTGGGTTGGGGTGCCTCCCCAGATGATCTCAGACCTCCTGAACCCGAATGAGAAAGGCATCTATGCTCTTGCCCTTCTACATCTTGGTGTTCCTCAACTTCTCCTAGAGAAACAGCTTCCGCTGCTCGAAAGAACTTTGAAATAGCTCAGATAGAGCATCCCACATTTCCTTGGTCATTACCTTGTCTGCCACATATGAGACCAGATGTTCTCAGACACCATCCAAAATCATCATCTTTGCCTTAGCCATTTCTTTCATTTACTTCTTTTGTTGATCGAGGTGTTGTGAAACTACTCCCACATTTTTTGCATAGATCTTTAGGCCATATTCACCTAGAAAGGAGGACATCCTAGCCTTCTAGATGACATAGTTGGAGGCTCCCTCCAACCTATCCTGATCTCCGAGCCCTACTGTGGCCATTTCTGAATTATCGAAAACTCCCTATTTCCCTCTACTTGGCCACTGTATTTTCTAAATGCACTCCCTTCTGCAGTGAGAAAATCTGCACTTAGCTACTGCCAATCTACTTGGAAAAATTGAACTTCTGAAACTCAAAGTTTCCTAAGAGAAATTTTCCCTCGTGTGTGCTTTTCTCTTCCACCCAATGCTGATTCTGCTATTGCAAAACTCTCTGCGTCCAACTAGAATTATGCTTAGCGAAAATATGAGCTACTACTGCTCCCTTTTACTGTTGGAATCATTGTTCTGGGCAAATCGATTTTTCTGCCAACATTATACTGAAAATTGAACCCTTGCGCAAAAATTCGAATTGCTTGTCAAGGAACTGTGCATCCTCTGAGAATTTCGACCTGCTGTTACTTTGAATAGAAAAATTCCCTTCCCCACTTCTGAGCTTCCTGGTTGATCAGTCACACTCTGGTACCATCTAAAATTTTCATCTATCACAACAACTGGAAATTATTTTCCTAATTGCTAATTTATTTAACAATTTATCTACTACGACAAATATCAAATAATTCACAGTGTGATTTTCACAAATAAACTACGGAAGAAAAATAGCGTTGGAAATTGAGAAAATATTAGCACACACACAATAATTAACACAATGATCTTTTGACAAATATCCTTGGAAAAAACCCAACATAGGAAAATCGGTGTAGCAATTGAGGATTTTTATTATTATGTAGTAGTGAAATTATGAGTACAATCTGGATCTACAAACTGATAATCCACTACAGGAGAAATTGGCCACAAAAATTAGTGAGACATATTGTGTCTCACCCAACACTGATCCAACTCTAAAACTGGCTTTGAATGGGCTCTAGGAAACCCCTGCGTGAGCCTCTGTGTCAAATCTGCGGAGGCACTAGGACACTCTGCCCGGAACTACAATTGATTAAGTCGTCTGCACAATCCAACCTTTGAAAATGACTCGCCGGAACCTTTCGGAAATCTTCCCAGCAACTGAATCGACCCTCTGT
Organism: Pinus tabuliformis; assembly: GCA_031772625.1. Classification (NCBI taxonomy): domain Eukaryota; kingdom Viridiplantae; phylum Streptophyta; class Pinopsida; order Pinales; family Pinaceae; genus Pinus; species Pinus tabuliformis. Next base: position 471,165,998 of record CM062816.1, on the reverse strand, counting down.
TTGGCCAAATAGAACTCTGTCTCTGAAGCTTTTGCGTTGCCTCTGCGTGGCCTCACTGAAGAAACTCAACCCTCTTGTAGCTGACTCTCCGGATCTAGAAAAACTTTCCTTCAGACTCATTGTCCCTACTTGTCACTGTCTTTGCTTCCTTTTCTGGGTTTTTGACAATTGATGTTTCTCTTTGGAAATCGAATTGCAAGGAAATCGAACTCCACAAGTGTTTTCTCCATCTACCCATCGACTTTTTCTTATAATCCTTCGTTGGAGCACCAACGACCAAGATTATATCTTAATCAAGAGCCCAGATTAATTCCCTATCAATCCATGTGAGTTTTTAGATAATTCTCACCTTATCTCAATCAATATTGATTAATTAACCATATTCCTAAGTTTAGACTTAGGAAATATTTAAAAATCGGCTAATAACTTAATTGAGCCATCTCTAGGTGGAATTTCCAAAAACTACTTCTGGGTTTTGGAGATCTCATGTGTTTCAGCCTATAACACCTCTGCTGCTAAAAAAGCTAATACATTGTGCAAAGAAGAATCATCATTCAAGCATATGTTTCAAGCATAAGACTACTGCAAGAGATACAATTAATTTCACATGGATTGCTTCTTGTGATTGATCTAAAACTAGCAAGAAGATTTACAGGTCATACCACAGGAGATGTTATAGAGTATTGACCAGTTTTGTAGTGAAGTGTACTTCATCTTCTCACCCTGTATTTGACAAGGGGGGAATTGATCGAATTGATGATTTGCCACAGATCCAAAAATTTGTCAAGTGGGCCTGAGACAGAGATAATCATAGTTTACTGCTACAACCTAGAGTCTGAGTTCAAAAATCAGATTTAGAGTTGTAGATAGAGTTGTTTTGATTTATGTTCTACGAGAGTGAGCATGGTTGCATGTTTTTGGCATGCTGAACCCTGAGATTTGTGAAGGAGCACTTCCACTAGCAGAATACGTTACATTAGGAATTGTTCCAGAGTTGATTTGTTTGAGGAACTGCTATGATAGTTCTATAGTTTATGGTCATCCTTAAAACATCACTAGTCGAGGCCTTAAGTTCTCCCACATTTTTGTATCGTTTGTGGTTTTCTTTTAAAAACCACCAAAGAGCTTATTCAACCATTGGCTATGATGTCTTTTTACATTTTTAGTGTTTATTCTTGGACTTTGATACATCCCTTCGGATTAAGAGTGGAATGTTAGAGACCTAATCCTCGAGATTATAGTTTGGGCTAGTGTGTATTGGAGATTAGTTATTAGAGTCCAAGAAAACCTAGAAACTGAATCAACTGTTATCTTGATGTGTTAATAAATACACATTGTACATCATTCTTTGTGATCATTATAAAAAAATTGATTTCTTTTTCCACCAATTTGCGTGTTTAACACAGAACTTTGATAGTGTTGGAGAAAGCAAATGGCAATAGCAGTGGTTTCATGCATGAACAGGTGGTTTTGGGTTCAAATAGTTTTTTCGCAAATATATATAGCCACAGTTTCTGCGTTCGAAAAGCCTTTTGGGTAAATAAATTGGTCTGCCACCATAGACTGCACGCTGGATTTGGTTTTCTGGATCTGAAATTATGTAATAGACATTGAATTAGATTGAATATCTAGTTTGGTATCTATTATGATAGCTAAAGAAAACATTGCATGAATAAGAGATTTCAGGCTGGGTTGTCACATTACCGAGTCGAAAGGAGATAAAATAACAATGATCAAGATTTTGAAATGAATCTTGGTTGTCCCTTCGTTTGTTTTGGTTACGAGAAAAGTTTTGCACAGTTTAAAAATTGTGTTATAGTTTCAAGAAGTGATTCAAATTTTACAATTCTGGCCAGAGAAAGACCAAGAGGCCATGCAAAACCTAAGACGATTTGCCTCACTCGTTCAACAAATCCTCACCCTTATGCAAGCGCCATAATATCAACCATACCACTTATGAGTATGTTATCTGCTAATTGAATGAAGAGGTCCTGTGCTCAGAATATAGTCAATTATACTTCTCTAGCAATATCAGGGTATTTTTGTGTCTTTGAGTGCCTGTTTTGTTAGCAAGTCTTTTTGTGAGACGAGCTTAGTTCCGTTGTATGAATAACTATTATTATGAAATTTTCTTTTGTGAGACAAAGTTACGTTACCATACCACTTATGAGTATGTTATCTGCTAATTGAATGAAGAGGTCCTGTGCTCAGAATGTAGTCAATTATACTTCTCTAGCAATATCAGCGTATCTTTTGTGTCTTTGAGTGCCTGTTTTGTTAGCAAGTCTTTTTGTGAGACGAGCTTAGTTCCGTTGTATGAATAACTATTATTATGAAATTTTCTTTTGTGAGACAAATTTACGTTACCTCACTCGTTCAACAAATCCTCACCCTTATGCAAGCGCCATAATATCAACCATACCACATATGAGTATGTTCTGCTAATTGAATGAAGAGGTCCTGTGCTCAGAATATAGTCAATATTATATATATATATATATATATTTTCCAATTTAAGTCAATAATTAACTTAAAATTTGCATTCAAAACATAAATTCCATTTGCAAACACTAATTTTAAAGTTGCTTACCTATCAACATGGTGTGTATATATATATATATATATATATATTCCAATTTAAGTCAATAATTAACTTAAAATTTGCACTCAAAACATAAATTCCATTTGCAAGCACTAATTTTAAAGTTGCTTACCTATCAACATGGCAAAACCAAACATTAATAGCTTCAACATGGCAAAACCGAAGATTAATAGCTTCCAGTTTAGAAGCCTAAACACGCAGCTTTTATATGTTTTATTAAAGTAATATTATTTATGTCATCCATGACGTGGTTTAAGCCATTAAAAAAATGTTAATTAATTACCTAATGAATAATAGGATGATCAACAACATGATTTATTATTTATTTTTATTTTCTTGGGGAGTTGTTTGTAGTGCGAATTTTTGAATTTTCTAGTGGCCGACGGAAAAATTTGATGTGAAATCTTAATTTGTTTTATTTAAACTGGTTTTTTTCGATTGTATATATGAATTTAGCACCTTCAAAAACCTTAGGGCACTTTGATTCAAAAACCTTAGGGCACTTTGATTGTGTAGGAATTATCCATCAAACTTGTGATTAATAAATTTCTGCTGGATTTTAGAAAAATTAGACCAGAAAACCCACTCAAAAAGCTTCCAAAAATCTCACTAAAGACAATTTATTTTCATAATTCATTTTTCTGTTTAACTTGTAAGTGTTTATTATCCACATGTATTTTCGTGGTTCATTCATAACGCTGTTGGGTAGTATTGACTCGGTAACCATTTAATATCTGAACCTGGCCGCTGCACTGTAAATAAGTAACAAGTACTTTTAAAATATTGTTAATTTGTTATGAAATAACTATAGGAATTTAACCCATTGCCTTTTTAACCACAATTTAAATTCTCTTGTTAGAACATTTGTAAGAGACATTGTAGTAGTAATTTTTTTATGGGATGACAGGGTGGTTAGTGCAATGGGATGTTATTTTTCTATCCAATTGAATTTAACTCACTGCCTTTTTAACCACAGTTTAAATCCTCTTGTTAGACCATTTGTAAGAGACATTGTAGTAGTAATTTTTTTATGAGATGAGAGGGTGGTTGGTGCAATGGGATGTTATTTTTTCTATCCAATTTCAAATCTCACAGGTGGACATCTTTGGCTCTTTGTGAGAGCTCAAGGAATAAGCTCCCCCACTTTAATGGAGCTACAAATTCTTGATATATCTGGCTTATTCACAGTTAACTATATTCTCAATGTTATAATGACACCTGCTAAATTTAATCTTCAACTTTATTTAAATTAATCCAATAACTTACGGAGATTATAATTAAAAAAATGACAAAAATATAAAAATATAGAAATGACAAACATTTCGTTCATAAATTGCGAGGGTGCCCACTCTACCTAGTTGATGTTCGAATTTTAGGGGGCTAATTATCCTACCTCTCCTTATCTCTATCTTGGCTGATAATATCACCTCTCCTTGTCAAAACAAAATCATATTCATATAAGGAATTATAACTTAAAGTATTTGTAAATACCTTGTAACAAAAGATTATGTAAATAAAATGAGAATTATTACACAAATCATATTTATATAAAGTTTTATAATTTAAATTATTTGTAAATACTTTGTAACAAAATATTAAGTAAACTGAATAAGAATCATTATCTTATTTGTAAATAATTTGAAAGATTAAATGATTGTAAAAAATACAAATATATTAGTACAACTACATTAATAAATATGATTGATATAGGTAGATTTGTGTCATATTTTATATTTTAAAATTAATGAATCTAACACAATTATTTATTTTAAAAACCATTTGTTTTATAAACTCACGAATTCACATAATGTCATTTGCTTTTTAATAATTTGCATGGTAATTTCATAATTGTATTAGGTAAACGTGAAGAAGTAAACATGTATCATAACATGATGCCATTTGGTACTTGATAATTTCCATGGTAATTTAATAATTGTATTTGGTAAATTTTTAAAGGTAAGTATAGATTTAGAGATGAAAGCAAGTTAATATTTGAAATTTCATCAATTGATGTCGAGAGGATGAGGAGAATATGCCAACATTTCATTTATGACCACAAAATAAAAAATGGATTAAAAGAAAGATTAATCTTCCAACATCCAATAGGACAAACACCTATTGAAAATGACTAATCTAGTAACATTCAATAGCTCAACATAAACATCTAGATCTTAATCTATTAACATTCACTAGCTAAACCTAAACATCTAGATACTATTTGTTTTTTCTAAATAAAAATACAAAATACACGCAGTTTATCAAAATGAAAGGAACTAATATATTTTTTGGGAAATTTTACTATTTTGGAATAAATAATACTCAAATAGTTCTATTTTTTTTGGATAAATGTGGCATAACTTTGATTGAAATTATATTGAAAGTTAGAGTTTTATATATATTGTAGAATTTTGTCCCTAAAATTTTTGACCAGTAAGATATTGTAGATTTCGCTCCTCCGTATATGTTGAACATGGTGAGAAGACTAAGCACCACATTTGTATAGATATTCCCAGATCATTGGGAGGATTGATCATTTCCATCAAAGTAAATTGGGGGAGACTATCAAGAAAAAAGATCTAATACTCTAAATAAAAATGAAAATGATAGATAGAAGATCAACAATTATTGGATCCCATCCCTTTATTCCTAAATGTCTTCCTTCTTATTTTTCTACTACTCTTGAAATTTTTCCTTTCATTTCTTTCTCTCTTTTTTATTACTAAATTTCATTAATCTATTCTTAGATTTACAATATATTCAGTGGGTTATTATTTTATTTTACTGAATTTTTCTTTTTTAATTCTTTTCTATTAATAAATATTCTTTTATATTCCCTTTAATTCCTTTTTCATTTTTTTGAAATTATATATCATTCTTGAAAAAATTTGTTTTTATTTTGTTTCTTGTAGTTTCATTATTTTATTCTGGTTTGAATTTTTATAAAAGTCTTGTTGGAATTTTTAATTTTTTATAAAGTTTTTAAATTTATTTATTTTTAATTTCTTTATTATTTATTGATTCAGTTTTTATAACATAATTCTGTGGATTTTTTTATTTTTTATAAAGGTTTTAAATTTTTTTTTTTTAATATCTTTATTATTTATTGATTTAGTTTTCATAAAATAATTATCTTTTCATGTAGTTGTTTCCTTTTGTTTTGTTTTTTTAATATTTTGATTCGGTTATATGAAATAAGAAAATATTTGTAATTAAATAATATGTAAATATTATTATGTATTCCTGGTTGTTTTTGTTAAATTTTTTATTAATTTTTTTTAATATATTTTTACTTTAGTTAATTAATTAATTAATTTTTATATTTTTATTTATTTATTCCGTTTAATTTGAATAAAAAAATTATAAGTATTTTTTAATTTAATAATATTCATTAAAATATGAATATTTGTAATATAATAAGAAAATATTTATTGGTTTTGGAGTATGTTCTAAAATTGCTTTTGTTCGGCTAAGGGCTCGTCTTTCTCAGACTTAAGGAAATATGTTAACAACCCAAGACCTAGAGGTATCTAGCAAGAGTGAAAGCCTACCCCCCTCAGGGACTACCAACGGGTTATTCCAGGTGGTGTGAATTTAGCCCACTACCTGTCACATACCCCGGTAACCTCGCATGTAAAAGTAGGGAGTTAGAATTTTTTTTTTTACAAATTACCACAAGTAAATAACCAATTCACAACTCCACAAATCATCATTACCATTAGATATAATATTCATTAGTACATCAAGTAAATTGCCATCAAGACAGTAAGTTGCATAACCATTGCATAACCTTTAACCCCACTGTGGTAGTGTAATGACATAAACTGTGTAATGACATAAATTGTCTCATGAATCCCTGCATCCATTTCTTGATATCCTTAACCATATTAAATAATCATGTAATAGGACATTATGGTTGTCACATCAAATAAATAACCATCAACATCAAGGACTCATCATTATCAAACGGACACAAAAGGCAATCACACCATTTGAACACCAATTTACCCTGGAAACCCCGTAGGGTGAAAACCAACAAACGTTTAATCTTATTATTAAACGCTCGTGAGGGATTTCACCCCTCACTCAATGGCTTATAAGGGATTCCATCCCCTAACCATTGTTATAAAATCATTACAATAAGTTATCATTATGTTATCACATAACTAGCTAAAAGCTAATACAATTTCCATGTAATCTTTCACTTACATACCGCCACATGCAACATTCCTTGTGGCATGATTGTTCTAGTAATGGACAATCCTGCAACTTGAACCCATCTGCAAGGACCAATAATCCTTTTCCTGCCATAATGCTAAACATCACTTCCCCTTTGGCACCAACCGCCATCTGTAATGACCCCAGAAGATGTAAATCTGAATTTTACTATAGTAAAAGACAGTTGTTGTTTTATGTTTAAAAGAAACAAAACTTTGATAAACTGAATGATTGAATAATTTAAATATTTTCTTGAAATGTTGGCAGCCTCTGGGAGGTGGATTTCAAAGAAAGGGATCAGTTGTAATAACTGATTGAAACTGCCCTCCCAAACAGGAAAAGTCCTGGTTGTAGGGAGGAAGTTCTGTGCTGTGGGGACAGATAGGAGAAATCTTTTCTGAGAAAAAGGAAAAGAAAAATACAAGAGGAAACGGTTAAGTCTGGTAGAGACCAGATAACCAGGCACACGGTGCACAGATCTTGTTGAGGGCTTGAGGCCTGCAAGATGGCTCGGGGGGAGAATTCCGTCTGAGAGATGGATCTCATGGCTGGGTGGAAGAGCAGAATCAAGGTATAGAAGACTTGCTTAAGTACCTGTTCATGACTCTGGTGAACCAGGTATGGTTCTGATTTGCAGAGTCTCTATTGATATTAAAGTAAGGAATGTACAGTAGGCTTACTGTGGTTAAAAGATAACTGTGTTTCATTCCCAAGATTACTGTTATGCTAATAATATAACTGCCTAGATGTAGTCGAAATAAGAACAGGCTATTATTTGCTAAGCATGACCTGAAACTTGCTAAACTATTAATATAGCTACACAGGTGTAGTTTTCAGTTAAACAACAGATTATAGAATGCTTAACATAATACAAGCAATCAAGGAAACCGAGATAATCTCAGGCAAGAAAAACGAATAATGGGACCAGCAGTCGGAAACCATTGTATACAAACAAACTGTTATCGAACCATGCTATAATAAGAACAAGTTTGAAACATTTGAACTTGAGTGTTAAATACCGGCGGTAGGTTCGACAGTGATATACATTGACAGGCCGAAATAAACATATGTATATTTGTAAGACTCTGTTGAATAGCGCGAAACTAACGAACTATTCCAGACATAGAAGTAGTAACGTATTCAGTAAATGTATGAGATGGAAAAACCATACCCTAACTGTTACAACTTCAATAACAAAGAGCAACATTTGCAGTTACAGTCACCGAGGAATCGGTTCAATATTAAAATGACAAAGAGAACGAGATGACAGATCAAGGAAAACGTGCATGTGGCTGTAGAAATACTTTATACATGCGTATTAAGCGACTTGATGAATGAAAAATAAGGTATGCCGATTACAACAAACTAATAATATCCATAGAAGCTAACATTGGCAAAAACATATGAAAATACCAGAACGTTTTCCCTGGAACTGAAACGAAAACGTAGGGTAAATCGAGAGATCTGCCGTCACTGAGATGGGCAGCTTACCACAGTAGAGACAGAAATTATCAGTGAACAAAGAAATACTAACCGAGATTTATATTACCATTTTAAGCATGCGACCCATTTCTATAGCGTTGCTCAGAGCGCGAGCAATCAGGAGGGGTTCGAACAGAGCCATGTTCCGAATGCACACATATATATATGAATTAAACAGAAAATAAATGCCTCGATAGCAAAACCCTGGACGGGAATTATCATGCAAGTTATATAACAGAACTTCCAAAGACAAAAACTGGGTCCGTAACCTCAAACTGTGCATCAGGGTCAGACCCTGTATATAATCAAATAACGAGTACAGAATTCCAATGTTTAAAATTGCCAACGGGGCGATTACCCCATAACAAACCAATCTACAGTTGGAAGAGACAGAGTACCCGGGTCGCCATGGACTGTGCGCCCGGTGCTGGACACAGATTTAACTAATTTAACAAATACATGTAACCGTGAGGGTCCGCTTGGAATACCTCAGCAAACCGTAGAAGGGTCAACCGGTGTTCGAACGACGGCTGCCATAATCAAAACACGAATGTATCAAGAGCGAGGAACTACTGAGCTCTTACATACAGAAGAAAAGGGTAAAATAGAGTTGAACTCACCTGTGACCGCCGAGAGAACAGGGGTGTTGAGCCTAAAGGCTGTGGCACTGCCGAACAGGAACGACCGGACCCATCTGCACACCTTGCCAGCAAGAGATCAAGTTAGACTGAACCCTGAGCGTATAATAGGATAAATCATGCCAAATGCAAATCTGTAATTAAAACTCTGATGGCCATTACCTGTGCAGGCGTAATGCCGAGCGCTTCACGTTCCCCTGAGGTCGGGCAAGATGAGAAAACGAAGCTGGAGGTCTCGATCCGGCATCAGAGCACCACGAGGAGTCGGAGGAAACTGTGAGAAATGAGTTCTGGGCTCGCTCTGGTGGGGTTTTGAGCAGCCCTAAAACCCTCGACCTTTTCCATCCATACGATCTGAGCTTTAGATCCTGACCGTCGATGTTTAGCGGGAAGCTGTAGCGGAGTAACCAAGATACCCGAGCCCGAGGTGTCACATGGCGGGGTGGGCAAGTCATGCCACCTGCCAAGCGGTGGACTAAGCTCATAAAGACAGCAGATGACCTGGCGCCTGCAATGGCTGCGGTCGGACCACCTAACCCCGCGCTGTATTAATATATATGTACTGGGCAGGGTCATAGGGTTAAGAGCTTCGATGTAAGTCAAATACGGCTCAACCCAAAAACCATGCAAGGCATATGAAACATTGACAGCGCATAACCAGTATAAAGGTGTTGAAAATCGACATCGCAAATTAACAATATTACATAATATAAAGGTTGGTAAATGCATTATGTTATTAACACACTCATATGCGGTAACACTTGGTTATAAAGTATTCCATGCAGTAAATCATTTATATGGTATTCGTAAAACTTTTTTTTATGTATGGTATAGAGGATGTGACAATTTGGTATCAGAGCCCAGTTTCAACACTGTGGCCTCAAGAAAGACATGTTTCACTGTGCAGGAGATTATACCATGTATACATATAAGATTAATAAATTAATTAACTGTTGTTTCTGTCTCTTTAGGGGTGAGATACAGGAATTTAACAACTGATAGTTAAGCCAGGAAAAGATAGTGAAATGCAAGGAGCCGGCAGTAATCCTCGGGAGAACCCAGAGCTGTGGGTACAGTTGGGTGAGGAAACACGAAGTACCAATCTTGCAATACTGGAAACTGTTCAGGAGTTGAAAAATGAGATGGCACGATTGCGAGAAGACAACGCGCGTTTGACAGTCGAACAAGAAAGAATTCTGAAGAGTTTGTCGGACAGGCAAAATCCACCTCTATCTAACCCCAGCGCAGAACAACAGAGGATGACAGAAGAACAAGACTATCAGATTGAACCTGAAAATTCAGAAGGCAAAGAAGATCATTCTGACAATGTGCCCGAGCAGCAAACCTCAAAACGTCAGAGAATGGAGCTGCAGGGAGAATTTCGGAAAATTAAACCCCCACATTTCGATGGCGAACAGGAGGAAGCAGCTGAAGCATGGTTAATAAATATGAATAAATATTTTCAGTTGTATGAGTATGATCATAACTTGAAGGCGAGACTAGCTATCTTTCAGTTACAAGGTAAGGCGACCTTGTGGTGGGAGGAAATCAAGATTGTCAAGGGGGTAAGTGAACGGACCATTACATGGGAGAAGTTTCAGAAATACTTCAAAGAAAGGTACCTGACTGAGCGCTTCTACGATGAGAAGGCAAGAGAATTCCATGATTTAAGATTGGGGCAGCAGACTATGGACGAGTTCATTAATCGCTTTACCTCTCTGCTACGTTATGTACCTTATATCAAAGAGGAAAAAGCCAAGGTCCAAAGGTTTGTGAGCAGCTTACCTTCATATATAAGAGAGAGGATTGAGTTTGACAATCCTAGAACCATGGATGAGGCTATTCGTAAAGCAAGGATCTGCTATCAGCAGAATAAACAGAAGGGGGATCCTTCAAATAAAAGAGGGAATGAAAAAAGGAGTAGTCGGATGGTTGGAAGCAGCAAGGGAGGTCGCAGCAATGGAAGTAAGGGAGCTGGTAAAGGATTAACCAATAGAACTGCAGCGAAGAGTGCGCCCCGAGCTAGGCCGATAGGTGAATCTAGAGTAAGTGAGCAGCCTGGTAGGCCAGAAGGTGAAGGGATGACCAGACCTCCAGTTCAATGCTGGGGTTGTGGAGGACCTCACTATGTTAAAAACTGCCCACAGCGAAAGGGGACAGACCAGATATCCCAAATTCATGAAGCATCAACTGTTGGGGACGTGGCACGTAGCGTACCAAGAATTAATGCAGCCTTGGAGGACCGCCAAGCGGAATACCAGCCGTCTATGGTTGAATTTGAAGGTAAAATTTCAAACCTTTCTATAGCTGTTCTTATTGATCCAGGAGCTACTTTAAGTTATGTTAGCCCAAAGATAGTAGAACAGTGTAAGTTACAATCTGAAAAATTCAGAAATCCGTGGCTGGTCCAATTAGCTACAGGAGCCAAGAGACGGGTCTTGGCCAAAATAAATAATTGCTCTTTAACCATAGCAGGGCAGCCAATAGTGGCAGACTTAAACATACTACCCTTGGGTTCCTATGACATCCTGATTGGGATGGATTGGCTGGAGAAACACTGGTCCTTAGTGAATTGCAAGACAAAGACCATTTACTATAAGGATGACAGTGGAGAGCAACAGGAATTACAAGGAATCAAGCATCCTGTGCAAATTCGACCCATTACAGCATCTCAGTTAGCTAAATGCATCAAGAAGAAATGTCAAATTTACGCTATTCAGGTGGGATACGCAAATCAGAAGGATAAAACTGCTATGCTGGGTAACATTCCGGTGGTACAAGAATTTGCAGATGTTTTTCCCGAGGAAGTACCGGGATTACCACCTAAAAGAGATGTGGACTTCACCATTGAATTGATTCCGGGAGCAGCACCTGTGTCACGGGCACCATACCGAATGAGCGTACCAGAACTAACAGAATTAAAAATGCAACTGCAGGAGCTGTTAGACAAAAATTACATCCGTCCCAGCGTATCACCCTGGGGAGCCCCAGTGTTATTTGTCAAAAAGAAGGATGGAACTTTTCGGATGTGTATTGATTATCGTCAGCTGAATAAGCTCACGATCAAAAATAAATATCCTTTGCCCCGGATCGACGAACTTTTTGATCAGGTGAAGGGGGCAACGGTATTCTCTAAGATCGATCTGCGATCTGGTTATCATCAGATTAGAATTAAAGAGGAGGACATCGCTAAGACAGCTTTCAGAACGCGGTATGGACATTACGAATTCGTGGTGCTACCTTTTGGTCTGACCAATGCACCTGCTACCTTCATGTGTTTGATGAACAGTGTGTTCCATAAGTTCTTGGATAAATTTGTGTTGATATTTATAGACGACATTCTGATTTACTCCCGATCAAGGAAGGAGCATGAAGAACACCTTAGAGTGGTGTTGCAGACTTTGCGAGAACATCAGTTATATGCAAAGTTTAGTAAGTGTGATTTCTTCAAGGAGGAGATACAATACTTAGGCCATGTAATCACAAAGGAAGGGATTGCAGTAGACCCTGAAAAAATCAGAACTATAATGGAGTGGCCCATACCAAAGGACGTGGCAGATATCAGGTCCTTTATGGGGCTAGCGGGTTATTATAGAAGGTTTGTGGAAGGATTTTCAAGGGTAGCATACCCTATCACCTCCTTACAAAAGAAGGGGAAGGTATTTAAGTGGACTTCAGAATGTCAGCGGAGCTTTGAGCAGCTCAATCACTTACTCACCACCGCGCCTATCTTGAGTATAGCTGATCCTAATAAGGATTACGTGGTCTGTACTGACGCAAGTAAAGAAGATGTGGGAGGAGTGCTGATGCAAGAAGGAAGAGTAATTGCATACGAATCAAGAAAACTAAAGGAACATGAGCAGAAATACTCTGCCTATGACTTGGAATTAGCAGCTGTTATTCATGCACTAAAGATGTGGCGACATTACCTCTTGGGAAGGAAATTTCTGCTATTGACCGACCATCATAGTCTAACAAATTATTTCAGTCAACCCACCTTAAATACGAGACAAGCTCGTTGGGCAGACTTTTTAAGCGGGTTTGATTTTGAAATTAAGCATTTGAAGGGAAAGGAGAACCGGGTAGCTGACGCATTGAGTCGAAAAGTGCAATGTGTATGCAGAATTTCGATCAGTAATTGGCAAAGTACCTTACTTGAAAAGATAAAATTAGCGGCTGAACAAGATGCTGTTTATCAGCAAATTAAACAGCAGGTACAACAACTTTCTGATAAGGAAATACAACAGGGATACAAGCTAAATGATGCGGGAATGTTGTATTTTCACAAAAGGCTGTATGTGCCCAATGAAGATAGTCTTAGAAAGCTGATTCTAGATGAATTTCATATCAGCCATTACACCGGGCACCCAGGATACCAGAAAATGGTCACCGCACTTCGGAAGGAATACTATTGGCCAAAAATGAAGAAAGAGGTAGCTGAATATCTAGCGCGATGTCTAGAATGTCAACAGATTAAGGCGGAGCATTTGCATCCAGCAGGGTTGCTACAACCCTTACCCATTCCGGAATGGAAATGGGAAACTATTTCCATGGACTTTATAACCGGGTTGCCTCGAACGAAGAAAAATAATGATTCCATTATGGTGGTAGTGGATAAGTTAAGTAAGGCAACACACTTCATACCGGTACAATCCACATATAAGGCTGTGCAAATTGCTCATATTTTCATGCAAAATGTATTCAAATTGCATGGACTTCCGAAGGTAATAATCTCTGATCGTGATGTTAAGTTCACATCAGCCTTTTGGAGGACATTGTTTGCTGAATTGGGGACACAACTGAACTTTAGCACAACTTATCATCCCCAAACCGATGGTCAAACGGAGCGAGTGAATCAGGTAGTGGAGGACATGCTGAGAGCATGTGTTATGATGAAACCAACTCAATGGGAGGAATACCTCCACCTGGTCGAATTCGCATATAACAATGGGTATCATTCCTCAACACAGCTGAGTCCGTTTGAGGTTCTGTATGGGCGGAAGTGCCGCACACCCTCAAGTTGGGGTGGACCTGAGGATAGGTTAAGAATTGGTCCTGAGATGCTCAAAGAAATGGAAGACATGGTGAAAAAGGTGCGTACCAACTTAAAAGCCGCTCAGGACAGACAGAAAAGTTTTGCTGATCGAAAGAGAAGGTTCAAAGAATTCCAGGTCGGAGACCATGTTTTTGTAAGGATTCAAACCAGAAGGAGTACCTTGCAGTGGAGTGGGTGTGCCAAACTTGCACCTCGCTATTTTGGACCTTTTCAAATCCTGGCAAGAGTGGGACCAGTAGCTTATCAACTCGCCCTACCAAGCCATATTAAGATCCATAATGTTTTTCACGTCTCCGTATTAAAACAATACGTCTACGATCCTAAACATGTGATTCAATGGCAGAATGTTCGGGTAAGAATTAAATCTGGTCATTCTAAATAAGCTTTATTCTGAAACAAGGAAATAACTAAATCTGTTGCTGTTGCAGGTCGAGCCGGAAGGCGAGGTTCTGGTCGAACCACTGACCATTCTCGACCGGAGAGAAGTGCGGCTGCGGAAACGGGTTATTTTCCAAGCTAAAGTGCAGTGGCAGCACTATGGGCCTGAAGAGGCCACTTGGGAGGATGAGGAACTCCTTAAAGAAGCTTACCCGAATTTGTTTAAGGGAAACAGACATCGGGACGATGTCCAATCACAGGAGGGGGAGATGTAATGACCCCAGAAGATGTAAATCTGAATTTTACTATAGTAAAAGACAGTTGTTGTTTTATGTTTAAAAGAAACAAAACTTTGATAAACTGAATGATTGAATAATTTAAATATTTTCTTGAAATGATGGCAGCCTCTGGGAGGTGGATTTCAAAGAAAGGGATCAGTTGTAATAACTGATTGAAACTGCCCTCCCAAACAGGAAAAGTCCTGGTTGTAGGGAGGAAGTTCTGTGCTGTGGGGACAGACAGAAGAAATCTTTTCTGAGAAAAAGGAAAAGAAAAATACAAGAGGAAACGGTTAAGTCTGGTAGAGACCAAATAACCAGGCACACGGTGCACAGATCTTGTTGAGGGCTTGAGGCCTGCAAGATGGCTCGGGGGGAGAATTCTGTCTGAGAGATGGATCTCATGGCTGGGTGGAAGAGCAGAATCAAGGTATAGAAGACTTGCTTAAGTACCTGTTCATGACTCTGGTGAACCAGGTATGGTTCTGATTTGCAGAGTCTCTATTGATATTAAAGTAAGGAAGGTACAGTAGGCTTACTGTGGTTAAAAGATAACTGTGTTTCATTCCCAAGATTACTGTTATGCTAATAATATAACTGCCTAGATGTGGTTGAAATAAGAAACTGCCTAGATGTGGTTGAAATAAGAACATGCTATTAATTACTAAGAATGACCTAAAACTTGCTAAACTATTAATATAGCTACACAGGTGTAGTTTTCAGTTAAACAACAGACTATAGAATGCTTAACATAATACAAGCAATCAAGGAAACCGAGATAATCTTAGGCAAGAAAAACGAATAATGGGACCAACAGTCGGAAACCATTGTATACAAACAAACTGTTATCGAACCATGCTATAATAAGAACAAGTTTGAAACATTTGAACTTGAGTGTTAAATACCGACGGTAGGTTCGACAGTGATATACATTGACAGGCCGAAATAAACATATGTATATTTGTAAGACTCTGTTGAATAGCGCGAAACTAACGAACTATTCCAGACATAGAAGTAGTAACGTATTCAGTAAATGTATGAGATGGAAAAACCATACCCTAACTGTTACAACTTCAATAACAAAGAGCAACGTTTGCAGTTTCAGTCACCGAGGAATCGGTTCAATATTAAAATGACAGAGAACGAGATGACAGATCAAGGAAAACGTGCATGTGGCTGTAAAAATACTTTATACATGCGTATTAATCGACTTGATGAATGAAAAATAAGGTATGCCGATTACAGCAAACTAATAATATCCATAGAAGCTAACATTGGCAAAAACATATGAAAATACCAGAACGTTTTCCCTGGAACTGAAACGAAAACGTAGGGTAAATCGAGAGCTCTGCTGTCGCTGAGACGGGAAGCTTACCACAGTAGAGACAGAAATTATCAGTGAACAAAGAAATACTAACTGAGATTTATATTACCATTTTAAGCATGCGACCCATTTCGATAGCGTTTCTCAGAGTGCGAGCAATCAGGAGGGGTTCGAACAGAGCCATGTTCCGAATGCACACACACACACACACACACACACACACATATATATATATGAATTAAACATAAAATAAATGCCTCGATAGCAAAACCCTGGACGAGAATTATCATGCAAGTTATATAACAGAACTTCCAAAGACAAAAACTGGGTCCGTAACCTCAAACTGTGCATCAGGGTCAAAACCTGTATATAATCAAATAACAAGTACAGAATTCCAATGTTTAAAATTTCCAACGGGGCGATTACCCCATAACAAACCAATCTACAGTTGGAAGAGACAGAGTACCCGGGTCGCCATGGACTGTGCGCCCGGTGCTGGACACAGATTTAACTAATTTAACAAATACATGTAACCGTGAGGGTCCGCTTGGAATACCTCAGCAAACCGTAGAAGGGTCAGCCGGTATTCGAACGACGGCTGCCATAATCAAAACACGAATATATCAAGAGCGAGGAACTACTGAGCTCTTACATACAGAAGAAAAGGGTAAAATAGAGTTGAACTCACCTGTGACCGCCGAGAGAACAGGGGTGTTGAGCCTAAAGGTTGTGGCACTGCCGAACCGGAACGACTGGACCCATCTGCACACCTTGCCAGCAAGAGATTAAGTTAGACTGAACCCTGAGCGTATAATAGGATAAATCATGCCAAATGCAAAACTGTAATTAAAACTCTGATGGCCATTACCTGTGCAGGCGTAATGCCGAGCGCTTCACGTTTCCCTGAGGTCGGGCAAGATGAGAAAACGAAGCTGGAGGTCTCGATCCGACAACAGAGCACCACGAGGAGTCGGAGGAAACTGTGAGAAATGAGTTATGGGCTCGCTCTGGTGGGGTTTTGAGTTGCCCTAAAACCCTCGACCTTTTCCATCCATACGATCTGAGCTTTAGATCCTGACCGTCGATGTTTAGCGGGAAGCTGAAGCGGAGGAACCAAGATACCCGAGCCCGAGTTGTCACATGGCGGGGTGGGCAAATCATGCCACCTGCCAAGCGGTGGACTAAGCTCATAAAGACAGCAGATGACCTGGCGCCTGCAATGGCTGCGGTCAGACCACCTAACCCCGTGCTGTATTAATATATATGTACTGGGTAGGGTCATAGGGTTAAGAGCTTCGATGTAAGTCAAATACGGCTCAACCCAAAAACCATGCAAGGCATATGAAACATTGACAGCGCATAACCAGTATAAAGGTGTTGAAAATCGACAGCGCAAATTAACAATATTACATAGTATAAAGGTTGGTAAATGCACTATGATATTAACACACTCATATGCGGTAACACTTGGTTATAAAGTATTCCATGTAGTAAATAATTTATATGGTATTCGTAAAACTTTTTTTTATGTATGGTATAGAGGATGTGACACCATCGTTTTCCTGTCAATGTAGTTGTCAACAAGCTTTGGCAACAATATTAGACACATTAATAATAATTCATCAAACAATCTCTAAAAGTGATCTTTTAACATCTACTCATCTGCATGAGCAAGCATAACATACTAGCTAACTAGTACATCTATTCAAGTAAATTCTTGTTCTACTTTTCACAATGCTTATTCACACTGGTACATATCTTTCTCTAAGAGATCTAACCATTAGTTTTGCAAGTCCATATTTCCTTTTTAAAACATATAACACATTGCTTATGTTTACATACCAGGTAATAACTATTGTTCTGCGCCCTTGCACATGCGTTCCTTTCACATAGTTATTTCAAGAAATTAACATAGTTTTGCTAACATACAAAGAACACATCTCCATAACACGATGACTGTTCTTTGAGCCATTAGCTTATCCTAATATCCCTTCTTTAGTATATGCAGTGCACATAATCTTTTAATGATACAAGTATGGACTCATTAAGTACTTCCTTAACCAAGAAAACAGATAAATTATTCAATCTTTTACCACATACATTACCACATGCATTAACCTATTCTCTTTACAAAGAGAACATATAAAATTAATCATTCTTCTAATGCATGCACTAAAATTCTCTCTATAAAGAATGCAGTTACTGAAGATACACTAAAGTTCTCTCTATAAAGAATGCAGTTACTTATCTTCAGATCTGGGCGTGAGTATTAAGAACTGTTGATCTCTTCATATTCGCCTTCAGATCCACCTTGAAAACCAAAGGATGAGCCACCAGATTGCTGTTGCACGCTCTTGCCTATTTCAAGGAAGCCACTCGGGCCCATTTTAAAGACGCCACAGTTGCTCCTTCATGAGCTCACTCATCTTGCAGGGTCTATGCTCGTTTGTTTTCTGGTTATGATTCTCTGGGGCTCGAGGGCTGCTCTAATCGCGGCTTGAGCAAATTCTTTAGCGCGGAAAACAGCCATGACCGAATTCCCTCTCTGACAGCCAATTTTAGGCTCTGCTGGGATCCCCCTCGCGCCCAATACCAGTCAGGCATACAAATAATATATTTCGGCTGGATTCGCGAGAAGCCCACTGCTCTATAAATCTAACACACTCAAGCGAGAATCCAGATTTCCTTCGTAACCTCCTCAAAACCCTTAGGTAAGATTTAAGCTCTTTGTAATATTGCAAACCCTCGGAAGTGATTTCTACGCCAAAATTATAACACAGAGCGCTGTACTGCAGACTTTCACGTCGAAAACCCCTGCCAAATTTCGGTCAAACTTAAAGCAAAAATGAAGCCTTTTCTTCCAGTTTTTATTGAAGTGCACAGATGAAAGAAAACCTTTGTTTCAGAGCGATCCGGAAGTACGAGAACGATGGCAAAGGATGAGAAGCGAGGACAACGAATATTCGTGACTAATCATCGGTGGTGGTTACCATAAGAACACACTTGTCTTCCGTTGAAAATGAAGGTGTAACTGTTAACAGTCATCATGGCTAACAATCGTGAGGTGAAGAACCTGGAACCATTCAATCTCATCCCGTTTCCAATATCAAGAATCAGTTATTACCGGTGTAGAGGACCAATGGGCTCCACGCACTTAGTTTTACGAATAACAAGAATTAGTTTTTAAACTAATTCGTAATCTTTTAAAAGAATTACTACTTACTCAACTGTATAGTTTTACACCGAGTTATTTAGGGATGTTACAATGCCTTTTTAACCACAATTTAAATTCTCTTGTTAGAACATTTGTAAGAGACATTGTAGTAGTAATTTTTTTATCGGATGATAGGGTGGTTGGTGCAATGGGATGTTATTTTTTCTTTCTAATTGAATTTAACCCACTGCCTTTTTAACCGCAGTTTAAATCCTCTTGTTAGACCATTTGCAAGAGACATTGTAGTAGTAATTTTTTTATGGGATGACAAGGTGGTTGGTGCAATGGGATGTTATTTTTTCTATCCAATTTCAAATCTCACGGGTGGACATTTTTGACTCTTTGTGAGAGAGCTCAAGGAGTAAGCTCCCCACGTTAATGGAGCTACAAATTCCAGATACATCTGGCTTATCCACTGTTAACTATATTCTTAATGTTTTTCCACTGGAAAAATCGTAATCTTTCATTAACTTTGAAAGATTACATATTGTAGATGCAGGATGCATATGCTAGTATCTGTCAGCCTTTGAGGGCTCAAAAGATGTTCAAAAAATATCAGTATATTTACCAAAAACATCACGCTGGATGTTCATAATCAGTCCTTCTATTTTAGTGCATATATTTGCCACACAGGGCCATATATATATTCTATCCAATATAATCAAAGCGCTGCACAAAATTCCAAAAATATCAGATATTCAGTTCATGGGATATCAGCCCTGTGGTAATGTGGGTCTATGTAAGGGCAGTGATAGTATTGGTATGCATTTGACCCATGTTGTTCTTGGATCATTCACTCTCCTCTGGGAAGTATCGTGGCTGCCTTGGATAACTCGTCAGCACTGCAGTTATGTTCCCTGTAAATATGATTGCAAGTGATATCATTAAAATGAGCCTTAAAAATATTTATTTAATCCAAAATGTTACTGAGTGTGTGAGTGTGACGAGCAGTAATATTATTGAACCAGTCTATGATGATCTTCGAATCTCCATATATATTAATGCTCATGCAGTTATGCCCCAAAGAAAAATGCATGAGGTGGTGAAGAGTGATGAGTTCGGAAAAATTGTTTGTGCCAACCCCCAATCCCATCCTGACTTTGTAATAATGATGTTCACTAATGTATAGGATGAAACCACCTCCGCACCCCTGCTGTTGAGTTGCGCCATCAAAATACACCCAAGGGGTATTTTTATCAATATGCGAAGGGGCATGTGGCCTACGGGTTCGAGGTTGGGTAGGCTCAGGCATCTCGTTGAAAGCCGATATAATACATGCTGCAGTGTGTGGCCAGCACACAGGTTTGCTGTCAAAGATGTTGCGATTCTGGGCCAACCAGAGATACCAACAGATAATCAAAGGCAGGCTTTGTATTTTTGATCCTTTATGCCGGTGATACCAGCTTTCCCATGCTCTGTTAATGTCTTTGCCTTCCCATGAGCCCGTGAAACGAATAGAAGAGGATATATTTTGCCATAGGTCCATCAGGGCTGTACACTTCAGAAAAAGATGTGATGTCGATTCTGCTGCTCTTTTACATAGTGTACACCAAGTAGGCCCATGGATAGATCGGTGCATAAGATTTTCACCAGTGGGGACTTTGTCTTTTAATATGCACCAGAAAAATAGTCTGATCTGAGGAGGCATTGTGAGTTTCCAAATTGCCTTCCACCAGAAAGCAATCAAATCCGGAACTTTGTGTGAGATCAGTGTTAAATAGCCCGACTTTGGAGTGTATAAACCGCTGTCAGAATGATGCCATATGAGTTCATCCGGGCCCTCTTTGATCCTAATGTGTGATTTAGAAAGAGCAGTAATATAATCATGCCATTCTTGGTGCCAACATTGTGGTAGTTCAATCTGTTGTGCAGATTTCCATCTTTGCGCAAAAATGGTAGAATTTTGAGGGTCCGCGATGTTAGCTAGGACCTTAAGCTCATGGGAATGTAGATGCTGAATAAGATTTCTGGATAACTGATGTCTACCATCGCTTCCAATCCATGGATCTAAACCGATGCGTGCCATAGATCCATCGTTTATTCTCCAAACCAGATTATCCCTGATGAGAGGCAGTGAGTGAAGAAGTGCCTTCCAAACAGATGAGATACCAGTTTTGGGCCAATTAGGAAGCCGAATCTAGTCCATAATGTTCTGAGGCCAAATGTATTTGTGATATGAGATGGTAGTCCAAAGATTCTGTGCAGTCAACAATGTCCACCCCATTTTTGCAGCGGGCGCCTGTGCAAATAAAGGAATATCCTTTAGGCCCCAGCGTCTCCATTTTTTGGGAAGCACTATCATGTTCCAGCCAACCCATGCAAATATATGTTTGTCCTGGTTCCCATTCCATAGATATCTGTTACAGATTTGGTGTAGCCTGGCCAAGGTGCTTCTAGGAATCCAAGCGAGTGCCATCCAATAGATAGGTGTGGCCTCAAGTATAGATTTAACCAATACAAGTCTGCCAGCTCTGGACAAATATCGGTGACTCCATATGTTGAGCCTTTTCTCCAGTTTTGTAACGAGCCAGATCCAATCAGCTATTTTTTGGCTGATAGGCTTGATCCAGAACCCCAGGTATTTTAGACCCCGGTCTAGTGGATTGATGCAGTATGGGAACAAACGGTGAGCAAATTGAGTCTCATGGATGGAGGTTCGGGTAAAAGTGATGGTAGATTTAGAGTGATTTGCTAACATCCCAATGGCAGATGAGAAAAGAGAGACGATTTTTGAGAAGGAGCGAGAATCCCTGATACTACCATCAAGAAAAATAAGAACATCACCCACAAAAAGTAGATGGGTGAGGAAGCAGTCATCAGATATCTTGAGACCACAGAGATCACCATCTCTCTTAGCTGATGCAATCAATCGACTGAGACCATCCATGACAATCAAAAAAAGGAGAGGAGAGGGGCCATCCCTGTTTGAGTCCTCTTTCGGAGTGGAAAAAATGAGATGCAGACCCATTGATAAGCACAATGAAAGTGGGAGTGGTGATACAGGCCATGATCCAGGTGATGAAATTGTGGGGGAAGCCCAGGTGGATAAGAAGCATCTTAATGTAAAGCCAACTGACACGATCAAATGCCTTTTCCAAATCAATCTTTAGGGTGATGGCCTTTTGGTGTCTGGTCCAGATAGTATGTATGGCTTCCTGGGCCGAGCCAATAGCTTCATGAATCTGGCAATGTTCTAGAAAGGCAAATTGTTGAGGGGCGATATGACAGGATAGGATAGGGTGGAGACGATTTGCAATGATCTTGGTGATGATCTTATAAAGACAATTACATAATGAAATGGGTCTGTAATCATTGAAGGAGGATGGGGAGTCCGACTTTGGAATAAGTGCGATAAAGGTCGAGTTGATGGCATTATACAAAGACCCAGATATTCTGCATTCTTCCACAACCCTCAGCAGGTCTTGGCTAAGAAGCTCATAGAATGCAAGGTAGAATTCAATGGTCCAGCCATCCGGACCCAGACTCTTATCCTTTTTGAACCATTTTAAAGTGCCCTCAAGCTCCCCAAATGTCACAGGGTCTAAAAGTGCCTCAGCCTCATCCTCATTTACAAATTTGGGGAAGTGTCCAACGATATTAATAATATCAGCGATATTTGAACCAGGAGGATTTTTGTAAAGGTTCTTAAAATGAGTAGAGCCAAGGTGGGAGAGCTTGTTAAAAGTATCAACCACTCCTCCATTAGGTAGAGGAAGATTCCAGATGGTGTTTGTGACCTTTCTGCCTTTAGCATAGTTATGGAAAAACCGAGTGTTGTCATCCCCTGCTTTCAGCCATATAGCTCTGCTTCGAAGTCGGATAGATTCCTCTCTGTCCTTTAATATCTGAGACTTCTGGTTCTCAAGCTCCACTAGGTGAGATTTATCTTCAGCAATGGTAAACCCCAAACTTCGCTCATCGAGTAGGGAGTAGAGTTTTGATTCTATGTGCATAAGAGTCGAATTCTCCCTCTGATGTTTTTCTCTGGCCCAATTTATAGAGAGGTGCTTGAGCTTGGATAGATTGGAACAAAAGCCTTTTGCCAAGGAGTCTGATCTATCGATCGGATTTGCAGCCCAAAAATCCGTTACCATATGAACATAAGATGGGTCCTGAAGCCAGACATGATTAAACTTGAATGGGGCTTTTGGCTTATAGTGTGGTCCCAAGATCTCCAGATATATAGGGGAGTGATCCGATATGCCTCCAGCTCCTACCCATTGTTTGTAGTGATGCAACTGCTGAATAAGGGGCCCTTTCATGATGAATTTGTCTAGTCTACGGGCAAGGGCAGCCTCACCCACCCTTCTGTTCCTCCAAGTGGGGAGAGGTTTGTTCATAGGGACATCTATCAGATTAAATCGCTCAAGAAGATCAGTCATAAAGCCCGAGATTGAGTCCACTTGGGCCATGGATCCCCAAGATTCACCATAACCTAGGGAGAAATTGAGATCACCCCCAATAATGATATGATCAGTTGAGAAAATGGAGAGGCCAAGCAGGTGCTGCCAAAAAGTGCTCCCTTTGTTGACATGGACCGTAGATGTTAATAACCCTAAGGTTGGTACCAAGATCTGCCGAAAAGAGATCTAATCCCATAAACCCATGACCTCCCCAAGATGCTTGAACTCTGATGGATTTGGGGTTGTATCCAATGGCAAGGCCACCGGATCTCCCTATAGAATCCATAGCCGAAAAATGCCAACCCGGAGAAATAGAGTTTAAAGTGTCGGTGATGAGATCAGTCGGGCCTAGGGTTTCTTGCAGCAATATAATGTCGACAGGATCAATCTCAATCAGTCTACGCAAGGCTAGTTTCTTAGAGGCACTAGCCATGCCCCTGTAGTTAAAGGAAAGACATTTCATGGGGGAAAACTACCAGGGGTGTTCACTGCTCTAAGAACCCCGTCAAGAGTAGATTGACGGCCAGAGGCGACTTCAGCTCCAGCACATCTGATAGCTTTTGATAGATCAAATTTTCTCCCCCGAGAAGTCAGAGGGGCTGAACTAGGTATGGAAAGACCCAAACCAGCAAAATGCACCGGGGAGCCTCTAGATAGAAAACGAGGACGAAGATTGTAATGATGAGATTTTGAACCCCTAGTCAAAGATGGTGAAGAGGAGGATGTGGATAATGAATGCAAAGAGGGAGCAGATGGTGCAATGACAGGGGAGGTGGACAAAGTGCAATGAGCAACAGAGATGGACGGTGCAATCAAAGAGGGACAGTGAGTAATACAAGAGATAGGAGGAGAGAGAGATGTACCCGAAGCTTTGGCGGCTTCTGCTACTGCCCGAGACCTAGTGACTGGCGGCGAGAGAGTTCTGCGATCCTCGTCCACTGCCTTATGAGAATTGTTGGCCGAATGAGTAGGTCTCGGAGCAGGTGTATGCTGGATAGCCAGCGAAACGATCTTGGAAGGTGCAGTGGATGATATAGGGGTATCCTCTGGTTTCTTTTTAAGGGGGCAATCCTTGAATATGTGACCCACCTTGTGGCACCGTCGACATCGAAATGGAACCCCTTCGTAATCTAGAATCTATATCTTGGTGTATTTCCCCCAATGCAAGGTAATCTTCTCCTCCAAACCCTCGCGAGTGTCCAAGTGTACCAGAATACGAGCAAGGGTTCTATTCCTTGATTCCACAAAAGTGCGGTCATGGTCAAGATATGTCCCAAGGGCATTCCCTATACGAATGAAGACCTCCTCACACCAGTACTGTAGAGGGAGCCCTGGCAAGCGTACCCATAGTGGACCAGCCCCAATTTGTTCTCGCTCAGGGTCAAAAAGAGGGCTCCATCTCTTTAATAGGACCGACGCCATCTCAATGTGCCAGTATCTGGCAAGAACCAAGTCTGTGTAATTCTCTTTTGCAAAATGGAGGGCAAACCAGCCTCTAGGTAAAACTTGAACCTCAGGCAAATCTTTGAGTATTCCCCCCTAGATTTCCTTGACCCATAGAGTGAGTCGAGTGGCTGAATATGCCCTACCACGAACATGGCCGACAAGTATTGTGCTAGCCATGAAAGCCGCTTCCCCGATCGCAGAGGTCTCACCGAATCGGATCGAGATATCCTTTGAGGTCAATTTCACGCACTTGGTTTTTCTCTTCCCCGAATGAGGTGCAGATGGGTGATCCGTCAAAGGGTCTGGGGTGCCATCCAGGGGGATGGATTTAGCAGACTTGACCTTGACTGCCGGAGTCTCGAAGCAACCCGACGGCGAATGTAGGGGGACAGAAGGGTTTGGGGCCACCGTAGGATGAAGACCTGCAGACGTCGAGGCAAAGAAAGATGAAATGGGCAGATTCGGGTCGAAGGAGGGCGATGGAGGCAAGATTGCAGACAGAATATGAAGGGTCCCAGGGGACAAGGGAGGTATATCCAGAGCAGGGGATCCGAGGGAGATAGACCCGGCGAAAGGAGGAGCTGAACAGTGCTCCAGCAAGGCGACCACCGGTGTCGTGTTTGGCAGAATAGGGTCCGACGGAAGACTAGGGCAGCTGGCGATGATGAGAAAACAGGGTGCCCGAAAATGACACGATCAGGTTGTGGGTCCTCGATATAATCGACCTCCTCAATTTCCATTGTATCCCCCAATATACCAGCTGAAGAAGACATTCAGAAAACGACGGACGGGCCAGAAACGGGGAAGGTGGATGCTAACTGTCGGCGACGGGTACGCTGCGCAGTAATTGTAAAAGGGCTACAGTAAAACCTAGGGCTTAACCCAAACCCTTACGGAATCCTGCAGTACTCATCCTCCTATATTCTTAATGTTATAATGACAACTGCTAAATTTAATCTTCAACCTTATTTAAATTAATCCAATAACTTACAGAGATTATAATAAAAAAAAATGACAAAAATATAAAAAATATAGAAATGCCAAACATTTCTTTCATAAATTGCCAGGGTGCGCACTCTACGTAGTTGATGTTCGAATTTCACGGGGCTAATTATTCTACCTCTCCTTATCTCTATCTGCGCTGATAATTCCACCTAATTCCACCTCTCCTTGTCTGTATCTTGCTTTGTCGACTATTTCAGGGCTATTTTGTCGTTGTATTTCTTAACTCGATAAATTATTTGTTGTTATATTGCTTAAAAGTGGAGCGCTACAGTGGGAGCAAAGATCTTGATAGCCATCCCTAGGTCACTAGTTCTGATTTGGCCATTAGTTCTAGTCTGGCAAGTCGGATGTTAATCTTTTGATTAATTATATCATTCCTTTGATATGTCCCTAGCACTAATGGACTTTGTTGCGCTGTTATTTATCATGTGAATCATTCATTTGTCTCTAAACAAATGAATTATATTAATTTTTATTAATTATATTAATTTTAATATTTTTCAGGTGCTATTAAACTTTTTAGCTTATTATTTTTCATGTAAATTATTTGAATCTATTTCAAAACAAAGTCATATTCATATAAGAAATTATAACTTAAAGTATTTGTAAATATCTTGTAACAAAAGATTATGTAAATAAAATGAGAATTATTACACAAAATCATATTTATATAAGGAGTTATAATTTAAACTATTTGTAAATACTTTGTAACAAAATATTAAGTAAACTGAATAAGAATTATTATCTTATTTGTAAATAGTTGGAAAGACTAAATGATTATACAAACTACAAATATATTAGTACAATTACATTAATATATGATTGATATAGGAAGATTTGTGTCATCATTCATATTTTAAAATTAAATAATCTAATACATTTATTCATTTTATAAACCATTTGTTTTATAAACCCACAAATTCACATAATGTCATTTGATTTTTAATAATTTGTATGGTAATTTCATAATTGTATTAGGTAAATGTGAAGAAGTAAACATGTATCATAACATGATGCCATTTGGTACTTGATAATTTCCATGGTAATTTCATAATTGTATTTGGTAAATTTGAAAAGGTAAGTACAGATTTAGAGATGAAAGCAAGTTAATATTTGAAATTTCATCAATTTATTTGTTTTTTCTAGATAAAAATACAAGATACATGTCGTTTATCAAAATGAAAGAAACAAATATATTTTTTTGGGAATTTTACTAGTTTGGAGTTAATAATACTCAAATTGTTCTATTTTTTTGGATAAACGTGCCATAAATTTGATTGAAATTATATTGAAAGATAGAGTTTTATTTATATTGTAGAATTTTGTCCCTAAAAGTTTTGACCAATAAGATATTGTAGATTTCGCTTTTCTATCTACACTGAACATGGTGAGAAGACTAAGCACCACATTTGTATAGATATTCCCAAATCATTGCTAGGATTGATCATTCCCATCAAAGTAAATTGAGAAAGACTATCAAGAAAAAAGATCTAATACTCTAAATAAAAATGATAGATAGAAGATCAACGATTATTGGATCCCATCTCTTTATTCGTAAATGCCTTCCTTCTTATTTGTTTCCCACTCTTGACATTTTTCCTTTCATTTCTTTCTCTCTTTTTTATTACTAAATTTCATTAATCTATTTCATTATTTAGTTTATATTTTTTCTAGATTCATAATATATTCAACGAGTTATTATTTTATTTCACTGAACTTATCTTTTTTAATTCATATTATTAATAAATAGTCTTTTATATTCCCTTTAATTCCCTTTTTAATTTTTTTTTTTTTTTGAAATTATATATCATTCTAAAAAAATTGTTGTTTCTTGTCCTTTCATTATTTTATTCTCGTTGGAATTTTTATAAAATTATTGTTGGAATTTTTAATTTTTTATAAAGTCTTTAAATTTATTTATTTTTAACTTCTTTATTATTTATTGATTCAATTTTTATAAAATAATTCCGTTGGAGTTTTAATTTTTTTTATAAAATTTTTAAATTTATTTTTTAAATTTCTTTATTATTTATTGATTTAGTTTTCATAAAATAATTATCTTTTCATTTAGATTTTTTTTTAAAACATATATTGATTCATTCCTATGAAATAAGAAAATATTTGTAATTAAATAATAGGTAAATATTATTAGGTATTACTAGTTGTTTTTGTTGTTTTTTTAATATATTTGTTATTTATTTATTTATTTGTTCATTTACTTTAAATAAAAAAAATTATAAGTATTTTTTAATTTAATAATATTTTTTAAAATACGGATATTTGTAATATAATGAGAAAAATATTTATTGGCCTTGGAGTATGTTCTAAAATTGCTTTTGCTTGGCTAAGGGCTCTTCTTTCTCAGAGGAAATATGTTAATGTCACGTACCCCGGTAACCTCGCATGTAAAAGGTAGGGAGTTAGAATTTTTATACAAATTACCACAAGTAATTATCCAATTCACAACTCCACATTCATCGTTAACCATTAGATATAAAGTTCATTAGTACATAAAGTAAATACAGTAGAGAACAGTGAGACACATAACCCTTAACAACCATTAACAACCATTGCTGTAGTGTAATAACATAAACTGTCTAATGAACCTTGCATGCACCTTGCATCCATTTCATGTTTTCCTTAACCATATTCATTAATCTCTTACTTGGGCATTATGAGTATCGCAACCAGTAAAGAATCATCATCATCAAGTATTCAACATCATCAAATTGACACAAAAGGCAATCACACCATTGAACACCGATGTACCATGGAAACCCTGTAGGGTGAAAACCAGCAAACGTTTAATCTTATTATTAAACGCTCGTGAGGGTTTTCACCCCTCACTCAATGGCTTATAAGGGATTCCATCCCTTAACCATTGTTATTAAAATCATTACAATGAATTATCATTAAGCTGTCACATAACTAGCTAAAAGCTAATACATTTTCCATGAAACCCTTTTCCTACATACCGCCACATGCAACATTCCTTGTGGCATAATTGTTCTAGCAATGGACGATCCTACAACTTGAACTCATCTGCATGGACCAATAATCCTTTTCCTGCCATAATGTTAGACATCACTTTCCTTAGGCACCAACCGCCATCGTTTCCTGTCAATGTAGTTGTCAACAAGCTTTGGCAACAATATTAGATACATTATTAATCATTCATTAAGCAACCTCTAAAAGTGATCTTTTAACATCTACTCATCTGCATGAGCAAGCATAACATACTAATTAACTAGTACATATATTCAAGTAAATTCTTGTTCTACTTTTCACAATGCTTAATCACACTAATGCATATTTCCCTCTAAGAGATCTAACCATTAGTTTTTACAAGTCCATGTTATCATTATCAACATTGACATCATGATTTCATTTATAAATAATCATATTATTTAGCATTTTCCCTTCGCTCAAGCACATATTCTTAGAGGACAAAACATTAAGGCATACCCTTGAAGGGACTAACTACAACATCAGTTATAATCTGCTTACATGAAAATTTACATAAACTTTTACCAAAAGAGCTAGTCCTTTAGCCATTACTTTTGTTGCCTGCAAACATGTAAAGCAAACTAACACAACTTGTTGTCTCTTCCTGCATGCATATGTATACCCTTTCTAATGAAAGCTAACACAAATCTCGTGTGCTTACACATCTCGTTCAACAAGAAACTAAGATAATAGTTACGTTAGCATAAGGTAATCACATATCATTTTCCTAAAGGAATGTGACTCAATAGTTTTGTCCATACAAGAACATACCTCTATAACACGATGACTAATCCTTAGTGCATCCCATAACTTATCGTAATTGCCCTTCTTTGATGTGTGCAACACATATCCCCTTTCTTAGTATTCTACCATATAATTTGGGATTAGCATGCATTGTGACTAACTAGATAACTCTCAATACACTTAAGTGAGTTGCAACCACGGTATAACAGATTCCTATGTAAACTTGAGCATTTGATAATATGAATCAAATAGGCTCACTTCATATATTAAATACCTAGCATTGAACTCAGCTCTCGCTGGAAAAATAATACAAAACAGTGAAACGTGTCTACATGGAAGGATTCGCAGTTTCCATTAGTCAACAACGCACATGAATAAATGAATTAATAATGAGATAACCATCCAGAAGATAACAGGAACTAAATACCTTAGCGATGCGCTTTGGCATGGCTTAGAACCTTCCAACAGGCGTGTAGAGAGGCAGCGATACAGTCATAAGGGTTTCTGCCCAAGCTTGATGCTATTCAAAATACATCTCTCTTCCTACATCCAAACTCCTATATCCCGATACCATACCTCATATCTGTAAGCTTCTATCGATCAAAGACTGGCCCGCCAAATAGAATCCCGTGTTTAACAAATCAAGATACGATGCTTCAAATCCGCAAGCTTATGCAGAGTAAAAACTGGGCATGGAATTCTGTATAGTTGTTCTCCATGTGCGTTAAATGCATTCCTGTAAACTGCCCGTTAATCATTCTGAATAATCATTTTTTTGAGTTCCAGAACATTGAATGCCATTACTTCACCGCCAAATCAGCCAGCGTAGAATACGTGACCATCATTCTCTTCCTCTGGCGTAATAATTCCCCAGGCCACGTTAACTCCATCCCTTCCCTCGTTTCCTTCATTCTCGTTCAGTTCCACAATAGCCAAGAATCAGTTAATAACTGATTCGTAATCTTGAATTACTTTTACGCAGGGTTATGGTTATTTATGATAGGGATATTGCAGTTAACTACTCAAGACATAAAGGTATCTAGCAAGAGTGAAAGCCTGCCCCCCTTAGGGACCACCAACTGGTTATTTCAGGTGGTGTGAATTTAACCCACTGCGTTTTTAAGCATAGTTTAAATTCTCTTGTTAGAACATTTGTAAGAGACATTGTAGTAGTAATTTTTTATGGGATGACAGGGTGGTTGGTGCAATGGGATGTTATTTTTCTATCCAATTGAATTTAACCCACTGCCTTTTTAACCACAGTTTAAATCCTCTTGTTAGACCATTTGTAAGAGACATTGTAGTAGTAATTTTTTAATGGGATGACAGGGTAGTTGGTGCAATGGGATGTTATTTTTTCTATCCAATTTCAAATCTCATGGGTGGATATCTTTGGCTCTTTGTGAGAGAGCTCAAAGAGTAAGCTCCCCATGTTAATGGAGCTACAAATTCCTGATATATCTGATTTATCCACTATTAACTATATTCTTAATGTTATAATGACAACTGCTAAATTTAATCTTCAACCTTATTTAAATTAATCCAATAACTTACCGAGATTATAATAAAAAAACAAAAATATGAAAATATAAAAATGACAAACATTTCTTTCATAAATTGCCAGGGTGCCCACTCTACGTAGTTGATGTTCAAATTTCAGGGGGCAGGGGGCTAATTATCCTACCTCTCCTTATCTCTATCTTGGCTGATAATTCCACCTCTCCTCGTCTGTATCTTGCTTTGTTGGCTATTTCAGGGCTAATTTGTCGTTGTATTTCTTAACTCGATAAATTATTTGTTGTTATATTGCTTAAACGTGGAGGGCTGTAGTGGGAGCAAAGACCCTGATAGCCATCCTTAGGTCACTAGTTCTGATTTGGCCATTAGTTCTAATCTGGCAAGTCGGATGTTAGTCTTTAATCTGGCAAGTCGGATGTTAATCTTTTGATTAATTATATCATTCCTTTGATATGTCCCTCGCACTAATGAAGTTCGTTGGGCTGTTATTTCTCATGTGAATCATTCATTTGTCTCTAAACAAAAACAAGTTAATTTTTTTATTAATTATATTATTTTAAATATTTTTTTAAGTGCTGGCTTATTATTTCTCATGCGAATTATTTGAAGCTATTTCAAAACAAAATCATATTCATATAAAGAATTATAACTTAAAGTATTTGTAAATACTTTGTAGCAAAAGATTATGTAAATAAAATGAGAATTATTACACAAAATCTAAATAAAATGAGAATTATTACATAAAATCATATTTATATGAGTTATAATTTAAATTATTTGTAAATATTTTGTAACAAAATATTAAGTAAATTGAATAAGAATCATTATTTTATTTGTAAATAATTGGAAAGATTAAATGATTGTACAAAATACAAATATATTAGTGCAACTACATTAATACATATGATTGATATAGGCAGATTCGTGTCATCATTCATATTTTAAAATTAATGAATGTAACACAATTATTCATTTTAAAAACCATTTGTTTTATAAACCCACGAATTCACATAATGTCATTTGCTTTTTAATAATTTGCATAGTAATTTCATAATTGTATTAGGTAAATGTGAAGAAGTAAACATGTATCATAACATGATGCCATTTGGTACTTGATAATTTGCATGGTAATTTCATAATTGTATCTAGTAAATTTGAAAAGGTAAGTATAGATTTAGAGATGAAAGCAAGTTAATATTTGAAATTTCATCAATTGATGTCGAGAGTATGAGGAGAATATGCCAACATTTCATTTATGACCACAAAATCAAAAATCGGATTAAAAGAAAGATTAATCTTCCAACATTCAATAGGACAAACACCTATTGCAAATGACTAATCTATTAACATTCAATAGCTCACATAAACATCTAGATCTTAATCTATTAACATACACTAGCTAAACCTAAACATCTAGATCTTATTTGTTTTTCCTAGATAAAAATACAAAATACATGTCATTTATCAAAATGAAAGAAACTAATATATTTTTTTGGAAATTTTACTAGTTTGGAATAAATAATACTCAAATTGTTCTATTTTTTTTGGATAAACGTGGCATAACTTTGATTGAAATTATATTGAAAGTTTTATTTATATTGTAGAATTTTGTCCCTAAAAGCTTTGACCAATAAGATATATTAGATTTCGCTCCTTCTTCTATGTTGAATATGGTGAGAAGACTAAGCACCACATTTGTATAGATATTCCTAGATCATTGCTAGGATTGATCATTTCCATCAAAGTAAATTGAGGGAGACTATCAAGAAAAAAGATTTAATACTCTAAATAAAAATGAAAATGATAGATAAAAGATCAACAATTATTGGGTCCCATCCCTTTATTCCTAAATGCCTTCTTTCTTATTTCTCTCTTACTCTTGAAAATTTTCCTTTTATTTTTCTCTTTTTTTATTACTAAATTTCATTAATCTATTTCTTTATTTAGTTTATATTTTCTTAGATCCACAATATATTCAACGGCTTATTATTTTATTTAACTGAATTTATCTTTTTTAATTCATTTCTATTAATAAATAATCTTTTATATTCCCTTTAATTCCTTTTTCATTTTTTTGAAATTATATATCATTCTTTAAAAAAAAATTGTTTTTATTTGTTTCTTGTCGTTTCATTATTCTTGGGAATTTTTATAAAATTCCAACAGGAATTTTAATTTTTTATAAAGTTTTTAAATTTATTTATTTTTAATTTCTTTATTATTTATTGATTCAGTTTTTATAAAATAATTCTGTTGGATTTTTTATTTTTTATAAAAAATTTATTTTTTTAATTTTTTTATTTTCTTTATTATTTATTGATTTAGTTTTCATGAAATAATTATCTTTTCATTTAGATTTTTTTTAAACATATATTGATTAGTTCATATGAAATAAGAAAATATTTGTAATTAAATAATATGTAAATATTATTATGTATTACTGGTTGTTTTTTAATTTTTTTTAATATATATTTTTAGTTAATTTTTTTATTTATTTTTATATTTTTATTTATGTGTTCGGTTTAATTTGAATATAAAAAATTTGAATATAAAAAATTATAAGTATTTTTTAATTTAATAATATTTATTAAAATATGAATATTTGTAGTATAATAAGAAAATATTTATTGACCTTGGACTATGTTCTGAAATTGCTTTTTCTTGGCTAAGAGCTCGTCTTTCTCGGACAGGAAATATGTTAACGACCCAAGACCTAGAGGTATCTAGAAGAGTGAAAGCTTGCTGCCCTCAAGGGCTAACAACGGGTTATTCCAGGTGGTGTGATTTTTATTTAATAAGGGAGATGAGCCAACCAACATTCACGGTTAATAACTAGAGATAATTGTCCTCACCGTTGGTTTGACAATTAAGTTATGATAAGTTTTCCCACTTATAGAAAAAGAAAATAAAAAGAATATATATATATATATATATATATATATATATATATATCTTCAATTTATATATGGTATTATTTAATGTTGTAGTTGGTTAATTTTTATTTTAAAATTCTTTTCTTTTTATTATTATTTTAGTTTCTAATTTATTTTTTTCTTTTTTTTATTTTTTATTTTTAATAATTTTTTGTGCATTCTTTAATGTTTAATTTTAATATTATATTTTTTATTTTCCTAACTATTATGGATTAACTGTTACATCTCTACTATATTTATTTGTTTTTTTTATCTAATGATAAACCACATAAATAGTTATTAAAAACAATTATGTGATTTATCATTCATAGAAGCCTCCATTCTGAATTTTGACTAATTTTAAAATGATTTTCACTTTTCAACATTTCTAACAAAATAGGTAAAAATAAAGCCACCATTCTTAAAGATTTTTTTTGTTTAGTTCTTAGGGACATGTTTGGCTTCCCTCTTCTAAATCAAATAACATTTAAAAATGTTCACTAATAACATGGAACCTACATGTATATTAAGGTTATGGAAAGAGGAAGAAACATGAGTTTATGTTAGCCTCTTTCCTTGTGGAAGGTAAACATGACGTGACATTTGCATTCGTTTATGAGCGGGAAGAACAAAACCTCATGATGCCACCCTTCTTGAATTTCACAAAGATTAATGGTAGTACTCATAGCATGCATGTGACATAACATTTGCATTGATTCATGGGTGGAAAGACAAAAGGCCACCCTTCTTGAATTTTTTTTTAGAGATTAATGGTAGTACTTTTTAGCAGGCATGCCATTAAAATGGGAGTTTTGTCTATGATTTTTATTGGGTATCTAACATTGTTATCTCTTGTATTAGTGGATTCTCTCAAGTCAAAGTTTGGGAGGCGATTCTTATCTACTTTTAGTATTTAGTATAGTGATGGATTATTATGATTGTTTTATGATCGTAAGCAATGCTAATGAAATTAGAGAGTATCTTCATAGCTGATGGAAAGAGAACTTATGGATTTTAGTGAACTTTTGAACTAGTGAACATGGTGATTGATGGAAATTGGAGATGGAATTGAAAAGGAAAGTAGTTAGTAGAGTTAAGGACTGTTTCAAATATGGAGTTAGGTAAGAACATAAGAACATCTTAGTTTTGCAACACTTAGATAGACTCAAGGAGTGAAAATTTCATATCATGCATGAAGCATATAGAACTAAAAATAATCCTTTGTAGATTTAATAATTACTAGTCCAAATTATTAACCGTGTTAGTCCTCCTCCTCTTGGGGAGTTTCTCCTTAGAGTATTTGTGCATTATAATGATATTAATGAATCCATGAGAACATTAAAGCTAAAAGCTAGGTAGTTTCAATAATTCAATTGGTTAGCTTTTTCTATTTTTATTTTAGAGGTAGTGTTTTGTAAATCTCATGGCTTATTAAGATAATTTATCAAATTATTAACACTTTAATGACTGGTACATTGAGATCTAAATAAATAAACCTCCTGCTACAAAATCAAATAAAAATGAGGGAGACTAATGCGTTGCAAGCGACAAGTTTATGGGTCAGAGTGGTGGGTTATTTTTCATTATCATGCATATCTTGTCATTACAATTTTCTCCGCTCTATTTTTTAAAGTCAATGCAAATGGAAATGCTTTGAGTTGAAGTGCTTGGATGACTTTCATATTTATTATTATTATGAAATATTAGATAGACAAATGAACTAATTAGGGCCAACCTTACAGACTAAGTTTTATTGCAAATGTAAAGGTAGTATTTTGGAGAGTAGAGGTACTATTTTGTTATATTTATTGTTGCATAGGGTAAACCCTTAACCTCGTTCATGTTCATGAAACTCCCTCAATATAGTCATATATCATAAAAGTTCCCTTTTGAATTCCCTACTCTGCTTAATGTATTATATTATGAACTTAGATCTTCTTAATTTATACTGCTAAGGATTGATATGATTTATGATTATACAGTAGGCGGTAGGACATTTATTCTTTCAGGGTGAGTACTATGGCTTTTGGTTCCGAGAGAAGAGAAAATAAGAACGCGGTTATGTTTTATTTCACTTATGGGTGTGAAGGCAATACATAAATGATTATTTTCATTCAAAACACTGTCATGTTTACCTATAATTATGGATAAAAGCACTAGAGAAAAGGTTATTTTCATGATGGTTTTGATCATTTGTACTTGGGGAGGCTTGCAAACAAACTTCACTTGTGATTTATCAAGATGATCAATTCGGAGAGATGGGGTTGTGGATAAACATTAAGGTATTATAGTTTATCTGTAGTTGTCTTTTCAAAATCTAGTACTTATTATGATTACCTTACAACATCTAATGCTAAGGCGGAAAAATTGGATGAGATAGTTCAATTTATGATATCATTCTTTTAAATTCATAATTTGTCATTCAAACCTAAGCTTGAATTGATTTTAATTTAACAACTTGTACAGATTTTTTTTTTTTTCAAAAACAAAAAAACTTTGATGATTTTAATTGAAATGAAAAAAAAACCCAGTACATACAATCCAGATTAAGCTAATAACCATCATTTTTTGCATAGAAAGACTAATGTCCCTTCAATTATACACTTATACAAACAATTACGTCCATATTTACATACGCCCAAAAAACTCCAAAATAACAACTTTCATAGTCTCATAATAGAGTTCATCCCTTGATAGGGATGTTAAAGAATGGAAATTTTGGAGTGAAGTGCTCTTCTCAATATTAGCAAACAATTAAATAAGATCGCTAGGAGACACTAGTAATAAATGACTGGAGTAAAACTCAGTAGAAACTTAACTAACCGAACTGAATTGGGACCAGCGATGACACTTGGACTAACAACTATGACACTTAGCAGGTGGTTTGAAATAGTTTCTCCAACACTTCCCTTTAATTTCAGCCACAAAAATATTTAAACTAAGATGTCTGTTGGTCTAAGCCTTAGGTAGGCTTAAAATTTAAAGATAAAATGGACATGAAATGGTTTTTTTTTCCAAATCCCTTAGCCTCTAAATTGTTTCAACTTTTTCTTTTTTATTGTATGCTTCAAATTTTAGATTCTTCATTTGCTTGTGCAACTCTTCTATTGTTCTAGGTTGTCCATGTATGTCCTCTACTTGTTCAAAAGTAGGTTTGTATGTCGATTGCTACCAAATGTCATCTTCAACTGTGTGCTCTTCATTGCTAATATTTTGACCATCAATTTGCTGCAACATGAGATAAGAATAAAATTTTATCTCTTCAAGGCTCCAATACATGAAAATTTCATTAAAGTTTTCATCGTCCATGTTGCCTATGCAGAATTCATCAAAAACATGGTGTTGCAATCCATGTTTTAAAGAACTTTAATTCTTCTTCATAATCGTTCTGTTTACCTGGACAATAGAAATCAATGCTAGTATTAAAAATATTAGCATAACCATATCAGTTATATTCTTTATGCTCTGCAATGAGAGCTTTTTCTCCTTGTGCTTCCTTCTTTACCTCTATCACTTTCACTTCTTTACTAATTTCTGCTGCTTCAAAGAAGTTTTTTTCTACTTGGTTTTCAAACCCAAGTGGGTTTCTCTCACCAAATAATATCATATCTATGATATTTTTCTATTGCATCATGTGAAACCAATCAGATTTAGTTAACCGTTCTTGATCAAACTTAATTTCAACACATTTAAATGTTGGATTCACCATAACATTCACTACTTCAACGACAACTTCATTGTCATCAACAAGCACTATTGCTAGATTCACCAAATCATCATCCACTTGTGGTTGTGCACAGTGAGATTCAGGAGCATTTGTGTGCTCTTTCTCTGCTTCTTCTGCAGTGGGATTCACGAGCATTTATGTGCTCTTTTTCTGCTCCTAGTAACAAACCATCATCATTGTCATCCACTTTCAAGTGGGATTCGCCAAATTCTTCATCTCTCTGTAGATCTACTGCTATATATTTGCCTTCATCTTCAACTTGAATACTTTCCCTTACACCAAAACACCTCTCAAAGGTATCTCAAGCCTCTTTGGTTGTCTTTGCATCTGCAATGAGGGTAAGAATGCTATCATCTACAATAATGCTATCATCTACGCATTCTTTTATGCATTTCAATGCGAAGTCATTCTTTTTCCTTTTCCCTTCCAAATATTTAAAAAAAGCTTCATATATCTCTTGTTGTTGCTTCAACTTTCTTTGCCTCTTGGCTTTTCCCATTTGTTGAGGGATGACTCACTGTAACCCAACAAAAAAATCAACTTGCAAACATAGCGGTTTCTTACAATAAAAAATACCTTAATAACTTCTTTGTTGCTTAGCTTCCAAAAAATAAATTAACATACAAATTTTCTACAAAAGAATTGCCTACACAAAGCTTTTACAAACCCATACAATATTCCAATGCTAACAACATCCCCTTCTCTTTTTTTGTAAAGCCTCTTTCTGAAAATGCCTTTTGTCTTTTTTGAAAGGAACAATTAAGGAAGGCCTTTTCTTTTTTTAATATTATATGAACCCTTTTTTTAAATTACATAAACCCTTTTTCTTTTAGGCAAACTCCTTTTAATTTAAAAACTTGTATAATACACTCTTGAATCACATATTACGAGTATATAATGAGGACTCGTCCTCTTTTATTTAAAAGAATGTCTTGAATGAGAAACAATTTTCAAGAACCATATGCGTTTGATACCTTTGACCGTTCAAGCGATTCATGCTTCCAATCCTTCGTGCCTTCGAAATTCTTTTTGCAAACGATAATTTGATAATCTCGTTTACATGCTCTGTCTGCAGAGTTGCGATGATCTCTGTTTTTCTTTGCGATGATCTCTGTTTTTCTTTCCCGAAGGTAACCCTCCTCTTCGATATTGCCATTGCAGAAGACCCGGTAATGAAAAGATCCCGGCCTCGCATAAAGACCATTGAATTCACAAAAGACGGTAATATTCACAAATGGCTTTTTCAATGTTTTTATGCGTGCCATCCATTTCGACATATTGGGAACAAAAATGATTGTGAAGCCATTTATCCATTCGATGATTACATTAGCATCTCCAAGAATGTTCATCTGCAGCAGGTTCAATCTTCCAGTATAAAACATAAGTCCCCACAAAGCAATGGCTTCTGCACTTGTACTGGAGCACTTTCCGCCGAACCAAAATAACTGGACATGGTGGTCTGGTACCGCTCCACAACCACATTTCCCCTGTTGCGCTGCCCCCACCGAAGAAGCCATTCAGATCCTTGCTATGTTTTTTACTTTTCAGCTTAATGTCTTGTTTGCAGCTTTGTCAATATCCAAAGGATATTTATCAAAAATCACTGCATTCCGAATACGCCATATGCCCCATATAATAACCAGAGAAGTGCTGTATGAAAGTAACAATGTTGTATCCACCAATTGAAACAAAGCTCTATAAAAGAAAAGCACCATCCAGAATGTAAGTTGGAAACCTGTAGGACCCTGCACCATATAGCAATAGAAAAGGGACGTCGCAAGAATAAATGTAAAACACTTTCACCTGTCTCCTTGCAAAGAATACAGCAATTTGGATCACAATTATGTTGTGCCAAGTTAAAATGAGATTCTTCCATATTAACCAGCAAAAAGAATAATTTTAATCTTTGTCGGGATATTCCAATGCTCTATATATCCTTGAACCATGATTTTTCCCTGTTCAGATGTAATGCCTACGACATGAATGAGTATATCTCCGCCACCACCAGATTGCCATTCTTTAAATTCCTGTTCCAGCGGAGCACATGCCCACGATCCCTAATCGAAAGTCCAGCCACCCTCAGATCATATACATATCTGTTCCACCTATCAGCTTTAGAATCTCTAGTCCAATTGCTTCCACCGATTTCCATTTTAGAATAGTATTCCATGGATTACATCTCTCAACAACCTGTATAGAGTCTTACAAATTGTAAATTTAGAGATCAAGATTACTCAGTTGGCAATTACATATTCGGTCCCCAGTCATAACACATTTTTATGTTAACCATATTTTCTATTGGAGTAGTCTAATGAGCGGGAGGAATTGGAATTGATTATCAAAAGAGGTTAGAATTTGGGCAAAAAAAAATTCAAAAATTCTTGTCGAGTTAGTGTTTGAATTGTGTTTTTA
The DNA here is from genome assembly GCA_031772625.1 of Pinus tabuliformis. Classification (NCBI taxonomy): domain Eukaryota; kingdom Viridiplantae; phylum Streptophyta; class Pinopsida; order Pinales; family Pinaceae; genus Pinus; species Pinus tabuliformis. Next base: position 471,125,638 of record CM062816.1, on the reverse strand, counting down.
TGGTGGAAATGGATTCAGTACCATCAAAAACATTCAAGACACCTAAAATATTGAAGATTAACAATTATAACTTGGATTTACAAAAATCTATGTCAGATTTTCTCTAAATATAACCGAAATTTCCATAACTTTCTGAGCAACTCCTCAGCCTTGTTACACTATCCTTTTTTATTCAATTTGTGTTTATTTATTTGATAGTGGAAAGAGGCATTTTTATTTATTTAATAGATAGGATAATTTTCATTTTGGTACTTTTCGTAAAATGTGTTTAAATGGTATCTGTTTCTGACTGTGTGATTATTATAATTCGTGTGATTATCGTTTCAAAACTTTTTGGATAGTAAAATTCGCCAAACCTCAGATATTCCAATTGTGGTTCTGAATCTCCTGATTAATGTTATTGTTAAGCACGCTTAGGGGAGTTAAGTTGCGATAACTGGGGATGGATTATGCACTAGCGTAAAGGCTGTAGCGCCTAATTTACAGATAAAATTTGTGATGGGAATTTACAGTGGTGTGGAACAAACAATGATGGCCAAGATGATGAAATGGAAGCCTTAACTTCTCCACAGCCATGAAGGGTTGTGCGTCGGAATGGGAAAATGGAGATGTTATGTTCTGGTTACACGAAACTTCTCCACAACCTTGTAGGGTTGTGCGCTACCGGAATGGAAACTAAGAGAGGGTGGTTCATATTTAATGGAAAGGCCAAAGGTAGAATGGGATTACCAACAACTCTGGAACATTGAAAGAATTTGCACAGTTTTCTCCACAAACGACTTGTTTAATGTGAGATTCTCCTTCTGGAATAATCCTCCCAAAGTCCATTAATTCTAAGATTGTGCAGATATATTATGGTTTCAAGTTTCTCAATATTTAAAATACAAGATAATTAGTTGATTAGATAATTTCGGGCCAATTATGGTTTTTGTAAATGTAATAGTGTTTTATTTGATTAGTTTGATATTATAGTAAATTTACATTGAATTTTAAAATTTTAATTTAATTATTAATAATTATTTGATAAAGGGTAAAAATTTAAACTTTTGAAATATTTTAGGATATTTGTAATAGTTACAAATTAAAGATTCTTTAAGATAGTTATATTTTTTTGTCATCTTAATTAAATTGATTAATTTAAAATATATCTTATGAGCAAGTGTCATATGAAATGAGTAATAGTTTTTTGGAAATGTGGTATTGATAAGTCATGATATTGACTCCTAATATTCTAACAAAGTCTATTTTTCTGTTTTTTTAATCTTAACAATGTGAGATGTATCATAAAGTAAGTGTTTTGATGTTGTGCATTATAACCAATAGATGAAATGATATTTTTTTTGGCAAGAATCTAACAATACAATTTCAAGTAAAGTTATGATTTCTTGTTGTTTAAAATGCAATATATAAATGGATTCATCACTTTGAAAAGCCCTTGAGAAACTTGAAATTTGTGAAGTAAATAACTTGAAATTATGATTGTGTTGTTGCAATGTAATGTAATATCTTATAAACATTTTAACTTGGTTAAAATAAAATATAATTATAATTAAATAAAAATAATAATTATAATTATCAATAAAATAAAATATTTTGACTCGGTCAATTTACATAAAATTAAAATTAAAATTAAAAACCCTAAAATTAATAATTAAATTAGGCTAGATCCATTTTAACTTCGGATCTACCAAGGGGTAAGGGGTATCAAAAAGAGATTTGATCCTTCTAGGTGATTCAGAGCTAAGATGGATCTAGAATGGTTCTTAAAAATCTCTACCATATTTTGGACAAAATTGACAAGAAAAAAATGGTTGTAAAAGGGTCATTTCATCTATTTCTTGGGCTATGTGTTTTGATGTTTATCACGGATCAATGTCTATCTAGGTTTACTAACCATTTAATTTATATCATTGCACTAATCTTAGTATTTGTTATAATATCTTATTGGAATTTGCACATGTTTACAATGATAAAACCCCTTTCACTCTAAAAGAGGTTTGCATCTTAAGAGATTTGATAGCTCTCCGAACTTGGTTGATTTGAAGTTAAGATGGATTTAGGCTGGTTTATTCCCCCTTTAATTAGGTTATATTCCACCTGAATACCATGGGTAAATATTATGGGTTCTTAATACCATGGATCATTGTTATTTTTATTTTTATTTTATTTTTATAGGGTTATTTTCATTTTTTATTTTATTTTGACTAAGTTAAAATGTTTACATTACTTTATTTTACTATATATATATATATATATATAATTTGACCTAGTCAAAATGTTAAACATTACATTACAACATCTCTACTAGGCTGAGTTTGAGTATACTCCTTTGAACAATCATTAATTATTCAAATAATATAAATATATTATTATGTTAAAAATAATTATTCAGATATCATTTTTGGGATTCAACTGCTTTAAGTAAGTCATTCATCTATGGCCATTTCCATGAGAGATAGTCGTAATTGACTAATTTCTCATGATTTTTGAATAGTCCACTTAGCACTCATTGCATCGAGTGATGCTCATAGGGTAAAGTGAAATTGAAACTAGTGAAATGAATGAATCCCAAAAATGAGATCTAATATAATACATTGCGAAAACCAATATTAAAAAATAATAATAATAAAAATTATTCAAAATATATATATATTAAAATAATAATATTTATTTAATTAACAACTTAATTATCTAAAATTTTATTTTTTATTTTTTAAATTACTCTATCTTTCTTTATTATAATCAATTAAGTTTATTGGTATTCCTTTAAAGATATATTATTGCCTCTCAAAATAAAATAATTAGAATAAGATCTACATGAAAGGGTAGAAAGTTACATTATTTTTTTTCAAAATTAGAATTGCATTTTAATTTTCATTTACTAATGTATAAATATATCTAATTATTAAAGGTGTTTTGAGATTTATTATTTAAATATTGATTATATTTTAAAGTCAACTAAACAAATAATTTTTCCATTTTAATTCATTGTCATGATCACTATGTTTATAGGTGTGTTTATTCGGGAAGATGACTTCTAGAATTTTTTTTTTGCTAAGCGGTGTGAGCCCTGAAATGATTGTATGCTTAATCTTTGGTTTGAGAAAATGTGACCCATGAGTATCTAAGCTGTCAAAATCACCCGGAATAACACCCACCTTGGACCACACCTACCCTTAACATGTCTGGATTTTTGCCCGCAAAGTTTCAAACTGGGGACCTTCACATCATGGAGTGCCTTAAGAGTACACCCCATCATCATCTATTCTACGCCCCGTGGGCTTGGCTTCCAAAATTTTAGTCCAATTATCAATAATTATTAGGTGGATGGTAAAGATTTAGCATTCACAGGATATTTTTAGTAGTAGTTACAAATTAAAGGTTGAGATTTATCTAAAAAATAGTTTTGCCTTTTCCTCCCTTAAATTAATTAATTAAGAAAATATCGCATAAACATGTTCCATATGACCATGAGTCATGATTTTTTGAGCATGTAGTATTATTACATCATGGTATTCATGGTAAAGTGGAGCTGAATCTCCACGGTTAAGAATCTTGTTATATGTTTTTTTAAATGTATACATGTTTAACACATTAATTCTTAAAAAAAAAATTGTAGGCTCATATTTTATTACATAATAAAAACAAAGATATTTGTACATGATTTCAGCTATTCACTATCATCCTTCTTTACGATAGATGGCCTAAATCTAGCTAGTGGGAAACAAGATATATTTAACCATCTGCCTATAGAGTAGCTAGTCCAAAACTGAACAAATTACAATATTTGCAACATAACCAAAGTGCTTATAAAGTCATCAAACCACAAAACACTATCAACAAACAAGAAACAACTAGGAGTCAGAAGAAAAGACTAGAGCTAGGTCTCTCACATTAGATCTTGGGAGTGTAGAAATAGTGGCTATGCTCGGAATGTAAGACTCAATTTGAGCCATATGGGCATCGATCCTTTACATATAGAATCTCATATTCCTCTACTCTCTTTTCACATCTGCAAGGCTAGAGAAGATTTACTCGTTGGCTTGTTTTTCCATCAGAATTATGTCAATCAAAGTTTTCATCTTCCAATAAAGAAATAAGGCCTGAAGATACTAATTTTTGTTGCCCTTGGTGTGACCAATATCTAAAACCAGTTGCCCAAATTCCTCCAAAATTTCTGAGTCTAAAAGAGTGTGTCTATCTCTGGCTATCGTATTTTCAAGGGTCTAAATTTTGCTTTGAATATCAATAGGGACGACCAATTGGAAAGTCTCAACAATGTCTTGGGCTTGATGTTGGGATTTGTTACAGCCCTATGGGCATCTACCCCCCTCTCCTCCTCCTCATACATTGGCACAACAAGATGGAAAACTAGAAATGGTTCATGTAGGTATGGCCTAGCGACAACACACAACAAAGGGGACACAAGTGTTTAAAGATGGGCTTAAGTTGAAGGATAGGACGCCACCAACATGTCTTATGCTAGGGACAAAACAACAAACTGCGACAAATACGCTCAAATTCATATAGAACCAAACCACTACATCTAATAAATCACCCCAAGGCCTATATCTAGACATCAAATTTCTACAGTTAGCCCAGATATATAAATTAAAACAAACCACAAACCAAATTGTGAAAGCACAACCCAGAAAAATGATCCAACTACTAAACCCAACACTGAAAGTTAATGAGGCTATGAGAAAACAATAATTTGTTGGGTTGTGTTATATTCTTTCCACGACTAGCCCATTTTGGACCCTATATTAGGTTGGACGTACCTACCTATGGTTTTGTGCATGGTTTTGGATGTTTTGGCATGTATAAATGAGTATTGTAACATTGAAAGGAACATAATGAAAAATCAAGCTAGTAGTCCCGGTTTTGGGATCTAGGGGAAAAATCTCTGTGTATATGTGTTTTATGTGTTATGCTCTTGCATTTTTTATTTTCGGTGTTTTAGAATTCGTATGCAGGTAATTTCTGTATGGGGTTAAAACCTACATTTGGTATTAGAGCTGTTTTGGCTTCAAGGGGACGCCTTTATTGCTGAGGGGTTTCGCTTGGGCCTGTGGTAGACCCTATTTAGTGGGAGATCTGCGGGATCAATTCTAGTGGTGAAAGAAGATGGCGAGCAGTGGAAAGATAGAGATCGAGAAATTTAGTGGTCAGAGTTTTGAGTTATGGAAACTTAAGATGGAGGATCTGTTGGTGGATAAAGATAAGTGGATTGCGGTATATCTGGGTACTAAGCCAACGGGAATGTCCGATGAAGAATGGAATAAGTTGGATCAGAAGGCAAAGAGCACAATACGATTGTGTGTTTCAGATTCAGTATTATTTAATGTATCAAGGGAAGCTACATCTAAGGCTTTGTGGGACAAGTTAAGGACTTTGTACCAATCTAAGTCTTTAGTGAATAAATTGTTCCTACAGAAAAAGTTGTATAACCTGAGGATGAAAAATGGAGACTCAATGACAGAGAATTTGAACGCATTTAATACTGTGATAAGTTAGTTATTATCTATTGATAATAAAATTTCAGATGAAGATAAGTGCATCAATTTGTTGTGTTCTCTACCAAATTCGTAGGATAGTCTGGTTATTGAAATATGTAGCAATGCAACTGCCTTGCAGTTTGATGAAATAGTTTCATCCCTGCTGACGGAGGAGATGGGATGGAAAAATATGGAGAGCCAGAATGGTGATGCCTTGTATGTACGAGGACAGTCCCAGAACAAAAAAAAAAATAAGTCATCGAGTGGGAGATCTAAATCTCCAAGAAAACCTATAAAGGTAGTTTGTTGGAAATGCAGAATGGAAGGGCACTACAAAAGGGACTGTAAATCTAAAGCTCCTGACAATGGAAAGGGATCTGATGATGCTCCTTCCGCAGAGGCGAAAACCACCTCAGATGAAGGTGGGGATGTGTACTTGGCTTCTTCAAGTACACATGTAGATCATGAGGCATGGTTGATTGACTCAGGTGCATCCTTTCACTTCACTCCCCATAAAGAGTGGTTTTGTGAGTATGAGAAATACGATGGTGGTGATGTCTTCTTAGGGGATGATAGGAAGGCTAGAATCGTTGGTCGCGGAAAAGTAAAGTTGAAGTTGCAAGGTGGAAGGGTTAGAACACTTCCGGGTGTTCTGCATATTCCTACACTGGCCAGAAATCTGATTTCTGTAAGCAATTTGGATGATGCAGGTGTAAAAATAGTGTTCGAGAAGGATACCTGCATGATGGTTCGGGGAGCACTGTTATGGATGCGGGGAGTTCAGATTGGAACTCTGTACAAGCTACAAGGTAGCACTGTTGTTGATGGGTGCAACAGTTCTGTGGATCCTGAAAGTAGAGCAGAAAAACTAGTGGTCTCTAGAGAAAAGATCATGCTATGGCATCACAGGCTTTAACATATTGGAGAGAAGGGCTTTCGAATACTTCATGGTAAAGGTATGGTAAAAGATATGAATAATAGCTCTCTGGATTTTGATTTCTATGAAAATTGTGTATATGTGAAGCAGAATCGGGTGAGTTTCCCCTTTGGTGGTAAGAGAGTGAAACAAATATTAGAGCTTGTGCACGGTGATGTGTTTGGACCTGTGAAGGTTCCATCATTGAGTAAGTCTGTGTGCTATGTATCATTTATAGATGACTTCTCAAGGAATACATGGATATATTTCCTTAAGAATAAGTATGAATTCTTTGACAGGTTTAAAGAATTCAATGCTCTGGTGGAAAACCAGATAGAGAAGAAGATAAAGGTGTTGAGGTCATATAACGGTGGAGAGTTTTGCAGTAAGGAATTTGAAGAATTCTGTAAGAAGTGTGGTATAACATGACAAAAGACTACTCCATACGCACCTGAGCAAAATGGAGTTGTAGAAAGAATGAACAAGATGTTGATGGAAAGGGCAAGAAGCATGCTCAGTGGTGTCGTGTTAGGAAAAGAATTCTGGGCAGAGGCGGTGGAGACAACATGTTACTTGGTCAACAGATCACCTTCATTAGCGTTGGAGGATAAGATTCCACAAGAGGTATGGACTGATAAAAAACCCTCTCTTTCACATCTAAGGGTATTTGGATATGATTCATACGTACATGTTCCAGAGGAGAAAAGAACCAAGTTGGATAGTAAATCTGAAAAGTGCATCTTTATTAGCTATAAGGATGGTTTAAAGGGTTATAAGCTTTGGAACCTAGTAAAAAGGAAGGTTGTGTATAGCCGAGATGTGGTGTTTCAGAGAGGTGAAAAATGTTATTAAACATGAAATCCCATCAAAGGAACCTGAGAAGATAGAGTTTGAGCTTAGAGGAAGAATCAGACTCTACAGCAGAGGAATCAGAAGATGAAGAGCCACAAACTCCGGGTGTGAGAAGATCATTTCAAGAAAGAAGGCAACCAGAAAGGTATAATCCATCCGCTTTCTCTTCAAATTTTTCTTTATCTGTTACTGATGATGATCCCAGAACTATGAAGGAAGCAGTAGATTCAGAGGATGGCAAACTCTAGAAAGAGGCCATGGTTTATGAAATGGCATCTTTGCACAAAAATGAGGCTTGGGATCTGGTGGAGTTGCTGACTGGAAGGAAACCCATTGGTAACAAATGGGTGTTCAAGAAAAAGACAAATGCAGAAGGAAAGGTGGAGAAATACAAAGCTCGGTTGGTAGCAAAAGGTTATTCCCAGGTAGCTTCTATTAGATTATTTTTATCTGTTGTTGCTGCTTTTGATTTTGAGGTAGAACAGATGGATGTGAAGACAACATTTCTTCATGGGGATCTAGAAGAGGAGATCTACATGAAGCAACATGAAGGCTTTGCGGTGAAGGGTAAGAAAGAACTGGTATGCAAGTTAAAGAAGTCTCTATATGGGTTAAAAAAATCACCAAGTATGTGGTATCATAAATTTGATACATTTATACGGGGACTTGGCTCCACTAGAAGCAAAGCAGATCACTGTGTATTTTAAATTAATTGGTGACCGTGTTATTTATCTGGTATTGTATGTGGATGATATGTTGTTGGTTGGAAATGACAAAGAAATTATCCAGGATTTGAAGACCCAATTGTCCTCCAAATTTGACATGAAAGATCTTGGTGCTGCAAACTATATTTTGGGCATGGAAATTAAAATAGATTGGGCAAAGAGGAAGCTCTGGTTAAACCAGAAGAAGTATGTCGAGACAATACTACAGAGGTTTAATATGCAGGATAGTAAACTGGTGAAGGTTCCCATTCCTATAGGTGTAAAGTTATTTGCTGAATAGTGTCCCAAGACACAAGAAGAGGAAGAGGACATGTCTCGTGTTCCATATGCAAGTGCAGTCGGTAGCCTAATGTTTGCGATGGTCTGTACTAGACCAGACATTGCACATGAGTATTGAGCAGGTTTATGTCAAAACCAGGGAAGGAGCACTGGACAACAGTGAAGCAGGTTTTAGGTATTTGCGTGGCACTAGTGATTATGGTTTGTGCTACCAAGGAAGACTAGGATTGGACGGAGTGTTGGATATTCATGGCTTTGTTGATGCAGACTGGGCTAGAGATCTGGATCAGAGAAGATCTACAAGTGGGTATGTGTTTAACCTATTTGGAGGTGCAGTCAGTTGGATGAGTAAGAAACAATATGTAGTGGCATTATCAACTATAAAGGCATAATACATGGCAACCACAAGCAAGGAAGCAGTTTGGTTGTAGAGATTTTGTTCAAGTATGGGGTTAGTATAGGGAGCTATAAGGATAGACTGTGACAGCCAAAGTGCAATTTTCTTGGCAAAGAGCACTGCTTACCATTTAAAGACAAAGCACATTGATGTTCAGTATCACTTTGTGAGGGATATGTTAGAATACAAAAAGGTGTTGCTGGTAAAGGTGGACACTTTGAAGAATATTGTAGATGCATTAACAAAATCGGTGAGCTCTGAGAAGTTCTCTTGGTGTAGAGAAACAATGGGCGTTGCAAGGTTGGATAAATGAGTAAGCTCTCCTGTGGCCCCCTGTGGAAATAAAACAACAAGTGGGAGAATGTTGGGTTGTGTTATATTTTTTCCATGACTAGCTGACATAGTTAACCAGGGGCTTAGCCCCCCGTTCGTTGCACAGATTGCGCAGTGGGGGGGCACAAGGGGGACGGAAGCCCCACCTATTCGGGGGGTTTGAGGGGGGCAGGTAGCCCCCTTCTACAGGGTTTGGGGCAGCGCCTCGGGCAAAATGTTTTTTGGACCCTATATTAGGTTGGGTGGACCTACCTATGGTTTTGTGCATGGTTTTCGTACATGGTTTTGGACGCGATGGTTTTCAGTCCATGGTATTGGATGCTTCGGCATGTATAAATATGTATTGTAACATTGAAAGGAACATAATGAAAAATCAAGTTGGTAGTCCTGGTTTTGGGATCTAGGGGAAAAATATTTGTGTATATGTGTTTTATGTGTTATGCTCTCGCATTGTTTATTTTCTGTGTTTTAGAATTCGTATGCAGACAATTTCTGTATGGGGTTAAAACCTACATAATTGTGAGGTTTCAAAGTTACCAGGGAAACGCAAAGCACCACATACCGATGGCAAAAAAAAAAGTGTGGTTGTCTGAGGATCAGGGTTGTTAGTGATAGGTTGACCCTCATACTCTACTACCAATTCTCTTTCAAGACTGGTGACTCACTCCCCTTTTGAAAAACCTCTCCCTTCCATGGTGTGAGGTGTTGTGTCGCTACTGTTAAAAGGGAGCTCTCTATAACTCTGGTTCACCCAACACCCCTTTAAATTTAGCAAGTTGTTATACTTTCGATAACAACTAGAACACATGCCTATTTTTAGGCCACAGATTTCTCAAAACACCCACGAGAACCTTCTAACAATGGTAACTGTCCAACGCTCGACAAGGAATCATCACAGCTTGGTGTTATCACTCCCTCCTTTGGTTATTGTTGTCAAACATTCAAGAAGGTGAAGTAATAAAACTTTTCTTGTTTTTGCATGTATGGGGTGGCTATGCCACCTCATAGGGTGGTGGGCTCGACTACCCACAATGCCCAGTTCCTTGATTCACAACCCCATTGAGCAATATATATATATATATATATATATATATATATAATTTAAAATAAAACTTTATAATTTAATTAATTTTGATGTTTTTTATTTTATTTTTCTTTAAACCTTGATAATGTGAAATGTCAAAAACTTGATACAAAGAGAAAAATATATGCAATGATAGCTCAAAATTAATGTATCAAACCTTTGCTAAGATATAAATTTATTTTCAATATGTCAAAGGTAAATGAAATAATTTTCTTATGATAAAAATAAAAAATATCAACTAGCTAATTGTCTTAAACTAAAGAAATAAATGAAACTATTTTGGCTTTTTTATAACTATAATGGTTGTTGTACTTTTATTACCCTTTGCCACAGCAAATTTACCTCAAAAACTATGCTTTGAAACACACTTTCATCCAAGTTATGCTTGAACTTGATTAGGGAGGTGAGATTGGCCTCTCAAGAAAATTCATGCCCACCTTTGACTTCAAACTCATTCCACTTCTCAAATCCAACTAGGAGCAGCCCCTAGAGTGGCATTCTCTAGTCTTTTGACCAACTGTGTAGTGAAATACAAACTCTTCTTCTAGATGAATATCCTTCTGGAATGCTCCAACAAATGTCAGAGTGACCGACTTGCAATAAAGAAAAAACAAGCTAATGCCCACGTTTATCTCCTCTACATGGCTACATAACCCCTGAATGGTTATTTCCTCCAACTAGTATGTGATCTTACTCAATGAAAATTGTGTTATATTTATAGCCCAATTACCACAATAATCCAAGAAAATACAATATAGTGAAAACCAACGACATTGTGTAAGAAAGACACAAGTTTTAATAATGAGTTCTTTTTATTATGGCATATGATCTCACAAAACAATACCAACATTCTCTAAAGGGAGGCTAACTTGTTATAAAGCTTTTCTAATGGCTAGATAATGGCTAGCTAATGCCTAGTTGATTTCTCTTCTAGGAAATATTATGTACTAGCCATCCACATGTCAGGGACTTAGTACATCATAAGTTTACCCATTAAGGGGTTGAATTGAGTCAAAGTTTCCTTAGAAAATCCACCCCCCTTTGCTTGTGGTCCGAATGTTATATAATTCTTCATAAATGCTCCAATGTCCCACCAAAATGTCCAACAACTTCTCCAACTGCTAGACGGTAAATTGAATTCACCCCTATCCACTCGCTTTGGTTGACTAATTGCTCTATTTAGTTGAAGATGACCTCCTTTTGACCTGTAATGGCTAGAAGATTATCCAAATGCTAAATTCTTAGTCCAAGATGCTTAAATGTTCCACTTTCGACTTCCAACAACTAGTTCAACCTCTCACATGGCTAGTTGACTTGACCTTTCATGGATAGTAAGCTTCGACTTGCCACCTTCTTGACTTATCTCCATCGTGTCAAGGAAAAATGGCAACATTCCGTAGCCCACCTATTTTGGCTATTATTTGTCCAAATCTAACATATGATGAGAAAAATTTGGCTCCCAAAGTCCACTATGTTTTTGATGAGCCCCAATTTTTGGTACAATTTGGGCTCATATTGGCCTACTTACCTTGCTCAACCATTCATCTTTTATCACTTATGCATTCATTTCTTAGTATATTCGTGTTGTTTGTAGGAAGAAGGGCAGGCATTATATCTATGTGGCTAATACATGATGATTTCAGGTTTTTGGCATTAAAGAGAGCAAAAGACCACGCAAATGGACACAAGGAGACAACAAAGGTGACATTGCGGGTTCATAGGGAGGTTTTCCATAGTCTTGATGACCTTCCTCGTGATTTTCACCTTAACTCCGAGCTCCAACAGCTCTCCCCACCGAGCTTAAAGGCAGCCAACACGTTCTACAGGATCAGCAGTTTACAGCAGTTTGACTTTCAATTGGACAGCCAAGCTTCACGAATGGAGGAAGCCAACTTGATCTTCATTGTGTATAAATATGAAGGCCGTAGCCTTTGTTAGAAGCTTTTTTGAACTTTTGAACTGATATTGTAATTTCTGAGCACAGCTTGGTGTTTGTTTTTGTAAGCCAGTTTTGGCATGACATTAGACTCTTGATTATGAATAAAGGCAAGCAGATTTGGATCTAATTCTGAGCTTTTAAGGGAGCTATAGCTCTCAGGTTAGGGCCCAACCTGAGAGCAATAGATCTCCTCTTCTTGTAGTGTTATTTGCCTTTCTTTCCAGCACTTTGTTTCCTTGTTTTGATATGCATTTCAAGAACGCAGTCTGCTTATTTGATTTCTTTAATGAGATTGAGTAGGATTAGCTTATGATTAAATCACTTTCAGTTGCTTAGATTAGAATAGGAGGATTGTAATTCACTGGAGCTCCAAGAAAAGGTTGTTAGTGCCTTCACTGCCATCTCTGTTTAGGGATTGGGGTGCAGTCTATACCAATCACAAAAAAAAACGCAGTCTTTTTCTACTTTTATGCAAGCTGCAACATAGTCGTTTTAATCATAGAACTATCCATGCACTCTGATCTTGAGCCACACTGCTTCATCACAACTCCATGCACGACTTCTCTTCACGGTTTACATTGCTATTCATAGGTTTAATAGCACAGGTAGCACAGGTTAATGGATTCTCGTTTTTGGTACAAAACATAAGCAATTTGTTTTATTTACACTGCTCGGTATCATTCCACTTCCTTCTTCTTCTTCTTAACCACGCCTAAAGCCACCTACTCGACCTCTGTTCAGCTCGTTTACCTTCCAACTCTTCCATTGCCACGTAGCTTCATTTTCTTGACCTTTCGTTGTTTCCATCCTTCTATTCACCAACCAACTCCGTGCACTCTCTCTCCATCTTATTTCTCTACCCCTGAGCCATCACAAGCTCCATCTCCACCTTATCTATCCACCCATATGCTCCATCACTTCACCATCCCCCAAAATTCCCACGGTAGGACATCCTGTAGGAGGTAGCAGACTTCCTGTAGAATTCCTTAGTTTCCTGTAGGATCCCCTGCAGACATCCTGTAGAAGCCTGCAAACTTGGTTGCCGAGCACCTGAACGTTGTGGACTTCTATGGACTGATGCTAGGGATCCTCTGGGACCTCTCCTAGCCCTCCTGACCTTTCCCAAGCTTTCTCTCACTTCGCACCACCTCTGCACAGCCAAACCCTAATAACAAACAAAACCGTAATCACTCCAACCACTTAAGCAAAAATACAAAAACAATGTTCTTTTTAATGGAAGTAGTTTGAGTTCATGCATTTCACATCACTAGAAGTAATGGCATCCTTTTTAGACATTTGCACTCTCACTATTACATCATAGAGGTTAAACTAGTCAGATTAGGGTTTACTAGGGTTTCATGTTTTGGTTGGCTTTCAGTTCATTTTTTCGAAGTAGATTAATTTCCTTTGAGATAGCCTTCGTCCATCATTTAGAAAGCTTCTTCTGAGAGCATATAGAAGTTGGCTTGAGCCCTAGCAGACTTGTGCCAGCTGACCAAGTGACAGCAGCGACAAGAGCTAGTACTTGTGCATACAACACCGTCGCTTCCAAGTTTGTACGAACTACCGGGTTGATAAAATTAGAGATAGGAAGCCCCAGGAGTTGTAGCATTATTGCTACAATACTGGAGCCCACCATCTTTTTGGCGCCGTTGCCGGGGAAGCGTCAGAGTATTAGTAATTGTTGCTTTTCTTCTATTTTCTTACTCTTGCCTTCTGCTAAGTAGCTTATTTCATTTCCATTCTGCAAAAGTAGCATAGACATTTCCTGCTTTTATAGATTAGCATTTCCTGCTTTCATAGATTAGCATTTCCTGCTTTCATAGATTAGCATTTCATTTCTGCAAGCGTAGACTAGTGTTTCATTTCTGCAAGCGTAGACTAGCATTTCCATTCCTGCAATTTCATTTGAGCAAAGTAGATTAGTTCTTTCCTTCTTTCAGTTTAATTCTTCATCTTTTATAGTTAGTTGTAGATCAATCTGTTTCAGTTTTGCAGGTACCAAAAAAAAAAAAGCAAAAGCAATCAAAGAAAAAAGAAAGTCTTTTCCATTTCATGCCTCGTAGAAACCGAAATAAATCAGGGAAATTCCTACCCAACACCCCCACCACATCACTGAGTCACCCTTCTCTCTTCTTTGGTGATAGTGATCCAGAAGAACCTATAGGTGAACATCCCGAGATATACAAAGGTCCTATAGAAGAAGAAGAGTTAGAGACCACTCCATCTGAAGCTATTGCTGACAATAGAAGAGAAGATGAGAGAATAGAAGGTGCCTTCCCCATCCGAGAGACGAATGGAGAGATGAAAATGAAGAACATTAGCCCCTCCACCTTACCTCACTTCCATGGACTGACTACTGAAGATCCTGATACCTTCCTGTTTGAGTTTGTTGTCCTTTGTAGAACCTATGACTATACTGAAGATGAGCAAAAGCTGAAACTCTTCCCTTCAACTCTTAAGGATGCAGCATTACGCTGGTTCATGGGCTTACCTGGGAATAGTATCACCACTTGGGCTCAGATGCAGCAAGCTTTCAATACCAAGTACAGGGATTATTGTAGGTCTAAGGAAACCAAGGGAGAAATCTTTCGGATGACCATGGGAAATGATGAGTCCTTAGAGGATTATGAGGAGAGGTTCCAACTTAGCTATAAGCGGGCCAGGTGCACACTTGACCCTGAATCCCTCAAGTTGGTCCTGCTCCGAGGAGTCCCTGAAGATATCTTAGATACCCTTCACATGTTAGCTGGGGGGGACATTTACCAACTGCCTTATGAGGACATCAATACTGTGTTTAGAAACCACTCCAGGGCAGCTCGGAAACGAGGTAGAGGAAACCTCCTCTCAACTAGTGTCCCTTTCTCCAAACATGAGTTTGCAAATCAATTGGAAGATCTCAAGAGTGAGGTGAGACAGACCATTGCCATGCAGCTGGACACATTCAGGATCTAGCAGAAGAAAGAAGAAGCTGAGAGAGCCTTGGCTGTCTTCTGCCCTAGGTGCACAAGGAGACACCCTAAGAACGAATGCCCATTGCATTCGGTTGAAGTATGTTTCGTTTGTGAGGAGGACCATCCCACAAATGAGTGTCCAACCTTACCTGGGTTTAAAGCCATATACCAAGGGACAGAAGCTCCCACTGAACCTCTCTATTACCTCAACCAAAGGAGGCAACAAGGATCTAGACCTTATCAGCAGGGAATGCAAGGGGCACCTCAAGCTTATTACAGCCCCAACCAATCGACTCCTATGCCTTCCTGGGGTCCCCCTGCTCATCCTTCCTAGTCCATGCCTCCTCCATGGTCTTATCCACCTCAGTACCCTACTCAACCTACTTCTCATTCATATCATTCACATGCCCAGCCACAGCCTCAGTGGAATGCACCTCAGTCGGGGTGGAGGCCCCAGTACAATACTCCTCCCACCATTTTGCCTCCACCACCAGTTCAACCTCAGCCATTACCTCCTGCTCCTCCAAGGCAACCTCAAATGCCTGCTCAACCGAACCCAAACCCCAACAATAGACAGGCCCAGCAGGTATACACTGGGGAAACCTCGCACCCTACCTATGCTGTGGAGATCCAGGAGATCAATCTTCGATCTGGAAAGACTCTACCAGATCGCCAACCTCCTCCCCCAGAGGAGGAGGAAGATAAACAGGAAAGTGAACCAAAGGCTATTCCACCCTTTCCTAAGAGACTGACAGCCACCACACAACCCAACCTGGAGGAGGATGAGCTTCTGGGTGAGCTCAAGCAGTTGTGTGTAAAAATACCACTTCTCCAAGCCATCAAGGATGTGCTAATATACAACAAACTGGTTAAGGAAAGGTGTTTGAAACACCCAGGCAGGCGGAAGAAATATGCTTCAACCATCAATGTCATAGGACAACTGTCTGACCTTATGTTAGGACAAGTCATCTGCCCAAAGTACCTAGATCCTGGAAGTCCTGTAGTAGATGTCCACATTAATGGCACCATCATACCTCACACCTTGATTGATCTGGGGGCTGCCATTAATGTGATGACCAGGGATACCATGCTCAAACTCAATCTTCAGGGTTCCTTGAGGAAGACCTCGACAAAACTGCAATTAGCAGATCGCTCCACTGTGACTCCCGAAGGGATTGTGGAGGATGTCTTGGTCTCTATCGACTCTTGGGAATACCCTGCAGATTTCTTGGTTCTACAACCCAAGGAAAAGCTTACTGGATATCCTCTCATTTTGGGAAGGCCTTGGTTAGCCACTGCAGATGCTTACATAAGTTGCCGTGCAGGAAATATGACCATCAAAAATGGTCCTATGTCCAAGTAGCTAGTCCTATACCCTCCTGCCCAACCCTCCTTAGAGCATGACTTACCACTCTGGTTAGAGGAAGGAGAGGAAGACGAGGTATACTCAACACCTCTGTGCACCCTAGATACCACTAGAAGAGACCCCCCAACCGAGGATGACTTGATCGAGACCTTGATCCAGAATCCACCTTCCAGTGCACTATCCTTAGAGGAATTGGTGGAGGATGCCCAAGCTAGCACCTTAGTGGATCTTTGTACAACCAACCCTGTCACTTCCAGAGTCAAGAATGTGGAGTTCGCCCCTGAGAGAACGTTAAAGATCAACTCCTCCCTATCTCCTTCCCAGGACAAGGAGTTGTGTAGCCTGTTGGCCAGTCACCTAGATGCTTTTGCTTGGAGCTATAAGGAGATGAAAGGAGTCCATC
This sequence comes from Pinus tabuliformis, assembly GCA_031772625.1. Taxonomy (NCBI): domain Eukaryota; kingdom Viridiplantae; phylum Streptophyta; class Pinopsida; order Pinales; family Pinaceae; genus Pinus; species Pinus tabuliformis. Next base: position 471,108,892 of record CM062816.1, on the reverse strand, counting down.
CTTCGGTCTGTACCCACCACATATACATCAAAGAGGATTGTAAGCCGGTTAGGCAACCCCAGAGGAGAATGAATCCAACCCTTAAGGACATTGTCAAGGAAGAATTGCAAAAACTGTTGGATGTCGGATTCATCTACCCATCTCAGATAGTGAATGGGTGTCCCCTCTGGTGTTGGTTCCCAAGAAAAATGGGAAATGGAGAATCTGTGTGGACTACCGAGAACTGAACAAAGCTACCAAGAAAGACCATTTCCCTCTACCTTTCATAGATCAAGTGTTGGATGGACTGGCAGGAAAGAAGTTCTTCTCTTTCCTGGATGGGTTCAGCGGGTACAACCAAATCCAAATCAGCCCGGAAGACCAAGATAAGACCACCTTCACTTGTCCTTGGGGCACCTTTGCCTACCGAGTCCTTCCCTTTGGGCTATGCGATGCTCCTGCTACCTTCCAGAGAGCTATCTTGAGCATCTTCTCGGAGCTGGTCCATGATGCAGTGGAAATATATATGGATGACTTTACTCCTTATGGGGCCAACTTCGAGGAAGCATTGTCCAATCTGGGAAAAGTCCTGACCAAATGCATTGAGATGAACTTGTCCCTTAGCCCTGAAAAATGTGAATTCCTAATGACTGAAGGGACCGTGCTAGGCCATACCATTTCTTGCCAAGGGTTACAGGTGGATCCTAACAAAATTGCTCTCATCAAGAAGGTTCCACCTCCTCAAAAGGTAAGGGATGTTCGAAGTTTCTTGGGATTAACAGGATATTACCGGAGATTCATTAAAGACTTTAGCAAGCTAGCCTCGCCATTGTTTGGCCTGTTGGCAAAATATGTGGAGTTTAAATGGACTGACGATTGTCAGAGGGCTTTAAATGAATTGAAGGACAAGTTGGTGTCAGCCCCAATCCTGAGAGGTCCAAACTGGGCCCTACCTTTCCACATCCACACTGATGCCTCGAACAAAGCCATAGGTGCAGCTTTAGGATAAGTTGAGCAAAAACTTCCATATGCCATTTACTTTGTTAGCAAAAACTTGTCCAAAGATGAGCTGAATTACACTGTAACCGAGAAAGAATTCTTAGTTGTGGTCCATGCACTGAACAAGTTCCGACATTATATTACTGGCTATCAAACCTTTGTACATACAGACCATGCTGCAATTAGATATTTAATGAATAAACCAGATGTGAATGCTCGTATTATTAGATGGTTACTTTTATTGCAGCAGTTTGATTTGACCATTGTTGACAAACCAGGTAGAGAAAATGTTGTTGCTGACTTTTTATCTAGATTGGATTTGTCTGCAGATGAGGATGGAACAGTGGATGACCAGATGCCCGATGAACATCTGTTTGCTATTTCAGTACTCTCTCCATGGTTTGCTGATATAGAAAACTACCTTGTTTCAGCACAGTTCCCTCCGCACCTATCTTCAAAAGAGAAGAGCAGAATCATCAGAAAAAGTGCCTCATTTACTTGGATCGGGGGCAATCTATTCAAGCTTGGCCCCGATCAGATCTTAAGGTGTTGTGTAAGGGAGGAGGAAGTCTTTGATATCCTCCTCACCTGTCATGATGGGCCTTGTGGAGGACATTTTGCAGCAAAGAGAACTTCCTTCAAAATCTTGCAGGCAGGCTACTATTGGCCCACACTTCATCAATATGTCAGAAGATATGTCAGCCAGTGTGACCAATGCCAAAGAATGGGGAAACCGACCCAAAGGGATGAGATGCCTCTCCAACCTCAGGTGACTCTTGAGCCATTTGAGAAGTGGGGTATGGACTTTGTGGGCCCAATCAACCCTCCTTCGAGGCAAAGGTCTTACATCATTGTGTGCACTGACTACCTGACAAAGTGGGCAGAGACCAAAGCAATAAAAGCAGCAACAGAAGAAAAGGTGGCCGAGTTCCTAAGAGAAAAAATCTTCTATAAGTTTGGCTATCCAAGAGAGCTGGTCACCGATCAAGGGAGCCAGTTCACCTCCAACCTGGTTGAAGATCTACTAGCTCATCACAAGATCAAGCATAGGACTTCCACCCCCTATCACCCTCAAGCAAATGGGCAGGTGGAAGTCACCAATAGAGCATTAGAAGGGATCTTGACTAAGGTGGTGAGCAGCAGCAGAAAGGACTGGGCAGATCGCCTGGTTGAAGCCACATGGGCTTACAACACCACTTGGAAGACCACCACCGGCTTCACACCTTATGAGCTGGTCTATGGGAAGAAAGCTTTGCTGTCCATTGAGTTTGAATACAACACTTTGAGGATGGCAGCTCAGCTAGACCTAGATCTCAGCCATGCACAACAAGAAAGGTTATTGCAGCTGAATGGACTGGATGAGCACCGAATGCAGGCCCTCCTTCACTCAGAAGTGGTTCAACTTCAGAGAAAGGTGTGGCATGACCAACATCTCCATGACAAGCAATTTCAGTCGGGAGATTGGGCTTTGTTGTATGACTCCAGATACAAAGATTTCAAGGGGAAGTTGAGAACCAGATGGCTAGGGCCATATTCAGTGGAAAAATGTCATGACAATGGATCTGTTCTTATTCGGACCATTGATGAGGAAGCCATCCCCATGCTTGTCAATGGGCATCGATTGAAGATCTACAGGAAGCCTCCCTCAAGACAAGAGTTCATCAAAACTATGGAGAAGGCAGTGTTGGTCATAGAGAAGGGTTCTGCCTCTGCTTTGGGCATACCCTGAAGAATCTAAAAAATAAAAAATAAAGAAATAATAAAGATCCTTGGGTGAAAACCTTTCTGAGGCGCCCAAGGCAGGTGGTAGGGGTGAAAACCTCGTTGAGGTGCCCCTATTATCTTTTCAAAAAAAAAAAAAAGTTTGGAAAAGATCCTTGAGTGAAAACCTCTTTGAGGCGCTTAAGGCAGATGGCAAGGGTGAAAACCTCAATGAGGCGCCCCTGTTATCTTTCAAAAAAAAAATGAAAAAAGAAAAAAAGAAAAAAAACAAAAGAAAAAAACAAGCTCAGCAGATTCATTATGTAAAATTGCATACAGGTGTTCTATGGAGGAGAGGAAGCCTCTCAACTCAAAGCCAAGGGTCCTCATCATGCAGTCAGGACACCTGACCAGCACCTCCCCCAAGAATACTCATTTTCTGCAAGGTATGTGCAATTTTATTACAGCTTGAGTCTTCTACAGGAAGACGCAGATGTTCTACAGGAAGATGTAGAGTTTCTACAGGAAGATCCAGATTTTCTACAGGAAGGTGCAGACTCTCTACATGAAACGCAACCTTTCTACAGGAAACTTCCTGTAGAAGCTTAGAACGGCCCAGAATTCATTTCATGAGGAGATCTAACGGCTAAGGATCGGTTTGGAAGCATGCAAGCCACTGTTGTCACCCTTGCACATTGTTGTTATCTTGTTCCACCATCCTTGTCGACATGCAACAAAGTTACCTGCACCAGCAAAGCAGATCGATGAGTTCTCAAGAAAAAGCAAATTGTAAATGAAAAAATGCTGGAGATCTCGCACCATACTCATCCCAGTCATCCAGAAGCTCCGGGAGCATGATCGTGAGGCCATCCATTGTCGTGCAGCATGCACCCAAGGAGGAAGAACTGTTCCAAGACATCCCGCGCGAGTCCTGTAACAGTTAAGCCTGCTAGAGTGGATACCATTCACAGCGCAGGCCATATGCAATGAAACGTGGGCGCATGCAACTAAAACATCCCATCCATCGTCGGCACCTGTAAACATGGACCTCCGGGCCTGTGTAAGTTCTCCAGCAGCAGGTAAATCCACTCATCAGCGTCCAAAGAACCGAAACATCGTGTGCAGCCGCGCAGGTAAGTGTCTCGACCCTTCCTTCCATCAGATTGCATGAATGTTGCTTTGATTGATTGCTAAGTGTAAAGGTGAATGGGTTGAGCGGCCGTATGGCCATTTGGCTGGCCACGTCGGCCAGTTAATGGTCTAGTTGGATGTGTGGGTGGTGGCCATGACAAAAAGAATGGGCAGCACGCACGTGAGAGCAATCCCGTCGAAAAAAAAACGAGTTTAACAGAAGAGGCGGCGGTAGATCTGCGGGAATTGATGCGGCAGCAAGTGAACGCGTAGTTGAATGATGGGATGACGTCACCCAACGGTCCGGCGGGGACAGCTCACCCCCGCGCCACGAATTCCGCCGATTCAAAAATCTAATCGGCTAGATTGCACTCATGCATGTATCAACCACCGTTTTGAACTCGAGCGGCTATCCTGATCTTTTTGCAGTTCGATACGCCGAGCCTTTGGCTACCAGAACGATTGTGAAGCACACCCAAGGCGCAAACCGACTGCAATCTTTCCCGAAAATCGCGCGCTGCATTCTACAGGAACGCTGTCATTCTACAGGAACGCTGTCATCCTACAGGAACGCGATTTCTACAGGAAGGCGGGTGCCTCACGTAAAAAGGTGGCAAATTAAAAAGGTAACCCTGAACTCTTCATGCGACTGGTTATTAAAGGTGGCAAAGTTGTCGTCCACAGTCTGGTCATAGAAAAATGGTGAAATTTTTGTCTGCTGTGCCTATACTGTCATTCTACAGGATGTCAGGGTAATTAAACTGTGTTAAGTTCTTCAGGGATAAGTTTTGTGGATTATGTGCATGACATTCTACGCTCTGTCTCAGTAAACCAAATTTCTTCCACAATCACCACCTCTGGTTAAGGAAACTGTTTTACCATGCCGGGTGGGTTTATTAGACGAGAACCCACTGACTCAACCAAATTAAGGGAAAACCAGGAGGTGGTGGAGCTCTTCACACGGGTTCAATGGATATCTTTTTGTGACAAACTGCAGGGTTACAACGATGAAGTGGCAGAAGAATTTTTGCAGGCTCTGAGGCCGAAATCCAAGACACTGGCCACAGTGAACTTCAGGGGTCTAAGCCTCAAGCTCACCCCGCAATATATCAGTCGAAATACTGAACTTCCAATGGGTTTGCCATGGGATAAAGAAGAAAGGAAGTTGAGCCAGCAGGCCAAGAAAGAATTCTTTCCACCTGAGGAGGAATTCTCGGAGGACAAAAATGGGGTGCGTAGAACCAGTTTGCTGCCACCATGGAATGAAGTTAGCCTACAAATCATGAAGTATATAACCTGTGAAGGCCGTTTTAGCATCGTGTATGTGTATCACTTCCGGTTGCTCAATGAATTGAGGCACCAGATTGATCTTCCTGTAGAACAGAAACTGAGCATTCCTTATTTCCTGCTACAGTCCCTAATTAAGTGTGCCACAAAGTTAAAAGAAGGCATACCAGATCAGGTAGCCCACCATGGGTTGATCAAACTTCTTGTGGAGGATGCGCTTCATTCATATAAGGTTCCTCTCTCATGGGAATCATTCAGGAATCTGACAAGAGATGGAGACATAAGGATGTTGATTGAAGAAACGGGTTCCTCCAGCAGTGAGGAAAAAGAAGCAGTGGCCGAGGGAAAGAAGGAAACAGGCCAAAAGACCCCGACCACAGTGCAGAAGAAAGAACAAAAGAAGAAGCATGAGAAAAAGGATGACAAGGAAAAAGGTGACACACCCATCTTGTCAGCAAGAGAAAAGAGGTTGAAAAGTAGAACGGACAAAGCTGAGGTGGTCCACATCAGCCCAAGTACCTCATCAGCACCTGCAACCAAACCAAAAAGAAAAACCCATGCAGCAAAGCAAGCAAAGGTGGTGACACCCGTGTCTACAGGAAAGCAGAAACAGGCTTCTACAGGAAGCCCGAAAACAGAGAAAAGGTCTTCTACAGGAAGCCCGAAATTGGCAAAAGGGTCTTCTACAGGAAACCCGAAAATTACCAAAACAGGGGCTTCTACAGGAAGCCCTGAAAAGGTGAAACCCAAGGAGAAGAAGGTGGACATTCTGGCAAGGGAGGCAGCAGCTGTATTAGCTGGCCTCAGCACGCCACCTAAGCCAAAAGAAAAGAGGAAGAGGGAGACCCCTCTATACTTTAAAGCTCGAAGAAGTGTTAGGATAAAGACGGGCAAGCCACAGCCTCCGTCCAGCAGCCTGATTGTCATCGAAGATACCCCTGCTTCTCCCAAGGAAAAGTCCCCCTCAAGGATAACAGTCACCTATGAGAAGGGGAGTCCAAAGAAAAATACGTGGCAAGAAAGGTTAGACCTGTTGACTGAAAAAACTCGGCTACAGGAAGTTGAAAATGTTCTACAGGACACTCTGGCCCGGCTACAGGAAACGAAAAAGAGGGAAGGAGAAGGACCCTCATCACCACCAAGGGAGGGGGAGGTAGAGCCACCTAAAGAGGCAGAAGAAGTACATATACCAGAGCCCAGCCCTCAGCCTAGTCTGAGTTCATACTACACCTTTTTAGAGGCGGGTAAGATCATACCGCAGAAATTTACTGTACCCCTATTTTTTGCATTGGAGGAAGAAAGAGTCCGGACGCACACATGGATGCAGATCGCCAAGTCAAAGGGTGTGGCAGACATAGGGCCCTTACAAGAGCAACTCAAGGAGGTCAGGAGTGAATTCACCATGGCTAAACATGTGGCTAATTGCCAACGTGTGCTTCTACAGGAAGAAAACCAGAAGTTGAGATTGCAGCTACAGGAGCTAAGGGCAGGGGCAGGTACATCCTCCAAAGACACCACAGAAGAACAACAAGGCAAAAAGGAGCTGACCACCAGTCTTAAGGAGCCAATGACACTTCTACAGGAAGCAAAACAGCAAGCACAAATTGAAGTGCAAGCTCTAAAGGAACAGCTGCAGCAAAAGGAAGCACAATTGGCCTGCATGGCCAGCTGGGCCATGGAGGCAATACAGTGCAGACAACCTGCAAAATCCTATGGATTGTACTTAAAAGATCAATGGCTGCAGTTCCAAATAAATACCTTGGCACAAAGAGGTATTTCTCAGATCCAAAACCCACAACAATTTTCTGAATTGTGCAGTACTAGTTCATCAGAAGACAAAGCCAAATTAGCAAAGTTCTACCTCCACAATTTGGCTTTGCCTAATGAAGTCTCCTGGGATCCCAATATTGCCTTGGGTGATATGCAATTGATAGCGTTCTCTTCATGGTTGAACCATGAGGATCAAAGAGCAGCTGAAGCAAAATCGGTCATGAACCGAGAATTGAGCGAGCCACTGTTCATTCGAGCCAAACCAGAGGATCCGGTTACACTCATCTCAGCACACCAACAGTTGTCTACTGATCCCACAGCTTCCTTGAGATTCATGGACCAACAGGCCCAAGCCATAGATCATTTTCAAGACATGGAAAGACTGTTAGGAGAAAATGTTGTCCAAGCATGCGCATGCAGATGGAACACCTTGGCACACAGTTTGAAAATCCGAGAGTACCATACCCCAACTCGGATGAGAGAAGCTTTGGTAAAGGTAGACCTTTACAAGAAATCCATGCAAAGCCTCCAGGCCAGCTGGATTGGCCTTAAACTCAGCCCACCTCTACTGCTAGGATTGACTGAAGGCAACACAGAGGAGGATGACAGTGAACAATGGGAGGAGGTGAACAGGAAAGCTGGATTTCATATCAGCAAAGAGGACACTACCACAGAGGCTTGGGATGTAAGGGAAGCAGTAAAAGCAATGAAGGATGAAGATTTGGACTAAGTTGCTCAAGGATGAGCAAATATTTTAGCTGGGGGGTGATGATGAGCCCCAATTTTTGGTACAATTTGGGCTCATATTGGCCTACTTACCTTGCTCAACCATTCATCTTTTATCACTTATGCATTCATTTCTTAGTATATTCGTGTTGTTTGTAGGAAGAAGGGCAGCATTATATCTATGTGGCTAATACATGATGATTTCAGGTTTTTGGCATTAAAGAGAGCAAAAGACCACGCAAATGGAGACAAGGAGACAGCAAAGGTGACATTGCGGGTTCATAGGGAGGTTGTCCACAGTCTTGATGACCTTCCTCGTGATTTTCACCTTAACTCCGAGCTCCAACAACTCTCCCCACCGAGCTTAAAGGCAGCCAACACGTTCTACAGGATCAACAGTTTACAGCAGTTTGACTTTCAGTTGGACAGCCAAGCTCCACGAATGGAGGAAGCCAGCTTGATCTTCATTGTGTATAAATATGAAGGCCGTAGCCTTTGTTAGAAGCTTTTTTGAACTTTTGAACTGATATTGTAATTTCTGAGCACAGCTCGGTGTTTGTTTTTGTAAGCCAGTTTTGGCATGACATTAGACTCTTGATTATGAATAAAGGCAAGCAGATTTGGATCTAATTCTGAGCTTTTAAGGGAGCTATAGCTCTCAGGTTAGGGCCCAACCTGAGAGCAATAGATCTCCTCTTCTTGTAGTGTTATTTGCCTTTCTTTCCAGCACTTTGTTTCTTTGTTTTGATATGCATTTCAAGAACACAGTCTGCTGATTTGATTTCTTTAATGAGATTGAGTAGGATTAGCTTATGGTTAAATCACTTTCAGTTGCTTAGATTAGAATAGGAGGATTGTAATTCACTGGAGCTCCAAGAAAAGGTTGTTAGTGCCTTCACTGCCATCTCTGTTTAGGGATTGGGGTGCAGTCTATACCAACCACCAAAAAAAACGCAGTCTTTTTCTACTTTTATGCAAGCTGCAACATAGTCGTTTTAATCATAGAACTATCCATGCACTCTGATCTTGAGCCATACTGCTTCATCACAACTCCATGCACGACTTCTCTTCACGGTTTACATTGTTGTTCATAGGTTTAATAGCACAGGTAGCACAGGTTAATGGATTCTCGTTTTTGGTACAAGACATAAGCAATTTGTTTTATTTACACTGCTCGGTATCATTCCACTTCCTTCTTCTTCTTCTTAACCATGCCTAAAGCCACCTACTCGACCTCTGTTCAGCTCGTTTACCTTCCAACTCTTCCATTGCCACGTAGCTTCATTTTCTTGACCTTTCGTTGTTTCCATCCTTCTATTCACCAACCAACTCCGTGCACTCTCTCTCCATCTTATTTCTCTGCCCCTGAGCCATCACAAGCTCCATCTCCACCTTACCTATCCACCCATATCGCTCCATCACTTCACCATCCCCCAAAACTCCCACGGTAGGACATCTTGTAGAAGGTAGCAGACTTCCTGTAGAATTCCTTAGTTTCCTGTAGGATCCCCTGCAGACATCCTGTAGAAGCCTGCAAACTTGGTTGCCGAGCACCTGAACGTTGTGGACTTCTATGGATTGATGCTAGGGATCCTCTGGGACCTCTCCTAGCCCTCCTGACCTTTCCCAAGCTTTCTCTCACTTCGCACCACCTCTGCACAGCCAAACCCTAATAACAAACAAAACCGTAATCACTCCAACCACTTAAGCAAAAATACAAAAACAATGTTCTTTTTAATGGAAGTAGTTTGAGTTCATGCATTTCACATCACTAGAAGTAATGGCATCCTTTTTAGACATTTGCACTCTCACTATTACATCATAGAGGTTAAACTAGTCAGATTAGGGTTTACTAGGGTTTCATGTTTTGGTTGGCTTTCAGTTCATTTTTGCAAAGTAGATTAATTTCCTTTGAGATAGCCTTCATCCATCATTTAGAAAGCTTCTTCTGAGAGCATATAGAAGTTGGCTTGAGCCCTAGCGGACTTGTGCCAGCTGACCAAGTGACAGCTGCGACGAGAGCTAGTACTTGTGCATACAACACCGTCGCTTCCAAGTTTGTACGAACTACCGGGTTGATAAAATTAGAGATAGGAAGCCCCAGGAGTTGTAGCATTATTGCTACAATACTGGAGCCCACCAGTTTCCACATTACCCAAGTTTATGCCAAACCATCATTCCCAAATGGTAGATCTCTAACATCTTAAAGAATTTGAAGAATCTAAAACTAGGGTTATGTTCTTCATTTTTTGTAGAGCACTTTTGACATAATGCATGTCAAAAACTACCTAATGCTACCCCTTTTATACCACCTAGAAAGTTGTAGTACAAGTTGAAAAACTCTAGCCAACAGTAACTTGACAATGCCTTCATTACTTGGAAAAGTTCAATGTGGCATGTCATCATCTCATCAATTTAAGCAATTTGGGACCAAGTTTACTTTTTGACTTTTGAGACCACTTGCATCAGGGAATGTGAATTTCCTCGATAAATGTGAAAAGTTAACTTTGTGAGATTGCCATGTACAAGAACTATCTAACATATACTGCACTAAGGATAAGGCCACATACATATTCAATAGCCACATAACCATGCGGTAAGACATAGATGCACCCTAATGTTGGCTGGACTAGCCCATACACTGGACTTGATCACCCCTACATATTTAGGCTCCTCTAAAACCATGAGTCCCCAAGTAAGCTTATCCAAGGCCCTACAATATTATCCAAGGTGAAAGCAACCAGAGATGAACACAAAGGGAATGGACATGGTTTGAATAAACATAAGGTCTAGGACATCTAATACAGGGCCTCACATGGTTGTTACAAGGATTTAACTTTTGACCTTGGGATTGTAATGACATGAAATGTATTACAAAAACATGTGTTCCCTTGCTGATATGAGGGGTAACAAGGACCACTATCCATAATGTGTATCATCAAAGAAAAATATCCTCCTGTTACCCCTAAAAGTGGAGGGTTAACAGGCACTACATGAGTGCATGATTATTTGCATGCTAGTTTTGTTTATCACAAAATAAAGAATCACACACATTTACAGATAAATATTCTTGGTGTACCTATGACCCCATTGTTCTAACTTCAAGCACTAATTGAGGACACATCCACCATTACAAAATAAATATTTTTACTCAATGTTTTTCCTTATAAAAGATATTGGGTTAATCATTCTTCATACCACTATTTTTTAGAATCCCTCTTTTTCTTCTCATTGGAAGGGGTTACAATAAATTTTCTTCAAGTTCCTATAAAAATATCCAAGTTTTTTTAACCACTCTTTCTCAAAATACCTCTTTTTCATCTCCTATCTAGGGAATACAATAAATGTTCTTCAAGTTTGTTTTAAAGGAAATTCCAAGCTCTTTTAACTAAGCTACTTTTACAAAAAAATCCATGCTCTTTTAACCAAAAGTATTGATGGTAATACCATACCAACCCAATGGAGGTGAATAATTGATGAAAATGTAAGGCCTCCCATTAGTATTCACTATTGTTGATTAAGGGCATGTTTTAATATTATCAAAATAGAGTTGGAGCAATTTTCAAATGTGGTATATGTGACATTAGAAACCAATTAAAAATACCTCTAGTTGCATGTGACTCTTTGGGCTTGATTGTGTGTTAAAAAAAAATGAAGGAATTTTTTTAGATGCCACATATTCTTTATGAGGTAGGGGACAACCCATATCATAAGAGCTTCATAATTGCAATGAATTTTCCTCCAACAATTTTGGATCACTTCTTGAGCTATTATTTAAAGGATTAGCGATAGGGGCAATATTAGTGAGGGTTTTTTTTCTTAAGATAGAGCCTAAAGCCATGGATTTTGCTCTCCAAATATTCAACATGTAAGCTTCAACGGATTGGAAAAATGTGTTTGGTAGATCCATACAAAAAGTGAATAGAGCTGACACATAAAAGTATCTCCCATGGTTTTAAATGTATCAATTCGCTAGTACAAAAAAAGGTCACCCTAGGGTTGTGGTCAAAAAATTTACATTATTCTTATCAAATTTCTTTCCACCAATCTCATTTGATCTTTGGTTGCATTACTATTTACAATTTTAATTAAATACCATACGAATTGCAAAGGGACTTAACACGAGAATCTCAATTTGGCTTGCATTTTTTTCCTTAGGTTTTTGGATATTTTAAGAATTTGTAAAGAAGGGACACTCAAGGGTGCTTGGGCACCATCCTTGCTCATTCCAATAGTCTTAGCAAGTATTGGTTCACTTATTTTTGAACTAAATCTAGATGATGGCCTTATGGGTGATAGAGATGCAAAATAAAAGAATAATAGATCTAAGTTTAAATAAAAAAAAACTTCATGCACCCCAAAATATTAATGATGAATCCATCTAGGGCAGAGGGTATCAAAACTAGATATATAGGAATCAACTCAACACCAACCCATTTTTAATTTTCTTCTTGGATCTAATTTATGCTCTCACATCCATTTACATGGAAAATCTTTGCAGTTGTGTGGCATGGGGTATGGGTGCTAGGTTTTCTTCACAAATAGAATTTATGAATAGGGGGACAACCCATCCCATAAGAGCTTTAGAATTGTAGTTTATTTTCATCTAATGATTTTGGATAACTTCTTAAGCTATTTTTTAAAGGGCTACTAATAGGAGAAATATTAGCAAAGGTTTTGTCTTAAAATAGAGCCTAAAGCTACAAATTTTGTTCTCCAAATCTTCAATCTATAAGCTTCAATTGATTTCCATCATGTATCTGGTAGACACATATAACCAATGAGTAGACTTGATACAAAAAAGGGATCTCCCATGATTTTAAATGTATCAATTTTCTAGTACAAAAAATGGGAAGGTAGCCTTAGAGGAGTAGTAAAAGAGTTTGCGTTGTTCTTGTCAAATTTATTCCCACCAATATCAGCTGATATTTGGTTGTGTTTCTATTTACAAGTTTAATTAATGAGCATCAGAATTGCAAAGGGAATTAACATGAGAATCTAAATTTGGATTGTATTTTTTCCCTAAATTTGTTGGAGATTTTAAGAATTTGTATAGGAAGGACACTCAAGTGTACTTTGGCACCATCTTTAATCATTGCAATAGTCATGGAAAGTATTGGTTCATTTATTTTTTTAACCAAATCCAAATGTTGGCCTTATGGGTGATATAGATACAAAATATAAGAATGATAAATCTAAGTTTGATAAAAAGAAAGATCATGCACCTAGAAGTTATTGAAATTAGGTCGTAGCATTGGGAGGTACTCTCACATGCCCTTGGTGCTATAATTGTGAGAGAAACACCCACCAAATATGAAAGTGTGGGAATTTCACCCATGTTGTGGGCTTTGTACCTAAAGTGATGGGGCTTCGTGCCCAAAGAAATTCTATTTTAATGCTTGAGGTTGATGTTGGAGGTTTCTTTAAGGACAAGAGGGCTTCCAAAGGGACCTAAGGACAAGTATAAATAATAAGCCAATGAAGAGGCTTGGTGACAAGGATCATGAAGGAATAGTATTCTTGTGTGGTAGACTAGGCTAAAAGTTACCTAGACACAGGAGAAAGGAAGTGGGACAACTCTTCTTCGGGATTGGTAAAGTTAGTTGCAACTAAGAGGAAGTTGGCCAAGTTTTATGTTGTTGAAAGGAGGCCGAGTAGGGTTGGTTTTGAGGGTTGAAGGAGGCCACATGCATAAAGAGGTAGCCACTAGTTGTGTTAGGCTACCCACAACAAGGAAGAAGCATCTTGCAACCTATTACAGGAAGGCCACAAGCCTATTATTGTTGGAAAATTGATGAAATTGTAGAATAAAATTGATTCTATTTAATTGATAATTTCTTTTGAGATTTGTTGGATTTTTATTACTTAGTTTTACTTTTTCATCAAGCGATTACCAAAACATGAATATCACAAAGACACAATGAAAACAAGATATATGCCCCAAGCCAGGGAAAAACACCACAATTGGGGAAAACCTGAACAATCCTCTTCTTATAAAATCAAATCAAAGTGAGACCTCCAAAACCCAAATACTAAAACTCCTCCAAGCACCAAGTCATCCCTCCAAAAACCTTCCTCAAACAGATCAAAATTTATCAAGTCAAAGATGCTCAAACTCCACAAATTCTACTTCAACTCAAGGTATCTACCATTCACTTCAGGTCTGCAATTCAAACTTGCAATCCTCGACCCTGGAACTCACACAAAAACCCTAAGATACTTGCATGTGTGAGAAAAACATGTTAAGAATTCAATTCTCCTTCTTCTTCCTCAAGTTTTCTTCTTTCCTAGGCCTTCGCTCTATTTTCTTTCTTGTCTTATGCACAGATCGAACTTGCTTGTCATATCTTCAAATGAGGACAAAGTCTCCCACATATATAGTCATCTAGGAGAGCAAAAATGTGCCTCAATAGGGCAGAATTATCTTGGCAGGGACGACTTGGTGTTGGAGGACAAAATGAATGTACATGAATAAAAAATTAATACTTTTTTTATTACAAAGAGTACAAATGTTACTTTAATATATGAAAAATATTCTTCTTGACTCAACAATCCCTAGAAACATGAAGAACATGCTTAACCTACAATTGAGCATGAAACCCATGCTTGTACAAATAAAATTATTTTTCTTCTTTTACATAAAATAGAAATTGATACAAGTACAAGGATAATTATGAAGACCCTGTTAGCCCCTATACTACTAGTGTAACTCCTTATTGTTATTAGTACAACCCCCTTATTATATTTTTGTACACATGTAGTCCCCATATTGTTACTATTGTGCCCCATAGAAGCCCAGTATTGTTATTATTTTGCCCTTATATTATTATTGTTATGTCGGCTCTGATTATATTATGACTCCTTACACTCCTATATATAGAAAGGAGGTCTTGTCATTTGTATCATCAAAGAATTGTTCATTTGTGTAATGTAAAGGAGGTTTCCCCTCGAAGAGGCTGAATTCTAAGGCGTTGATCTCTCTTTTCTATCTTTTTGTGAGCTAGTTTCATAACATTTGGTATCAAGGCTTTGGATTCTAGGGTTTCGCTACTCCAAATAGGTCATCAGGGAATTTTCGCTATAACTTTTTTTCTGCGACGTTTCAGAAGAGGAAAAAAACCCATTTGAGAAAAAATTGCACTGAACCTCGTATCTGAATTTTAGAGTTTTTCGCGCTATATTTGTGGAGATATGATCTGAGGAAGTTAGTCTTTTTGCAGACTCCTGAATTACATTCCAAACAGGTGACCTGGGGAAAATCGTCATAACTTTCTCTATGAGCATTAGATTGAAATTTTGTAGGAAGTTACAGAAAGAAGACAGACTGTAGTTTCTTGTATCTATTTTTTAGATCCAAAGGTCGATACAGTGACACGTGGCATGTCGCACAATTTCGCTCTACTGAACTAGTCTATAATCAGGTCACTGTGGGAGATTTGGCATAACGCTTCCTTGGAGAATCCAATTTGGATCAGATTGGTGGCATTGGAAAGAGGACACAGAGGACCACTGCAGGTCGCGATTTTAGAACTGGAAGATCTGAAATTACAAAGTTACAATCATTTCAAGATCGAGCTCCTAAAATCAAGAAAAAGAGAGATGAGGAAGTTTGATGGCAAGGATCCAGTAAATTGGATACTACAGATGGATAAATATTTTGATCTACATGGTGTACCACTATTACAAAAATTATGTATTTCATCTTTATATTTAGAACCGGATCAATGTTTATGGTATAAAGGGCTTTGTTCTCGTAAACTGCTTGTTATGTGGTGAATTTCCACGGAGGAAATGATAGCACACTATAAGGATACAAAGAGAAACACCTTGTTTAGCCAATTGATAAATCTCAGACAAAAGTGTTCAATGGAAGAACACATTGAGGACTTTCAAAAATTGAATATAAGGGTAAATGATATTCCAGAGAAGGAAAGGATTGATGTCTTCATAGGTACTTTAAAGGATAACATTCAACATGAGCTTCATCTTTGGGAACCTGATTCATTGGAGAAGGCATTCAAGTGGGCAAGAAAAATTGAAAGCGAAATTATGGAAAGAAGGAATCCAACCACTCACGACTATAATTATGGAAGTTTTTCTTCTCCTAGCCTTCCACAACCTACAAGGGTGACACCACAACAATTGGAAGAAAAAAGAGAAAAAGGGCTTTGTTACAATTGTGATAGAAAATGCACTAAAGGTCATAAGTGTGTTGAGAAGAAATTATTTTACATAGATTATGAAGAGGAGGAAGAAATGATAAAAAAACATCAAAAGAAGAGTATATACACTAGGAACCAACCCCAGAGAAAGAAGAAATGAATCCAACCATATCTTGTAAAGCATTGGCAAGAATTAGCACTCCTCAAACTCTCAAGATAGAAGGACATATAAAAAAGAAAAAGGTTCAAGAAGTGAAAGATCACATCGCGAAAGAAGAAATGAATCCAACCATATCTTGTAATGCATTGGCCAGAATTACCACTCCTAAAATTATCAAGATAGAAGGACATATCAAGAAGAAAATTGTTCAAGAAGTGAAAGATCACATCAAGCATCAAGAAATGAATCCGACCATATCTTGTAAAGCATTGGAAGAAATTACCACTCCTCAAACCCTAAAGCTACAAGGACATATCAAAAAGGAAAAAGTTTAGGCATTGAAAGATCACATCGAGCATCAACAACAAGTTCTCCAACTTTTAAAGGATAATGCCACTTTGGTGCAGAATCGAATGAAACAACTGGTAGATCAACATCGCAGTGAAAAATGTTTTGATGTAGGTGATTGGGTATTTTTACGACTACATCTCAAGCAAGCTATTTATGAAAAGGAAATGTTGACAATACTACATGCACTTAAGAAATGGAGACCTTACCCAATGGGAAGACACTTAAAAGGTAAAAATGGATCATGATAGTCTTAAATACTTTTTAGAACAAATATTATCTATAGAAGAACAGAAAAAATGGATCACAAATATATTGGGTTATGAGTTTGCCATCATCTATAGAAAAGTGAAGCAAAATTTTGTTACAGATTCACTCTTAAGAAAGGATGAGGATGCGGAAGCATTGTTTTGTGTTATTTCTATTATCCAACCAGATTGGATAAATGAAGCAAGGGGTGAATGGAAGAAGAACAAAGAAGTGTGGCCACTCATTCAAAAGTTGCAGAAGATCCCAATTCAAACAATATTGCTAGAACTTGAAGAGGAAGGAAAAATCATATTGGAACCTGGAGCAGTCACAGAAACAAAAACCCGACAGCTACGAAATCAATCAATTTCAGAGTATCTCATCAAGTGAAAGAACTTACCCGCTGAATATTCCACATGGAAGGACAAGAATATTCTACAGAAGCATCAAAAACTACTCAAGTGTTGAGGACAACACTTTTTGAAGGAGAGGGGCATGTTAGGCCCCTATACTACTAGTGTAACCCCTTATTGTTATTAGTACAACCACCTTATTATATTTTTGTACCCATGTAGTCCCCATATTGTTACTATTGTGCCCCATAGAAGCCCACTATTGTTATTATTGTGCCTTTACATTATTATTGTTATGTCGGCTCTGATTATATTATGACTCCTTAGACTCCTATATAGAAAGGAGGTCTTGTCATTTGTATCATCGAATTTTTTTTCATTTGTGTAATGTAAAGGAGGTTACCCCCTCAAAGAGGCTGAATTCTAAGGTGTTGATCTCTCTTTTCTATCTTTTTGTGAGCTGGTTTCATAACAGACCCAACTTAGTTACTTTTCCAACACTCCCTCTTAACTAGGGAGATATTCATAAAGACTGAACATGTCTATCTCAAGTTGAAATATTCAGATAAGAAGAGATCTAGATTGATAAGTATCAATGATTATAGTGTCATCATAACCAACATTGTCACATTACTAAGGCCTTGAAAGGTTGTTGTAGCGACTACAACCACCCTCCAAAATTTTTCCTTAGCTTCGTTTTGGAGCCTCTCTACCAAACATCCTTAACAGCATGTCTTACAATGTCCAAGTACAAATGCTTCAATTTAGTTTTAGTGGCTTACCAACCTATTCTTCTCAACTTGTTTGCCACCCACCAATAGGTTGACACTCCGGGAACTTGGTCATTTTCTGGTTGTTATGCTCACCTAGGAAATTGAGCAATTCTGAAGGGGAACCAGCCTTACCTCTGAAAATTGGGCAATTCATCTAGGCTACCTGCCGGGCTCCAGAAATGTGTAATCCAGCTAGGCAGGCTTTCCTCTGAAATATGTGCAATGCATCCCAACGCTGGGCTTCATCTCAAAAATTGCGCAATTCTAATTGACAGCCAGGGCTTCAGTCTAGAAATTGCGTAATGCATGAGGGACAAACATACGTGATCCACTCAGAAACTGCGCAAATATCCTTCCCAGGCTTCTAGACTATTGCATGTGCTCATAGGTTGACCAATCCCCTCCACGACTGAGCAATCTTGATTTGCATGCATAAGTTGCTTTTCTTGAGAAAGGAAAAAAAAAAGAAAAAACATCCCTAGATTTTAGGGATCCATTTTTAGCAGCTGGAGGTTACATGCAAAATCCATTTTAGAAACCTCCTGCCAAGTGTCACTCTTTCCTATATTTGTGGCATGCACATCATAAGCCTCGATCTTATCAAAACTTATTTATTCGACGCTTTAGAGCTCACTCCTCACATTGATCTTGGAGCTCTGACATCCCACATCGCATCTAGGAGCATTTAGCAGATTTAGCTCAGCTTTCTTTGGGTAAGTCCACTTTTCATGTGTTTTGCTGCTTTTATGTACTTTTTGTATTTTGTCTTGCGTGAGTGTTGTTTTCTTGGTTTTTTTGAATGCTTGCTATTGTTTTAATGCATGTTAGCTTGTAGAAGAATTGCTTCAGTTTTTCATTGCATCTCATTATTGTCACATGGGTGACACTGTTTTTGCAAGGACGGTCGTCATTGTGACGACTCGCTTCACACACATGCTTGTTTTTCCATTTTTCTGAATCTTTCTGTTAGCTCTGCTACATGTTGCTGTTTTTCTAGGAGGAGGAATAAGCTTGGCCCTGGTTTGCTGGCTCAGAAATAGTCTACAGTGGTTTTCCTCACCTTTCCCTTGTTTCCCGCTTACTTCCTTTCGCCTTGATATATCTATTTCCCTTCCTAAACCCCTCCATTCCTCGCTTCCCTTTCATTCTCATTTCTTCCCTTAACCCGTCATTTCCTTTAAAATCCTTTATAAATCTCATATTTATCCTTTTTCCAACGACTCTCAGGCACGAAGTCTAAACCAATGAGCATTACATATAACTACGCGCCTTCGCAAATCACATAACTCGTCGGGGCCCTCACATGTCACATCACTCAAAGCACGTGCTGTAATCCTTGGCCGCCCAATCATCCCGCGAAGATCCAACGATATACACTGCTCCCGCTCACGCAACCTGCACATTCGTTAGTCAGCGGGGAAAGATGGTTCCCGCTGGACCCTCCAGCCACGCGTCGTAATTTTGTTGGATCACGTGGTCGCGTATGCATACCGCCCGCCTCCGATAAGCGGTGCAGGGAAACCGCTTATCTCCCTCCCATACGGTACCCGCTCATTATCATCCGTGCATGTTTGTGCCCGTCGACGATCCGATCGTCCATCTCGCGATCCGATGGCCCACGATCCTCCATTCGCATTCCCTCCCGATAGCCTCCATAAACTGTTCTCCACCGTTCGATTACACGATCCGACGGCTTGTAGTCGCTTTTCCTTGTGTCTTCCCATCGCTTCTCACCATCAGATCTCAGCCATCCGTCAGTTGCATCCAATGGCCAATATTCATTCTCAGGCCCTCATTCATTTGCCATGCGGTTTTCGTGTTTTTGGTTTGTCCTGTGCGCGTGAAGGAGGAAGGAAGCCATGATCCAGTACTCTACGCATTGAATTCTCAGCAACCACATTTAAAGAGCATCACGGCCAGGGAAGGAGAGTACTGCCTCGAGTAGTTGAATTCATTTACTAGTTATGGAGTTTTGTCCCATACGGTACTCCGCCTGCTTAAGAAGGAAAACAGAGTACCAGAAAAGCCGATTTTGTTCATTAAAGCACATAGTTTGCAGCAGAAACCCATATCTGATTGTAAATGTGGTTGGTGGTCCATTATGACCCCTCCACGCATAGAACAACAGAGCAATTTTGTAAACAAACTCCATATATACCAAGAAACAAGATGTAATCAGGTTGATGAATGTTGTTTTGATGTGAGGTTCAACTTCTGGAGAATGTAACTACTGTGATACCTACAACTTCTGGTCTTCATTTTAAGCTAATGCAAGCTTCTTTTGCTGTTAATTGCTCACTTTCCACTTCTTTGTTCCAGGTTGCGTCTGTTATGAATTTTTCATCTGCTCTTGATGTTTAGCATTAGAGGGGTTGTCATCCCACCTCTGTGTTAGAATCTAGTAAGTATTATTGAATGTGTATGCAGGTTTCTATTTTTTAATGCCAGAGAGCTGTCATCCTTTCTGTGCATTAGGAACTAGATTTACAGACCTTTTTACTGGTTGCAGCTGGCCATCACAGGGTCCTGTGCATCTGCTGGTGTGATCAGTGTTCTTCATTTCCACTTAATCTTCAAACTGTGAGTAATTGGTGGTCTAAAGCCTTGTAGTCTGGGGGCGTTCACCCATGTCTAGGTTTAAGCATCGTAGAAGTGGTTATCTGTCTTGAATATGCATCATTTCTTCCATTCATCCACCAATTTCAAACATTTTTGTTGAGTTTGTAATGTTCCCGAGCATCTCTGAGATACAACCTAGGAGAGTTTCTTGGGGTGATAACATTAATTGGCACCGTTGTCGGGGAGAGGAGAATTGAAGCTCAGCTTCCCTGGGAGAACGACACAGTGCCATATTTTGATGATAGACAAGGTCTGGGTACATTTTTGGTTGTAATCATCTATCTAGCGACTCCACTGGAGGAAGAACAACCTTTGGCGACTCCACATTGAAGTTCTGGCTCAGTTTGTGAGACATACTCAAAGAAATCCTCAGAAATCACCAGCTGAATCAGTGCCTAACCCTGAGAGGACCGTCAAATCGAAGAAAGCATCACAAAAAGGGGCATCAAGATCAAGTAAGCCTAAGAAATCTCATTCATCTATGAAAGATAAAGTTATAGCTGAAGATATTCAGTTTGAAGATTTAGAACCCAGCACTGTTAATAAGGAAATTCCTTCAGAGATTAATTCAGCCCCTTGTGTAGTTATTTCCCCTTTGAATCTCAGTCCTAAGAAAGCTTTCCATTCAGTCCAAAACATCCCTTTGTCTCTGCCATCCATCACATTACTTCCTACCATTCAATCTTCTAGTATCACTCCACATATCCCAATCATGGCAGGCCAGCAAGCACCCACGAAGATAGAGAGAATTGTTGCTGCTAGATATGGACCTTTGGTCTTTCCTATTCCTTTGAATCCTATGCCTATGGGAGAATATCAAAAGTATATGCCCAAGTTTAATGGTACAGAGGGAGTAACAGTAGAAGAACATCTTGAAGCTTTTTATAGTTATGCTGATAATTTAGATATAAGTGAAAATGATGTGTGGATGAGAATTTTTTCCTAGAGCCTTGATGGAGAGGCCAGGAAATGGTTAAGAGAATTACCCCAAAGATTTATAATAGATATTGAAGCCTTAGATGATGCATTTTTGAAGCACTGGGGAGATAAAAAAGACTCGATGTATTATCATACTGAGTTTGGTAACCTGAAGAGGGAAAATGGGGAATCATTCCCTGATTTTAATAAAAGATTCAATCTTATGTATAGTAAGATACTAGCTGACGTAAAGCCTACCCCCACCTCTGCCAAACTCACTTATGCCAATGATTTTGACTCTGATTTCTGCCTATTGTTGAGAGAAAGGAGATGTGCTACGCTGGCAGACATACATGATGCAGCCCTAGAAGTAGAGTCTAATATCATGGCTGCATAGAAACTAAAAGGTCAAGCTGATAGAAGGAGGCAGAGAGGCCAGGCTTCTACTTCCTCTACTTTATCTTCAAAACCTAAATTAGATAAAATGACCAATATGATAGAGTCACTGGCTGTTGAAATTTCTAAGCTAAAGGTTGAGCAGAATTCAAGAAAAACAAGGCAGCAGAACACATTTTCTCCAAAAAATCCAAATCCATTCAGAAGAGCAAATGAGCAGTTACAAATAATGCAGAGGGGTGAAGAATCAAAAGAAGTACAGAAAGTTAAAGCTCCTTTTCAAAATGTAGTTATGGAGGAGGAAGAGTTTGAAGATGAGGATGAAATTCACTGCATGGAAGATAAAGGCAGTGCTGCCTTTCTGACATTGGCTGCTTATGAAGAAGCTTTGCTGCAGGAACAAGATAGTCAAACATGGGATAGAGAAGATGTGCTACAAACTAGAGAGCAACAAAGGTACAATGTAAGTTCAAATGCAGAAAATGTTAAAGAGAATTCTGAACATAGAGCTGTTGTCCAAACAGAGTCATAGAATATCAAACAGAGAAGACCAGCAGTTGATCCAATCATCCTCAAAGCACTAATTCAAGAGGTAAGAGGTTCTGATAAATTTCCTTCCTCTTTTAGTTTTGAGTCAGAAGTTCAGAAATTGAAAATATATGTGCCCCTGATAGAATTGGTGAAGAGTGAAGTATTTAGAAAGCCTATCCTTGAAACCCTTGAGCTGGAAATCACACAAACCTCCACTGACTCTGTCAATTTGCAAGATGACAAACATGCTATTGTGCTTAGCCCTATGATTGAACCTGCTGATAATAACTCTCCATCTTTTTATGTCTCCTTGACCATTCATGACAAAATCCTCCACAATTTCCTGCTAGACACAGGGGCCAGCCACAATTTGATGCCTAAAGCTGTCATGGAAGAGTTAGGCCTTGACATTACTAGACCATATCATGATTTATTCTCTTTTGATTCAAGGAAAGTGAAATGCTTAGGATTAATCAAAGACCTGGCCATTACCCTAACTCAGCTACCCATGAAGAGTATAATGATGGATATTGTGGTAGCAGATGTCCCTCCTAATTTTGGCATGCTGCTGTCTAGAGGATGGATTAAGAGGCTAGGTGGGACATTACAGAATGACCTATCTTATGCTACTGTCCCAATTTTTGGAGGGGAAAGTAGGAGATTATACAGAGAAGCACAGTTGGCATACATAATTAGTGATGAGAAGAATCCTACTAATCATCCCATATATGCAGTGGACACTGATTTTGGAGCATGTATTCCCCAAATAGAAGAATCTCAGAAGGCCTCAATGAAGATCAGTAAACCAATTGTTTAGGCCGAGAAAGAGCAAGGAAGTCAGGTTTGGGAGATGTTCTTTGAGGGAGCATGTTCCAGGGAGACTGTAGGAGCAGGGGTGGTGCTAGTATCTCCAAAACAAGAAAGCATTCAGTTGTCCTTTAAGCTGGTTTTCCATGTCACAAACAATATAGCTGAATATGAGGCTCTGTTGTTAGGCCTTAATGCAACAAAAGACAGAGGAATCAAGAATTTGAAGGTATTTGGAGATGCTAATTTGATCATTCAGCAAGTAAATAAAACATTTCAAGCAAAACATCCAAGGATAAAAGCATACAGAGATGAGGTATGGAGACTCAGAGATTCTTTTGATTATTTCTATATTTCATATATTCCTAGAGCCCAAAATCAGCTTGTTGATTCCCTTGCTGTTTCTGCTAGTCTATTCATCCCTCCAATGCCTCCCAGACTGGTGTATGAAGTCCAAATGAAATATAGACCATCCTTGCCTGACAATGTCCAGCATTGGAAAGTTTTCAATGATGATGATGAGTTCAATAGGTTTCTTCAAGTCATTGATTAGTTTTCTGAAATGAAAATTGACCAGGAGAATCAAGCCTTGTTAGAAAACCCCCAGTTCTAGCTTCGAAATAAAATTGGTAAAGAAAGCATTGTCCAGCTTCCTACTAATCATATTCCAAAGGGTCTAATTCCTCTCGAAAGACTGTTTGACCAAAATGATGTGCCTTACAAGGTTGTCCAAAAAGAAGATCAATCTGTAATGTGTAAGCATGATATAGGAAGTCCAGGTCAGCCTAGATATATAAATCTGTCCACTCATCTGTCTGTTGATCAAAGTGCTGAATATTGCAAATTAATGAGGCAGTTTGCTGATGTGTTTGCGTGGGAGTATAGTGATCTGAAAACATATGATAAGAACATAATCCAGCATAAAATCCTTCTGGAGAAAGACACTATTCCTTTCAAATAGAAGTTGAGACCAATAAATCCTATGCTTCTTCCTCTAATTGATGAAGAAATTAAAAAATTGTTGGCTGCCAAAATCATAGTCCCTCTCAGATATTCTAAATGGGTAGCCAATTTGGTGGTAGTGAGGAAGAAAAGTGGAGAAATCAGACTGTGTGTTGATTTCAAAAACTTAAACAAATGCTCTAAGAAAGACAATTATCCCTTACCCAAGATGGAGCATTTGCTTCAAAAGGTCTCAGGAGCCAAAGTAATGTCTTTCTTGGATGGATTTTCAAGCTTTAATCAGATTGTTGTACACCTAGATGACCAAGAGAAGACTACATTCACCACTCCTTGGGGCACTTTTATGTATGCCAAAATGCCTTTTGGATTGATGAATGCTGGAGCAACCTTTCAGAGAGCTATGGATATAGCATTTGTGGGAGAGAAGGATAAATTTGTCCTCATCTACCTAGATGACATAACAATATACTCCAGCAACCATCAAAATCATTTGCAGCATTTGAAAAAGGTGTTCCTGAAGTGCAGAAGATTTGGGATTTCAGTCAATCCTAAAAAATCACAATTTGCTTTAGAAGAAGGCAAGCTGTTAGGACATGTTGTTTCTGTTGCAAGTGTTCAAATTGACGTAGAAAAAGTCAAAGAAATACATGCTTTGTCTGTCCCGAGATCAAAGAAGGATATTCAGTCCTTTCCGGGCAAAATTAACTTTGTAAGGAGGTTTATCCCGAATTTTTCTGAATATGTGAAGCACATTACCTCCATGTTGAAGAAAGGGGCAGAAATGAAATGGACTGATATAGCAAGGAAATCATTTGAATCTATTAAAAAAGCTATTATGGAGGCTCCCACTTTAATAAGTCCAGAGTACAGCAAGGAGTTTCATATATTTTCATTTGTTTGGAGATACCATTGCAGTAGTTTTATTGTAGGCAAATGAAGAAGGTTCAGAACATCCAGTAGCATTTTTCAGCAAAAACTTGAGGGATGCTGAACTGAGGTATGACATTATAGAAAAACATGGATATGCTCTTATTAAATCCTTGAAAGCTTTCAGAGTTTATGTCTTGCATTCAAAGATAATTGCATATGTACCCTCTGCTGCAATAAAAGATGTCTTAATACAACCTGATGTTGATGGAAGAAGGGCAAAATGGATTGCAAAGATGATAGAATTTAATATAGAATTAAAGCCCACCAAACTTGTCAGAGGTCAGGGTCTTGCCAGGTTGTTAGCTGAAGAAAATTGCAGATCTTTGGATATTGATTCCCTGTGCACAATTGCAGAAATTGGTCAGATAGATAAAGAAGAGGAAGCAGCTGAACCAGACAGAGAGCAGTCAGTGGCAGAAAATATAGCTTCTTGTGAGTGGTATTCTGAAATAATTAATTTCTTGCTGAAGTTAGAAATCCCTTCAAGCTTTACTCAAAGTCAAGCCAGGACTATAAAGCTTAGAGCAGCTAAATATTGCATTAATCAAAATCTGCTCTACTGGAGGGATCCATCCAGAGTGCTTTTAAGGTGTTTGGACAAAGAACAATCAATACAAGTCACGCAGTAGTTTCATTCCAGCATGTGTGGAGGGCATCATTATTGGAAAACTACATCCCATAAAATTCTCAGAGCTGGGTACTATTGGCCCACTTTATTCTCCGATCTATTTTCTTTTGTTAAATCTTGTGACAGGTTCCAAAGATTTGAAGGAAAACAACAGTTGAAGTCCCTGCCCTTAAAACCAATACAGGAAAAAGGACCTTTTCAGCAGTGGGGCTTGGATTTCATTGGAGAAATCAATCCACATTCCAGTGGCCAGCACAGATGGATATTAGTAGCCACTGATTATTTCACTAAGTGGATTGAAGCAGTTCCTACCAGAAAGGCTGATTATAATGTGGTCATGAAATTTTTGAGAAAATATCTTTACCAGATTTGGTTGTCCACATAAGTTAGTCACAGACAATGTAGCAGCCTTTAGGGAAAAAGAATTGGTGGATATTTGTGATTCAATGGGTATTAAACTGGTTCATTCCACCTCATATTATCCTCAAGGAAATGGTCTGGCAGAATCCTCTAATAAAAGCCTGATAAGGATAATTAAGAAACTGTTAGAGGACAATAAAAAGAATTGGGATTCAAAGCTCAAGTATGCATTGTGGGCTAACAGAGTGACCATTAAAAGATCCATAGGGAATTCTCCTTTTAAGCTGGTATATGGCACTGAGGTTGTATTTCCAATTCAGTTAACTCTCCTTGTGGCAAAATTCCTTCAAGAAGAGCAAGATGAAGAAGAAGACATGGCAAAAAGGATTACTGATTTAGCAGAGGTACATCAGATCAGAGAACAACTGGTTGAAAAGGCTGCAGCACATCAAAGAAAGATCAAGGAAGCCTTTGAAAAGAAGGCAAAGACAACTAATTTTTAGATTGGAGACTTGGTTTTGAAATGGGATTCACGAAAGGAAAAGAAAGGAAACCATGGGAAATTTGATGCTTTCTGGACAGGGCCTTTCATCATTTCACAAATTCAAGGGAACAACACCTTCATACTAAAAAGTATGGGAGGAGAAGCAGTTTTTGATGGCCTAGTTAATGGGCAGTTTTTTAAAGTTTATGTTGTTTAAGGTCCTCGGCCTTAAAAGTTGTGAATATTTTGTTTTTATCAGTTTTGTATAGGCAAAGTAGACTCCATGCCCAATGGAACACTAGGAATTTTGGCTAATCTGTTTTCAACAGGAAAGGAAATGGTTTGTAGGGTCTTGAGACCTCACAGGGAGGATCTCATCCCCAGAAGGAGCCAGTGTTAGCTTTGCTACATGTTGCTGTTTTTCTAGGAGGAGGAATAAGCTTGGTCCTGGGTTGTTGGCTCAGAGATAATCTATAGTGGTTTTCCTTGCCTTTCCCTTGTTTCCCGCTTACTTCCTTTCGCCTTGCTATCTCTATTTCCCTTCCTAAACCCCTCCATTCCTCGCTTCCCTTTCATTCTCATTTCTCCCCTTAACCCGTCATTTCCTTTAAAATCCTTTATAAATCTCATGTTTATCCTTTTTCCAATGGCTGTCGGGCGCAAAGTCTAAACCAACGAGCATTGCATATAACTATGCGCCTTCACAAATCACATAACTAGCCGAGGCCCTCACTTGTCACATCACTCAAAGCACGTGTTGTAATCCTTGGCCACCCGATCATCCCGTGAAGATCCGACGGTATACGCTGCTCCCGCTCCCGCAACCTGCGCATTCGTTAGTCAACGGGGAAAGCTATTTCCCGTCAGACCCTCCAGCCACGCATCGCAATTTTGTTGGATCGTGCGGTCGCGTACGAATACCGCCTGCCTTCGATAAGAAGTGCGGGGAAACCGCTTACCGCCCTCCCGTACAGTCCCCGCTCATTGTCATCTACGCATGTTTGCCACCCGTCGACCGTCTGATCGTCCATCCCACGATCTGACGCCCCACGATCCTCCATTCGTGTTCCCTCCTGATAGCCTCTGTAAATTGTTCTCCACCGTTCGATTACACGATCCGATGGCTCGTAGTCGCTTTGCCTTGCATCTTCCCATCGCTTCTCACCATCAGATCTCAGCCATTCGTCAGTTGCATCCAACGGCCAATATTCATTCTCAAGCCCTCATTCATTTGCCATGTGGTTTCCGTGTTTTTGGTCTGTCCTGTGCGCGCGAAGGAGGAAGGAAGCCATGATATGGTACTCTGCGCATTGAATCCTCAGCAACCACATTTAAAGAGCAGCACGGCCAGGGAAGGAGAGTACTGCCTCGAGCAGTTAAATTCATTTACCAGTTATGGAGTTTTGTCCCATATGGTACTCCGCCTGCTCAAGAAGGACAACAGAGTACCAGAAAGGCCGATTTTGTTCATTAAAACACACAGTTTGCAGCAGAGACCCATATCTGATTGTAAATGTGGTTGGTGGTCCATTATGACCCCTCCACGCATAGAACAACAGAGTAATTTTGTAAACAAACTCCATATATGCCAAGAAACAAGATGTAATCAGGTTGATGAATGTTGTTTTGATGTGAGGTTCAACTTCTAGAGACTGTAACTACTGTGATACCTGCAGCTTTTGGTCTTCATTTTCAGCTAATGAAAGCTTCTTTTGCTGTTAATTGCTCACTTTCCACTTCTTCTTCGTTCCAGGTTGTGCCTGTTATGCATTTTTCATCGGCTCTTGATGTTTAACATTAGAGGGGCTGTCATCCCACGTCTATGTTAAAATCTAGTAAGTATTATTGAATGTGTATGCAAGTTTCTATTGTTTTAATGCCAGAGAGCTGTCATCCTATTTTTGCATTAGGAAATAAATTTGTAGACCTCTTTACTGGTTGTAGCTGGCCATCACAGGGTCCTATGCATCTGCTAGTGTGATCAGTATTCTTCATTTCCACTTAATCCTCAAACTGTGAGTAATTGGTGGTATAAAGCCTTGTAGTCTGGGGGTGTTCACCCATGTCTGGGGTTAAGCATCGTAGAAGTGGTTATCTGGCTTGAATATGCATCATTTCTTCCATTCATCCACCAATTTCAAACATTTTTGTTGAGTTTGTAATGTTTCTGAGCATCTCTGAGATACAACCTAGGAGAGTTTCTTGGGGCGATAACACTTTCATTCACTATTTTCATGCATGATCATTCACTCTTGTTTGCACTCAACTTCGCCATGCATTTGATCTTTTCATGTTTTCAGTTGCCCGTCGATGGGTCTAGGCTGCCTTGGCCTGGACCTTGCCTTGCCCAGCTAGCAATGTGCATTTCTGAGAGTGAAGGCTCTGCCTTCCTCCTAGAAATTGCGCAAAGTTAGCCCAACACTGGCCTCCAAGCTTGCTCTGCGCAATTATGAGAGGCAATGCCTTGCTAACCCCAGAAATTGTGCAAATGTGGTTGTTGGTTTGCAACCTCAGCAGGTCAGGCTGGACTGTGCATTGCACAGATTCAATAGCTATTCAGCCTCTTGGCAGCCTAGACTATGCCTTGCCCAGTTTTGGCATTCCGTCTCCCAACCTCCTGGTGAAAATTGCGCAATATTCCCAGTCAGTCACCTAGGTATGTTGCATGTCAGTCCTAAAGTTGATTTTGGTTTTCAAATGAAAGGCTGCCTGCCATGAGTGTTTCTATGTCTCTAGTTATCACAAGTGTTCATTTGTTTCTTAGCAGTAAAGGTACAATGGCCTCCAAGAGAGCAGGGTCAAAGGATACCGTTGAGAGCGCAACTGGAGATGCAGTTGAGAAAGTGTTGATGAGCTTGCCCATTTATGAAGACACCAAGTTGTTCATAGACAAATATATCAAGATGAAATGGTAGGACGTCAGTGACACCTTCTCGAGCACATTTGAGGAATATCTGGAAGACCGCAGGGTCTATGTCAACATTCACAAGTCTAGCTTGTACCGGATTGTATACAGGTATCCCGCATTTCTATGCGCGAAAATGATCCAATGGATTGTCTCGCATACTGATCCCGAGACAATGGTGTTAAGAAATGTCAGGGGAACACATATTGTGACCTTCAGGGCGAAGGACTTCCAGGAGATGTATCACTTGCCACAGTCAGTGATCATGGTGGATAAACCCTTCAACAAACTCAACAACAATGCAAACTCAGGACATATCTTGAAGAGCTAGGTAAAAGAGCCAGACAAGATCAGGATAACACCCAGCCAGGTTTGCAAGATGAAGATACTACAGAAGGCATATCAGCTCTTGGTCATCTTGCATGCCTCGTATACAGCCAAGAGAGCACAGAAACCTTCCCACAGAGTTGGGTGATCGTGTTGGATCAACTGGTGAGCAAAGGAAGACTTTGCAACTGGTATGACGTGTTGGATCTCAGGTTGAAGGAATAGGTAACAGAATCCTGACATCTACCCAAGTGTCAGCAAGAGAAGATATACATGTTCACTTACATATTGGATTTAGTCTATGCACATCAATAGTTCTCAGGCTTGGGTTGGGCATGGACACCTTCGAAAACCTCTGTGCACACTTCTTGCAAGTTGTTCTCTGAATGTAGCTTCTATGGAGATATACAATTATCATACCACTTTGTCACCCTGATGTAAAAGATAATATTTGAGAAGGATGCACCTTGCATGTCGCAGGTAGTGATGGAGGCATTAATCGACATAGCAGATTGGTATGCCTCACCCCTTGGCACCTTCATACAGATGTACATCGCGGAGAAGTCTCCGCATGTTTTACCGAAGTTTGCCATGGACAAGATCTTCATGCAAGAAGTGTCATATCACATCTCGACGGGATTGTTAGCTAGACTGCACAAGAGGAAGAAGGAACCTTAGTCCACTCTTCCTTTGCGGATTAGGTTATATGAGATTCAGAATCTCAAGAATGCTGAGGCTGAGACGGAGGAATTCAAAACATTCACCTTTGGCACGAAAAGTTTTAATCTTTATGAATTGCATTGCTTAGTGAAGGACCACTATGCAAGAGTGCAACATCCTTGGATCCATGGGGCATGTCATTGGCCTGAGGAAGAGCCATGGAGATATTGTTATCACTTCTCCAAGCTCAATGAACCAATCAGCATAGCTGTAGAGTGGTTAGCAAAGCAGAAGGCGACAGTATCTCAGAGAGAAGCCTCATTAACAACAGCAGAGGGTAGCAGACCTGCGTGTGACAAAGGCAAGAGAAATGTTGTTGACAGCGTAGAGGCAGAGAAAATCTGCAAGTTTAAAGCATATCCACTTGTGTTGAAAGTAAATTTGGAGATTGAAGCTAAGAGGCGACATCGGGACAGGAGGATTGAGCAAAGCGAAAGAGAGAAAGAGAGGATGGAAGAAACAAAAAAGGAGTTGTAGGAGTTGAAGCAGCAACTTAGGGAAGAATAGGAGCTAGGTAGAAGAGAGAAGAAAGTGCATCAGGAGCAGGTACAACAGGAGGTGCAACATGCACAAATTGATGAAACTGCGTCCATACAGGTTATAAACTCATCCGAATAGCTATCACAAAGAAGACATGGTGAGTAGTCGCAAGAACAGGACCTTGCTCAAGAGATTGAACATATGCTAGAGCAGATGGGAACAAATATGGTTCAACTAGAGTCAGATTAGGATATTGACCTCATGCCTCAAGACCAAGATTTCACCTCATCGGCTTCACTAGATACGAAAGTAGAGCAAATCCCAAGTGATTAAGGAGACACATATATCCTCGAAGACAATATGGAAGTGGAGATGCTCAACATATATTTTGATGAGTCACAACACAGAGTTGTACAGTTGCGTAGAGTTCCTACTCCGAATTTCCATGTATCTCCTGCTTAGTTTCAAGAACGAGTGATCATATCCAATGTGCGCAGACATCCAGCCGTGTTGGCTGATGCTATCAAAGCATATGTTGAAACCACCATCTCGAGTGTTAGATTCTTGATACCTAAGAACGAGCGCATGGCTAAGGAATTATAAGCGGTCAAGCAAGGAGGATAACAGTTTACAACATCCACCAGAGAAAAGTTGAGGAGAGCGATACTAAATGAAGTATCATCTCTTGAGTCAGACATGCAGAAGTTATATTCCAGATTCATCACTGTGCGTAAGTCAGTTTTCCATCTCAACGATTGGCAGTAGCGTTGTGCTATGAGAGCACGTATCTTATCATATCTGCACCCTATTGTCGATCACATGAAAACATGGACAATGAGGTACAAAGGAGCCCCATCGCACTTGCCAAAGATGATGAAGCCAAAGGTGGTAGAGTTGAAAGCATGCATCCGGAGTCAAATCCGGAACTATGAGGAACTCCCATAGTTCATCACTAGCTTGTAGGATTCACATGCATGGGTGTTCAAGAGCATGGATTTCATTGTGCGCACACATGCGATCCCATCCATTAGCACACTCACAATGAAGAACCTTGGCTTCTCCATAGTGCAGAGCTAGTACATCTCTTTGGAGGAGCAGGGGGCAGTGACTGTAACGTTCTGCTATTGAGACTAGTGGTTGGTCATGGTTGTATGTATGATTGGATCTTTCACTCTTTTAATATAACATATCCAACACGTTTCATGCATATGTTTTTATTGTATTTTGACTATCCTGGTTACTCTAATGATAAATGTCGCTCTTGTTTATGCATGTATGTATGGACTATTTTGTATATGTTTGTATTAATCTTATCGAAATGTGTTGTTGGTATAACCATCACTTTGGATCATCGACTATCCTACTTTCCATCTTGTGATGTCTTGTTGCTCGTGTGTTCCCTTTCAAGCTACGTTATATCACAGGTTTCTAAGGGGCACACTCATGTCCCTGTTTTGTGTGTTAGATCCTTTCATGCACCTTCCTTGATTTGCTGCAAAGGTCACACCCTTTATACCAACAAGGGAATCTTTCTTAACTCTGCATGGAATTGCGGTCAAGGCGATACCGTACTACCCTAATGTTGGGAATTCTACACCAAATAGTTTGAGGTTTATTTAGGACTTCTGACCGGGAAGATCCCCTGACATGTTGGCGGGTCCAGCACCGTCAACATTTCTGGCGCTAGAAGGAGGGCCAAATGACAAGATGAGTCCTCACATCCTGTTTTGAATCTTCGCACATCTGTGATGGATACTGTTAGAGTCTTTCCTTCGTGATGTTTGTCTAACGCACAACCCGTCGACATCACGAAGGAGTTTTATGATCTCTTGTTGGAATTCATGTACGATGGTGAAGGCAAAGTGGCCTGGCTTGAGTACTTACATGGCTTCCTTGCATTATTAGAGGATGTAGATGAGCTCGATGAAGTTGAGCTAAACTTGTTGCTTTCACACACACTTCGTGAATCCCTAAACAATGGTGCTGCAACCTACCTCACGATTGCGTGCACTCACTTAAGCAGTTCTGTGATCTAATTGAATCTACTTTCCATCATTTTGATCGTGAACCTCTTGACAAAAAAATGTTAAAAAAACGGAAGACTCTACAAGAGTCGCCTATGGATTTTTGGTAGTCCTTTCGTGTAGCTCAGTTTGAAGCTTTAAAAAAACAGATGAAATTCCAAAATATTTGGGACAGATTTGAATATTCCCTTCACAAATCATTCTATCCCAAGATGAAGTTGAAGTTCAAACCTCGCTCAACATACTTCTGTGATGGATTTGTGCACTCACAGGTGGACACATTTGCTGTCACAAGTGACTGTCAACCTTCCCCTCATCAAACAGCTCCACCACCACAGAGTGATGTGGGAGAACATGCACACACGTATGTTCAACTGTCACATCCTCCCATCATCACTACTCTCAATTTCTATGCAGAGTTGGCTAGGAATCCCATGGGTTGTCACGTGCAATTTTTACCTCAGCCTCCATCTTCATGTTTTGCTGATCCTCTGGATTGTACTGTTAGTGTTCTTCTATTCCATACTCTACCCCTATTGTGAACGAGGATCAAGCCATCAATGGAGTTGGTGTTGCATAACCAACCTGCACTGTCATTTATGATGAGTATGACTGGGAACCTGAACATCAACCCGCGATGAAGGATGATATCCTTATGTCTGCGTCTCCTCTTCTTTTTCCTTACATCTTTGGTGATTCTACTATCTCTAATTTTCCTTGGGTAAATCCATCCATGGATGCATCCACTGCTGATCATTCACAAAACACACCTGATGTCCTTCCATCATTCGACAATGGGGAGGACAAATTCTTCATTGAAAATCCACTCGATTTTTCATCCGCTTTTTCTGGAAATGAAGAGGGTGAACATTCTTGCTTCTCATCTACCCCTTTGTTTGATTTATCTAATCATGAGGATGCTAATGAACTTATTGATTTTTATGATCGTAGTTGTCGTGATCTATTTACCCCCATATTCGATCACGATGATGATTCTATCACTGTTGATTTTTCAAAGCCACATGTTTGTGATGATCTATCTGTCGATGAAGTCGAAGCTCCACAGGCTGTCGAGGCACTTCAGCCCAAGATGATGGTTATGTTAGTCCCTCGCTGACTTGAGGTTGGTTTCACTTTTGATTAGGAAATTATTGAAACACCCAAGGCTCCTCATCACTCATCTGTATGAATTGAAGATCAATCCAACACACAAATTTCACTTCCTCCACTCGAACTACATGATGCCATCGCTCATGCATTGGAGGAATCTTACACAACAAGCACACTTGAATGATGCAAGTTGTATACCTTTCTCATGTTTTCTTGCATGTCACAGCAAAGAGAATGCATATGCTTAACACCTACATGTAGTGTAGCACAACACCATGGAAAGTCCACAGAGTGCATGTCATGCGCTTTCACTTTTTTCTTTTATGTGGACACATTTAAACTCGGAGTGTGTTTGTCATCATTTCTATATCTTTCATGTTTGCTGGTTTGCCTAACTCTTCTCTTCGCAAACCATGCCTTCACCAACATGGGTCAACCAATGCACCAATGGCTGCATTGGAATATCACTTCACATGATTAGACCCGTACACCGTCAGCTTAGGAGTAGGAGTAGTGTTTGCTTTATGTTTGATTTTCTTGCATGCATGTTTTATTTCTCGCTTGGTTTGTTTGTTTGCTTGTCTTCTTGCTTTGGTTACTTGCTTTTCTTTCACATTTGCTTCTGCTCTTCACTCTTTTGTTTGTTTGTTTTTTTATGTTCGTAGGTTAGTTTCACATGAAACTATGCGTGACTCTTGAAACAAGCAGGGTAAAGTACAAGAGGACTTGTACAACTGTCAATACTTGGTTATCTGTTGTTCTATCTCTTTATGTAGAACTTGTTGTCATTAGTCAATGACATACCAATGGAAAATACATTCTATTCAAAGTGAACCTTGGTGAAAATACAACACTTGTGCACTAACTAGTACCACCTAATCTAGTTGGTTGTTTTGGGTTAACCCTTGTCAGCACAGTCAAGTAGAGTAAGGTGAGCAGGAAAACCTTAAAAAGCAATGTCAAAGGTATATATAACATACTTCTTTGAAGGAATAACCTTTTCTTCTCTCAATAAGTCGGGATCCCTCTTCTGCCTTTGAAATAAATAAGTTCTATGCACAGTTCTTGAAAAATGAAAAATGAAAAATGAAAAATGAAAAATGAAAAAATGAAAATGTGAAAATTTGAAAAATGAATAAAGCAAAAGAAGAGAAAGGGTTCCTGCGTAGAGAGGTTATGCAAGTAAATCCACCGAGGTACTGGCCAAGCTCACTGGTAGCAGAGCGATGCTTGTGTTTCTGCGTGACTCTGCTAGGGTACTGTCGAGGCTTACTGAGAGTGGAGCAACACCAAAGATGAAACTTAAACTATGATTGTCATATTGTTGTGTATGAATGTACCCCTCATCCCCAATCAAAACAACTGTGTTGACTTGGCTTGGAATGTGTGTTGAACGATGAAGAGCATGGCAGGTGCTACATCTTTCAATCAAACTAGTTTGGAAACCAAGATGATCTAAGAACTCAACAATACTTTCGAAAGAGTTAGAATTGCTTTTCACGAAACAATGTCCATTCGGAGAGCTGAAGTTTTACAAGTGTGTTTCCAAGTGTTGTAGCGGCTACAACCATCCTCCAAAATTTTTCCTTAGCTTCATTTTGGAGCCTCCCTACCAACCATCCTTAGCAACATGTCTTGCACCGTCCAAGTACAAATGCTTTAGTTGAGTTTCAGTGGCTTACCGGCTTGTGCTTGTCAACTTGTTTGCCTCCTGCCTGCAGGTTGACACTATGGGACTTAGTCATTTTCTGGTTGTGATGCTCACCTAGGAAATTGTACAATTTTGGTGGGGAACCGACCTTCCCTTTGAAAATTACACAATCATTTGGGTTTCCTATTGGGCTCCAGAAATGCGCAATCTAGCGAGGAAGCCTTCCCAATAAAAATGTGTAATGCAACCCAACACTGGGCATCATCTCAAAAATTGTGCAATTCTGACTGACAGCCAGGGCTTTAGTCTAGAAACTGTGAAATGCATGAGGGGCAACCAGACTTACTCAGCTTAGAAACTACGCAAATGTCATTCCCAGGCTTGTAGACTGTTGCATGTGCTCCTAGGTTGACCAGTCCCCTCCAAGACTGAGAAATCTTGATTTGAATGCATAGGCTGCTTTTCCCAAAAAAGAAAAAAATAAAAAACTCCCTAGATTTTAGGAATCCATTTTTAGCAGTTGGAGGTTACATGAAAAAGCCCTTTTAGAAGCCTCTTGCCAAGTGTCGCTTTTTCCTAGATTTGTGGCATGCATGTCATAAGCCTCGATCTTATAAAAACTTATTTATTTGACACTTCAAAGCTCACTCCTCACATCTATCTTGGAGCTCTGACACCCCACATTGCATCTATGAGCATTCGGCACATTCAACTCAACATGTTCCGCGTAAATCCACTTTTCATGTCTTTTGCTGCTTTTCTAACAATTTTTTGTATTTCGGCTTGCGTGAGTGGTGTTTTCTTGGTTCTGTTGAATGCTTGCTGTCGTTTTAATGCATGTTAGCTTGTAGAAGCATTGTTTCAGGTTTTCATTGCATCTCATTGTTGTCGCATGCATGATATTGTTTATGCATGGATAGTCGCTGTTGCGATGAGTCACTTCACACACATGCTTGTTTTCCCATTTTCTGAATCTTTCACTCATTGTTTGCATGCATGATCATTCACTCTTGTTTGCACTCAGCTTCACCACGCATTCAGACTTTTCATGATTTCAGTCACCCATTAGTGGGTCTGGGCTGCCTTGGCCCAGACCTTGCCTTGCCCTGTTGGCAATGCACATTTATGAGAGTGAAGGCTCCGCCTTCCTCCCAAAAATTGCGCAAAGCTGGCCCAACACTGGTCTCCAGGCTATATCTGCGCAATTCTGAGAGGTAGTGCCTTGCTAGCCCCAGAAATTGTACAAATGCAGTTGGTGGTTTGTAGTCATTGTTGACTTAAACTATGCATTGCAGTTTTAGTCCTTAACAGGCCAGGTTGGACTATGCATTCCGTAGTCTCCGTAGTCAGTCATCCTCCTGACAGCCCAGACTGTGCCTTATGCAGTTTTGGCAGTCAGTCTCCCAGCCTCCTGGTGAAAATTGTGCAATCTTCCCAATCAGTGACCCAGGGATGTTGCATGTCATTCCTCAGGTACCTTTTGGTTTTCAACAGACAGGTTACCTACCATGAGTGTTGTTATGTCTCCAGGTATCATAGGTGTTCATCCATCTCTCAACAGTGCAGGTATAATGGCCTCCAAGAGAGCAGGGTCAAAGGACATCGTCGAGAGTGCAACTTGAGATGTAGTTGAGTAAGTGTCTATGAGCTTGCCCATCTATGAAGACACCAAGTTGTTCTTAGAAAAAGATATCAAGATGAAATGGCAAGACATCAATGAAAACTTTTCAAGCACATTTGAGGAAGATTTGCAAGACTGCAGGGTCTATTTCAACATTCACAAGTCTGGCTTGTACCGGATTGCATGCAGGTATCCTGCGTTTCCATGCATGGACATGATCCACTGGATTGTCTCGCATACTGATCTAGAGACAATGGTGTTGAGCAGTGTTAGTAGAACACAACTTGTGACCTTCAGGGCAAAGGAATTTCAAGAGATGTATCACTTACCACAATCGATGGTGACAATGGATAAACCCTTAAGCAAACCCAACAATAATGCAAACTCAAGAGATATCTTGAAGACATGGGTAAAAGAGCTAGCCAAGTTTAGGACAACACCTAGCCAGGTTTACAAGATGAAGACACTGCGGAAGGCATATCAACGCTTAGTCATCTTGCATGTTACTTATACGGCCAAGAGAGCACAGAAACCTTCCCGTAGAGTTGGGTGATTGTGTTGGATCAACTAGCGAGTGAAGGGATACCTTGCAACTGGTCCAACATGTTGGCTCTCAGGTTGAAGGAACAGGTAGCAGAAGCCCAACATCTTCCTAAGGGTTAGTAAGTAAAGATATACATGTCTGCTTACATACTAGATGCAGTTTATGTCCGTCAGTAGTTCCAAGTCTTGGGTTGGGCATGAACACCTTCAAAATCCTCTGTGCACACTTATTGCAAGTTGTTCTCTAAATGTAGTTTCCATGGAGTTATCATATAGTTATCAAACCTCTTCGTCACCCCAGTGTAAAAGATGATATTTGAGAAGGATCCACCTTGCATGTCGCAGGAAGCGATGGAGGCATTGATAGACATAACATATCGGTATGCCTCACCCCTTGGCACCTTCATACGAATGTACAGTGCAGAGAAGGCTCCACATGTTTTACCAAAGTTTTCCATGGACAAGCTTGTCATGCAAGAAGTGTCATATCACATCTCGATAGGGTTGTCATCTAGACAATATAGGAAGAAGAAGGAACCTTGACCTTCTCTTCCTTTGCAGATCAAGTTGTATGAGATTCAGAATCTCAAGCATGTTGAAGCTGAGATGGAGGAATTCAAAAGATTCACCTTCGGCACCAGAACTTTCAATCTATATGACCCACATTTCTTAGTGAAGGACCATTGTGCGAGAGTGCAACATCCTTGGATCCACAAGGCATATCATTAGCCTCAGGAAGACCCATGGAGATACTGTTATCACTTCTCCAGGCTCAATGAACCGGTCAGCATAGTTGTAGAGTGGTTAGCAAAGTAGAAGGCAACAACATCTTAGAGAGCAGCCTCATCAATAGCAGCAGAGGATAGCAGACCTGCACATGGAAAAGGCAAGAGAAGGGTTGTCGATAGCACAGAGTATAACAAAGATGCAAGTTCAAAGCAAATCGACTTGTGTTGAAAGAAACTTTGGAGATTGAGGCTAAGAGGTGACAATTCGACAGGAGGATTGTGTAAAGGAAAAGAGAGAAACAGAGAATGGAGGAAACAAAAAGGACTTTCAGGAGTTGAATTGGCAACTCAGGGAAGAGCAGGAGTTGCGCAGAAGAGAGAAGGAAGAAAAACAAGAACATGTGCAGTAGGAGGTGCATCATGCAAAAATTGATGAAATTGCACCCATACAGGTTATGGACTCATCTGAGTAGCTGACACAAAGCAGATAGGTTGAGGAGTCACAGGAGAAGGACCTTGCTCAAGAGATTGAACAGATGATAGAGAAAATGGACAGGTAGATGGTTAAGCTAGAGTCAGATCATGATATTGACCTCATGCCTCAAGAATAATAGGTCACCCCACCAACTTCACCAGATACAAAAGTAGAGAAGGTCCCAAGTGATAAAGGAAACATAGAGATCCTTGAAGACAATCCGAAAGTGGAGATGCACAACATATGTTTTGACAAGTCACAACACATAGTTGTGTAGTCACGTAGAGTTCCTACTCCAGATGTCCATGTATCTCCTGTGTAGTTTGAAGAATGAGTGATCCTATCTGATGTTCACAGACATCCAACCGTGTTGGATGATGCTACCAAAGCATATGCAAAAGCCACAAGCTTGAGCGTTAGATTCTTGATAGTTGAGAATGAGAGCATGGATAAGGAATTACAAGCGACCAAGCAAGGCGGAGAAGAGGTTACAGCATCCGCCATAACAGAGTTGAGCAGAGTGATACTGAATGAGGTATCATCTCTTGAGACAGTCATGAAAAAGTTGTATTCCATATTCATCGCCGTGCATAAGTCATTTTTCCATCTCAACAGTTGGCAGCAACACTGTGCTAGGAGAGCATGCATATTATCATATTTGAACCCTATTGTTGATGACATGCAAACATGGACAATGAGATACAAAGGAGCCCCATTTCACTTGCCAAAGATGATGAAGCCAAAGGTGGTAGAGTTGAAAGCACGCATCTGGAGTCAAATCTAGAACTATGAGGAGCTCTCGTAGTTCATCACCAGTTTGCAGGCTTCACATGCACGGGTGTTCAGGAGCATGGATGTCATTGTGTGAACACATGCGATCCCATCCATTGGCACACTCACCGAGGTGAAGTCAAAGAACCAAGTCTGGCTGGAGCTGAACATGTACTTTGATGAGTTGATGTGCATAGCCACCAACGCAAACTTGGAGATCAAGGTCTGACTACACTCAAGACTATGATGCACATGTTATCATATGAGTTGGACAGAGATTCCAAATCAGTGTACCCGGATGCAACGGAGGCAAGAGTTCGATTTCAGAAGGATGTCACCATAGAGCACGCAAACACCATAACAAACTACCGAGCTTGGCATCGGTTTGCCACCATCGATCATCACGAGGATGTCGAAGAGTTGGTTTTCCCACAGTTGTCTGATTCTTAGTGATTTCTTGCATGGCTTACTCAAGCCTATTTTTGTCTCACATGGGTACATGTGCAAATTGTATTATAACATGTTGTAAAACTGAAAGACCAAGTGTCGATAGTAGAATGTAACAATCATGTATTAGTTGAAGAGTAATGAGGGTAGGTGAAGAGTCACAGAGGGGAATGTCAAGGGTCACCCCACCCTTTTCTATTTATAGAACCTCATAACTCATTGTACAGTGTTTAGGAGCCAAGATTCCTATAGGTGTAACTTAGAGAAATATTGGAGTGTATTATAACGAGCCTTGGCTTCTCCACAGAGTAGAACTAGTACATGTCTTTGGAGGAGCGGGCAGCAGTGACTGGAACGTTCTGCTATCGGGACTAGCGGTTGGTCATGGTTGTATGTATGATTGGATCTTTCACTATTTTAATATAATAGATCCAACAAGTTTCATGCATATGTTGTTATTGTAGTTCGACTATCCTGGTTACTCTAATGATATATGTAGTTGTTGTTTACGTATGTATGTATGGACTATTCTGTATATGTTTGTATGAATATGATCAAAATGTGCTATTGGTATAACCATCACTTTGGATTTTTGGTTATCCTGCTTTCCATCTTGTGATATCTTGATGCTCGTGTTTTCCCTTTCAAGTTGAATGTTATCACAACTTTCTAAGGGGCACACTCATGCCCCCGTTCTGTGTGTTAGAGCCTTTCATGCACCTTCCCTGACTTGTTGGAAAGGTCACACCCTTTTTACCAACAAGCACATATTTCTTACCTCTGCACGCAATAGTGGTCAAGGCGATACTGTACTACCCCATTGCTGGGACTCCTACACCAAACGGCTTAAGGCCTAGTTTGGAGTTCTTACCAGGGGGATCCCCTGACATGTTGGCGGGTCCAGCATCGTCAACACAGGTACACTCTATCTTTCCACAAGATCATAGCACAATGTTGGGAGGAATTCCATGGGACACCACACCACCTCTCTGTGGTACATACTCCACCCAGGATACCCAGAGTATGTCCCTCCACCAAACCATTTCCTTCAAGGAAATACTTGTCCACCAGACCCTTCTTTACCCAAGTCCATGTACTTGACTTAGGATCTTCATCCTAACCCATCATAATACATGACTCAAGAATGTCTGTCGAATATGCTTATCCAATCCACCATTCTCCTTATCCATGTCCATGTACTTGACTTGGGATATCAATCCTAATCCATCACTGTAACTGACACAAGGAGGACTAGTGTCCAACCTTACTCCCTCTCAAATTGAGAGGAGAAATCCATGCTCACTCCCTCTCAAACAGGGAGAGTGCATCAACAAACCTAAGCTTGTGTCAAAAGTACTCATACTTCCCTTACATCAACTACATGTTATTGTTGTAGCTTCGTCAACCAACCTTCTTATTATCGAGCTTTCTCATCTTGCAACATCTTAAACTAGGGCTCCAAATCTACCTCCTAATAGTCTATGATCTTGCACTTTAGGTGTTCATCTATTGTATCCTAAACTATGTCCAACACTACTTCCTACATTGCACTACTTCCTACACTACACTGATTCCTACCTTGAAGATAGTCCATCACACAGTTCCTTCAACCCACTGATTATCACTATACAAGGTTAGCCAGTCTATTGTTTATTCAACCTTGAACACAACTTGGCTAACCTTTCCAACCAATCTTTATTAGTCAATGCAACTCAATAGATTCAAATAATTCTTCCCTCTAGCTACTATTCTTATTTTTCAAAATATCCAACTCTCAAGGTCTTTAAGTAAGCCTTCTTGTCAGTCCTCTAACTGCCCTTTAGATGGTTGTCCTTAGGATTTCTATACACAAACCTCTAACTATCCTATTGCTGCTTCAATTTGACATTCCTTTAGGCACCAATCAAACTTCCCTTCAATAATGACTTAGTTGCTTCAAGATTACTATTATATGGTCTTCCAAGCATAACCCACTTGATAGTGAATGTCTACTTCTTCACTGCCCTTAGGGTTTTCATAAATCAACCCACACAATAGTGAACCAACTCTTGTGCTCACTGTACAAAGGGCTTCTTCAAGTATTTCTTCCAAACAATCTCAGATCTGAGCCTGCACCATTAAGCCCTATCTAGGGCTTCCTTTTTTCTTCAAAACATAATAGAAAACCCTCGCCAAAGGACCCTCTTCCTACATAGTTTCCACAAAGAGATGTGACCTTATTTTGGAAGGCATACTAGGAAATTTGACCTCCTAAACAAGCCCTTATTTCAACCTGCAATTATGTAGAAGTATTGTTCCTTCTTAACTATGATAAGATTCCTTCTTCTGCTAAGAACCAACCCTATAAACTTCAAATATCCTTCTGCTCATGCCCAAATCTAACTCTTATTAACTACCCATATTTTCTCACTATAGTGCACTCTCTAAAATAGAGTATGGCCCATTTTAAGATCATAATATCCTCAAATTAGTGTGTTCATGCCTTACCTTACTTAAAGCCTCAGCCTCCCATTTTATGCATTGTTCTACAGAGTTCAAGATAACTCTTTTCACAATCAGATAGACCCTTCTTTTCCTCACTGTTCCCTAAGGTTACTTGAACCTTTAGTATACTGATATTTTAGGATTCTTGGCTTATTTATCTAGCAATCAAGTGCCTCAGCCTTTGTTTTGTAATTACAAACTTTCGTCCTCCTTTCCTACTTCAAAACATAGACAATTTTGGGACTAATTTAGGCTTCTTCCCCAATAGGAATCAACTACCAAATATTGAGAGGTTGCATCAACATATAGACAAGTCCTTCATAAGCTTGGCCATATCAGAAAACAAAGATCCTTCCTTTACTCCAACTTTTATACTTGAGAACTTGGTCACCTTGGTTAATCGTATTCTTGATAAGTTGTATTGGAATGGATCAAATTATGACCTCCTTAGCAGTGCACCTCAATCTTCAAGCTTGGTATCCACATTGACTACATATCAACCTCGAATCATGCACATCACTATCATGTTAGTGAAGGTAACCCATAGATCATTGTCATAGTCTTTCTCATAAAAATAAATTCATATCTCATTTTGAATTTGCATCATAGTTAGACTAGCATCGTATCATAGTTATAACTCACATCATGCCTTAGGAGGATGTTTTCATTAGCTTCAAGCCATAGGTACACATATATGTGATCTTTGAATGCCACAAAGTGTGTTAATACGAACCATACATCATCTCCCTTTTGTAATTTGTCATTTCTCCACATTGATCTTCATAGGAACAAAATCATAGAACCTTTGAATCTAACCTTAGACTGAACTATTTACCATAGGAAACTTCAGATTATACAAGTGCCTTGCCTCATAGTCATATAACTCTCATTCGTACCAAGAACAACCTTGCATCAAAGTAAGATATCAATGCCTCATTTTGAGGGGAACTTACATCATTGTTTTAGGCTTGAATCAG
Source organism: Pinus tabuliformis (assembly GCA_031772625.1). NCBI lineage: Eukaryota > Viridiplantae > Streptophyta > Pinopsida > Pinales > Pinaceae > Pinus > Pinus tabuliformis. Next base: position 471,065,355 of record CM062816.1, on the reverse strand, counting down.
AACTTTGTATCTCAGTCATATCTTGGGATATCAGTTATGACTTGCCTTGAATCAAAACTTTGCATCTAGAGAGATTTCATATAGTAGTCATCCAAAGAAACTTATTCATCAGACTTGGATTATCAAATCTATATCATAAAGATCTCAGATAGGAAAAGGATAATTCAAATTGTATCTAAGATAAACTCGTCTTCATTTTAGAGGGAACTCAGATTACTTGTTATGCCCAAAACTTAAGAACAAAGACTTTTATATGACTTCAGAGAAAACTTGAATAAACCCACATTCATAATTGTATCAAAATTTGTATCCTTCTTGTAGTAGGCTTTATTTATTTTCATAATGCCAACAACCTGTGATTTTCTTGCCTCCTTCTACCAACCTTAGCTTTGATACCATGTTGGAAAATCGACGAAAATGTAGAATAAAATTGATTCTCCTTTGTTGATAATTACATGTGATATTTGTTGGATTTTTATTACTTAGTTTTACTTTTCATCAAGCAATTACCAAAACATGAATATTACAAAGACACATATAACACAAGATATAGGCTCCAAGCTAGGGAAAAACCCCACAATTGGGGAAAACCCGAACAATCCTCTTCTTATAGAATCAAATCAAAATGAAACCTTCAAGACCCAAAGACTAAACCTCCTCCAAGCACCAAGTCAACCCTCCAAATACCTTCCTCAAACAGATCAAATTTTATCAAGTCAAAGATGGTCAAACTTCACAAATTCTACTTCAACTCAAAGTCTTGACCCTCCACTTTTAGTTTGCAATTCAGACCTACAATCCTCAGACCTATAACTCGAACATAAGCCTTAGTATACTCACACGTGTGAGAAAAATAGGTCAAAAATTCAAGTCTCCTTCTTCTTCCTTGAGTTTCTCTTCTTTCCTAGGCCTCTGCTTTTTTTTCCTTCCTGTCTTATTCAGAGATCAAACTTGTTTGACATCTCTTCAAATGAGGATGAAGCCTCTGTCATATATAGTCATCCAAGAGAGAAAAATTGTGCGTTAATAAGGGCGACTTATCATGGAAGGTCTGAATTGGTGTTGGAGGAAAAATGACTTTTCATTACTCAAAAATTAATATTTTTCTTTTTTTACAAAGAGTCCAAATGTGACTTTAATATATGAGAAATATTCTTCTTGACTCAACAATCCCTAGAAGTATGAAGAACATGTTTAACCTAGACTTGAGCATGAAACCCATGATTGAACGAACAAAATTATTTATCTTCTTTTACATAAAATAAAAATGGGTACAAGTACAAAGATAATTATGAAAACTGAACCTAATTACTTTTCCAACAATTAGGGCATTAGTCGAGATTTGTTTGGGCTAGTGCAATGAGGTCGAGGCCTGTTGTGGAGGATATTGTAGTCAAGAAAGAGGGTTGAGGACTACATTTAGGTGAAAATAGTTTGTTGAGAGCTAAGCAAGGGATCGAGGGCCTAAGGGAGTAGGCCAAGTCTAGTACAAGGCCCAATTGGAATCACTATGTCTTGAGGGTGGAGGTGGTTTTCCTCTGGATTCCATCCTTGGTTATGTTTTGGTTTATCCCATGTAATCCCAAATTTAGGCTTGGAATATGGCATAGGGGTGATTGGGCTGGAAGAAAGAATTGGTTTAGTCCTAATCTATGGTCGGATGGAACATGGAAGTCCCTAACTTGGTTGGTACTATGCATATGCTAATATGTGTTATTCTTTAATGAAATCAATGAGTACACGTTTTGATTTGATTTGTTGATTATGGGACTGATTTTTCATGGTTATGTTTATGGTTAAGTGTATGTTACATGGATAGTGTATTTCTTGTTATATGAAGTTCTCTTGTTATTGGTCTTCTTCATGGTTTGACAAGCTCTTGGATAATTTATGTGGATTCATGAGCTAATATGTGTTCATTATAGTTAGTATGAGAGGGAAGTAAGCCTTATTGATGAGAAATCGATGAAACTAATGAAGGTGATGAAAAACTATGAATTCATGACCTATAGGTACCATAATCACAAAGTGTTTTCATAAATGAATAACATGTGTTGGGAAAGCATGAGCCTAATAATTGAGCATGAAGATTTATAGATGTTGTTGACAGAGTTATGGAAAAGTCTGGGCAGTTGGCTTGAATGCTAGCCCTAAAATTCTAGAACAAGCTCTATGGACGCATGCATAGAGTTAAGAAAACTTGGTTGCATCCGCACTGAGGATGGGTTATCCATGTAGCTAGAGGCCTCTGACTACACAAACATGCTTGTATCCATGCAACCAAGGAATAATCTAGGTAACAAATTAGTTCAATCTCAGGGAAAATGGTCACCAAGGAAAATAGGTTGATAATAGTGTGATCATGTGTCTTTAGGTGTTTGTAGTTGATACTGGAAAAGTGGACCCCATTTTCATAATTGCATCTTGGAAGTTGGGTCATGCATAGTATCTATCAACTCATGTTTACCCTGATAAGTATGTAAAAATGGGTAAATGTGGGGTGGGGTGTTATAGAGTGGTATCAGAGTAAGTTCACAGCACTGGACCTCGAGGTAAATGTAGATTATTATGTATATCTATACATTTATCATGCATGCATGTCAATTATTTATTGTTATTGCTATTATATCCATGTACATGATGTTGTTACAGTTTTGGTGTCATTATTCATGAACTGATATGCTCTTGATATTATTATATATCGTACTAATCTATATTAACTTGTGTAGATGCAATAGCCTCACCATAAATAAATTAGGGTAATGTTTTGATTATGCCCTTTATTTGACTTATCTAGTTGCAAAAAAATATAACACTAAGAGATGAAAATCAAAGTGGTTAAGAACAATTCATATCACTCTTTGAATAGGCCAGAAGAGAAACCAATGGGATGGGAGAAATCAGTTGAGCAACAAGGAAAGGGAGACTCTCCTGATCTAGTAGACACATTTATCATGAGTTGTAAAGTTGATAATGAGTGGTTGATTGAAGCCAAAGGAAGGCTTGCAAAATCTCAAAAAAAACAAGCTAAGGTAATGCAGTTATTCTTCAAAGGCTTTCAGATTTACGAAAACATGGATAGGTGGGGACCAGTCATGGAGATAGAAAAAAAGAAAATACTAATGGAGAATATGGAAGCTGTTACAGGTCTATTTGGGCACATCACTCTCGATGATCATATCAGTGTAAAAAGGGTCTATCAAACCCTAATTCAGTTGCTACATGCCCTAGACATGCCACCTCATTGAGTGCTTTCATCCATGAGATTTTCCTAACATCAAACCCTACTAAAGTGCTTCCTTGGGTCATCAGAGCACCCCTGGTCATGGGTAAGTGCTCTGCAGAGTAGGTAGCCCCATTCAGGGCTGCATTGTAGAGAACCTAATCCCACTCAAGCCTGCGTTGGGAGAGAATCCTCGAAATGTTCATTGGATCCTGAGTATATTCCTCCTTTCTAGACCCTTCTAGAAGGAACCCAACTCCTATCCTATAAAGATGAGCTCGACTTAGGATAGATTTGGATCATCTAATCCTCTATCCTATCATCCCTTTGAACATGGAAACTAATCACCCAATTATGGAAAACCATTCAATGCCATATTAATGACAAAACCACTTGCATTCATCTATAAATTGGCCTCCCACCATAGAGCCAAAGAGCTTGGATATTATAGAGAAATATTGTTGGTTTAGAGACTTGAAATCATTGTCAAGTAATGTTAGGTTGCTGGATTGATGTTGCTATTGGTGTGATGAGGGCTTGGACTAAGCTGGATGAGTGACACAGGATCGAACCACATAACTTCTCCTTCTATCAATCAATAAAGTTTTTGGTTCCTTTTCTAATACTGTTGTCTATATCTATGATGAACATATGTTCAAATGTTTTCGATTCTGTTTGTTTACAATAAATAGATCATATGACTCGATTGTTGTTGTATTTTGTTTATGTTGGCAAGTACCAATTGAGAGAATTTAGTTTGATCGGGAGCGATAGGAGAAACTCAAAGGAGATCAAAGGAAGCGAAGCATCACAAGTCGATTCTTTTATCTTATCTGTTTATTGTAGGAAAAGGTTAAACATCTTTACTTCAGTTCTTCTAAGTGTAATTACCCACTTAGGAAAGATATACTTATCCATAGGTATAAATTTTGTATAACAAATTGGTGATCATCGTTCTGGTAGTTATCTGTTGTCTTAGCAGCACTAGTAGACTTTCCTTGAGTTCATTTACCTATATTCAGTCACTTTGAAGCTTGTTTGGTCCAAATGTGTGCTTTTTTGTGTGTTGATAGTGCTCTCTGGTATCAACGCACTGTTTTTCTTGACATAGTGCTCTGCAGAGTAGCCTTAGCCTAGAGACAGTGCTCTGCAATGCATTGTCTCCCACTCAGGGTTGCGCTAGTCCCTGTCAAGCCAAAAACCCATATTTTTACTTGATTTGTTCCAAACTGTTTCACATCTTGTTTGTCGAATGGTCAATTTTTCTCTTTCCCTGAAGTCCAAATTAGCATTTCTTTTCCATGCCCACTTTGGCTTTGTTTGTTCAATGTTTCTTTATGTTTTATTTATCATTGTTGAATCAATCCCAAAGTTAGCTTACAATGATTAATATTTAATTTAATGAAAAAGAAGCTGTCGTAAAGTTTTCATTTCTTGTGAAAAGAATTGATTGATCGTTTGTGCATTTAGTTTCTTTATGTTCATCTAAACATTAAAGGAATGAAAAGAAAAACATGTATAATGCATTTAGAAGTTTGTGTGTGCTTGTAGGAATGGTATAGGGAAAGTTGCATTAGATGTGCTCTATGCTCTTTGTTTAAAGATTTTTATTGCTCTATCCCTTTTAGTTACGGTTTTCATTATTTAAATCAAATGAAAAGATTATTTCTCATCTTAGTTGCATTCTAGGAGTTTTAGAAACATCACATGGTGAACCTAAAAGGAAAACTTTTAAAAAGATCAGCTAAAATTTATCTCAATTAACCTAATGGAGCATTGTAACTTAACACATAACATTTATAGGTCTAGGCTAAAGATGTGTTCCGGCGTCGTTAAACATAGCAGCTGTCGCTAACAGTCTATGATATATTCCGAGTGTGATGCCTCATTCCACGTACGTAAGTATTTCATAGCTCGTCCACGTACTTTCGGGTATATCGGGCAGTGTTATAGTACGAAATGTATAAGGGAATGCTCTCATTGTGTGGTTTCACATTAGCCAGTGCTAACACGGATTTGGCTGCCACGTAGTTTCGAGTATATTTGAGAGGACTACATTAGGTTTCTATCCATCCATAGGTAACCGAGTCATTCGCCTTATATACTGTGATACACCGAAAACAACATTCGAGAAGATTACCTGCATGTAAGTTAAGTCCTTGGCTCCTCCGAGGCAGTATATTGCAGTTCACAGTTACTTGGTAATTCTTTTGCCTAGATTACCCTTTTTTTGTTTATTTCTTGTTATAATAAAATCAATCAGCAATCGTCGAAGAAAATCAACCTTTACCTCGTCGTTCTCATAGGACAGCGAGTAAACCGCCTTTATCGCTTGAAGCTACACCTAGTCGATGAAAGCAGTCTCGTTTAACTGAGTCCAATACATTACAAACTTCTGGTTCTTCATCTGATTTACCAAAGGCACCTATATCAGTACGTCCAGCGATTCCAGTTACTCGTACTATTACTGGTTTATTTGCTACTGAAGTGGAACCTTTACAATTACTCAAGGACACTAAAAGTGAACTTAGTGAAACGGTAACTGAAGTTTTCCAACAAGAAGTTGATCCTCAACCCAAAGTTGTTCGACAAGAAATTACTTCTGAACTTGAATTTTTTCAAATCGGGAATTGATCCTGAACCTATCATAGTTCAACAAGAAGTTACTTCTGAACTAGAAGTTTTTCAAGAAATTGATACTGAACCCGTTGTTCTTTTACCATAACACTTGGATCCCAAAGTTGAACAACCATGAGTTGTTCCCGTACCAGAAGACAATCAACCGGTTTATCCTCAGACATTTGTAACTGTTGAGACTTCTCCCTTACTACAGAGTCAAACATAATTAATTTATTATAGACCTAACAGTGAAATCCTTCCACCCGGTTTGATTTATATTGAAGAGGAATTTGAGGAAGAAACTTCACCTAGAACTCCAAGTCATTTTGGACCAGGGCTTTATCTTTATCCTTCTTTTCCTCGGTTAACTTATACTGCTCCTCTTAATCTTGTTTACTTTCAAACTCCCATAGATTCATTAGGACATTTATTGGGTCATTTGACTATGGCTGAAACAACATCCCAAACTATATCATTTGTTACAGCTATGACAATATCTACTATCGCTACTTCTTTGATGTTTACCACAACACTCGAGTCACATATTTATGCTGGTTCGTCCATCCCACAGGGTTACCAATCGTTATCTGGAACTCACTCCGATGTTTCTTCTAGTCCATGGTCTTCACCCATGTCATCCACAGGAATTTTACCTAGTTCTTCACTTATGGATACTGAATAGTTTGATCCATCAAGTCAATTTCAAGCTGGTCCATCTGGTTACCGTCCAATGTATCCACTTAACACTAGATTACCTCCATATGGAGAACAATATGCCCAATCTGCTTATTCTCCATACTATGGAGGGCCACCATATGGTAGTATATCGTCATCTTTAGGTCCAACTTATTCTAGAATGGTTGTTTCTCAATGGCAGCCTACAATGCATGTTCAACCAAGGCTTGTGTTTCCATCACAACCAATACAACTTGTTTCATCCATACATACTACACTTGTCGTTACGAATTTACCACAGTCGCAAGCTCAGTTGATTGTATCTCAACCTTTGCAAGTTGATCCTTTAATCTCTTACCCTGAAGATTCAGGTTTACAGACTCAGTCTTCTAGGTCGTTTTGCAACAACTATTTGTGTCTTGAATCCAACAACCTCTTGCCAATTTACCATTAACTGGGATGACTCAGACTTATACTGGTCCAATTTATCCACAACCTAGTCAAACATATACTAGTGGGCAACAACCGTTGTATAAAAAACTGTGGCAGCCACAATACCAAGAACAACAATTCCAACAGTACCAAACTTATCTTGGACTTGGTTGACAATTCTATGCTGGGTTTGGTCAACAACAAGCTTACCTAGGTTCTAGTCAACAAACCTATGTTGGTTTTGGTCAACAACAAATTTATCCTAGTTCCCAACAACAACCTTATATTGGGTATGCTCAACAAACCTACCCCTATCAAGGTTACCATCAGTAGATTCCTTATGCTGGTATGCAAAGGCCTATTTCCCAGGCAATTCCATCTTACCCTGGTTACGCGCAACTTGACCTAAACTGAAAGTTGCCTTTTGTCGCAACACTTGAACTACCAAATTTAAATCGGCTTACAAATGATCCCATTCTTTATTTAGCTTGGTGGCCAGTGATTCTACACAAATTGCCTTTGGATATTCCTAAGTTCAATGGAAACCTTGGAGAAGATCCGTCCAATCATGTTATGACTTTTCATTTATGGTGTTCATCTAACTCCCTAAATGATGATTCAGTAAGACTATGTCTTTTCTAGCGAACGTTCACTGGTTCGGCTGCAAAGTGGTATATTGAATTACCACGATCTTCATTTGACAACTTCACAGCCTTCGCCACTACATTTTAAACCCATTTCCAATTTCCCATCAGATATGAAACTGGAACGAAACTATTGACCAACTTTAAACAGACCACTGCTACTCACATTTTTTATCATATTCATGAGTGGTGTCGTCGTTGTCGAATGGTCAAAACTTTTGTTCCTGATCAACTTTTAGCCAAGTGGTTTATTAAATCCTTGTTGTCATCCATCACAGAGGATGTGGCTAAAGGATGAGTTCTTAATGAAGAGAAAGTAATTGCTCGTGCCCAATACTTGGACTTGATTTACACCTAGTCTTGCACACTCTATGATAAGATTACAAATGCACCTAGACTAGCTTTTACTGTTCCACCACCTCCATCCAGTAAGGAATCTCATGCTGATGATGGCGTGATATGTTCTTCAAGCACTCAAATAGCAAGTATACCATCTAGTCAAACACTTTCTATTTCAAATCAAACCTCTAATACACCTGATAATACACTTTCTTCCGAAATAAATGTCATGTCATCTGACAAAGGTAAAAATGAAAAGCAACCTAGAAGCAAGAAAAAGGGGAAAACCAAAAAGAAACAAAATTCTCCCCCTTAAGAGAAATCATCTGAATCCTCTTCTCTGGCTAGGAAACCTCATTATCCATGTTTAATTTGTAATGAGGAGCACTTTACACGAGACTGTCCTCACCGCTTTGAAGTCTCAAAAACTTCTTAAGACTTCTAGTACATCTGCTATGTTGACAAACCCTTTTCCAAACCTGGAGACTCATTTGGTTGCTACAGATCATGCTTCCATTTCACAAGTGCTTATGCTATCCACCACTAAGCCAAAGACTAATGTTTTGGTGACTACATGATCGTCGTCGAATAACCAGGCTATAGATCAACCCAATACTTCAACTTCGACTTCATCTGACTCCATTCCACCACCCATTGCACTAGCGTTAACAAAACTGCCTAAGGGATTTGTTCATAAATCTATATTCAACCCTCGAGATCGAGCAACGCAAAATTATAACATAGTAGAAGATCTGGCTCAGTCACCTTTTGCTATGTCGACGCTTTAGGTGCTTCAAAGTTGTCCCTCCCAAAAGCATGCTTTATTGTCAGAAATTGGTGGAATTGATCCAACGAATTCCAAACTCGTAGTTTTTAACCATGTGGGTTATACGCCACAATTACTAGCATAGTTAGCATTCTTGATCCAAGTAAATGCTTTGAAACACCTCATTCACCAAACCATTGTTGACAAAGGTGCATCTACTTGTATCATGTCAATGAATTGTTGGAAAACACTTAGCTCACCGCATTTGTCACAATCACCTATGACGTTAAAAGATTTTAACGATCGCACTTATACACCTTATGGAATTTTAATTAATTTGCAGATAGAACTACGGGGAAAAACTGTAATTGTTGAAGTTGAGGTCATTGACGGACCCCTTGAGTACAATATTTTACTAGGAAGACCATGGGTTTACGCTATGACTGTTGTGGTTTTGACATACTTCCGTATGATCGCTTTCCCTCATAAAGGCGGAACCACAGTAATTGATCAACTCGCATTCTTCGCCTGTAGTTCATAGGAAAGTGGAAGCGTTCCGTTAGTTCACGAACCTCCGCTATCTCTTCAGAACATTAGAGTAGGTCTCTTCAAAAATTCTTCCCTAATGGACACTTTTTCACTACCGTCACCATCACAAATGGTGTAAGTTGCAAAAGTTGAGACCTGTAACTTGATATCTTCCACTTCATCTGACTCATGGAAGATTTCCAATAATTCCAAAGTTGACATGCGTAATGAAACCATGCTGCTAAGCCCAATTGAGCTCACATAGCAATCAATATTTTCGGCTTGCGCAACAAATCCAAATCCATTATCACCGATTGTATGGGTTGATCATTTGTTAGAATATGGTACTTCCTCTGATCCTTTTTCACGTACATTTTCTACTGATGAAGAAGAACCATGGGAAGATTGTCATCATCGATCCCATCTTCTAGATCACATAGAACATATTCCAAATGAACTAAATCGCCCTTCAATTGTTGATTTTCTTTCAAATTTTGTATTTATAGACACAGTCGATTCCAAATGAAACTTATCGAATATCGAAGAAATCATTTCTATCGATATTGCAACCAAACCTGGAATTGTAGAAAACATCCATGTTGGAAAATCTTGTTCTCCATCGAAACTGGAAACTCACCATGCTCTTTTTCATGAATTCTGCGATATATTTTCTTGGTCATATGAAGAAATTCCAGGTATTGATTCTAGTATAGTTGAAACATGAGATTAAAATGTATCCTGATGTCAAGCCGATACGACAATGCCTCCGTCCTGTTCATCCGAAGAAGGCTGCTGCCATAAAAGTAGAATTTGAAAAACTTTTGCATGCTGGTTTCATATACCTTGTTCCTATTACCGATTGGGTTTCCAATATTGTTCCTGTCATGAATAAACAAGGAACAATACGTGTGTGTTTATTATAGGGATGTTAATCATGCTTGTCCAAAAGACAACTATCCCACTCCCTTTATCGACCAGATAATTGATGAATGTGGAAGATGTGAAATATTTTCATTTATGGATGGCTTTTTTAGCTATAATTAGATCAATATCCACCCAAAATACTAATCTAAAACTACCTTTATTTGTCCCTAGGGCACATTCGCATATAGGAAGCTCCCTTTTGGTTTGAAGAATGTTGGGGCAACTTTTCAAAGGGAAATGAATTATGCCTTCCACGACATCAAACACATCATTCAACCCTATCTAGATGACTTAACTTCTCATTCACGGAAACAGGCTGATCACCCGCAACATCTGAGAGCCATCTTTTTACGGTACCGACACTACAAAATTTGACTCAATCCACATAAATGTGTGTTTTCTGTTGCTTTTGGTTGTTTTCTTGGTTTCGTAGTGTCCAAAGAAGGAATTCAACTCGACCCCTTGAAGGTTAAAGCAATTCTTGATCTGCCTCCACCTTCCAATTTACTTCAGTTACAAAGACTCCAAGGGAAGGCTAACTTTCTAAGGAGATTCATTCCCAACTATGCCGAAATGGCTAAGGGATTTACTCGTCTTTTGAAAAAGGGAACTCCCTTCCATTGGGACTAGGTTATACAGGCTTCCTTTGCTACTCTCAAAGATACCCTGATCCGAGCGTCATTAATGTATTCTCGTAATTATCAGAACGACTATTTCTTGTATCTCGTTGTTGCAGATATAGCCATTACTCACCCATTGCTATGGTTTTAGTCCAAGAAGAAGATGGGATTGAACATCTGATCTGTTATTTGAGCCATAATCTCAATGATACAGAAGTTAAGTATTCTTACGTGGAGAAGCTAGCTTTGGATTTTGTTCAAGCTGTATAGTGATTTCGTCATTATATCTTGCTCCAAAAGACCACTGTCATTTTGGATTGCAACACTATGATATACATCTTGTCACGTCAATTTCTTGGGGGAAAATATTCAAACTGGATCGTCAATTTGTAGGAATTTGATTTGGAATTAATCAAATCCAAGTCAAAGAAATCTCTAGTTTTTGTCGAGATTCTTTGCGACCTTCCCTCTACCGCCATTGACTCAACAATGGAACCATCAATTCCGAATGAGTCTTTGTTTTTGATCTTGTCATCTGACCCTTGGTATGGAGATATACTGATCTATCTCCAAATCCAAACTTTCTGGTTATGCTACCACACAGAAAATTCTTTGTGCTAGTTACTTCTAGCCTACCATATTTAACGATTGCATTACTGATGTTAGAAGTTGTCATGCATGCTAGATTTTTGACCGTAAAACTCAATTACCAATTGCACCACTGCATCTTGTCGTCGCTATTGGACCTTTGCAAAATGGGGCATTGATTTCATAACATGTAACCCTCACTCGGCCGAAGGGCATGGGTATACTATTGTCGCCGTTGACTATTTTACGAAATGGGCTAAGGTGATGCCTACATTAAACAACAGTGGTGAGATAGCTACACTTTTTTTCTTCAACCATGTGGTTGCACGGTTTGGTGTACCACAAGCTATAGTTACAGATCATGGTTCACATTTTTGCATTCACATGATGATTGAATTAACTACCAAGTTAGGACTCTCACATGATAGTTCTACTCCTTATTATCCACAGGATAATGGACAAGTTGAAGCCATCAACAAAGTCCTTAAACTAATGCTTCAAAAAATGATAGGAGTTAACAAATGAAATTGGAATTTGATCTTGTCCTCCACTTTGTGGGCTTACTGAACCTCGGTAAGAAATGCAACTGGATTCACACCTTTCCAATTGGTGTATGGTCTTGAGGCGATCTTGCCAATACAATGTGAGATTTCATCACTAAAACTCGCAATTGGCTTATTAACTGACACTTTTGATGAGGAAGCACGTTTCTTAGAACTCATCCATCTAGATGAAATGCGTCATGAAGCCGCATTGGCCAACGAAGCACATAAGAAATGAATTAAGTCGCAATATGACCGCAATGTCAAGCCTCGCATATTCTCTAAAGGAGACATGGTCTTGCTTTATGATCAGGAATCTGATAAATTAGGAATAGGAAAATTTGAACCACTATGGATGGGCTCCTACATTATCAAGCGTGTTTTGACAAAACGTGCTTACGATTGGTTGATTATGATGGAATTCCATTGTTGCAACCCCAAAACGGGTTGTATCTTAAACATTAATGTGCTTGATTGTGTGTAGTAAAAACAATGTATATATGCTTTGATTGCGTGTGTGTGTCACAGTGTGACTTTTAGAGTTTCTATGTGGTTAGTAATCCACTTTTCATTTGTTGCAGATGTCAGAATAATTAGAACCATTTGCTGGTTATGCCGATGGTGCTAATCATAGTACGCAGAACCTATCCTCTGCAACATGGGCCATATTCACTCCAAGTGGCGAGTTAGTGAGTTTTCAAGGGATTTGTATCGTTTGTTCTACGAACAATATCGCTGATTATAGCACATTGATCGAACTCCTCTTTGATGCCATTTCACTTGGCATTCGCTGAATCATCATTAGGCTAGACTCACAACTTGTCGTACTACAACTTACGAATGTTTATACCATTTCAAATCCAACTATTCATCATATATTCCTTAAAGTTTATCTCTTGGAAAGACATTTTGATTACATTCAATATCAACACATTTCTAGAAGCTTTAACACATTCACTGAATCTTTAATGAATTACGTGTTAAACAGACATTTATGACATATGTAAAGAGTAAATTTTCAATTCACATCAATAGTTGAATAGGATTACACATAACCATACAAAAGCACTGAAAGTAAATAGATATATGTTCAAATTTCTTACAAAAAATTGTGTCCAAGACAGGTTGGTCATCTGACCTCAAAACCTCAAAATGCATACAGTAAATCATCCTAAGTAGATCTAATGATGCTCATGATAACAGGTCACTGCTTGAGCTATCATGCGCAATAGCCTCATCCAATGGCTAGGTACACCAATAGTATGGCATTTTAGTCTCATCGGTAACTCCTCAATTTGAACATCCAGTATACCGAGGGTTAACCCCTCTATATGATGCTGCAACTACCGGTGTCTCGATCAGATCTAAATCTTGGAGAACTGCTCTTCTGAAATTTCTCCCCACTGGTTCACCCACCTTCTGTTGATGACCCATTGGTCGAAAAGTACCAACATCTGTATACATGAGAACATTTTTAGTTTAGTCTTGGAAACATCGGAAAACACAAAAACATGTAAAAACTCAAAAAATAAAAAATACATGGTCAAAAAAATTTACCTATAGCACCCCATTGAGCACCCACTAGTAATCTCAATTCTGGATCTCCACAGAAATCCATCCCTGCATATGGATGCTCCTCTATGACAATATGTTGTCGATGGATCCAACTAAAGGATGCGGTAGAAAATGAGATTGATGACTGACCAGCATGTCTAGCCATCAACTGTACCCATCTCTACATCTGTGGATCTCTAGGACCAACTAAATTGAGTGTCACATTCTGAGATTGTATCAATGGAATTCTCTCCAAAGTAAAAGTGATCAAGATCGATCCATAACTGAAATATTTCGTCTTACTGATTTTTACTTTATTTAGCTGCTCTTTCATCAAAGAGAGTACTGCCTCACACCAGTTGAACATAGTTGGCTCGAGACACTCAAGTGCATACTGCATGTACTCGCCAACTTTGCGATAGTAAAGAGGACTATTCGCAAGGGAAAATCATGAATACCCCTGATGTTTACCTTTCCATATTTGCTAGGCTATGTACCCGGCCAGCAGAATTGTTGAATGTAGTCCCTCACTGATTCACCCCCATGGGCAGAACTTGAAAGAGAAATGGGGGCATCACGTCTTGACAATCCTGTGAGAAATTAAATATCATAGATCAATATAGGGAGCACTTTGTCCCCTATGTGAAAAACATGTCCCGCTGGATCCCATAAATGAACCAAGAACTGCAATAGTTCTAACTATTGCCTCATCCCGGATAACCTGAAATATTTGAGTAACCCACAATCTCTGAGGGACTCAACAGTAATAGGATCATTTAGGGCAACCATATCCTATTCTTCATGTTCTCTTTCACGCCATGTGATAGCCATTATGATCCGATGAAAGTCTGAAATCACACCATAGGCTTAGTTAGGATCCATTTCATGCAAAAAACTGAAGATATTTTGGGTAGAAATGATGAATCAAATTTCTAAATTGCGCCCAGAACACCCCTAATCTTTAGATAGTGCGATGTAGAGTAGTTTCCCTTCTGTTTGACTGCTCTGCAACACAGTTTTGGATGCATAAGGGTGCGTTGATCCTAGGGCATGATATATTTATGCTAGGGACCGCAAAACCCTATAAATTTTGCCTAAAATTGAAAAAGAATGACCTTAAATGAAAGAGAAGAGGTAGATCTCCTACCTAGTCCTAACGACATGAAGAATGATCCACAAAATCTCTCGCAATCAGCTGCTAAAGTTAGGTGTAAAAAACGGGTTCAGATCACAAAACTGAATGGTAAATGTCAAATGGTAAAATGACTTGGTAAATTCTTGTTTTATGGTTATTTCATGTTCATTAAATGAATAAAATATAGTTTTTGCCTATTTTTACCAGTGAAACAGGTACATTTAATCCACTTGGTGGTTCTTTGAGTGGGTTTATAGCTGACATAGTGAATTTGATGTGCTTGATCGTAAAATGTACTTTTGCCCACATAGCATACTTTTCTCTTTTTCGAGCTCTGTTAAACATCGAAAAGGGAACCCCCCTAGAGTCCTCTTTCAACTATTTTCAGACTCTCAAAATATGAAAAGATTGTCGAGCGCTTGTCCTTTTCAGCTCGTAAATGGATTGAAAACAACATTTACTCAGTATAAGTTTAACCCTTTTCCGGACTGACATATATTACTTACAAAAAAGGACAGGTTCTCTCTTGTATTATTTTACGCTTTTTCGGACTTGAAAGACAAATTTACGAAAAAGAACTTGTGGAGTTTTCTTTTTGTCCCTTTTCAAACTCTCTAAATATAAAAATGACTGAGTTCTCATTGTCGTTAAACTCGTTAAAGCATCAAATAGCAACAAACTTGTCCATCATGAAAAGACCAAGTTTCACCTTCGCTAGACTCGTTAAAACATCACATAGCGATGGATTCACCCGAAGGGTGGAATTATACATCAAGCATATGTTATCCTCCTCAAACTTGTTAAAAAATAAAGAGGTATTAGTCAGCAATGATTAGAGAAAATGGGAAAATGGATAAAACACTTTATGGTAGCAAGTCGCTCTTGAACATGACACTTTCACTTCATCTCTGTGACTAGTTGGGTTGGGTTATCTGCTTGATGGTTATCATACCTATTGTTCAAGAGAAGTCACTCAGTAGAATTCATCCTTTTCAATACTCATAAACCTTCATTTTCATGACTGCCATTCCTGAACATTGTGTCATCAGTCACATTCTGTCTTCAAAATCATTGCACTCGTTTCATGTCATTGATGGGGGATACATCAAGGCCCTCCTGCAATGAGTTTCTTCTTGTTGACATTAGCACATTATCCACGAAGTTGACTTAGAAACACCCTTCCATTACCTTGAGGCTTGCATACATTAATGGCAAGTTTTTCACTTCCGGTGATAGGTTGACATCACAGGCCTTCAACCGAAAGACTTTGTATGGTGTTCGACATTGTTGTCCCTTAAAAAACCAATTTCCTGGATGTGTAGAAATTGTGTTTAAGACATTAATGTTTATTGTTTATGTCACTGAATGGTCACTTAATTGTATGTTATACTTTCAAATGAAGAACCTGAAACACCTGATTTTTAATCCTCAATACTCAGGTGACATGAAAGTCTCAGAATGCCATTTGATTGCTAAATATAAATTCTAAGTGAAGAATGCTTTGAGAAGTTAGAGAAAATATGCTACTTTTCACAGAAACTATTATTTGTAACTTAGAGGAAATGTAGAAGTAGGAACTTTAAATATAGGAGCGCTCTTTTAAGGAATTTTAACTTCATTCACATAAGTAAACAAAGACCTACAATTTCATTACCATATTTAAAGAAAGGAAGACACATGATGACACATGACAGAGATATTACAAAATTATACCCAACAATGTGTGGAAACCTCCTGATTCTTTCATTAATCATCAATTCATATAAAAAATACAATCGTATATGCCATGTCCTTCAAAATTCGAACCCATTTTCTATAATTTTGCCTCTTTTTATACATCATGGAACAATTGGTAACCACCAAAACTGTCAAACTGTTTAACTATCTTCCTAACTATCTAAGGTAAAGGGTCATTACAAAATATTACATGGAGGGTAAAAGACACCTCATTCTTTTTAAGAAAACAAGAAAATAAGAAGTGATAGAAATCAGAGTATGATTGGTGACTGTTGCTCGCTGTTCGGATCTATGGCCTGAGTATGTGGTCCTGCTAATGCGTTTTTGTTCTGCTTTATCATCCATTCCTTGCACTTTATCCATAATGGTACATTTGACTTTGGTGCTTCCTCTAACTTGTCGAGTGCTATTCTGCAAGCTGTAATCCTACCATAAGTAGGTTTGTCAGAAAATAGAGTGTTCACCATCCAGAGAACTTTAAAAATATTTTTTCAGGAAATTCACAATGGTGGGTCCATTTAATACTGTTGTCTTTTCATTAGTGTTATCAACTTTTGTTTTTTCCTCGACTAGCAAAGTCTCATATGTTTTCCATGGCAACAAGTTTCCCTGAAGACCCCAACAAGAAGGAAGTCCAACCCTAACCATTTTGTCAAACAAGATGTTAAACTTTGAAATTGCTTCCTTTATCTCCTTTATCTTCTTCTCAGCAGTAATCTTGTAGAAGTTTCTGACAACAATTTTATTGAAATCAATTGCACATGTTATTCTGTCTAGCATGTCATTCTCCTTCAACTCTACAGTAGACTTAGAGTTAATAAAGTCTATCATCCTCTTTGTGAACTTTGATCTGTCGATATCTTTTTGCTTATTTTTGATGACCACCTCCTCCATATCCTGAATTAGTGTTTTTTCTTTAGATATAATCACCAGAAACTCCCAAATACCTCTGATAACCTCAATAACTTCATCCCATAGGATTTCTCTGGCTTGAATTAAGGACATTTTTCCCTTCATTTTCTCCTTTATCCTTTTGATTTCATCGTGAGCCCTCAGAAGATCTTCCATGTATTTCTTAGCATCATCTCTTTCCCCTATTGTTTCTTATTCACTTAAATTCAATAGTTTGCAAGCTGTTTCTAACTCTCTTTGATCTTTCTTCACATCATACTCAACCATTTTAAGCTCTGTTCCCAATTGTAAAACTTGTGCTACTGGATCATCTATGTTGGCTGGCATTACCACTATAGAAATATGAGTGTGTACATGTCTTTGTAGCTTGTCCAGAGTTTCTTTAAGTAAAGAAACTTCTTCAGTCTTCTGCAAAACATCTTATAGGAGATTTTTTTTTTTCATTTTCTACTTCAGTTATCCCTGTAGCTAAGGGATGCTCACTTGTAGGTAGATTCAACTTCTTTTTCAAAGATCCAATCTCTAATTTAGCAGATTGCAACAACTTTTTCACAGTAGGTTGGTCATCAGGATTGACCCCTATTTCAATGATATTCTTCTTTAGCTTGTCAACTTGAGCATTCAAAGCTCTGGAGTTAGATTTCTCCAACTTCAGTGCTTGAATCACTTTTATTAGCATTTTCTCTGCCTTAGCCACTGCTGAATTTGTCTTATATAGATCATTTACAATCAACTGCCTAGTTTGCATATGCAGATTGACCTTGTCAAGCATTGGAAGCTTGTGAGTGTCAACAGTCAAATTTACAGTCTTGAAATTGCTAGAAGATCCCACTGATATTTCTGTAGGATGAGAAAAAGAAATTTTGAGTTGACTCTTCTCCAAATCCATGGTAGATAGTAATCTTGTTTGTTCAGGGGTTACCTGAGACTCAAACTAAGCTTCCATATTTAACTTCATCTTCTGATTTTTCTCAACTATTTGAGAAAACAGACTCTAAATTAAAGGAACCTCATCATGAACAGGTTCTCTAGAGGATGGGGAAGCAGGGGCACGTTCTATCTCTCCTAACTGAATAATCAAACCTAGTTGAGCCAAAGACATTGCATCCTGAAGCTTTATATTTTTTTCTGCTTCAGATTCTTCCTCATCCAGATCAATAACTTCCTCTCTAACCCTCTTGACCCCCTTTTCTGTAATGCTAGGGGTTTCAATCTCTATCTCCTGAGTGTTTTGCAAGCCTCCATTTTCCAATTTTTCTGTCTTAGGTCTACTTTCATGTATAAAGGTTGAATAGCCATTCTCCAATCTTCTCTTTGAAATAATTTGGTGAGGGTCATAAGCCCACTCAACCTCCTGTAAAAGACACATATCATTCAACAATCTTTCAACTTCCTGGGCAGCCTGTCTGGTATTTACAATGAAGGGTCCCACTGCTTTAGGTAGCTTGAAGAAGAAGCCTTTCTTCATAGGGACAAAATGAACTTGATCAACATTTAAGCTTTGCCTTATAAATTCCAGGGCAAAAAGCCTCATTGGCACAAACTTAGGTAATCTATAAGGCTTGACAGAGGCTCCATAAAGCCTAATATTTGCATGCTCTTCAAAGATGAACCAATCCCCACATCTCACATCCTTACTCAATTGAAGACACTCTTGAGCTTTAGGAAAGAAAGTTGGGGGTAGGCTTCCATTCAGAATTTTATAAGCCACTGGAAGAAATAAGGAAGTAAACTCAAATAAACCACTATCTCCTGGATCACTCCTTATTAGGTCTGTCCAGAATACCACTGATTGCTTCTTTTTATTGATATCAACAACATTTAACCCCAAACCAGAGAAATGTTCAACATTCTGGTACAAAAATAAATAAGTAATGACTAAAGGAAATTTGAAAGAACCAGTGAGAGGCAAAGTCATAAATTGAGTATTGATAGCATCTACCCAGAATGCTGGGATGTCTAGTACTACCTCAGGCTTCATCATTAAGGAGAAAAATCCCAGCACAACTTTATCTACCTGCTTGGAGTCTTCTTTCCCTAGAATCTTAGCAATTACTTGCAACACAGGTCTTATGTCAACTGCAAACATTTCTAAAGAGAAAAGATTTCCATCTAAGAAGAATTGACTAGATTTAGGAGCTAAGAAAGAAGTGACATGAGAAAGCTCCTGAGGAGACATACTATCATAATAAGAAATCAGGGATTCTTCAGTAAATGTGGTGTAAGTTCCTGACATAGGGTAATTCAAAGCTTGGTGTATTAACTGTGAAGTTACTTGGAAAACATTTTCCCCAGACTGATTCATTACAAAAAATTTCTTGGGGTACATTGTTGAGGCTAGCCATTGAATAAATTCAGGAAATAAATGAGTTCTAGGAACAAAAGTGGCTAGAACACTTGACCTAACCATTGCCATGAATATAGGAGACTTCTTATGGTTCAGAATGACCTCTTGATATAATGAAAGATGTTTAATTGTATAAAGGGTATTGGAAATGTCTCTTTCAACATCCACTAAGGGGTATGAATAATTGATGAGGAAATTACTTGTTGGGCCATGGTGACTATAGGTGACAAATATTGATGACAGTTACTGGCATGTTGCTAACTTGGATTCGCTGAACTAGCTATAAGACTGCCTAATATTAAAACAAGGCTAAAGCAATGGGGTTTTGCTGATCTCTTATATATAAAATAATCAAATGGGGGAAACAAAAACTGTAATTAATGAACTTAATTAATGGAATGACAGGTGAAGTGATGGGGAATAGTGGATGAATCGGTTGATAATGACTGAGGGTGGCGGATGATGTGGAGGAGATGAGATGGAGCGAAGCGATGAGGGTGGCCCGCTGCGAGGGTAGGGAGTGTATGGGATATTCATCAGGTTTGAACCACCACAGTAATCTTGGGCAGTAGATCTTGGTCAACCAGCTTGATGTCATGGTCAACTGTGGGGGTTGAGCCTAAGTTAAAACTCATGCTTATTGCTCCCCCGCAGAGCACTTTATTTGCCTCTCGATCCCATGCTTACTTAGATTTTATGATATTGCTCATATTTTAATATGGGTCGGGGCCCACCTTACATCAGATCTGAATGCCGTCATTAATAAATAAATTCTTTGGAATTTTTATTCTCTTTTAATTTTTGGAATATAATATCTGATTTTTATTTTCGTTCATTTTTTATAAAATTAAAGAATGAATTTTAAATGACAATAGATGCTACAATAGACATCTATTCACACCATGCAAAATGTACTGTAGTACCTTGAGAATCATTATCATTATTGTTGATTTCTCTCGCATTTGTTAACAACTTACATCATTGGCTGGTAATCAGACGGTGTCTTCCCATGTTCAACTTCAGATCAAATTTTCACATGGTTAGACTCGTACTTGAGCAAACGATTGGATGAGATAGAGGACCCCGGGTCTAGTTTCATCCATTTGGGCTGCGGTTTCAGGAGAGTACTAAATCATCTGTACGATGGCTTTACACAAATAGTCATCTTATCATGGATCTATATCTATAGACGACTATCTGATTTATGTACACGTAATGAAAAGTTTATATTTTGAGCATGGGCATGCCTTCCCTTATAAATTCATGAAAGTTTCAAAGATATCATGATATTATGTATTGTAATTTATGTAGGTCATCGTCTGCTTCAGATCCTCCTCATCACATCATAAATCATATCACTCAACATTATCATTTTTGACTTCATGCTTTAGGGGGCAACTGTTACAGGTCTATTTGGGCACATCACTCTCGAAAATCAGATCAGTGTAAATAGGGTCTATCAAACCCTAATTCAGTTGCTACATTCCCTAGAAATGCCACCTCATTAAGTGCTTTAATCCATGAGAGTTTCCTGACTTCAAACCTTGCTGAAGTGCTTTCTTGGGTCACCAGCGCACCCCTAGTCAGGGGTAAATGCTCTGTAGAGTAGGTAGCCCCATTCAAGCGTGTGTTTCAAAGCACCTGAGCCCACTCAAGCCTGTGCTGGGTGAGAATCCTCAAAATGTTCATTGGATCCTGAGTATATTCCTCCTTTCTAGAGTCTTCTAGAAGTAACCCAACTATTATCCTATATGGATGGCCTCGACTTAGGATACCTTTGGATCATCTAATCCTCTATCCTATCATCCCTTTGAACATGGAAACTAATCATCCAATTATGGAAAACCATTCAATGCCATATTAATGACAAAACCACTTGCATTCATCTATAAATTGGCCTCCCATAATAGAGCCAAAGAGCTTGGATATTATAGAGAAATACTATTGGTTTAGAGATTTGAAATCATCTTCAAGTAATGTTATGTTGCTGGATTGATGTTGCTATTGGTGTGATGAGGGCTTGGACTAAGCTGGATGAGTGACATGAGATCGAACCACATTGGGTGTAACTTCTCCTTCTATCAATCAATAAAGTTGTTTGTTCCTTTTCTAATACTTTTGTCTATATCTATGGTGAACTTATGTTCAAATTTTGTCGATTCCATTTGTTTACAATAAATAGATCATATTCTTTGATTGTTTTCTTCTTCTGCTTATGTTGGCAGGTACCAATTGAGCGAATTCAATTTGAGGGGGAGCGATGGGAGCAACTCAAAGGAGATCAAAGGAAGCGAAGGATCACAAGTGGGTTCTTTTATCTTATCTATTTATTATAGGAAAAGGTTAAAAATCTTTACTTTAGTTGTTCTAAGTGTAACTACCCACTTAGGGAAGATATACTTATCTGTAGGTATAAATTCCATATAAAAAAAATCTCAGAAAAGGTATAGGATTGGACAATGTTCATACAATAAAGAGTGGTAGACCCTTGAGTGCACCTGAGAAGAGGGCTAGTACACTTGTATTTTATTCTAGCTCTACTTCTAGGAGACATCATCGCCATCACCACCAACATTATCATAGGAGGAGCAAGGAGTACTTACTAGAGGAATTCAAGAAAGCCAACCCTCCTACTTTTTATTGTGAGATGAAAAAATCAGAAGATGCAGAAGCATGGTTTCTTGGAATGAGGATTTTTTTTTTAACTTCATGATTACTTAGAGAATATTAAAGCCAAGATAACTACTTTCAGTTTCAAAGGAAAAGCAAATATTTGGTGGGAATATGTCAATCATGTTAGGGGCATTAGGGAAGATAAACTAACCTGGGATGAATTTGAAATATTCTTCAGAAAGAAGTACCTATCTAAGAGGTATTATGATGGAAGGACCAAGGAATTCTATGAGCTCAAGATAGGTTCAATGTCAGATGAATAATATACAACCATATTTATAGAGCTATTGAGATATGTGTCATATCTCAAGGATGAGAAAGAAAATATCCAAAGGTTCATCAGTGGATTTCCATTATCATTCAAAAATTGGAATGAGTTTGATGAGCCTCAACCATTGAAGGAAGCCATCCAAAAATTAAAGCATTTCTATGAACAGTCAAAGTGCAAGCCTGAGTTCAAGCATGTCGGGAATGGTAGTGATAAGACTAAAGGAAAATGACCCAAGAAGCGAGGAAGATCTCAGGATGAAGGTGAGGAAGAAAATATGGCTCCTCTTAAGAATTCCAATGTAGTTGAGAAAGGATGTAGGCATCAACCTATTGAGTAGTAGAATAAAGGAAATATTAGAGAAGCATTGAAGTGTTGGACTTGTTGTGGAGAACATCACAGGAAAGATTGTCCATCATGTTAGGGTGTTAGGCCTCAGACCTACAATGCTTAAGAGGTGCACACAGTTGGGGATGTAGCTCAGAGCATTCCCTAGATCTATGCAACAATTGATAATAGGTAGGTAGACCACCAAGAATCCATCATTGAGATGGAAGGTAAGATTTGTGATCAAGTTGTGTCTATTTTGATTGATCCAGGATCAAATTAAAACTATATTATTCCTGAAGTGGTGTATCAATGTTGTTTGGATAAGGAATTCATGCAACATATTGGCTGGTGCAGTTGGCTATAAGGACCAAGAGAAAATTTCACCACTGGATGAAGTCTTGTGCATTTGAGCTTAATGGCATGCCTACAACTGCAAACCAGAATTTGCTTCCATTAGGTGCATATGACATTCTTTTGGGAATGGATTGGTTGTTTATTCATAGGACCTATGTAGATTTCTATGAGAAGGCCATTGATTTCCCAGTTGAGACTAGAGAAAAGGGATTCTTGCATGGAAAGCAGAAGCCTATATCAATGAGGATTGTTATAGTCATGCAAGCTAAGTGCAGCTACAAAAAAGGATGTTTATTGTTTGAAGTACATGTTTCTAATGATAAAGGGTTGGATGATGAGGATGGTGAAGTCTTAAGGAGTTATCCTATCTTACAGTGGTTTCAGGATATGTTCTCTAGAGAGATTCCAAAGTTGTCTTCTCATAGGAAGGTGGATTTATCTATTGAGATGATACCTGGAGCAACACCAACATCTAAGGCACCATACAGGATGAGCACTCCCAAGTTGGTGGAACTAAATTTTCAACATAAAGAAATGCTTGATAAGGGATATGTAAGGCCAAGTGTATCTCCTTGGGGAGCACCAATATTTTTTGTAAAGAAGAAGGATGATACTCTTAGATTGTGCATTGATTACTGGAAACTGAACAAGGTGACTATCAAGAATAGGTATCCATTGCCTCAGATTGATGATTTGTTTTATCATCTTAAGGGAGTTGCAATATTTTCAAAGATTGATTTGAGATCAGGATATCATCATGTGCACATCAAATAAGAAGACATCTATAAGACTGCATTTTGTAACAGGTGTGGGAACTATGAATTTGCAGTGGTTCATTTCGCTCTTACCAATGCTTTGGACAATTTCATGTGTATGATGAACAATGTGTTTCACCCTTACCTGGATAATTTTGTGATAGTATTTGTTGATGATATATTGGTATATTCAAAGAATGAAGAAGAGCATGTAGAGCATCTGGTAGTAGTATTGATATTGTTGAGAGAGCATAAGTTGTATGCCAAGATCAAAAAGTGTATCTTCTTTCAGTCTTATATTCATTGGGACATATTGTTTCCAAGGATGAGATAGTAGTGGATCCAAAAAATATTAAGGCTATCATGGAGTGGCCAGCTTCAAGGAATTTGAATGAGGTTAGATCATTCATGGGACTAGCAAGTTATTATAGGAGGTTCATCAGGAACTTCTCGAAGATTGGCTATCCTATCACATATTTGAGGTGGAAAGGAAAGAAGTTTGAATGGAATGTTGAGTTTGTAGATAAAATTGATCAATGGTGGTAATTTCTTACCAATGCTCTAGTTTTTGAGGATTACAGACCCCGATAAGGAATTTGTCATTTGTACAGATGCCTGCAAGGAAGGAGACAGAGTCCTAATGTAGGAAGGGGAGACGATTTTCTATGAATCATGAAAGTTGAATGAGCATGAGAAGAATCACGTGACTCACGATCTTGAGTTGGAAGTTATCATTCATGCCTTGAAGATGTGGAGACATTATCTCCTTGGCAGTAATTTCATTTTGATGAGTGATCATAGTGGACTGAGGCATTATTTGACCAACCAAATTTGAATGCAATACAAGTTATATGGTTAGCTACTCTTAGTTAGTTTTATTTTGAAATCAGGTACATCAAAGGAAAATAGAATCTGGTTGTGGATGCACTCAGTAGGAGAGTACAAGTGAATCATATGTCAACTGTGAGCTCTTATGGGATAGATTTGAAAGAGTGGAACTTGCAGGCAAGGCAACATGATGAGAGGTATCAGCAAATAAGTAAAATATTATAAAATCTAGGTGAGGGTGATAAGGATGAGGAGTATCACCTCAAAAAAAATGGCTTGGTTAGATTCAAGAGTAGGATCTATGTGCTTGAGAGTAGAGAATTGAAAAATCTCATTTTTAGAGAGTTTCATTTCAAGCCATATTCACGTCATCCAGGCTACCAAAATACTTTGACAACTATTAAAACGTTCTACTATTGGAATAATTTGAATAAAGAGGTGGTTGAGTTTGTTGATAAGTGCTTGGATTGTCAACAGGTGAAAGTTGAATGCAAGCATCCAACTAGTTTGTTGTAGCGTATCTAGATTCCATAATGGAAATGGGTGGTTATTTACATGGATTTCATTACAGGATTTCCAATGACATCAAGGAAAAATAACTCCATCATGGTTTTGGTTGACATGTTGAGTATATTAGCTCACTTCATTGCAGTAAATTATACTAATTTAGCTAACGAAGTGGCTCAAATATTCATTAAGGAGATGGTGAGGTTGCATGGAGTTCCCAAGAGGATTATATCATATAGAGATGCCAAGTTCACTTCCAAGTTCTGGAAGAAATTGTTTGTAGGCTTGGGGAGAAAATAGCCTTCAGTACAACTTATCATTCATAGACAGATGAATAGACAGAGAGAATCAATAGGATCCTTGAGGATCTGTGATGAGCCTCAATATTGCAACACGAATGCTACAACTCCCAAGACTACCGAATTTAATTATCAACCCGGGGCTCATACAAAATTAAGAGGTATCAACATTATATGTACAACATACAATGTGTCCTTCCTTTATTGTGACGATGTAATGGAGTGCATGTAATGAAATCAAATCCTAACTAGTTGCAGAAATGGAAATGCTCGAAATGGAAACCTTAACCTATTGCAAGAAAGAAAATACAAGGAAGGAAAAACTATTCTAATTTCATAAATTAAAGATCACTAAATAAATATCAATCATTACATTTCAAAGAGTTTAGATCCATTGGTAGAGTTCATTGGATGTGGAAATCAAGAAAAATCATTATTGTATTATCTAGTTCATAATTTTTTCCATTAACCCAATCCGCTATGATGTTTTTCATGGGTAAAAAGGAATTTCCTAAGTTTTTTTTATTCTTTCTCAACCATTTCTTTAGAGCCTAGGGATCATGATTCAACACTAAGGGAAAAAAAACCAACCTTTTTGAGCAAATATGGGCAAGTATATACATGTTGGAAGAGTACTACAGGAATCTGCTACAGGAAACATGTTTGTTACACGAAGATATAATTCACTAAATGACCAAGAAAATCAAATCCAAATTGGATGGAATTTTTTTTTTTAATTACTAGGATGTATTAGGTCTCCATTCCAGGTGGAATCACTAAAAAATACGCCTTTTAACACATGCTAAGAATAGAAGAAAATTACTAGCCTAAAATCTAGAAATTTGAGAACTGGTGAGCTAGTTAATCTATCAAATACCTAACCTAATCAAGTGAGAATGCAATGGTGTAATTTTTATTATTAACTGGAATTTTTTTGTGATCGAATGCAAGTGTAATAAAATCTATTGAAGTTTTTATGCAACCAACTCACAAAATAGAAGAAGAAATAGATCAATGACTTTAAAATAAGCCTCTTCGAGGGGACAACCTTATTTACATTACACAAATGAACAATTATTGGATGATACAAATGACTAGACCTCATTTCTATATATAAGAGTCTAAGGGGTCACAATATAATAAGAGCCGACATAACAATAATATTGTAAGGGCACAACAATAACAATAGTGGGCTTCTATGGGGCACAATAATAACAGTATGGGGACTACATGGGCACAACAATACAATAAGGGGGTTGCACTAATAACAATAAGGGGCTACACTAGTAGTATAGTGACCTAACATGTCCCTCTCCTCCAAAAAATTGTTTTCTTCAATGCTTGAGTATTTATGGATACTTCTGTATAAAATTATCATCCTCCCATGTGGAATCTTCAACGAGTAAGTTCTTCCACTTGATGAGATACTCTGAAATTGATTGATTTTGTAGCTGCTGGGTTCTCGTTTCCATGACTTATTCATGTTCCAATATGATTTTTCCTTCCTTGTCAAGTTTTATCAATATTGTTTGAACTAGGAGATTGTCACCTATAACCTTCTTTAAGCATGAAACATGGAGAACTGGGTGCACTTAGGAAGACGCAGGAAACTCCAATTTGTATTCCATAGTACCAATATTTTATAACACCTTGTAAGGACCATACTACTTTAGTGATAATTTGTTATCCTTCTGAGCTTGCTTGAGGGACATTTGTTTGTATAGTTGTAGATGTAAAAATACCCAGTCGCCTAGATCAAAACTTCTTTCATTGTGATGTTGATATGTTCGTTGTTTCATTCGATTCTGCGCCAAAGTGAGGTTATCCTTTAAGATCTTGAGAATTTGTTGTTGATGCTCGATGTTATATTCCACTACTTAAAACTTAGAATGATTGTCCAAGACTTTTTGGAGATCTATAGTGTAGAAATAGACAATTTCGCTGTTTGAACCTCTAGTGAACATAATTGTGCAATTGTGCCCTGTTTTTCTTTCTTTAAAAGCTTTGTCATGTCATTAGAGAGGATTATATTTCCTGGTTTCCCTGTGATACCCCTTAATTCAACTTGTTGGGTCCCTATAATACTAGTGATTACCCCATTACTATTGTAGTTATACCCCTTATTTATATTGTTGTCCCCCTATTACCCCCTTGTTGTTATTTCTGTGCCCCATATAATCCCTCTATTGTTATTTTTGTGGCTTTATATTATTATTGTTAGGTCGACTGGATTATATTGTGACTCCTTAGACTCCTATATATAGAAAGGAGGTTTTGTCATTTGTATCATCCAAGAATTGTTCATTTATGTAATGTAAAGGAGGTTGCCCCCTCGAAGAGGCTGAATTCTAAGGCGTGGATCTCTCTTTTCTATCTTTTTGTGAGCTGGTTTCATAACATTTGGTATCAAAGCTTTGGATTCTAGGGTTTCGCTGCTCC
Organism: Pinus tabuliformis; assembly: GCA_031772625.1. Taxonomy (NCBI): domain Eukaryota; kingdom Viridiplantae; phylum Streptophyta; class Pinopsida; order Pinales; family Pinaceae; genus Pinus; species Pinus tabuliformis. The sequence goes on along the minus strand of CM062816.1, from coordinate 471,037,317 downwards.
AAATAGGTCATCGTGGAATTTTCGCTATAACGTTTTTTCTGTGGCGTTTCAGAAGTCGCAACAAAAACCCATTTGAGAAGAAATCGCGCTGAACCTTGGGTCCGAATTTCAGAACTTTTCGTGCGATATTTGCAGAGATACGATCTGAGGAAGTTGGTCCTTTTGTAGACTCCTGAATTACATTCAAAACAGGTGACCTGGGGAAAATTGTCATAACTTTCTCTCTGGGGATCCGATTGAAATTTCGTAAGAAGGTACAAAAATAGGACAGAATGTAGTTTCTTGTATGCATGTTTTAGATTCAAAGGTTGAAACAGTGACTCGTGGCACGTCGTACAAGTTCGCTCTACTGAACTAGTCTAAAAGCAAGTCATTGTGGGAGATTTCACATAAATATTCCTTGGAGAATCCAATTTGGGTCAGACTTGTGGCATTGGAAAGAGGACAAAGAAGGCTACTACAGGTCGCAATTTCAGAACTGGATGATCCGAAATTACAGAGATACATCAGATTCAATATCAGGCTTCTATAAAGTGAAAAAAAGGTGTGTAGTTTTTTTTTTAATTTTTGTGTAAGCTTGGTTTAACGGAATTCAAAGGGCATAGTAAAGCATTATTATCGGTAACTGATGCCCCGAGGAAAGAAAATGCAAACACCTAGTAAGGAACCTGAAATCTCTAGCATGACTCATGAAGAAGAGGAATAAATGCTACATGATATATCAAAATTACAAGAACAAGTGCAACACATGTCACGCTCACGAAAGCTAACAGAAGCTAAGATAAGTGGCGTGGAATCTAAGATAAATGGCGTAGAATCTAAGATAAATGGCATGGAAGCTAAGATGGATGATTTGAAGATAGATTTGAAGAAAGACATGGCAAATTTGAAGACAGATTTGAAGACAGACATGGCAGATTTGAAGACAGATTTGACAAATTTTCTACAAGAGATACTTACTAATGGTGAAAAGGAAACTCATGATGTGAAAAAAAGTAATGTTAATCATGATTCCATAGATTCTAATGTTGGATCGAAGACCCACCATATTCCAAAAATCGATATGAGGAAGTTTGATGGCAAGGATCCCGCCACATGGATATTACAGATGGAGCAGTTCTTCGATCTCAATAATGTGCAAAACACACAAAAGGTACGTATGGCAACTGTATATTTGGAACCAAATCAGTTTGTATGGTATCAATGGCTTTGCTCTCGTAAAAAACTTATCACTTGGGCAATTTTTACGGAAGAATTGATAGCACATTATGAAGATACAAAAAGCAACACTTTTTTTAGCCAATTGATAAGTCTCAAACAAAAGGGTTCAGTAATGGAGCACATTGAGGAGTTACAAAAATTGAACATAAGGGTAAAAGATATTCCAGAGGAGCATAAAATTGATGTGTTCATAGGGTCTTTAAAGGATAATATCCAACATGATGTTCGCCTTTGGGAACCTGATTCATTAGAGAAGGCATTCAGGTTAGCAAGAAAAATGGAAAGCAAAATTATGGCAACCAGGAAGCATACCACTCACAACTATAAAGACGGAAGTGTTGTTGCCCCTAATCTTCCACAACCTATAAGGTTGACACCACAACAATTGGAAGAAAAAAGAGCAAAAGGGCTTTGTTACAGTTGTGATAGCAAATACACTAAAGGTCATAAGTGTGCTGAGAAGAAATTATTCTACATAGATTGTGAAGAGGAAGAAGAAAAGGAGCAAGAAAGGTCAAAAGAAGAAGATATACTCTAGGAACAAAGCCTAGATGAAGAACAAATAAATCCGACCATATCTTGTAATGCATTGGCGGGAATTACCACTCCTCAAACCATCAAGATAGAAGGACAAATCAAGAAGAAAAAGGTAATAGTGTTGATTGATTCAGGAAGCACCCACAATTTTATTCATTGTAGGGTAGCAAAAGAATTGAATTGCTTCCTATATCTAGCACTAGAGTGTCAAGTGATGATTGCAAATGGAGGAACAATAAATTGCTCTGGAAGGTGCCATAATATCAAGCTATCCATGGGAGAATATGTATTGACTATCCCAATGCTTTCCATTCCAATGGGAGGTGCTGATGTTGTACTAGGAGTCCAATGGCTACAATCCTTGGGTACAATAGCTTTTAATTTTCAAGAATTTTTCATCAAATTTTCTACGGAAGGAAAGGAAGTTGAATTAAGGGGTATTATAGGGAAACCAAGAAAGATAATCAGCTCTAATGGTATGACAAAGCTTCTAAAAAAGGAGCAAAGAGGTGTAATTGCACAATTATGTTCGCTAGATGTTTCCACATCGGAATCATCTATTTCTCCAGATCTCCAAAAAGTCTTGGACAATCATTCCAAGGTATTTGAGACTCCCAAAGGTCTCCCACCTATGCGTGATCATGATCATGCTATTCATCTGATTCCAGGAAGTGTTCCTCCAAACATCAGGCCGTACAGATATCCCTATGTCCAAAAAAGTGAAATTGAACGTATGGTTGCAGAAATGCTAGAGGCTGGTATAATTCAACCAAGTCAAAGTTCTTTCTCTGCTCAAGTAGTATTGGTGCACAAGAAGGATGGATCATGGCACATGTGTCCGGATTATAGGGAGCTCAACAAGCTCACTATTAAAGATAAGTTCCCCATTCCTGTCATTGATGAATTACTGGATGAATTGCATGGATCAATTTACTTCACCAAGTTGGATCTTCGTTCGGGATATCATCAAATCAGAATGAAGATTGAAGACATTCCGAAAATGACATTTAGAACTCATGAGGGTCATTATGAATTTTTGGTCATGCCTTTTGGCCTTACTAATGCACCTTCAACATTTCAAGGTTTGATGAATTCAATTTTCAAACCATTCCTTAGAAAATTTGTGTTAGTATTTTTTGATGATATACTAATCTACAGCAAGTCTTGGAAGGATCATGTTGAACATGTTGACAGGGTGCTACAACTATTGGAGGAGAAACAATTATATGCAAAAAGATCCAAATGTTTCTTTGGAGTCCAGGAGGTGGAATATTTGGGTCATATTGTATCTCATGAAGGAGTTAAGGTAGACCCTAGCAAAATTAAAGCCATTAAGGAATGGAAAATCCCCACATCCATAAAGCATCTGCGAGGATTTCTTGGGTTGACAGGGTATTATCGCAAGTTTGTTAAGAATTATGGGAGAATAGCAGCACCTCTAACAACATTATTGAAGAAAGATGCATTTTCATGGACTCCGGAAGCAACAAAGGCCTTTGAACATCTTAAAGAGGCAATGTGCCAAGCACCGGTCTTAGCTACACGGACTTCACAAAAACCTTTATTGTGGAATGTGATGCTTCAGGAAATGGAATTGGTGCTGTTCTAATGCAAGATGAAAGACCCATTGCTTTTGAAAGTCGTCCAATCAAGGGAAAGTTTTTAAGCAAAGCTATTTATGAGAAGGAAATGTTGGCAATACTCCATGCACTTAAGAAATGGCGACCCTACCTAATGGGAAGACACTTCAAGGTAAAAACGGATCATGATAGCCTTAAATACTTTTTAGAACAAAGATTATCCTCTGAAGAGCAACAAAAGTGGGTCACAAAGATGTTGGGTTATGACTTTGAAATCATCTACAAAAAAGGGAAGCAAAATGTGGTGGCAGATGCACTCTCAAGAAAGGATGAGGATGTGGAAGCATTGTTGTGCGCCATTTCTATTATCCAACCAGATTGGATAAACGAAGCAAGGGAGGAATGGAAGAATGATGAAGAAGTGTGGGCACTTATTCGAAAGCTACAACAAGATTCCAGTACGTCTGATACATTTAGCTGGCAAAATGATTCATTATGGTACAAAGATCGCTTATACCTCTGTAAGAATTCCCAGCTAAAACAAAAGATTCTTATGGAATTGCACACTTCTCCCTTAGGAGGGCACTCAGGATTTTTAAAAACTTACCACAGGGTTAAGAAGGAATTTTTTTGGGATGGCCTTAAATCAGATATTCAAAAGTTTGTGGCAGAATGTTTGGTTTGCCAACAAAATAAAGTTGAAACAATTAAGACATCGGGTCTATTACAACCTTTATCCATTCCAAGCCAACGTTGGGAGGAGGTTTCAATGGATTTTATCACAGGTTTACCCAAGTCTGAGGGAAAGAGTGTCATCATGGTGGTAGTTGACAGACTTACCAAGTATGCACACTTTTGTGCATTATCACATCCATTTAAAGCCAGTACAGTTTCTACTGCATTTATGGAAACAATTCAAAAGCTACATGGAAACCCAAAGATTATTGTAAGTGACAGAGATCCCATTTTCACTGGAAATTTTTGGACATAATTATTTTCTTGTCTTGGTACTCAGTTAGCTCATAGCTCATCTTATCATCCTCAATCTGATGGGCAAACTGAGATAGTAAACAAATGTTTGGAAGGATATCTTCGTTGCTTTGTATCTGATAAACAGACACAATGGGTCAAATGGTTGCCTCTGGCTGAATGGTGGTATAACACTTCCTTCCATACAACAACAAAAATGACCCCATTTATGGCACTTTATGGGTATCAACCACCATCCATCACATCATATTTAAGAGAAAATTCTAAGGTTCAGGCAGTGGAACATCACATCGAACATCAACAACAAGTCCTCCAACTCTTAAAGGATAACCTCGTGTTGGCACAAAATAGAATGAAACAACAGGCAGATCAACATCGCAGTGAAAGAAGTTTTGATGTAGGTGATTGGGTATTCCTACGGCTACAACCATATAAACAAATGTCCCTAAAGCAAGCTAAGAAGGATAATAAATTATCACCAAAGTATTATGGTCCGTACAAGGTGTTGCAAAAGATTGGTACTATGGCATACAAATTGGAGCTTCCTGCAGCTTCTCGATTGCACCCAGTTTTCCATGTTTCATGTTTAAAGAAGGTTATAGGCGACAAGCTCCCAGTTCAAACAATATTGCCAGAACTTGATGAGGAAGGAAAAATTATATTGGAACCAGAAGCAGTCACAGAAACAAGAACTCGACAGCTACGAAATCGATCAATTTCAGAGTATCTTATCAAGTGGAAGAACTTATCCGCTGAAGATTCCACATGGGAGGATGAGAATTTTATGCAGAAGTATCCAGAACTACTCAAGCGTTGAGGACAACACTTTTTTGAAGGAGAGGGGCATGTTGGGTCCCTATAATACTAGTGATTACCCCATTACTATTGTAGTTATACCCCTTATTTATATTGTTGTGCCCCTATTACCCCCTTGTTTTTATTTTTGTGCCCCATAGAATCCCTCTATTGTTATTTTTGTGGCTTTATATTATTATTGTTAGGTCGGCTGGATTATATTGTGACTCCTTAGACTCCTATATATAGAAAGGAGGTTTTGTCATTTGTATCATCCAATAATTGTTCATTTATGTAATGTAAAGGAGGTTGCGCCCTCGAAGAGGCTGAATTCTAAGGCGTGGATCTCTCTTTTCTATCTTTTTGTGAGTTGGTTTCATAACACAACTTCCTTTCCTTCCCAAAAAAAATTCAAGAAAAGTTCTTGAAAATTAAAAGCTATTGTACCCAAAGATTGTAACCATTGGAATCATAGTACAACATTAGCACCACCCATTGTCATGGAAAGAATTGGACTATTAATACATATTCTCCCATGGATAGCTTAATATTATGGCACTTTCTAGAGCAATTTACGATTCCTCAATTTGCAACCATTACTTAACACTTTGGTGTTGGATATAGGAAGCAATTCAATTCCTTCACTATCTTACAATGAATAAAATTATGGGTACTACCCAAATCAATCAACACTACTACCTTTTTCTTCTTGATATGTCCTTCTATATTGAGAGTTTGAGGAGTGGTAATTCCTTCAATGCATTACAAGATATTTTCAGATTCATTTTTTCTTTCTCTGGGGTTGGTTCCTGGTGTATATCCTCTTCTTTTGACGTTTCTTTTTCTTACTCTTCCCCATCTGTGTAAATTAATTTGTTCTCTGCACACTTTTGACCTTTAGTGTATTTTCTATCACAACTGCAACAAATCCCTTTTTCTCTTTTTTCTTCCAATTGTTGTGGTGTCAACCTTGTAGGTTGTGGAAGGCTTGGAGAAACAACACTTCCACCTTTATAGTTATGAGTAGTATGCTTCCTTGTTGCCATAATTTTTCTTTCAATTTTTCTTGCCAACTGATGAGACTTATCATTGGGTAAAATATATGGACCTTAATACACCTCCAAGCTTACTAAAATCAACTCTTCTCATAATTCTTTACATGTTTTAATTATATTTTGCTTAATGAGGTGAGTAAAAGTAAGATGTTATGTCTAGTGGTCTAATGTGCATTGATTGTAGGTTTTTGGGAGAAAATTATGGCTAATTAGGGTGCAGGACCTCGAACGAGACAAGAAGGAGAGATTATAGGATATGGATCTCCCTCATTAAATCCTCACTCACTCTAAGATCCCTCAATCAAATCACACCATCTTGGAGTTGCAAGTAGTCGAGTCATGAGGATCATTGGTAGCCGAGCCAGTGATAGTTAAGAACCAGTTAATCTTAAGATTAGGAGCCAAACCTCCCTAGATTTAAGGAATTTGTTGGCAACTTCAGTTTTATAAATAAAGAGGCCTAGAGCCTCATTAGGATTCAGATTTTTTAGGCAAAATAGCTAAGCAGTTTCGAGTTGAATGATTGCGACCAAACACTATTATGTAATTTTTTGACATGTTAATGAAAATGAGCATTCCCTTGATCCAACACAGATTTGACTCAGAGAGCTGAAGCTCTTGGGATAGGGCCCAACCCTAGCAGCAGAGGTTCCTCTTACTATACTTGTATGCTTAGGTTATTTCATAGATTACTTGTTAAATTGATTTTGGCATTGTTACATTGCAAGTATTGGTGAATTTGATTAGTTTTCTTCCATTTTTGCATAGCTTTAACAATAACATTAGAGAGATAAGGAAATATCAAAAAAAGTTGATAACAAGTGGATCTTACCTCATTCCTCCCTTTAGGGACCATGGTTTGAGGAAAAACTCCCATTCAGCCAAAAAAGACATAATTTTGGTTTCTTATGAAACTTAGGGTTTTTCTGCTAATTAGGTCAACATATTTCAATTTTAGAAGATAGGTTGCAATTGTCATTTATGATATCTTAAGTTTTGTATTAAATTTAATGGTGCTTTCATAATAGGATTCAATCATTTCTATGCATGAACTAGGCAAATAAATGATGCAAATTCTGTTTTCTTATGTTGTTACAAACACTTCTTGTTTTGAGATGATTCATGGATAAATTCCATGATGATGTGTATGTTGCAGGAGTTTCAATATTGCACGAATACCTCATATCATTAGCCTTAGCCAAACCATACTCGCCCATGATCGCCAAAGGGCACTATGTTCTCAACTCAAGTTATCATTTGACAAGGACAACTTGCCATGCTTATTGAGCAAATCCAACCATCATAGAGCTTCGGTTTAAGTTCTGGGTGAGTTCCAACCACTTCCTTGCCTTATTCCTCCCATCAATCACCTTCCCTAAGCTCCAAACCACTGTCCAAATCACTCCTTATGCTTTTAGCCTGTCCCTGTAGGAAAATAGGGATCCTGTAGGTGAACTAGGACATCCTATAGACATCGTCTAGGAAGACCTGTAGTGGTCTGTTTTGAGCCTAATCTATAACAAAAGCATCACGAAAACTAGGAGAAGACCCCTACTTGCCTCCCAAGCCATTTGAATCATTACAATCATCTCCCTCCACACCTATCACATTTTCCATGCAACCAAGAAGGATTAGCGTTGAAGCTCTTACAAAAAGACAAAAAAAAGAAGGTTTTTATGCTTATTTATGTGCACAACAGTTAAGTGCTTGTTTAGATCAGATTTCATGCTTAGGTTAGTTAAGGTTTCACGTGTTAAATTATAATTATTTTGAAGCAAGGCATATTAACAAATAGCTAGATGAGTTGTGTGTTTTAGGCATCTATTTCAGTCTTTCATTACTGGAGTAGGTAGCATTTAAATCCTCTCAATTAGGGTAAAATTATCCTTTCTCAATTGGTAATCAAACTTCTTTTAAATCAATAGAAGGCTGGTTTGAGAAAGTCTAGTGGTCTATTGCCCAGCTCAACAGTGATAAAGAGTGGAACCATTACATCTATTTGTGTATACATCACTGTCACCTCCAAGTTTTACGAACCCCGGGTTGATGAAGTAAAGTTGGTAACCCCAGGAGTTGCAGCATTCTTGCTGCAATACTATTGCTCATCACTTTTTGGCATCGTTGCTGGGGAGGTGTCTGAGTAGTGTGATTTCTTCTTTATTTTTTCAATTTCTGATATCTTTCATTCTTCTATTAGTTTCATTTTTGAAAAGTAATTTTAAGTTGGTTTGCTTTCCTTTCCATTCTAAAAGTGATTTCATTCAGTAGTTAGTTTCAATTCAGTTTGTCTTTTCAATTTTTCAATTAGCCTTAAACCTTGAAAAACAAAACAAAAATACTTCTTTCATGCCTCGTAGGAATAAGGAAAACATAGGTATTTTTTTACCAAATACCCCCACCACTTCAAACAACCAACCTTCCCTCTTCTTCAGTGGCTGTGAATTAGAGGAGCCCTTAGGTGAAAAACCAGAGATTTTTGAAGAGCCTATAGGGAAAGAAGAAGAACCCATTCCAACTGACATTATAATGACTGAAAATAGAAATGAAAGGGAATATAGAGAAAGAATTGAGGGTGCTTTTCCCATAAGAGAAACTGATGGGGATGCCAAGATGAAAAAGATAAGCCCCTCTACTCCTCCTCACTTCCATGGCCTGACCTCAGAAGATCCAGATACTTGTTGGCATTATGATTCTGGTATGGCTCTATGATTCATGTGTTGTACTTGATGGCAACTCATACAGGTGGCAAAACTCTGATCAGGCTCTCAAAATGATAAAAATTAAGAGGTCCTCATGTGCTCAGTGAAACGCGTGCGTACCCGCAGGTACGCCGTGCAGGAGTTGCGGCCATACACGCAGGTCACCCGTTCAGTAGGTGCAGACCCCCAGTTCACTTACTTCAAGGCAGAGAAATGCGCTCACGACGGGTTTCTTATCTTTGGCCCGTGGTATTTAGCCCGCTGTTCTTGATTCTATGGTTTTGGCCCGTGGTATAGGATCTATTTTAGCCCCGGTTTGGATCCCTTGTTTTGGTTATCTGATGGTTTTGTCCCATGGTGTGAATGAGGTATTGACTATAAATAGGGAAGGAGATCACTTGGCCAAGGTATCTTTGGAAAATTGAATATCTTAAGATCTGAAATATTGGGTTATCGGTTTAAAAGCTTGATCTATATAAAAGTGAAGTTGAAAGTGAATCTATGAAGTGTGATCTCTTGGGCGCATGATCAGATCTGGGCATCTGACTATCTGTGGCACACTGGTGGACTGCCAATTTGGCCCTAATCAGAGGTGTGCAAGCGATTAACGGTGCAAGTACGGGGGTATGCATCCCAGAAGAAGGAGCAGTGCGTGAGTACGCAGCGCGACAGAGGCCCAGGTGCGGTGGTTCGCAGTGAAGAGAAAGGAGAAGCGTGGAGGTACGCTGTGTGACAGAAGCCGCAGGTGCGGAGACACAGTATAGAAGCAGTGGGTGCGGGGGCACAGTGTAGGTACGCGGTGCATTTAAAGGAAGAGTGCGTGGATACGCAGTGCCGTTCAAGGCTCTCTGCGGGGATATGCAGAGGTGTAGAAGGTGAAGTGCGTAGCAACGCATGCCAGATAAAGAAAAACTGCGGATCTGTATTAAGGCATTTATTTGACTGACTTTTCTCTTTTGATAAGGTGTTCTGGGTTTAGTTTAATGTTACTATTGATCTGGTTACTACAGTTGACTGGGTGATTTACTTGTACTTGATGATCATTTGATGTTCATGGATCCAGTTTGAAAATTTATGAAAAGTGATCCTTGAAAGAAAAGAAGTAGGGGGTTGTAGCTCCCTTCCAGGAGAGACTGGAAAACGAGAGAGAGTTGTAGCTCTCTGCAGGTTGCAGCCTGCGTACTGGTAAAGGACTACACCAGTACAAAATCATTGTAAAAGGAGTTTCTAATTTGAAAGAAGATAGAGACATATTGCAGCAGGTGGTTTTCACCCACATTGGGTTTCCACCTTATATCTGGTGTTCTTTGGTGTGACTATCTGTTTTTCTTGTTCATGCTCATTATTTTATGGTACTGACATACAAAAATAATTCAAAGTATAAATAAGGAAGATTTATTAAAAGAACTTGAAAATACTGATTCACCCCCCCCCCTCTCAGTATTATTTCCAACAATTGGTATCAGAGCAGGTTCTTCAGAGAAGCTTGATCGCTTGAAGGAAGATCACTCATCATGAGCAACTACGAGAGGGAAGCATCAATCAGGCCCCCAATTTTTGATGGGACAAACTTCAATTATTGGAAGGTAAGAGTTACTGCCTATCTTCAATCTCTTGGTACAGAAGTTTGGGATATCATAGATACAGGCTACACTTTTCCTTCAGCTACTCCTACAGATCCGGCCGAAAAGAAGAAATATGAAACAAATGCTAAAGCAGTCAATACTCTGCTGGGATGCTTATCTCAAACAAAATTCGTGAAGGTTATGCAATATAAATCCGCAAAAGAAATATGGGACAAGATTGTCATGAGCTACGAAGGAGATGAACAGGTAAAGCGTGCTAAACTTCAAACCCTCAGGATTCAGTATGAGAATCTTAGAATGTATAATGATGAAAGTGTGGCTAACTATTTCCTTCGGGTAGACGAGATTGTTAATTGCATGAAAAATTTGGGTGAAGAAATAAAAGAAGCTATTGTGGTTGAAAAAGTTCTAAGATCATTGTCCCCCAAGTTTGAATCTAAAGTGTCTGCAATAGAAGAAAAAGAAAATCTACGAACTCTTACTATGTCTCAGCTACACGGAATTCTAACTGCTTATGAAATGAGAAAGGGAGGTCCATCAGACAGGAGAGACGCTGCTTTCAAGGCTTCAGGCAAAGAAGAAGAAGAAGAATCAAATTTTGTCAGAAATATTCAACGGGGTACTGGAAGGTTCAGAGGTAAGTTACCTTTTAAATGTTTTGCTTGTGGAAGAGTAGGTCATTATGCTGCGAAATGTCCTCATAAGGATAAGATTGAGAAAGGAAAGGAACCTGCTATATGGAACAAGAAACAGAATGCAAATAAGAAAAGCTACTACACTCATGAAGATAGTGATGGTCTATCAAATAGTGATGAAGATGAATGAGGTAATGACTATAAACTTTTAATGGCATTTGAAGATGATGATTACATGGATGCTATAGATGTGGATAGCTTTTATGAAGAAATTTCTAGACTCAAGACATGTATAGAAGAAAAGAATATGATCATTGATACCCTACAATCTCAAATTGATGAAAAAGAAAAATATCTTGAAAAGTTAGAAGGTGAAATTGTTGGTCTTAGAAAAGAGATTGAGAAAAAAAAGGCTATTAATATTAAGTTTGTCAAAGGATCTGAAACTCTGGATGAGATCATCAATGTACAATGTTCTCCTCTAATCAAGACAGGTCTGGGCTATAATGGAGAAACTTCTCAACCATCCACCTCAAAGAGTTATCTTGATGCAGCAAGAAGGAATGAGCAAAAGCACAATGGAGATCACCAGGTAAAGCAGGGACGAATTACATCAAGAACAAACAAAGACTATCAGGTAAACCAGGGGCAATCCATCCTAAGGATGAACAAAAGCTACAACCAGCCACGGGTAAAATCCTCTCAATTTGCTTCAAGAATGGATGACAATAGAAATTACAATCATTTGGCCAGAAGATTTGATAACCGCAGAAGTTTCTTCAATGGACGATGCTTCTCTTGCCATAACGTTGGTCACAAAGCAGCTCAATGTGTTGCATATAAAACAATCATGACTAGAGAAGCTCAAAAACAAAGAAGTATGACCGGGATTACAAAAAGGACCTATAACAACTTTTCGGCTCTTGAAAATGAAGTTGAATGTTCTATTTGCAATAACTTTGATCATGAAGATTCTGAATGCAGGAGCAGGTTTCAGCAGACAAAGGAACAAGCCTCAAGCACCAAAACATGGAGAATAAAGGAACCACAAACAAAAAGATGTGGGATAGCATTTTATGCAGAGGGACAGGAAAATCTATGGTACATTGACAGTGGATGTTCGAAGCATATGACAGGTGATAAAGAAAAACTTGAATCATATTCTGCTTTAGAAAAGGGAAAGAAAGTTTCTTTTGGAAATGATACTCCTGCAGCTATAAAAGGAAAAGGCACTGCTCAGTTAAAAGAAAAGGTCAAAGCTGGAAATGTTTTGTATGTTGATGGATTGAAGCATAATCTTCTGAGTGTCAGCCAGATGTGTGATCAAGGAACCGAGGTGATATTTAGATCAAATGGATGTCTTGTTCGTGATCTTGATACAGGTAAAACAATGATCAAAGGTGAAAGAAATCCAAATAATCTATACATATTTGAAGAAGGACAACAACAATGCTATCTAAGCAAGGATGATGAACACTGGTTATGGCACCGGAGGTTGGGGCATCTAAGCTTTTCACAAATAAGGAAAGCATGCAAATATTAGGCAGTTCGCGGTCTTCCAGATATCAAATTTCCAGACAACACCATATGCAAATCATGTCAGTTTGGAAAGCAAACCAGAACTAACTTTCCGGAGAAGGAAGGATCAGCTAGCATGCCTCTTGAGCTAGTACATACAGATGTATGTGGTCCATTCAGGAAAAGGACACCTCGAGGAGAAGAATAATTGATATTATTCATTGACGATTTCTCCAGGTTTGTCTGGTTAGGACTTATGAAGCACAAAGATGAAGCATTCGAAAAATTCAAATCCTTTAAAGCCTTGGTTGAAAATGAATCAGGATACAAAATTAAGTGCCTCAGATCCGACAGAGGTGGGGAGTTTACCTCAAATGAATTTTTCAATTTCTGTGAAGAACATGGGATAAGAAGAGAATTCTCTACAGCTAGAACTCCTCAGCAAAATGGAGTGGTGGAAAGAATGAACAGAACAATCCAACAAATGGCTCGTGCTATGCTTGATGAGTCTGGAACTCCCGCAACTTTCTGGGCTGAAGCTGCATATGCTGCGGTTGTTATTCTCAAAAAAACAAATGTCCAGGTGAACATCACTCAAACCCCTCATGAGCTCTGGTATGGTGAGACTCCTTCGGTAAAGCACTTTAAAATCTTTGGAAGCAAACTATATTAAGAATACTGATGAGCAACTTGGAAAACTTGAACCTAGAGCAGATGAAGGCATTCTTCTTGGTTATTCTCCACACAGCAAAGCATACAAGTGCTACAATAAAAGACTCAGAAGAATTGTTGACAACATTGATGTAGTGGTTGATGAGAAGGGATACATTCCTAGGCAAGTAAATCATGAGGATATCGAAGAAGATGAAGACTACCCTCAAAGACAGAATGATGAAGAAGAAGAACCTCAAGAAGAACCAGAGGAGCAGATAAGGATAGAAGAGAAGACTCCATCCAGATATGTTCAGAAGAATCATCTAGAAACTCAGATTTTGGGGCAGAAAGAAGCAGGTGTACAAACAAGAAGAACAATTGTAGAAGCTTCAAGCTATTTGGCATTACTCTCTTCCACTGAACCACAAAATGTGGAAGAGGCATGCAAAGATGAATGTTGGGTCAAAGCAATGGATGAAGAACTTGAGCAAATCGAGAAGAAAAACACTTGGGAGTTGGTTCCTAGACCAAATGATAAGAATGTTATAGGGACAAAATGGGTCTTCAAAAATAAATTGAATGAAAATGGAGAAGTAATTAGAAACAAGGCCAGACTTGTTTATAAAGGGTATGCGCAGCAAGAAGGAATAGATTTTGAAGAAACTTTTGCTCCTGTTGCAAGACTTGAGGCCATCCGAATGTTCCTTGCTCTCTCAAGCTTTCAAAACTTCAAAGTATTTCAAATGGACGTGAAATCAGCTTTTCTGAATGGAGACTTGGAAGAAGAAGTATACATTGAGCAGCCAGATGGTTTCATTCTTGGGAATGATCCAAATCTTGTATGCAGATTGAAAAAGGATCTCTATGGTCTCAAACAAGCTCCAAGGGCTTGGTACTATCGTTTGGACAAATATCTTCATCAACAAGGTTTTTCAAAAGGATCAAGAGATAGCAATCTTTATATAAAAGTTGAAAACGACAAATTGCTAATACTTGTTGTGTATGTAGATGACATTATCTTTGGCAGCAATGAAGAAGCTATGAGTCAAAGCTTTGCCTTGGTAATGCAAAAATAATTAGAAATGTCCTTGCTGGGAGAACTGACATATTTTCTTGGTTTGCAAATCCAACAAAAAGAAGGAGGGATCTTTTTGTCTCAAACCAAGTATCTCAAGCAGATTTTGAAGAAATATGGCATGGAAGATGCAAAACCAGTATGTACACCCATGGTCATAGGATGTAGCCTCAGTGCAAATGATGAATCAGCATCAGTGCATCAACCAACCTACAGATCTATGATTGGAAGTCTACTTTATTTGACAGGTACCCGACCAGACATAATGCATGCAGTAGGAATAGTTGGAAGATTTCAGGCAAATCTAAAGGAAACTCATCTTCAGGCAGTAAAGAGAATCTTCAAATATCTTAAAGGAACTCAAAACTATGGCTTATGGTATCCTAGAGATACATATCTCACACTTCATGCTTATACAGATGCAGATTGGGCCGGAAGCGTGGATGACAGGAACAACACAAGTGGTGGTGCATTCTTTATGGGTTCCATATTAGTATCTTGGTTCAGCAAGAAACAGAGTTCGATTGCCTTGTCTACAGCTGAAGCGGAATATGTTGCTGCTGCATCTTGCTGCACTCAACTCCTTTGGATGATGCAGACCTTGCAGGATTTTCAAATCACTTGTATACCACCCATCTCTATGTTATGTGATAATACAAGTGCAATCAACATTTCAAAGAACCCAGTCATGCATTCAAAGACCAAGCACATATCGATCAAGTATCATTTTCTCCGGGAACAAGTACTTGAACAAAAGGTCAAGTTGGAGTATGTTCCTTCTAAGGAACAAGTTGCTGATATACTCACCAAACCATTGCCCAGGGAGACCTTTGAATACCTCAGGCAAAAGCTGGGGGTTGTTGATGCATCATCTTGTTGCTGAATCTCTTCTGATGATTGGTTGTACGCAAGGCTCATCTGGGGTATATGCGTACATGTGCTGGGTTGCGGATTGGTCGAAGATCGAATGGCACAGGTTCGGGGGGGAGCATATAATGCATTGTTGGCATTATGGAGGAAGTTTAGAAGGAGATCATGGATGCTGGTCTGAATATTGCTGCAATATGTCTCTATCTCTTTCATGGTCATTTAAGGTGTTTGGTGGATTATGGTTCTTCTTTGCAGATCTGGTTTATAGTTAGGGGGAGCATGTTCTTAGGGGGAGCATAACCCTTTGCCATTGATGTCAAAGGGGGAGAATGACGTTGAAGATCTTGAGGTTGCCATCAAGTCCAAAGGGGGAGATTGTTGGCATCATGATTCTGGTATGGCTCTATGATTCATGTGTTGTACTTGATGGCAACTCATACAGGTGGCAAAACTCTGATCAGGCTCTCAAAATGATAAAAATTAAGAGGTCCGCATGTGCTCAATGAAACGCGTGCGTACCCGTAGGTACGCCGTGCAGGAGCTACGGCCATACACACAGGTCACCCGTTCAGTAGGTGCGGACCCCTAGTTCACTTACTTCAGGGCAGAGAAACGCGCTCACGAGGGGTTTCTTATCTTTGGCCCATGGTATTTAGCCCGCCGTTCTTGATTCTATGGTTTTGGCCCGTGGTATAGGATCTATTTTAGCCCCGGTTTGGATCCCTTGTTTTGGTTATCTGATGGTTTTGTCGCATGGTGTGAATGAGGGCTTGACTATAAATAGGGAAGGAGATCACTTGGCCAAGGTATCTTTGGAAAATTGAATATCTTAAGATCTGAAATATTGGGTTATTGGTTTAAAAGCTTGATCTATATAAAAGTAAAGTTGAAAGTGAATCTATGAAGTGTGATCTCTCGGGCGCATGATCAGATCTGGGCATCTGACTATCTGTGGCACACTGATGGACTGCCAATTTGGCCCTAATCAGAGGTGCGTAGGCGATTAACGGTGCAAGTGCGGGGGTACGCATCCCAAAATAAGGAGCAGTGCGTGAGTATGCAGCGCGAAAGAAGCCCAGGTGCGGTGGTTTGCAGTGAAGAGAAAGGAGAAGCGCGGAGGTACGTTGTGCGACAGAAGCTGCAAGTGCGGAGACACAGTGAAAGTACGCGACGTGATAGAAGCAGTAACTGCGGAGGCACAGTGAAAGTACGCGACGCGATAGAAGCAGTGGGTGCGGGAGCATAATGTAGGTATGTGGTGCATTTAAAGGAAGAGTGCGTGGATACGCAGTGCAGTTCAAGGCTCTCTGCGAGGATACGCAGAGGTGCAGAAGGTGAAGTGCGTAGCAACGCATGCCAGATAAAGAAAAACTGCGGATCTGTATTAAGGCATTTATTTGAATGACTTTTCTCTATTGATAAGGTGTTCTGGGTTTAGTTTACTGTTACTATTGATCTGGTTACTGCAGTTGACTGGGTGATTTACTTGTACTTGATGATCATTTGATGTTCATGGATCCAGTTTGAAAATTTATGAAAAGTGATCCTTGAAAGAAAAGAAGTAGGGGGTTGTAGCTCCCTTCCAAGAGAGACTGGAAAACGAAAGAGAGTTGTAGCTCTCTGCAGGTTGCAGTCTGCGTACTGGTAAAGGACTGCACCAGTACAAAATCATTGTAAAAGGAGTTTCTAATTTGAAAGAAGATAGAGACATATTGCAGCAGGTGGTTTTCACCCACATTAGGTTTCCACCTTATATCTGGTGTTCTTTGGTGTGACTATCTATTTTTCTTGTTCATGCTCATTATTTTATGGTACTGACATACAAAAATAATTCAAAGTATAAATAAGGAAGATTTATTAAAAGAACTTGATAATACTGATTCACCCCCCCCTCTCACTATTATTTCCAACAATACTTTCTTGTTTTAATTTGCTGTCATATGCAGAAATTATGATTACACCACTAATGATCATAAGTTGAAATTATTCCCATCCACTCTCTAAGATGCAACTCTATGCTGGTTCATGGGTTTACCTGGGGATAGTATCACCACCTGGGCAAAGATGCAACAAGCTTTCAACAACAAGTATAGGGATTACTGCAGGTCCAAAGACACCAAAGAGGAAATTTTTGGAATGACCTTGGGGCATGATGAGTCCTTAGAGGATTATGATGAAAGATTTTATCTCAACTATAAAAGGGTTAGGTGCATGATAGATCCTGAGTCACTTAAGCTAGTCCTACTTAGGGGGATTAGGGAAGATCTCCTGGATACCCTAAACCTTCTATCAGGAGGGGACATCTACCAGCTACCCTATGAGGATATCAAGACCATTTTTAAGAACCATTCTAGGGTAGCTAGAAAAAGGGGTAGGGTCAGTCAAATAGTGGCCAACTCATCCTCTTCCAACACATCTATAAAAAGTAAAATTGGAAACATGTTGGAAGATTTTAAGAGTGCAATGCTGCAAATGCTTGCCCTGCAGATGGAAACTATGAAAATCTAGAGGAAGAAGGAGGAAGCAGAGAGAGAATTAGCCATATTCTACCCTTGATGCACAATGAGGCACCCTATGAATGAATGTCCATTAAAACTTATAGGAATATACTGGGTCTGTGAAGAAAACCACTCCACAGATAAGTTCCCTTATCTGCCTAGACTAAAAGCTGTGTATCAGGGAACTAAAGGGGTGATTGAACAACTCTACTACATAAATCAAAGGAGGCCTCATGGGCCTCGACCATACCAGTAGGGCATGTAAGGGTCATCTTATGCATATTACAATCCTAACCAAAATACATCCATTCCCTCTTGGCCCCCCCTGCTCATCCCTCCTGGTCTACAGCTTGTCCCTGGTCTTTTGCACCTTAGTACCATTCCCAACTAACCAACC
Source organism: Pinus tabuliformis (assembly GCA_031772625.1). Lineage (NCBI taxonomy): Eukaryota > Viridiplantae > Streptophyta > Pinopsida > Pinales > Pinaceae > Pinus > Pinus tabuliformis. Next base: position 471,019,207 of record CM062816.1, on the reverse strand, counting down.
AACCATTTCAGCCATATACTCCTCCACAACCTCAGTGGAATGCACCACCCCAGGGGTGGAGGCCCCCATACAACAATTCTCCAGATTTATTGCCTTCATCTCCATCTCAACCACAACTTTTACACCCTGCTCCACCTAAACAACCTCGTATGCCTGTCCAACCAAACCCAAACCCAAAAAAAGGATAGGCACAACAGGTCTACAACGGAGACACATCCTACCCTGCTTATGCTGTGGAAATTCAAAAAATTAGCCTTAGGTCTGGGAGAGCGCTCCCGGATAACCAACCTCCACCTCCACCTAAGGAGAGTGAGGAGGAAAGCGAGGAAAGTATGCCTAGAGTGAATCCACCACCCTTTTCTGAAATATTAACTCATCTAGTCTAGCATACCCTAGAAGAGAATGAACTTCTGGGTGAATTGAAAACTCTATGTGTCAAAATCCCACTTCTCCAAGCTATTAAGGATGCACCTATTTACAACAAACTTATTCAAGAGAAGTGTTTCAAACATCTAGGGAGGCGAAAAAGGGACACCCCTACCATTAATGTCATTGGATAGCTGTCCGACTTAATGTTGGGGAAGGAAATTTGCCCAAATTATTTAGACCCTGGGAGCATTGTAGTAGATGTACACATAAATGGCGCCATTGACCCCCATACCTTAATTGATCTTGGGGTTGTCGCTAATGTAATGACTAAGGACACCATGCTCAAGCTGAATCTCCAAGGTTTATTAAGGAATACCATGACAGTTTTGCAGCTTGCAGATCGATCCACCGTAACCCCTGAGGGGATTTTTGAGGATGTGATGGTGTCCATTGACTCTTGGGAGTACCCTGCAGAATTCTTAGTTCTCTAGCTTAAGACCAAATTTAATCGATATCCTCTCATACTTTGGAGGCCTTGGTTAGCCACTGCCAATGCCTACATAAGTTGCAGAGCTGGAAACATGACTATCAAAAATAGGCATCTATCCAAGAAGTTGGTTATGTACCCTCCTTCTCAACCATATTTAGAACATGACTTACCTTTATGACTAGAATAGGAGGAAGAAGATGAAGTCTACTCCTCCGAACTCTATACCCTAGAAACTCCCATAGGAGGAGGACAACCTCATGAAGATGATTTGATTGAACACATCCTCCAAAATCCAACTCCCAACACCATGTCTCTGGAGGAAGTAGTGAAGAAAACTAAGAAAACCATCAGATTGATATATGCTTAGCTGACTCAAACCCTAATCATGTCAAGGAAATAGAATTTGGCCCTCAACGAACACCGAAAATCAACCCCTCTCCCTCTCTAAGAAGAAGAGTTATGTAATATGCTAAGAGAGAATTTGGATGCCTTTGCTTGGAATTGAAAAGAAATGAAGGGAGTGCACCCCTTGGTGTGTACTCACCACATTTACATCAAAGAAGGTTGCAAACTAGTCCAACAAACCCAAAGGAGAATGAATCCACCTCTCAAGGATATAGTCAAAGAAGAGTTTCAAAAGATGCTAGATGCAGGATTCATTTACCCTATCTCAAACAGTGAGTGGGTGTCTCCTTTGGTGCTGGTTCCAAAGAAAAATGGAAAGTGGAGGATTTGTGTTGATTACAAAGAGTTAAACAAAGCAACAAAGAAGGACCATTTTCCTCTACCTTTCATTGACCAAGTGTTAGATGGCCTAGAAGGGATTTTTCTTTTCTCTTTCTTAGATGGGTTCAACGGGTACAATCAAATCCATATCAGCCAAGAGGACAAGGATAAGACCACCTTCACCTGTACTTGGGGTAATTTCACTTATAAGGTACTTCCTTTTGGTCTATGCAATGTCCTTGCCACTTTCCAGAGGGTAGTTCTCAGTATCTTTGCAGAGTTATTCCATGATGCAATAGGAATTTATATGGATGAATTCACACCCTATGGGTGTGATTTCCAGGGGTCTCTCTCTAACCTAGGTAAGGTTATGAATAAATGCATTGAAATGAACTTATCCCTTAGTCCCAAAAAATGTGAGTTCTTGATGACTGCAGAGACTATTCTAGGTCACTCAACATTCTAGGAAGGGAGACATTTCCTTAGATATGTACTATTTAGTTATCAAAATTTAGATTACTCTATGCAGAGAGTATTTTTTTGTAACATGTAGCTATAGGTATAAAAGAAAAATAAATATAAACAAGAAAAAAAGTTGCATATCATATAATATCAAGCTTCAGGTGAGCCTGTGCAGCATGGTCCATATAAGGGCGATGATAATATTGGTAGTGCTCCCCATTTCTATGTTCATGTATCATCTAGATGTCGCGTGGCCGGATTGCTGCCTCTTTGGAAAGTTGGTCAGTGAGTGAGTTTCGTTCTCTGTAGATATAATGACATGCAAAACTGTCAAAAGATTATATATATCTATGGACCTCATCCAAAATGTGTCGCAGAGTGTAAGCATGACATATTGATGTTTTGTTTATCCAGTTGCATACAATTTTTGAGTCCCCAAACATTTGTAGATTCCTACAGTTTTTTTCAATAGAAAAATGAATGAGATGTTTGGTTGTGATGAGTTATGCATAGTTGTTTGTGCCTCCTCCAAGTCCCATTTGTATGTGATAGTAATGGGAGTCAGTTAAGTAAAGTATGGCACCCCCCCCCCCCCACATCCTGCTTCTTGCACTGATCCATCAAAATAAGCCCAAGGCTAGGAGTGATCTATGGATTCTGGAATGATATGTTTGGGCGGTGTGTTATCATCTTCAAGAATATTACTATAATCGGCTAGAATTCGGACTGTGATGGAGGACCTGTGAGAGGCAGTATCTAGAAAGGTGAGGCAGTTCTAGGAAATCCAAATTTCCCATCTAATGAGACGGGGGAGGTTCCTTGCTTTTGGTGGGGATGCTGTTGTTGACGAATTGGCCAAAACCTTCCTGATAGCTTGACCTATCCATGAGTTAGGTGTATGGCAATGTGAGAGTGTAGTATTCCAGAGGTCAATAGTGATGGGGCAGGTAAGAAATAAGTGATCCACTGTTTCTAAATTGTCTTTACATAAGAAACAGAAAAGGGCCCATGTTGACCTCTCTTGATTAGGTTGTCTCCAGTCAAGATTTTGTTTTTCAAAATTGACCACATGATCTGTCTTGTTCTCGGGGGTGCTTTGAGCTTCCACATACCTTTGCACCATATATCAATCTGTTGTGGTCTATGTATACTGGCAAGGTGAAGATATCCCTCTTTGGGAGAGTACCAGCAATTTTTTGCAATTGCCCATATAATCTCATCCTCCCTTTCCAAGATTCAGATATGAGATTCAGTTAGAGCCACTATGTAAGTTGTCCAATGGTGGAGCCATTGATGAGGTATGTGCAGGTTGTGGGTAGATTTACAAGCTTGATGTAGGAAGGTAGATCTCTCCAAGTCAGCAATGTGACTGGTGTGGGTGATGCCAGACTCTTTGAGGTGTTGTATTAGTCCTTTTGGTAATAAATGTGCATTCCCGCATCCTATCCAAGGGTCAAGGTTGATATGAATAGATGTCCCATCATGAATTCTCCAGGGAAGCTCGTCTCAAATTAGTTACAATGATTTTAGTACCACTTTCTAAATGTTAGAGATCTTTGTTTTATTCCGACTTGTCTGTCTCAGCCATTCCATCATCCTTAATGGATCAATGTATTTTGAGGAGGCTACTTTGGTCTAGAGAGTGCTAGAAGTGATTAATTTCCATCCTAGCTTGGCCGCTAGTGCTGTGGAGAAATCTTCCAATTTTTTAATGCCCCAGCCTCCCCATTTCTTTGGTATGGACAACAGATCCCATTTTTCCCATGCAAAAATCCTCCCTGTTTCGGATTCCCTGCAATGCTACAGGAGTTTCCTGTAGAAATGACAGTAGATCTTGAAAACTGCAAGAAGAATAGTCTAAGAGCAAAGTGATGACACAAGCCTATGTCTGAATGAAAAAAAAAAAACCATTCACCTCACCCCACCACAACCAATACCTTTCATCACCATGTCGCCCCTGCATCCATCAGAGAAATTAGTTAAAAAAAATAGATTACAAAAGAAAAAAAGGAAGAGAAAAATAAACAGAAAAGATGGAAAGAGGAACCATACCCAAAGGCAACATCCCTCACCTACCATTCCATACCCCCCTTCTCCATTCATTTCAACATCCCTTCTACTTCAAAGCTGAGAAAAATGTGAAAGTTTAAGGGAGAGGCAGCTACAGGACATCTTATAGACACCCTGTAGGAAATCCTGTAGCAGCCTATCCCACAAAAGAAACCACAGAGACTGCAACCATCTTCAGGACATGGACTACAAGGATGAGGAAGCTCCTCCAGATCTCAGCAACAACAGGAATATAACCAGCAACAAGGTTCAACACCTGCACATCAAAAGGAACAGGGCATCAAAAGAGGAAATACACAATGTAAATATGCAGATTGAAAAGCAAAGCAAAGTGGCACCACTCTCCAATATGCATCATCAATGAAGCAAAATACCCACAGGTATGTCATCTTACTAATTCTCTCTCATAAGTATGATATGATCAAAACTATAGGAATAATGAGAGTTTTGATTTTATAAGTAAAGGTGGCTAGTTAACTTCGCCACCTTGGCTAGTTAACTTGGCCACCCTCGGTGAGTCAATGAGAAGAAAAGAGTTAGACCACTCCACACGTGGAAAAGGTCAAATCAAAGGAAAAAGGGAATGGATCCAAAAATGATTAAGTTATGGAGGATAGGAGTGGGAGATGATTACAAGGTAAGGTGAAATGATGGACTGATAGTGGGACCAATGGTCCAAAAGGGGGTGCTTGTACTCGGCTGATCCGGATTTAAACAGGAACGCAATAAAATACAGAGATAACCATAAAGACAAATATGCAGCGGAAATAATACTTCATTTCATTACTGTAAAATACTGAAATATGCTTACAAATAGAAATGGAAATAACCCAGCTAGGGCGATGGTAGCTTATCTCTGAGAAGAGATGTGTCGGCTACATGCCTCTGAACTGTTCTCCAAACTGTGTTACAATGAGGCTCAAGGGCCTATTTATTGTTGAGAAACAATGGAAAACCCTTCACATTTCAAAACCTAACCCTAGAAGATGAAACGCCAAATTGTGGGCCCCGTTTTGGGGTGAGTTGGACAGCCAACTTCCCGGGGTCGCGAATTGGTCGTATTATCTCCGTTTGACGCACATGATAGCCCGTTGGAAATATCTCTCCGAGGACTACGACGGAAAAGATGATTTTTATCAAAAAAATCGCTGGCGGTGGATTTCCCAAAAAAGGTCGTTTAGGGCCTCAAAACGGCTCCAGAAGTTTAGGACCCGAAAAACTGCTAAAAATAGTAAACTGTGTTATAATTAAGGAAATAGAAAAACTGAAAGAGACAGTTGTGGGGGTCCAAATGGGATAGGTGGGTGGCCACCAAAATCCATCTGGATCATTCCTCCCCCCTTAGGAAGCAATGGTCCCCATTGTGTTGAGTTCCTCCCTGAGATGAGGAAGCTTCTGCTGAGCTGGGTCTCTAGTGAGCTGTTCTGCAATCTCTGATGTGTCCAGAAATGGTGGGAAGCATGGTCGGCGATGGTCCACATTGAAAAATCGGTGCAAGCGAAGGAATGGAGGAATGATGTGCTTCAAAGCATTGTTTCCCACAGCCTTGTTACTGGTGTAAGGACCATGTCGAAGCGGTTTGAGTTTCTGATGGGTTCTGGTAAGGCGTTCTCTCTGCAGATGTAACCAAACTTTTTCGCCCACCTGAAACTTGTGCGGTACCCCTTTAGGTAAGGAGAAGTTGTTCCTGTGTTCTGTCATGACTGTATCCCTATGTTGCTGCTGCTGCGTGGAGGAACCCTTTGCGGGGGTCATGGATGTAGCAACGATCTTCCCCTTACTCTGGGAGCGAACCAGACATAAAATAAATTTCCTAGTATGTGAGATGAGCTTGCTGCCTTTCTTAGCAGTGATCAAAGAGGTGGTGGTAGGTGGAGCTACCTCTAGTATCCTGTATAATGAATTATCCAAAGAAATAATGACGGCGCGAGGCCTTGACTCATACACAGCATGTCGCCTCTACAAGTATGGCTGGCCTAATAGTACATCACAAACATCCAGAGGTGTAACATCACAAAATACGTCATCTGTGAAGGGCTTGATGCTGTAGGGAAGGCGACACTGCTGGTGAACTTTGAGATCTCGTCCTTCGTGAAGCCACCCAATACTGTACGGTTTTGGGTGTGGCGTAGTTGGTAGGCCCAATCGCTTCACGACCTCTGCTGAAATGAGGTTCTTTTGGCTGCCACTGTCGACAATGAATTGCAGCGGCGAACCCTTCACCCACATCTGTGAGTGGAAAAGACGTTCCCCCTCCTCTAGATCTTTGGGCTCATTTTTCTGGATCTTGGCAGTAGTAATAGTGGCGCTGGGATCCGCATCAATGATCTGCTTCCCTTTGTCATTCCCCTTGTCGGGTTCCAACTCAGATTCGGAACATGCATCTGATTCGGAAGCCTTCAACTCGGCCACCAGCGACTGCTTGGTCCGACACTCACTTGTGTTATGAGTGGGACTCTTGTGGAACTCACACCACTTTCCTGTGTCCTTCTTCGGCTTCGTGGTGTTGTTCTTTTCTTGCGGCTTCGACGGGTTGTCTTGGGTCACCCCGCCTTGGCTTCGTCCTTTGGACTTTGGATTTGCAGATCCAAAGTCTCGCTTCTTTTGTTTGAACTTTTTCTCGATTTTGACAGCGTATCGGTATGCTGTGCCGAGTGAGGAGATGTTCAAGAACTCCATCTCTTCCTAGATGTATCTGTGTAGGCAGCTGCGGTATTTGAGTACCAGATGCAGCTCAGAATCTTTGATACCTAATTGTGTCCGAAGGGTATGAAAAATGTTTGTGAACTCCGGCACATCTTGGTCTCGTCCCTGCGGTAGTGTGGTCCATTTGATGTATTTGTCCTCATAGCTTTTGACAGGGTAGTACTGCTCCTTGATGGCATCCCGGAAGTCATTCCAAGTGGGTGTGGCTGAAAACAGTGAGCCTGTACTTTCATCCTTCTGTTCGTAGTAGGTTTCTTACCAGTCCTTGACGTGGGGGGCTGCTTTGAGAAGAGCGAAAACAATCTTTTCCCGACTTGAAAATTCATGAACAAAAAAATACCCATCGAGCAGATTTAACCATTTATCTATGAAATCTGCATCTATTTGACCCTCAAAGATGGGGATTTCAAAATTAACTTGTACCTTAAATGGTGTGGCATTTCCAGAGTAGTTGTTGGAAGCCGATGCGTCGCCTCTAGGTAGTCGCTAAAGGATTTGGGTGTCCATCATCGCGTTCCTTTGTCGCTCGAGGGCTTCTTTGAGCAAGATTCTGATAGGATCTCCTGCCCCCTCGTCTTTCTTCTCATCCGCCATGGGAGGTCGTCGAGATTTGCGAGGCTGGTCTTGCAAAGGTTCGACCAATTCAAGCCCTAACTCCTTATATCCCGACCTCGTTGGGGACATGCAGAGAAAAACAGAGAAAAAAAAAGCAGACCGCTCTGATACCACTGATCCGGATTTAAACAGGAACGCAATAAAATACAGAGATAACCATAAAGATAAATATGCAGTGGAAATAATACTTCATTTCATTACTGTAAAATACTGAAATATGCTTACAAATAGAAATGGAAATAACCCAGCTAGGGCGATGGTAGATTATCTCTGAGAAGAGATTTGTCGGCTACATGCCTCTGAACTGTTCTCCAAACTATGTTACATTGAGGCTCAAGGGCCTATTTATTGTTGAGAAACAATGGAAAAACCTTCACATTCCAAAACCTAACCCTAGAAGATGAAACGCCAAATTGTGGGCCCCGTTTGGGGTGAGTTGGACAGCCAACTTCCCGGGGTCGCGAATTGGTTGTATTATCTCCATTTGACGCGCATGATAGCCCGTTGGAAAGATCTCTCCGAGGACTACGATGGAAAAGATGATTTTTATCAGAAAAATCGTTGGCGGTGGATTTCCCAAAAAACGTCGTTTAGGGCCTCAAAACGGCTCCAGAAGTTTAGGACCCGAAAAACTGCTAAAAATAGTAAACTGTGCTATAATTAAGGAAATAGAAAAATTGAAAGAGACAGTTGTGGGGGTCCAAATGGGATAGGTGGGTGGCCACCAACATCCACCTGAATCATCGGCCAACCAACACACCACCCCACATGAACATCCATAAATAGAAATAAAACATTGATTCTCATGTGAAGGAAGCAAAGGAAACTTTGAGGATTCATCGAACGAAGAGGTTGCTCTTGACATTCATGAAATAACACCTACTGGAAACAATCAACATCTACAACAAGCAGGAAACCTACAGGATACAAAGAAATCAAACTATAGAGCTATCAGTCGACACTAGGGGAGGTCAAATCAAGGGTTATCCTCACCAGAATGTAGCAAAGTGAGGTAGGAGCCATACCTTCCATATTTTCCATTAAAAAAAATAAAAAAATCCTCAATTCGGTTAGGGATTTGCAGTGCATCTTAGGATATAAAAATTATATTGCATGTCACTAAAATTCAAATTCCAAAACTTCCTCACCTACCATAAGTCTTGAACTATATTGATCCAGACTTAAACATGAATGCAACAAATTACAGAGATAACCATATACACAAAGATGCAGCGGAAATAATACTTTTTCATTAATGGAAAATACTGAAATATGCTTACAACCAGAAATGGAAATAAACCAGCTAGGGCGATGGTAGCTTATCTCTAAGAAGAGATGTGTGGCTACATGCCTCTGAACTGTTCTGAATTGTGTTACAATGAGGCTTGAAGGCCTATTTATTGTTGGGAAACAATGGAAAACCCTTCATATTCCAAAACCTAACCCTAGAAGATGAAACGCCAAATTGTGGGCCCCGTTTTTGGGTAAGTTGGTACATCAACTTCCCGGGGTCGCGAATTGGTCGTATTATCTCCATTTGACGCGCATGATAGCCCGTTGGAGAGATCTCTTCGAGGACTATGACGGAAAAAATGATTTCTAGACAAAAAAATCGCTGGCAGGTATATTTCCCAAAAAACATCATTTAGGGCCTCAAAACGGCTCCGGAAGTTTAGGACCCGAAAAACTGCTAAAAATAGTAAACTGTGCTATAATTAACGAAACTGAAAAACTGAAAGGGACAGTTGTGGGGGTCTAGATGGGATAGGTGGGTGGCCACCAACATCCACCTGGATCATGTATCCACACAAGCCTCAAGACTTACCAGGAAATGATGACAGGAGGTTTCAATAAGAGAGAACCCACCAACATAGCAAGGATCCACAAGCATCCTCCTGTGGTGGAAATTGTTACAAGGCATCAATGGATGGGGTTCTTTGAGAGGATGAGAGGATACGATGATGATGTGGTCAGATAATTTTCCCTCTCACTCATACCCCTCACTAGGACCACTGGCACTGCTATGATGAAGGGTTTATCAGTAGCAATTACCCCTGAGGTTATAAGAAGAATCACTACACTCCCCCTAGGGTTACCATGGAGAAAAGAAGACAAGGCTAACAACACCCTCGCAAATAGAATCTTATTTTTGTAAGGAGAAGAGCCAATAGAGGAAAAAAAAGGGGTTAGAAGGGAGAGCATTCCATACCCTTGGAATGAAGTCAGTTACCACCTCATCAAATATATTTCATGTGAAGGGAGATACAATGTAGTGTATGGATACCACTTTAGATTCCTCCAAGAACTGAGATTTGGAGAGAACACACCTCCTCATAACAGATTGGGTATACTCTCTTTTCTTCTACAATCCATGATAGACATGAGCATCAAGGTGAAAGAGGGAAAACATCAGCAACTAGACCATCATGGGTTGATAAAACTCATCCTTGAAGATTCTCTATAAAACTTAAGATTCACTATTGCATGGACAACATTTGCAGACATGCAGGTAGAAGGAGAAATTCAAGCTATTGAGTATGACAGAAGCCCTACTGCTAGTGGGGGAGAAGAAGAAACAAAGGAAGAAAATGAAGAAGAAACAAAGGAGGAAAATGAGGAAGAGACAGAGGAAGAAATAAAAGAAGAAACATATGAGAAAAGTGAAGAAATAGGGGAAGAAAAAGAAGAGGAATGAGGAGACAAAGAAGAGAATGAAAAAGAAAATGGAAAAGAGGAAAAAGGACAGAAGGATGAACAAAATTCAGCATCTCAAGGCATAGAAGAAGAAGAATCACCAAGGGTGTCCCCAGAGCCTACAAAGAAAGAGACAGCAACTGCTTTAACTGCCCTAAGTACACCTGTCAAATCAAAGGGAAAGAGGCAAAGACAAACTCCACTGTACTTCAAGACAAGAAAGAGAACTAGGATTAGACAAGGGAGACCTCAAACCCCTACCAAAACTCCAACTGTCATTTAGGATTCACCAAAACAACAAGAGAAGGTAGTCCCTCTAAAGAAAAATGAAGGAGAAGGAACATCAAAACAAGCTTCTCCCAACTCTCTAATCACCTATGTTAGGAGGCATGTCACAAGGTCAACCTCATCAAAGGGAAACGGTCTCCTATAAAAGACACAGTCAGACCTACAGGAAGCAGAGACCATCCTACAGGAAACTCTATCAAACCTATAGGAAACACAGAAAAGAGACCAGGAAGGAATTACTCAACAAGAAACAAAGGAAGAGGGCCAAGAACTGAAAGAACCTAGCCCATAGCCAAACCTTAGCTCCTACTACAAGTTCATTGAAGGAGGTAGGGTGATACCATAGAAGTTTTCCATTCCCCTATTCTTTGAACTTGAAAAAGAGAGGGCAAGGACACACAGGTGGATGCAAATTGCTAAATCAAAAGGGGTAGAGGATGTAGGCCACATGGAGGAGAAATTGTAGGAGATGGGTAGAGAACTTAGCATCATAAGAGACAAAGAAGAAATGATGAAATCTCAGTTATAGGCTGAGAAAACATGACTAAAGAAGCAACTAAAATAAAGGGAAATCCAATTGGAAACTATGACCAGTTTGTCCATGGAGGCAATCCAGTGCAGGATGCTAGCAAAGTCATATGCCTTGTACCTCGAGGAACAATGGTTGCAATTATAGATAAAGAACCTAATACGAAGAAGAACTATGCCCTTCCAACACTATATACAATTCATTAATCTCTATGATTAAAGCACCTTGGAAGATAGAGCAAAGATATCTAAGTTTTACCTACACAATTTGGCCTTGACATATTTAAATGTGTGGGACCCAAATCCAAAGCTAGGGGACTTGCAATTGATGGCCTTAGCATCTTGGATGAATCATGAGGAGGGAAGAGCTACAAAGATGAAAAAGGTATTGGTAAAACAAGAGGCATAACCCGTTATGACAAGAGCAGAACAATCTAACCGAATGGTTGTCATCAACATCGACAACCTCATTGCAAATGATCCTAAGCTTGCACCAAGGTACCTTGTTGTACAAGAACATGTAGTCACACATTTTGAAGACATGCTAATATTTCTAGGAGATGACAGCTAGAAAGCCTTCCAAAGGAGATGGAACACCTTACCTTACAGCCTAAAAATTAGAGAATATCATTCTCCTGATAGAATGAGAGAGGCACTAAATAGAACCCCAATGTATAATCAGGCACTACAAAGACTCAAAGTCAATTGGATTGACTTGATGCTCAGTCCACCATTGATTTTGGGAATGTTGGAAGGAAGAAAAGAAGAAGAAGAAAGAAAGCAGTGGGAAGAGATAGAGAAGAATGTAGGGTTTTATTCACTAGAGGAAGAGGCTACAACAAAACCATGGGATGTCAGGGAAGCCACCAAAGCCATGAAGGACATGGACATAGATTGAGTTTCTCAGAGGATGAGCAACACTTTTAGTAGGGGGTGATGATGAGGTTCATCATTGGGTAAACTATATGGACCTTAATACACCTCCAAGCTTACTAAAATCAACTCTTCTCATAATTATTTACATGTTTTAATTATATTTTTCTTAATGAGATGAGTAAAAGTAAGATGTTATGTATAGTGGTTTAATGTGCATTGATTGCAGGTTTTTGGGAGAAAATTATGGCTATTAGGGTTTAGGAACTCGAATTAGACAAGGAGAGATTATAGGAGCTGGATCTCGCTCATTAAATCCCCACTCACTCAAAGATCCCTTAATCAAATCACACCAGTTCAGAGTTTGTGAGAGATTCTTCGGCGAAAATCACATGGAATACCATTTGTCGACGCGTTTCGAACCAACTAGTGTGGTTCATCGTCAGGACAAGATGAAGAAACAGATCCAGCTTAGCATGTTAAATAGTCCGAGGAGAGCCTCCAACGGCTAACTTTACCAACGACTAGTTTGACTCAAGGACTTCTGCCCTTATTAACGCCAAACTCGCCTTAAGGAAAACCTGATGGTTTTGAGGGAGAAGGCGATGCTTAATCCGGGCAAAGATAGGAATGACGGAGGAGTCTCTGTATCGTTTAAGAAAAGCTATATTTGTCTTCAACCTTGAAACCTGCAAGCGAGCCCGTTCAAAATGATGAACCTTGGTTACAATGGATTTTCCGTGCAGGGATTCAATTAAAGAGTTCAGGCTTCTGTGATCCATATCAAGTTTGTGAGAGATTCTTCGACGAAAATCACATGGAATACCATTTGTCGACGCGTTTCGAACCAACTAGTGTGTTTCATCGTCAGGACAAGATGAAGAAACAGATCCAGCTTAGCATGTTAAATAGTCCGAGCAAAGCCTCCAATGGCTAACTTGACCAACGGCTAGTTTGACTCAAGGACTTCTGCCCTTATTAACGCCAAACTCGCCTTAAGGAAAACCTGATGGTTTTGAGGGAGAAGGCGATGCTTAATCCGGGCAAAGATAGGAATGACGGAGGAGTCTCTGCATCGTTTAAGAAAAGCTAGATCTGTCTTCAACCTTGAAAACTACAAGCGAGCCCGTTCAAAATGATGAACCTTGGTTACAATGGCTTTTCCGTGCAGGGATTCAATTAAAGAGTTCAGGCTTCTGTGATCCATATCAAGTTTGTGAGAGATTCTTCGGCGAAAATCACATGGAATACCATTTGTCGACGCGTTTCGAACTAACTAGTGTGGTTCATCGTCAGGACAAGATGAAGAAACAGATCCAGCTTAGCATGTTAAATAGTCCGAGCAGAGCCTCCAACGGCTAACTTGACCAACGACTAGTTTGACTCAAGGACTTCTACCCTTATTAACGCCAAACTCGCCTTAAGGAAAACCTGATGGTTTTGAGGGAGAAGGCGATGCTTAATCCGGGCAAAGATAGGAATGACGTAGGAGTCTCTGCATCGTTTAAGAAAAGCTAGATCTGTCTTCAACCTTGAAACCTACAAGCGAGCCCGTTCAAAATGATGAACCTTGGTTACAATGGCTTTTCTGTGCAGGGATTCAATTAAAGAGTTCAGGCTTCTGTGATCCATATCAAGTTTGTGAGAGATTCTTCGGCGAAAATCACATGGAATACCATTTGTCGACACGTTTCGAACCAACTAGTGTGGTTCATCGTCAGGACAAGATGAAGAAACAGATCCAGCTTAGCATGTTAAATAGTCCGAGCAGAGCCTCCAACGGCTAACTTGACCAATGGCTAGTTTGACTCAAGGACTTCTGCCCTTATTAACGCCAAACTCGCCTTAAGGAAAACCTGATGGTTTTGAGGGAGAAGGCAATGCTTAATCCGGGCAAAGAAGCCAAGTCATGAGGATCATTGGAAATCGAGCCAGTGATAGTTAAGAAACAGTTAATATTAATATTGGGAGCCAAGCCTCCCTATATTTAAGGAATTTGTTGGAAATTTCAGTTGTATAAATAAAGAGGCCTAGAGACTCATTAGGATTCAGATTTTTTAGGAAAAAGAGCTAAGCAGTTTCGAGTCGAAGGATTGTGACCAAACACTGTTATGTATTTTTTTGATACGTTAATGAAATGAGCATTCCCTTGATCCAACACTAAGTTGACTCAGAGGGATGAAGCTCTTGGGCCCTGTGCCCAACCCTAGCAGCAGAGGTTCCTCTTACTATACTTGTATGCTTACGTTATTTCATAGATTACTTGTTAAATTGATTTTGGCATTATTACATTGCAAGTATTGGTGAATTTGATTAGTTTGCTTCCATTTGTTCATAGCTTTAACAATAGCATTAGAGAGACAAGGAAATATCCAAAAAAGGCTGATAACAGGTGGATCTTACCTCATTTCTCCCTTCAGGGACCATGGTTTGAGGAAAAACTCCCATTTAGCCCAAAAAGACAGAATTCTGGTTTCTTATGAAACTTAGGGTTTTTTAGCTAATTAGGTCAACATCTTTCAGTTTTAGAAGATAGTTTGCAGTTTTCATTTATGATATCTTGATTTTTGTATTACATTTCATGGTGCTTTCATAATAGGCTTCAAGAATTTCCATGCATGAACTAGACAAATAAATGATGCAAATTCTATTTTCTTATGTTGTTGTAAACCCTTCTTGTTTTGAGGTGATTCATGGATAAATGCCAACAATGATCTGTGTGTTGCATGATTTTCAATATTTCAGGAAGACCTCATATCATTAGCCTTAGCCAAACCATACCCACCCATGATCGCTAAAGGGCACTAAGTTCTTAATTCGAGTTATCATTTGACAAGGACAACTTGTCATGCTTATTAAGAAAATCCAACCATCATAGAGCTTTGGTTTGAGTTCTGAGTGAGTTCCAACCACTTCCTTGCCTTATTCCTCCCATCACTCACCTTCCTTAAGCTCCAAACCACTATCCAAATCACTCATTATGCTTTCGACCTGTTCATGTTTTCTTATGTTGTTGTAAACCCTTCTTGTTTTGAGATGATTCATGGATAAATGCCAACAATGATGTGTATGTTGCAGGGGTTTCAATACCCACCCATGAATGCCAAAGGGCACTATGTTCTCAATTCAAGTTATCATTTAACAAGGACAACTTGCCATACTTATTGAGAAAATCCAACCATCATAGAGCTTTGGTTTGAGTTCTGAGTGAGTTCCAACCACTTCCTTGCCTTATTACTCCCATCACTCATCTTCCCTAAGCTCCTAACCACTATCCAAATCTCTCTTTATGCTTTCAACATGTTCTTGTAGGAATACAGGTGATCCTGTAAGTGAACTAGGACATCTTGTAGACATCCTCTAGGAAGACTTGTAGTGGTCTGTTTTGAGCCCGATTTGTAAACAAAACATCACGAAAGCTAGGAGAAGACCCCTGCTTGCCTCCCAAGCCATTTGACTTATTACACTCATCTCCCTCCACGCCTGTCCCACTTGCCATGCAACCAACAAGGATTAGATTGATATTTTTACAAAAAGGCAAAAAGAAAAAGGTTGTTATGTTTAGTTATGTGCACAACAGTTAAGTTCTTGTTTAGATCAGATTTCATGCTTAGATTAGTTAATATTTCACATGTGTTAAATTATAATTCTTTTGAAGCAAGGTATTTTAACAAATACCTAGATGGGTTGTGTGTTTTAGGCATCTATTTCAGTCTTCCATTACTGCAGTAGGTACTATTTCAATCCTCTCAATTAGGGTAAAATTCTCCTTTCTCAATTGGTAATCAAAATTCTTCTAAATAAATAGAAGGTTGGTTTGAGAAAGCCTAGTGGTCTATCACCCAGCTCAACAGTGACAAAGAGTGGACCCATTACATATATTTGTGTATATAGTACTATCGCCTCCAAGTTTGTACGAACCTCGGGTTGATGAAGTAAAGTTAGTAGTCTCAAGAGTTGCAACATTATTGCTAAAATACTGGTGCTCATCACCAACCTGTATGCCTTCTCCAATGAATCAGGTTCCCAAAGGCAAACCTCATGTTTGATGTTATCCTTTAAAGTCCATATGAAGACATCAATCCTCTACTTCTCTGGAATATCATTTACCCTTATATTCAATTTTTGGAAGTCCTCAATGTTCTCTGCCATTGAACCCTTTTGTTTGAGATTTATTAATTGACTAAAGAAAGTGTTTCTCTTTCTATCCTCATAATGTGCTATCATTTCCTCCGTGAAAATTGACCAGCTGACTAGTAGTTTACGAGAACAAAGCCCTATATACCATACAAACTGATTTGGTTCTAAATATAAAGATGAAATACGTAACTTTTGTAACCATTGCAAATCATGTAGATCAAAATATTGCTCCATCTATAGTATCCAAGTTACCAGATCCTTGCCATTAAACTTCCTCATATGTCATTTCTTTCTTTTAGGATCTTGATATTTAAACAACTGTAACTCTATACTTTGGATCTCTAAGTTCTGACATTTTGGTCTGGGATAGATATCCGAGCCCTCTTTCCAACCCCATAGGTTTGATCAAGATCAGATTCTTCAAGAAATAGTTATGCCCAATCTCCCATGATGACCTGATTATATACTGGTTCAACAGAGTGAACTTTTACGACGTGCCACATGTCACTTTTTTGACCTTTGGCCTTAAAAACAATACCCAAGAAACTACAGCTAGTCCTCTTTCTGTCACATTTTATGCAATTTTAGTTCGATGCTCACAGAAAAAGTTATGATGATTTTCCCAAGGTCATTTTTTTGAGATCGAATTCTGGTGCCTACAAAACCCCTATATCCCTCGGCTCATAAATCCGAAAATATAATGATAGAAGGTCTAAATTTCGTACATGACGTTCATCAAGATTTCATCTCAAATGGGTTTTAATTTTAGCTTCTGAAGCTTCGTAGAAAAAATGTTATAGAAAAATTCCAAGATGGTTTGTTTGAAGCAGTGAAACCCTAGAATCCAAAGCTCTAATACCAAATGTTATGCAACCAACTCACAAAATAGAAGAAGAGATAGATAAATGACTTCAAAATAAGCCTCTTTGAGGGGGAAACCTCATTTAAATTACACAAATGAATAATTCTTGGATGATACAAATGACAAGACCTTTTTTCTATATATAGGAGTCTAAGGGGTCACAATATAATCATAGCTGACATAACAATAATATTGTAAGGGCACAACAATAGCAAGTGGGATTCTATGGGACACAATAATAATGATATGGGGACTACATGGGCGAAAAAATACAATAAGGGGGTTGGACTAATAACAATAAGTAGGCTGGACTAATAACAATAAGGGGCTACACTAGTAGTATAAGGACCTGACAGAAGTTAGTTAACATGTTCTAAAAATAACAGAAATTTACTACTATTTGCCACAAGGTATTTTCAGAAATTTAGATTTGGGAATAAACAAACTAATCCAAGTAGTTGAATGATTACTATGACCTTCCAAAGTTGTTCAAAATATGAAATCATTATTTTTATTTTGCAAAAGAACTTACTTCAACCATTTAACCCAATCCTACAACAAGAAATCATCAATACTAAATGCAGAAATAGAAAAATACAAGAACAAGAGATGCATGTGAATAAGAAGTGAAAAGAAGAAAAGTAAATGATACAAAAGGGCTTTGAGGCTCCTTGGATGGCCAATCCTAAGGAAACTTAGAGTCCTTTGAAGGAGACCAAGATTTAAAAGTTGAACATAGAACTAATCTTCATTATTTCCACCAATACAATTACATCCCTGCAAGAAATGAAAGTGGAATTGCAAAAATACGAGTTCTCTCCACCAAAAGACTAATAAAAATCAACCCCTAGAGGAAAATTTGACTTGATACTTATACAAAATGATTAGTAAGAATTCCCCATGAAAGGAGGAAGTTTTCCCCTCTAAAATCCCTCAAATAGTGGATCTGGTTCTCAACACTAGGATTCTGCATTAAATGACAGGGAACACATTCCTATATTTTCTCAATCATTGGAGCTCCATAATCTGTGCAATAATTTCATAATATATTTTTGATTTATTATCCAATATTGATCCTCTTATAGTAGGGAGCAAATCCCTAAATTATCTCCTCCTCCAAATCTCCATAATATTCCTAATATTCTCACAATATTATACAAAAATAAATAATATTAGGCACAAATATGTAATTATCCATAAACCTTCCTAATGAACATATTAAAGCTAAAAAATATTATTAAGTGTAGAAGGATAGGTTTAATATAGCATTCATGTGCCTAAGAAAGGTTAGATGGGCCTTAATTTATGTCTAATTTGGAGGCCCATCATACCCCCCTGCTGAATCTGTTGCTAATCCTCTGAGCAACCCATTCATCCTACTTGCCTTATTGTTCTTCACGTATGCTGACATGTTTCATGATTTTTTTTGGTCTATTTGATGCTCTTTCTACTGCTCTTCTTGATACTGCATGTTTCTATCTCAGTTTCTCAAGGAAGCCCTACTATAAGTTGAGGATGCTTCTTTCCCTTAGGTGGTTCTTCAACTGTAATGAGTTGCACATAACTTTAATCCTGTAGAAACTAAATTTTGCATGCCAAGAGGTGGTGGGTACACCTCTTATTTCTTTTATTTTTAATTTTTTTTTTCTTTCTTAATTTTTCATTAATTTTTCTCTTTTTTTCAACTTTTCTCTATTTTTTTATTGCATGCAAAATAAACTCAAAGTTCTTTGAGTTAATTGGGTTGGACCTCACCTACCCCTTCACACTCTTTGTCTTCCATCACGACTAAATGATTACATGCCACTTTCTCAAGTCCTTTTCACTTTTGTCTTGTCCTCTCCCCCATGTGTGGGTTTCTTCGTGGAAAAGTGAAGTTAATTGCTAGATAAGGCCAAGGTTGCTCCACTAAAAATTTTGGCTATAAAAACCTTTTCCTTCATACACTTGCAATTTCTTTCAAGCTAAAATAAATTCGTAAGAAAATATTTAAAGGATTCCATACCTGAACCTTACCCTTGATGTGTTTTTGTAGGTGATATTGAGGTTGTTGATATGAATGTTGAAGTTTCCTTTGTTGGTATTGAAGCTGCTCCTAATGATCTTGAAGATGCATGTGATAATTTGTTGGTCATATTGTTGATAGCCTTAAATATGGAGGTCTCTTAGGTTTTTCTTGTTGTCATTGCTGCTTCACATCCTTGTCTAAAATGTTGCTGTTGAGCTTCATAACATGATAATTTCAGAGGTGATGACTTCCTTTGTTTGTTGATGCATAGGTTTTCATAGCATGATGCTTTTTCTAACTAATGTAATATTTTTTGTGTGCAGGCCTCTTTCTGGCATTAAATCTGCTATTGTTGGAGTTGATGGATGCTAACCCACATTATAAACCTATGTCTTCCAATTAATGTGAGCAAGCTGTCTTAGTCAAATTCGGCCTTCTTGGAGTGCTAGGCTTCGTCATGGGTGATGTTCACCTTCCCCACATTTTTCAAAAATATCATACACCCTTCTTGTTGGGCATGGAATCCCCCCATGACATGTTTTAGGGCTCAAAGCCCAAGTTTTGAGTAATATTATTGTAAATCCCCGCGAACTGCAGGCGTGGAGCGCGAATTGTATGTTAGAGTCATAGGGTTGTCTGCCCTAACTTTTGAATGTAATGTTGGCCTATCCATGGTCCGCAGAGCATGGGATTGTATAAATAGAGTGAAGCTCTAAGTTGTAAAGTAACTAAGAACTAGAATCGATGGAATCTGATAGATAGAATAAGATAGCGAGCAAGAGTCTAAGGATATTGTGTCGTAATAGTAGGAAGAGGCTCTGCAGTTGAGTGTGTAGAGGCCTAGTAGAGTCCACAACTGAGTGGGCGGACCCCTACAACTCAGTGCATAGGGCGGAGTCGAGTCTGTAACCAAGGAAGAAGAATAATAAAGAGAAGTTTTATCTGAATTCCGTGTATCTATTCTTGTGTTATTACCTGTTTGATATCAATTGCAATTATACTGTTTATTTACTATGCTTTTGTATGAATGGTGAATATTGTTAAGTATAAATGAAAGCATACATATAAGCTAAGTTAATCAATTAATATCAGGTTACTAATAATGATTTGGGTAATAACACTGGTCGGACCCCAAGTAGGGCTCCACAAAGGCAGCATCCCAGGATACGAGGTACTGATAAGTGTGCAGAGTGACGAACGTGCAGGGTCAAATTGTGGACCAATTGGAACCCATTAGACATCCCCACGGTGTAGAAACCTGGTTCTAGCACCCTCCCATACTACTTCCAGTGAGATCTCAGTTCGCGCTTCGCGGGCTGTTGCCGAAAGGTCCAATAGTACCGGGATTTGTTTGGCTAAATCATCTCTGAACCTGGGTCAGGCCCCCAACAAGCCAACAAATGGTTATGTTGCTGGGACCGGGATCTACATAAGGGATGTCTAATGTCGTGTCACTGGAATCCAACGAAAGAAGAAATTGAAGGGTGGTTAGACAAAAAGATTCACGAGTTTGCAGCGCAGGAAAATAGGAATCGGCGAGTATCAAAGGAACAATGGTTGGAGTGTTACTTATATACGTAAATCCACAAATTTTTCTTTGCATCCTTTCCATATGAGTTGTATGAGTGGATCGCGAAGCTAGCAGACAGTCAGGGAAGGTGCATGGGGGCTTCACTAGGGGAGCAATACCATACCACTTGGGTTCATATTGGGGGATATATATGAAGGAAAAAAAGGCATAATATATTGGGGGATATATAGGGGGAAAATGGTTTTTATTTTGGAAGGTATAAAAAATGGAGGTCAAAATTAATGAAAAGATATAAAGGGTATGAAAAATGTTAATGAAAAAATGGATACTTATAATATATAGTGGAAGTAGGGTTTTTTTAAATTGGGAAGGTGTATAGGGTTCGTATTGGTAGGGGGTTAAATAATGTGATTTTCAGGGGTATTTTCCAATATGTAGTCAAATTAAGGGTATTATTTAATATTCCATGAACGCACGTGATAGGTCAGAGGTTCATTAAGTGAAGCCCCCGTGGGAAGGTGTAGGATCCAAAAACCGATTGTGTGGACTCTAGAATTAGTGAGCAGACTAGAATTCAAAAGATAAGATTGTGTGCGCTGTGGACCATTGGCTCGATCGAATCTTAGGGGGGTTTATCACCGAGTTCGCAGTAGACACGATAGTCAGCTATAGCGAGGCAAAATGACGCTTCCTCAAAGGACCATGAGGTAAATACATTAAATCTTTGAACACTTGGATTAAGATGTTATTGTGTGAAAAGCGGGTTATGCGAATAAATTAATGTTTGGGGCTACACGAAGTGGGAGGATCTATAGAAACGAAGGTAGCACAGAGATAGAAAATAGCCCCTTGATTTCACCTCAGTGGGAAAGTGAGGAAGAACTCACAAAAGTTTCTTTGAGAAGCGCGGTTAGTCTGATAAGGCAGCGAATTCCACGCCTACCACCCCCACCTACACCACTACCAGTCTCACCTTCTTCACCTCCATCTCTTCCCACACCACCTCCGCCATGCCCACAGTTCAATATGGCGAGTGCGATAAAATTGTTGGTATTCAAAGGAGTAGGGAACGAAGATCCAGACCAATTTTGGTTCATGGTAAGGGTCGTATGGGAAGTACAAGGAGTTGTGGATGACAATATAAAGAAGGCAATTTTGGAGAGCACGTTGCAGGATTGCGCACTGACATGGTACATTAAGCATTCTAATGACCATCCAAACATGGGGATCACAGATATCCAGGCCATGCTGAATAGGGAATTTAGCAGGCCAAAGTTGAAGACATAACCGATTATCGGGTTTAAGGAGATCGCCATGCTTCCAGGCAAGACCCCATGGGATCTAGATCAGAGGCTGAAGAGTATGATTCGCGAAGCCAACATGACCTTGACTGATGGATAGCACTGGTCATGGTTTGTAGCGTCACTAACACCACATTTAAGGATGACACTATAGCAACAAAAGTTATCCACCCAGGTCGAAGCTTTGGAGATTGTAATGAGATTGCATGAGACACCAATACAAGATCCTAGTCTGGGAGTCTAACAAATCCACGCACAACTACAAAATTTGTCTTTGGAAATGCAGAGGTTGAAACAGGACAGGACAACTTGGGCAGAGGCATGTGAGGGGGTATGGTGCATAAAATGCAAAGGACAGGGGCATGACAAGGACCATTGTCCAAACTTCTCGAATTACTTGGTGGGAGGAGGGTCGATGCCATTAACACCTAAGGCACAAGTAGGACTAAGTGTGGCGCCTGCATTATGGTGCGTGATTTGTTAGATAGGAGGAAAAAATGCTACAGATAATTGTCATCAATTGTAGAAGTACACGTAGACATCCCAACAATTGTTTTGTAATTTTTGCAGGTCGGTAGGCCATCATGAGCGCACCTGCAGAAGTTATGAGCTAATGATGGATCAGACTCCTACCTACAGAGTGCATGCCAAAACATGAGCCCTCGACCCAAATGCGGGAATGACACACGTTGGATTTCAGGGGTGCGGATGAGGTCGAGGTGGAATGGGACCAAGAAGGGGTCGTAGACAACTAAATTGTTACAATTTTGGAGGGCGAGGGAACTATGCCCACGATTGTATGAATCCAACGAGAACATCATGTTTACACTATACTCAGTTTGATCATGAGGTAGAGGACTGCCCTACACTGATAGCGAGGCTACACGAGAAAGAGGTACTCCAGCCTCCCCTGACTTAGAATTTGCAAATGATGAGGTTTGAACCAAGCGAAGAGGACCCGAATGTAAACATAGTGCTCATAAGCGGTATCATGAGAAGAGATGACAAAGGTAAGAATCTTGAAGAAAGTGCGTGGGTTCGCAAGGCTCCTACAAAGGAACCTAAATTTTATTTGGAGCATGCAAAGGAGACATTCATGGAAGCTAAGAAGAGCTTCACGGAGGCCTCCACTTCAAGTAGTAAGGATCAACAAGAGCCAAGGATGGATCCTTCAATGCTGACTACCCTTTTGGAGACATGAATGAAACTGCTGCATGACAACAAGGCTGTAAAAGGACTGTAGGAACTTATCACTAGGTGCGTGGGTTTAGGAGAACCACGCGTTGTCTGAAAACTTGGAAAGCATGCATTGCAAACAGGAAGGGAAATGCGATTGACTGTGAAAATCGGGGAGTATGAATTGGATCAAGTAATTTTGGATCTAAGATCGGATGCGAATGTGCTGCCAAAGCAAACATGAGAGCACATGGGTAGGCCCACGTTGCAATGGCCCCCTATTCAATTATGGATGGCAAACCAGTAGAAGATCCTATCGATGGGAAGATTGCAGGGGATAACAGTAGTCATTGATAGTGCAAGCGTGCTTGAAATTTCATAGTGATAGAGATTGTCGATGACAAAAATCTCTATCCTGCGCTACTGGGAATATACTGGACCACTGATATGAACGCAGTAATACATATTAAGCGTAAAATGATTTTTGAGAAAAAGTCACTACGCGTAGTGGTGCTTTTAGACCCTACAGAAGGAGCATGCTACACAGAGCCACTGCGTGATGATGAGCTATACTGTATCTACAAGATAACCACTCGGGAACAGGATTGGGTGAATCCTATAGTGGATGGCTGGATTTCATGGGAGCATGAAAGCTCCTCCACATCAGATTCGGATGAGGAAACAGAATGATGGAAGAACCGGTTACACGAGGTAACCACGCTCAATTGCAACATGATGGTTAGATCACTGCACTATGTGACAACAGAGGTAAGGGATCTTCCTATGCATGACGGGTTGACAACGATCGATGAAGTCTTGAACAAATTTAAAAGTGCAGTGCCAGAATAGTAGCGGTTCGATGCTATGAAATAGGCACTGCGCATGACGCCCGCAAGGTGGTGGGGTACGCATCATATAAGTATTGAGAGCTGGTGCAAATGCAGAAGGGGGATGCTTATACAATTTGGAAGTCCTTAGCTACAGATGAGAGCCGGTTATGAGGGGAAAAATATCTTGCGTGCCCACCTTTCCAAATGGGTACATATGTATGGTACGCAATCTGCACGAATGCACACCGCTATCACAATAGGAAACAGGAACAACAAACAGAAGCAGGATAGACAAGTGCACGAAAAACGAAGCATGATAAAACCTAGCGTGCCAAAAATCATAGACGGGGAAGACTTTGACAAGGTGTGCGAAGTGCTGAACAAGGTCCACCAAGTGAGACGCACCGACAGGGACCTACACGTACCAGCGGTTGTATGGGCTTATAGGACCATGTGTAAAACTCTGACCATGCAAGAACTTCTGAAGCTGAAGTATGAAACAGGGGCTGTAGTCCCCATGAAGCATGCGAAGATGAGTCTGCGCATAACAACACCTGTAGATATGATGGTCCGTGTAGACCGGAACAAAGAAATCACACAGTTGCGTGAAACAAAACATATAAGACTTGAGGAAGAAATCTGACGGGAGAATTTAGACTTCGCGAACTTGAAAATGATTGGGTACACCTAAGGGAGAAAAGTGCTTTAATGAACGCAGAGATCAAGAAGCCAGAAAACGAAATAAAGGAAGCATTTGTCGTCGAAAATCGAGGATGGCAAGGCAAGGTGCGTACAGTCATACTGACAAATTGGAAAGCTATCTTCATGAATTGGTTAGTCTACTATTGTGGCTGAGACCGCATCTCGCCATACGTAGTGACCAGGGCAGTGCAGTGCAATAGTAGAGTGCGCGATGCTGATCACTACAATGGAAGATGGAGATTCTCCACGAACCATGGTGAAGGACAAGATGAAGCCCCGCATGGGTGGTGCGCCCACTTGACTAGCCATAGGAAGGACAGTCTTAGTGCTCCTGGTAGTTGAAGGGGAGCACAGGACTATAAACATACGCATCGGATGCCGGTACAGATGTAAGGACACAATTTAGACACAGAGGAACGAATGCAGCAGGTCCAGCTCAATGTGCTGCAAACATCAGCACCATATGGGAACAGTTGGAGGGACTCCACGCCACGATCGTCACGCCGATAGAGTGACTCAAGGGTGAGTCATGATGTTTGTGTTGGGGGCCTGTTGGGCATGGAATCCCCCCCATAGCATGTTTTGGGGCTCAAAGCCCAAGGTTTGAGTAATATTATTGTAAAGCCCCGCAAATTGCGGGTGCGGAGTGCGAATTGTATGTTAGAGTCATAGGGTTGTCTGCCCTAAGTTTTGAATGTAGTGTCGGCCTACCCATGGTCCGAGGACCATGGGATTGTATAAATAGAGAGAGGCTATAAGTTGTAAAGTAACTAAGAACTAGAATCGATGGAATCTGATAGATAGAATAAGATAGTGAGCATAGAGCAAGAGTCTAAGGATCTTGGGTCGTAGTAGTAGGAAGAGGCTCTGCAACTGAGTCTGTAGAGGCCTAGTAGAGTCTGCAGCTGAGTGCATGGACCCCTGTAGCTGAGTGCATAGGACAGAATCGAGTCTGTAACCAAGGAAGAAGAATAATAAAGAGAAGTTTTATCTAAATTCCATGTATATGTTCTTGTGTTATTACCTATTTTATATCAATTGCAATTATACTATTTATTTATTGCACGTTTTTGTATGAATGGTGAATATTATTAAGTATAAATGAAAGCATACATATAAGCTAAGTTAATCAACTAATATCAGGTTACTAGTAAGGATTTGGGTAATAACACTGTTCGGTCCCTGAGTAGGGCCAAGCGAAGGCGACATCCCAGGCTACGAGGAACTGACTAGTGTGCATAGCGACAAACACGCAGGGTCAAACCGCGGACCACTTGGAACCCATCAGACATCCCCAGGGTGGGGAAACATGGTTCTAGCACCCTTCCATACTACTTCAGGTGAGACATCAGTCCGTGATCCGCGCACTGTTGCCGAAAGAGCCAGTAGTACCGAGATTTTTTTGGCTGAATCATCTCCGAACCTGGGTCAGGCCCAAACAAGCCAACACTTCTAAAAAATCATCTCACCATTTTTTTCCTCCAAAACCCCTCAGCTAACTTCTTGTAGTAGTTCAAGACATCTTGTAGTAGTATAGGGAATGCTATAGCAACATCCTCTAGCAAACCTGTAGCGAAATTATTTTTCCCATATCTCCCAAATGGTATACTGGATTGACCTGGAATTTTCTGAGAATTTTGCCATCATCCTTATGCACCTCCCCATAAAATAATATTAGCCAATGGATGCAGAAATCCTGAGAAAAATAAAAAATGGATGTAGGTGATGGGGGTCGATTTATCGAACATTGTGCATTGGAATTTTTTGAAATTGCTTGGTCATGTTACCATCATCCATATGCATCTCCCCATAAAACAACTTGGAAAATGGGTGCACAAATATAAAAATAA
Organism: Pinus tabuliformis; assembly: GCA_031772625.1. Taxonomy (NCBI): domain Eukaryota; kingdom Viridiplantae; phylum Streptophyta; class Pinopsida; order Pinales; family Pinaceae; genus Pinus; species Pinus tabuliformis. The sequence continues at coordinate 470,992,986 of CM062816.1, read as the reverse complement.
AAATAAAAATCGTTCTAAGTGATGGAGGTTAATTTCTCAAAAAGTGTGCACCGAAATTTGCTAAAATTGTTTGGGCATGTTACTATCATCCATATGCATCTCCCCCTTAAACAAATTGGCAAATGGATGCACTATTTTCAAAATATTCCAAAAATAATTTTCTTCTCTGTGTATTTTTACTTCCTGTAGCAAAACAGATCCTTCCTGTAGCATTTTACGACAACAAGGAAAATGAGTGGTAAAAGTTTGGCAATGATGAGTGGATGGTGGAAATGCATGAAGGTGATGGATTGGAATGGCCTTGTTCCTTTTGTAGCATTTGAGCAAAGGAGGAGAAAGTCTGATTTTGACTTCTTTTGATTGGGCTTTTGATTAACTTTTATTTTGGTGGCTAACTTGTTTTTGTTGCTTACAAGGGTTGGAGAGCTCCCACATTCATGAGAGAGAGATACATGGAGCGAATATTTATTATTATTTTTTTCCTTTTTTTTTCTAGGCCTACTAGCCGCCTCAATGAGGTTTTCAACTAGTAGGTTTGCCTAGGTGCCTCAAAGGAGGTTTTCACCTAGGATCTTTTATTTTTCTCTTTTTCCTTCTTTTTCCCAACCCATTGACCACCCCATGGAGGTTTTCAATCAATGAGCCAATCTCTGGTGCCTCAAAGGAGTTTTTCACCTAAGATTTTATTTTTCTCTCTTATTTTCCATTTTTTATTTTTTTCTTTCCTACTCTACTTGAAAAAAATATTCTTTCAAGTATAAGAATACATCCAGTGGAGCCATGTGCACATCAATATGATAGATAAACCAATGTGTATGCTTGAAGTATATGCTTTGACATGTAACTGAATTTCAGAGACAAAATGCTTTGATTGAGAAGAGATCATGAATTATTGAAGAAGAGTGTGTGGCTGCAAATCACTGATTTTTTGGAACCATATTTCAATATAGTTTTGATGCCCCTGGTCCAATTGCTGATTTGGATCATCTTGGATGTTTTCTTCTTCCATGAAGTTTGGATCTGTGTCTTTTGGTTGATTTTTCTCTTGAACACATGGATGATCTGATGGTAAACATGAGGGAACTTTCTCAATCTCTGATTTTGATGTCTGCTCTTCATCAAGTGCATCCCATGATTCTTTGGTCTTCTCATTTGAATCTTATTTTTTTGAATGTCGTCCTTCAATGACATCAAGAGAATCCCTTTTTTTGAATTCTCTTCTTGAGATAAGATGAATACCATTGTGGTCAAGAGGAGATGTTTGGAAGTGTTGTGCCTCAACATTGTAAGTGGGATGAGAAACTTCCTTGTGTGGGTTTGGAAATGGTGGTGCAATTAGTTGAGTAAGAATGGATCTTTGAGATGGATGTGGTTGGGGTTGTGGTTGTGGTGGAGGTGAGTGGTAGGGATATAATGGATTTGAGTATGGAGGACATTGATAAAAATATTCAGGATATTGTGGATGACTCCCACAAGTTCCTTGCCAACCTTGTTGCCAATAATGGTTTTGGGGTTGAGATGACCAAGGTTTCCAAGGAAAGGGTGTGTTCCAATTACTTTGAGATGGATGCAAAAAAGCTTGAAATTGTGAATTAGGGTCTTGCATCATATCAGGTTGAATAGACTACCTTGATCCTCTTGGAGCTACATAACATAGTTGCATTGGCAATTGACTTGCTCCATTGTCCTCTTGGTAAACTTCATTCAAACTTGGTAATGAGGGGAAATATTTAACATCATGTGATTATGCATTGAAAACACAAATATCAACATCTTTTTTTTGCTCATTTTGTATTCTTAATATTTCTACTTGTTCACTTAGATAGCTAAGATTTCTGTTTTAAAGTTATCAAGAAAATTTCCAAGTTTAGCTTGACTTACCAATCTTGATGTTGATTGACTTACTCTTTCCCTTCCTCTTCATATATGTTTGCATGTTCCACAAATTTCTTCAAATGATAATTGGTGTACATCACCTCTACACATGAGATCAAGGAGATCAATCCATTCTTCCCTAATTGCTCTAAGTAAGAGGGCTTTTAGTGTGTCGGATCCTAAATGATGTAGTTTTTCCCTCTTAACATTATACACGAACCTCTATATTAGATACTCAAGGCTCTCATCTTATTTTTGATTCATTCTAAAGATTTCTTCTTTAATATCATGATCTTTATATTTTTCTAGAAATATATTTTTCATATCATTCCATGATCTTATTGAATTAGTCCCTAAGCTCATGAACCATTTAAGAGCTCTATCCTTTAATGTTTTTGGAAATAATATCAATTTTTGAGTGTTTAATAAGTAACCATAAGATCTACAAACAATTTCAAATTCAAAGAGAAAGGTTTCCAGATCCTTTAACCTTAGACCATGAAAGTTTGGAATAAAAGATGAAGGGATTTTCTTCATGTGCACACTAACATTAATATCTTGAATGAGAAATCCAAGAGGATCTTCTTCATTGTCATCATCTCCATCCATTTCTGCTACCTTCTCTATCACCTCTTCTTCTTCTACCTGCAAAAATGAATGGTGATGTGGCTCTTACTGCACCACATGATCAAATGGGGGGTGGGTGGGGGAGCGGTGGTGTGGGAGATTTTTTTTATAATAAGAATGCTAATGCAATGCAATTTTATGTTCTTGAAATGAAATATGCCTAATGAATTTTTGTTTTTGTTTTTGCATAAAGTAAAAATAAATGAATCAAATAGGGAAGAAAACATTGCATACTTTGACAATTCCCTGGCAATGTCGCTAAAAAGTGATGAGCTTCAGTATTGAAACAAGAATGTTGCAACTCCCAAGACTACAAAATTTAATTATGAACCCAGGGTTCGTACAACATTAAGAGGTATTGAAACTATATGTGCAACATAAAATGTGTCCTTCCTTTGTTGTCATGATTTAATGGAGTGCATGTAATGAAATCAAATCCTAACTAGTTGCATAAATGTAAATGCTTGAAATGGAAACGTTAACCTATTACAAGAAATAAAATACAAGGAAGGAAAAACTATTCTAATTTCATAAAGTAAATATCATTAACTAAATATCAATCATTACATTTCAATGAGTTTAGATCCATTGACAAAGTTCATTGGATGTGGCAATCAAGAAAATCATTATTGTATTATCCATTTCATAAATTTGTCCATTAACCCAATTCACTGAGATGTTTTGTATGGGTAAAACGACAATTCCTAAGTGGTTTTTATTCCTCATCAACCATTTATTTATAGATTAGGGTTCATGATTGAATCCCAAAGGACAAAAACCAACCTTTTTGAGCAAATATGGGCAAGTATATACATGCTGGAAGAGAGCTACAAGAAGATATAATTCACCGAATGACCAAGCAAATCAAATCCAATTTGTATGGGACAAATTTTTTTATTGACTAGGATGTCTTAGGTCTCCATTCCATGTGGAGTCACTAAAAAATACCTCTGTTAACACATGCTAAAAAAACAACAGAAAATTACAAGTCTAAAATCTAGAAATTCGAGAACTAGTGAGCTAGTTAATCTATAAAATGCCTAACCTAATCAAGTGAGAATGAAATGTGGTAATTTTTTTTATTAACTGGAATTTTTTTATGATTTAGTGCAAGTGGAATAAACTTGATTGAAGCTAGTTAGCATGTTCTAAAAAATAGCATAATTTTACTACTATTTTCCACAAGGGACTTCCAGAAATTTAGATTTGGGAATAAGAAAGCTAATCCAAGTAGCTCAATGATTACTATGACCTTACAAATATGTTAAAAGGATGAAATCATGTTTTTGATCTTGGAAAAGAATTTACTCCAAACATTTAACCCAATCCTACAACAAAAAATCATCAATACTAAATGAAAAAATAGAAAATGACAAAATCAAGAGATGCATGTGAATGAGAAGTGAAAGGAAGAAACGTAAATGATACAAAAGGACTCTGAGGCTTCTCGGATGGCAAAGCCCAAGGAAATTTATATTACTATGAAAGAGACTAAGATTTAGAAGTTGAACATGGCACCAATCTTCATTATTTCCATCAATACAATTACATCACTACAAGAAATGAAAGTGGAGCTGCAAAAATATGAGTTCTCTCCACTAGAAGACTAATAAAAATTAACCCCTAGAGGAAAATTCGACTTGGTACTTATAAAAAATGATTAGGAAGCATTCCCCATGAAAAAATGAAGCTTTCCCCTCCAAAATCCCTCAAATAGTGGATTTGGTTCCCAACACTAGGAATCTACATTAAATGGCAGGGAACACATTCCTAGATTTTCTCAATCATTGGAGCTCCAAAATATGTACAATAATTTCATAATATCTTTTTGATTTATTATCCATTATTAATCCTCTTGTAGTAGGGATAAATTCCCTAAATTATCTCCTCTAAATATCCATAATCTGCCTTCTCACAATATTCTACAAAAATAAATAATATTAAGCAAAAATGTGCAATTATACATAAACCTTCCTAATGAAAATATTAAAGCTAAAAAACATTATTAAGTGTAGAAGGAGAGGTTTAACATATCCTTAATGTGCCTAAGAAAGGTTAGATGGGCCTTAATTTACGTATAATTTATGTCTAATTTGGAGAGGGAACATTCTAGCATTCTCTTTTGGGGAAAAGAGAGGAAAAGGAGAGACAAGTAAGGAAAGAAAGTAGCACAAGAGGAATTTGTGTGGTGGCCAAGAACAAGCTGTGTGCAACATCTAGCGAGGGAAGAAAAGGACAAAGAAAAGAGCAACCAACAGGAGGATTTTTGCAGGTAACAATGTGCATGTTTGGTTATCTTGCGCGGATTTGAATGCATGGTTCATGCATTGGTTTTCTATTTATTTTTATTGTCATTGACATGGAGATTTTCCTAGATTGAAAGTCATGTACAACCTTGCCTTATGAAATTTCTTGGATAGACATGATGTAGTGGGTTCCCTGTTTGGTTGAGCTTTGGACACCAATAGATTTTGGAGCTTGGTTGAGGTGGTCTTAGAAAAATCCCAAGAGTTAAGGGTGGGGATGTTTTTCTTTGGGTGAGCCCTTGATAGGTGGGTGGATATAAGAAAAATCATCTAGGTATGGTGAAGAAATTCTAAAGCATCCATGCATGTACTGGTTTTGGTGATTTCTGCACCCGGTATTATGTGGAATCATTGTGGCTTGAGGGTGTAAGGGGTTTTCCTCTGGATTCCCCATTTAGTTATATTTTAGTTTATCCCATGTAATCCCAAATTCAAGCTTGGAATATGACACGAGGGTGATTGGGCTGGAAGAAAGATCTTGTTCAGTCCCAATCTATGGTCAAGTGGAATGTGAAAGTTCCTAACTTAGTTGGTACTATGAATATGTTAATATGTGTTATTATTTAATGAGATCAATAAGTACAATTTTTTATTTAATCTGTTGATTATGTGACTAGTTTGTCATGGTTCCATTTCTGGTTAAGTGTATGTTACATGCATAGTGTATTTCTTGTTATACGAAGTGTTCATGTTATTGGTATTCTTCATGGTTTGATAGGTTGTTGGATAATTTATATGGATGCATGAGCTAATATGTTTTTATTGCATCTAGTATGAGAGGGAAGCAAGCCTTATTGATTAACATTTGATGAAACTAATGAAGATGATGAACACAATATGCATTCGTGACCTACAAGTACCATAGTCACAAGTGTTTCTATAAATGAATAACATGTGTTGGGAAAGCATGAGCCTAATAACAGAGCATGAAGACTTATACATATTGTTGACATAGTTTTGGAAAAGTCTAGGCAGTTGGCTTAAATGGTAGCATTAAAATTATAGAACAAGATTTGTCGCTGCATGCAGAAATTTAGGAAAAATCAATTGCAAATACACTAAGGATGGGTTATCTATGTGGTTGGAGGCCTCTGACCGCACAGATAGGCCTGTATCGGTGCCAATAAGGAATAGTCTAGGTAAAATATTAGTTCAAGCTCAAGGAAAATAGTGACCAGGTAATATATGTTGATAATAGTGTGATCATGTGTCTCTGGGTGTTTGCAGCCAATATTGGACAAGTAGACCCCATTTCCATAGTTGCGGCTTGGAAGTTGGGTCATGCATAGTAACTTTCAGCTCATGTTTACGTTGGTAAGTATGTAAAAGTTGGTAAATGTGGGGTGAGGTGTTACATTCAGTGTGTGACACTCTCTTAAATAGTTAACACAATACTTTCATTTGAATTAATGGTTGAATGGAGTATATATAATATTATTTTCTATTTTGATCATATTATCATAGGGTGTATAACAAATAGGATTGTATCAAGGTTTGAAGTTAGATTTATTTCCTTTTGGATTTGTTAAGTGATTTTTCCTCATTACCTTAGGAGAAAGGAATTTGATTGTGCTTCGAGTCTATTTTCTTATCATGTGATGAGACCTATGGTCCTTTGTCCCATGGAAAACTAATATAGGCTTCACATAGAATTTTCTCATCGTAGTCATAAGCCAGATCTTAGAAATTCCAATGACTAGTAGTTAGGTTTTTCTTTCCAATAATTTCCATTAGGATTGTATGATTGGAATATAATTCAAGTGACTGATCTATTTTCATAAGAATATGAAGGTGTTGTCAAAGATCTTCTATATTAGGATAGATATTGATTTTTGCAGGCACTTGAAGACTTCTTCTAGTATATATTGTGTTGTGCCTCAAATTTAACAATACCTTGGATTGAAATTATGACATTGGACAATTAACCTAGCATAAATTACACCCAACAAACTTTTTATGGTTTAAGGAAATACCAAACTTCCTACATCTTCCAAACACATTTCTAAGGTGTGAAATATGGTCAAATATTCTTTTGGAGTAAATAGTGACATCATCAAGATATATGGCAACATATTCATTTATTAACTCTTGAAAGGAAATATCCATTGCTCACTGGAAGGTTTCCCTAGCATTGATCAAATCGTAGGGCTTTTTCTTGTATGTGAAGGTTCCCCATGGAGTTTGAAAAGAATTTTTCAATTGATAATTGGGAGCTACCATAACTTGGTTCTAGGCAGAAAAACCATCTAGAAGGGACAACATTTTAGAGCCAGACACCCGTTGTAGGATTTTTTCCATGGGAGGAACTGGGTAATTGTCTTTTTTGGAAGCCTTGTTCAAGTTTTTAAATTCAACACAGAGACAAATGATTTTTTTCTTCTTCCATTGTGTTTGACAGATGAGGAAAATGATTTTGATTGCAAAAAGGTTATACAGTTCACTTCTAACAATAGGTTCGACATTGGGATCCATCTTCCTCAACTTCTGTTGGAATGATTTACTCTATGGTTTTATGGGGATGGTGTGTTACATAATGTTGGGGTCAAAGGTTTTCATTTCATCATGTGTCCAAGAAAATACATCCTTGTATTCCTTGAATAAATGAATGAGATCTGATTTATCCCTAGGAGTGCAATTTGTTCCCAAATTTATATTATGTGGATTTGTCTATGTCCCCGGGTTTATGACTTCATATTACATAGAAGAGATATTAGTTTTACAATTAACAATTATTTTAAATTTATCCTAAAATTCATAAAGAAATTCTAGCCTTACAATAGGTTTATGGATAGGGTTTATCAGATCAAAGATTTCATCCATTGAACGTTGATTTTGTATCTACAAAAAATTGTGGAGGTTCTCTTCATGATTCAATTCATTGATCACAACATCATGGAAATTATCCTCTAATTTTAGGAACTAAATTATATGTTGATCGTCCATAAAATCACGCCAATTAGTAATATTATTTGGAATTTACAGTCTAAATACCAATTAAAAAAAAAAGAATCTGGTTGAAAACCTTCAATAGGAATTAGCCTCGATGCTATATTAGCTAATAAATCAACTTCTTGATTGAGAGATCTAGGGATAGAATTAATATTAAATGATGAAAATTTACAAATTAAATCCCATACCTGAGTTTGATAATTCCTCACATGGATTGAAACACAATGTATAACATTTTGTACCTACCTGATAATCATTTCAAAATCAATATAGACCCTTAATAATTGAATTCCAAGGTCAATGGCCTTCTTGAGTCCCTAAATGAGTGCATCATATTCTACAATATTGTTAGTACACTCAAATTCCAGTCTATAGACAATAAATTCCTTTTGGGTCCAAAAACAAACCTCTAACACCTACACCTTATTTTGACTTGGATCCATCGAAATATAATGATAAAAGTTCATTTTGCGACTTATTTTCAACATGATTGACTTCAATTAACTTTTTATCATTCATCACTAATTTATAGATAGTAAAAAGTTTAGATTGTTTCTCAGTATATGTAAAAGGATAGGTTTCAACAACAAAACTTTTGAAAAATGAATCAATAGTTAAAGAATCAATAAACATACTTGGTTCATTAGGACCATCAATATCATTAAAAACATATTTCATATATCATTCTTTATTAACTCTCGTCTTATTAGGTTCCCATTTCTAGGGAAACCATAGATGAGTCAAATATGCATCCAAACATCCATTTAATTGTTGCATTCAATCTCAACTGAGGAATAGAACATAAGCTTATGGTATGTCTGCAATTACTATATCAATTGTCTAGTGAACTTTGTGATCATAAGATAATTTAATCAAGACATCAGTCAGTTCTCCTACCACCTTAACATTTTTCTATCAAGATGTACACTTTTCACTTTAGATGGTTTCATTTTTCCATTGATTTTCTTGCACATGGAAAGGGGCATGACATTGGAGGAGGCTCCAGAGTCAATCATGCAATTATGGATGTTTCGATTAAATATTTCAAAAGTGATCAAGAAAGGAGGAGGTTTCTTATTTTGTGTAAGAGAATTTTTTGAAAGGCACTTCATAATTTAAACATGATTAGCTGAAGATTTATCAAAACTAACCACATTCCCACTAGGAGCATATTTATTTTTACCAGAATATTCAACAATGTGTCATTGAATTTTCTACTAAATTGTAAGAATTTTAAGTAGTTCAAAAAGGGAAATTTGGCTTTCAATTTCTTAAAATCTTTGATTGGATTATATCCTAGATTTAAAGCTTTTTTTTTTTTGTTTCCTAGTTTCTTTTTGGAGTTCTTTCCCTTATTAGAAGGAGGAGAATATTGATTATCAACTAGGCCTTTGCTGCATGTATGATATTGGTGTTGATTTGCAAAAACTTAAGCCAAAATCATCTTTAAACAGATTGTCTGAAACATGTTCCATGGTAAATGGTGGTTGATTATGATATTTTGTTTCACTATCATCTTCAACCTCTATCTCATTATCATCAGAGGTTGACTTTGTCCCTGCAATAATTTCTTATAAAATATTTGATAATCATTCAACACTAAGGCCTTCATTAGGGGGCATAGATCTATTTTGAATTTGTTTCTTAAAAGATGGTTTAAAATTCCCCCTATTAGATGATCCTTTTGCTAAAAAAATTCAAGATTAATGACTTTATTAGTTAACTTATTAAGGACTTTTTGAATGTTTTCAAGATCAAAAGGTGATTGGTATTTCTTTTTAGCATGTGATTTTGACACCGATTCAAGTTTCTTATTTTTACATGGGGTTTGATCACTTTGTTTGTTAGAATTAGGCTTAAGGCTGAGTATGTCCTTCTCAACATACATAGCTTCATCAAATGTTGCTTGTAAAGTGGTAATTTGATCCCTCTTTATCCACATAGAAATCTCAGTAGGAAGAGCCTTAACATAATAAGAAATAACCAAATTCTTAAGGCCGAGAATTATTAGGAATCTTGTTTTTCAATGAAAGAAGCATTATGTTAAAAGCCTTTATCATTTCCTTAATTTCCATTTTTTTATTAAATAGCTCCATGACTAGTACCTCTGGATTTTATCATCCCAAAAATTCTCTAAAAAGGCAGTTTCAAACTGTGCTTGAGACATAATAATCTAAGGGGGTTGAGTGAAATACCAAGTTACATGTGTATGGGAATAAACTATAGACAACATATCGTGGTTCACACTCTTCTATCTACTGTCCAGCATGAAATCCTTAATGTGGTCTTCTGCTAGTTGTTTAGAGTCCGAGTCAAACTTGGGAAGGAATTTGTGAGGATTTTTGGGAAGAGGATGTTGCACACCAAGGACATCCATAGTATCTTGGTTGAGACATGGGGTTGCATGGTTAATTTACTAATTACCTTGATTTTTCCCTTTTTTACCTTGGTTATTAGCCATTTGTGGAGAACCCTAGAAATCAGATGATTCAGAGGATGAAGAATATTCAAGAGAAGAATAGGATCGAGGTGGGGAAGAAGGTGGAATACAACCTCCTAGAAGAGTAGGTTGTGTAGACTCCCTAGCAAGTGGTTCAAACACTCATTAGTTAAGAACAATTATATAAGTTAGTATATCATGTAATCTATCATTAGGGGTATCAACAGTCTTGGAAATGCTTGCCTGAGGATCCAACACTACAAGTTCTTGTATATAAAATTAGATAGGTGTAACAATATGTTGAGGCAATTAGCTTTCAATATATCTTGATCTTTCCAATATCTCTTAAGTCCTAGAAATAACATCTCGAGATATTTTGAGACACTCGCAAATCTCAGATCAGACTTGAGAATGGGTTGGAGTTGTGGGTTCATTAGTAGTATATTTAGGAATAGGTTCAAGTTGAGAACTAGAGACAGTTTCAGGAATGGCAGGGTTTGATTGACTTCTAGTGACAATAGGGGAGCAAACAGTTTGTCTTTTATGACTACCTTTAGCCATTTAAATTTAGATTTTCCCTCCTTCTAGACCATTTTGTTGACATGGGATTTTGGACCTTTTTTCAACAAAAGGAATGGGACCCATAACAAGGCTCTTTAGATAGCCCAAGTCATTTAAAGTGGCCACTCTCAACGGGTTTAAAGGTTTTGTTGGAATTTGAATCTCTTCCTCTTGCAAAGAAAAGAGTAGGTGGATCCTAGGGTTATCTAATGTTATATATATATGAAATTTAAACTACTATGTTATATTAATGCACCTAATCTATCAGCTAAATAATTAGTAACATACAATACACTAATCAGTAAATAACTATTTATATACAATACTATAATACAAAATATACAGAAAATATAATATAGAAATAAAGGAACCAGAAACATAGGTTAATTGATGGAAATAATAAAGAATAAATTATATCTCTTTAATTGTATATTTTCAATGTGAATTGTATAACTAATTTTAAATTATATATGCAATTATACTTTAAAGTTATCAATAATTATTTATGTGATATATAAAAGACAACAAACTACAATAATGCAAGCTTATGATATTCTAATAAAAAACATAGCAATATGCATTTGTTTAAATAATTCACATCAAGAATTAATATAAATGAATGCATCTAGAAAACGGGCTAATATGATCTAAAACTATTCTTGGTCGAGGAGATAGAACTAAATAACTATTAAAATTTTGAAAGAATAGTAAGTCTTCCAATATTTAAACCTTGAATTAGTTCAGTAGATAAGAAGTAAAAGATTATGAAAATACTGAAATTGTTACAACATGAGTATTAGTCATGTTCATGAACACGCAAAATTCTCAAACAATTTAAATTCCCAAAAGTAGTTCATAGAAACCTAAACTTGTGCAATGTACAAGTTGTAATTGTCCCTTAAGACATAGGTATTTGAGGGTTAATTAGATCAAATATGTATATATTAAAATAACTAACATGGTAAAGGGGAAAAATGCAATGAGATCACTACTTATTCATGTATCTAGGTCATAGAAGAAACAAAGATATTTCTTTAGAATATTTCCAAAAAAAGGCTATAAAAAATTTAGGAGCATATCAAAGAAACCATGAAATTTAAAGTATCACATATATGTAAGCATTCACCAGTTGAAATAGTTCAAACTGAAAATAATTACAAATATTAGAATCTAATAAGTTCCATAGTCACCAAAAAATGTTTCAGCATTTTCCCTCCCCACCTTTACTCTCAAAATTGAGGGTCTATATACATGATGATAGGCCCAACAGCATTATAAATTAAATCTTCTAAATCAAAATAGTATTTTAAAAAAATATGATTCATTGTCATGAACTCTTGGTCAAATCATGATTGTTTAAAAAATTAACATTAATAACTAATAGGGATCTATGCGAGATTTGGATCATGAGTAGCTACTAAGCTAGTCCCTACATTACGACTACTATGTACATCTATATTACAATATTGATTTGCACCAGTTGGACTAAAAGGAAGGAGGTCCAATTGTGTATATGATGGGATGGGTGATGGTTGTTCTTGGTAACACCCGTGATCAATCTTTGAAAAGAAATTTCCAAAAATAAGGCTAGCAAAGCTGACTAGCTCATTATGTCCTTCAAGGGGTAACATAGTGTTCTTCATTTAATGTTTGCTTTCTATTCAAATATGGGAGTTTCTTCCCTTATATGGAAGCCATAAATATGTCTAGTAAGTTGAGAAATATCCTTGTAGCTTATTGGACCAATATCTACTCAAGAGTAAACGATAGGCTTCGGGGATGTCCAGAATGAAAATATTGATGCAATGGTGTACTCTATGGTCTGATGATAGGAAAATTATAACACTGATGAGTTCACCAATGGCCTAGACTAGTGATATATCCGACTGTATGATTCGTGCATCGATTTTATCCCATTTAGCATTAATTTTTTTTGTTACAAATAGAGGCATTACATTTGTGGATGCATCGAAATCGACCAAATATTAATGGACATTATAGTTAAAAATTTCAAATGTTAAGAGAAAAGGGGGACAAAGAGTGTTAGTATTTAAATTTACAAAATTAACAACAAATTCGAGAATACCAAGAGACTAACCAACATGGCTTGAGAAGCAGAAACTTTGTCAGTTGACGGAGACTGTGATGAGAACACTTGGATGACCATCTCACATTAGCATGCTCTTTTCATATCTTTGAAAATATTATAATCAATACTTTCATTTCTCATAGGAAGTGTTGAAGTATCTAGAGGTGTAACTTTGTCAGCAACTTCCAGAGTGATAAGCTTGTTTTTATTGCTTGCAGAAGAATTCTTAAAATTTGAAGAAACCCCAGTCTTGTTTTGTGCATCCTGAGTAGTTTGAGTTGGAGGTAGAATCGTTGTTAACAATTGTTTCCTCAACCCCTACTTGGAAATTGGACCTTTACTCTTCAGGTTATATCGACTAGTTGTAGGCTAACGAGGAGGGTCACATATCAGTAGTTCTTCAACACTTATCATGTTGGCATTGAATATAGTGTCAAACGTATTAACTAAGTGTCCCGTGCTTGTACTTTCCTAGGTCACGACAGGTTAATTTATCTCTTCGGCCTTCTCAGACTGCTCAGCTGCTAATAAGGTATCAACAATGTGAGTTTCCATAGCATTCATGTTGTGGTTCCATTGTGGGCATGTATTCTTTGAATGCCTCTCCTGATGGAAGGTGAAATAGTTTTCCATGCCTAAGCTTTCAACTTTAAACACAACATTTGAACTTTGAGCAGACTTTCCCATTTGGTTATTATTGTTTTTCTTAAGAAAAAATGGCTTGGAAGTCTGGATGTTGGTGGATGCCTTGCTTGACCTCCTCTTCAATTCATATGCCTCATTAATAAGTTTCTTTAAAGACTTGGCCAAGCTTTCCATGGAAAAATAATCCTTCTCTTTACTTTTGGTCGAAGAGGCTTGATTTTTCTTACCTACATCCTTGGAGTCTTAAGAATCATCGAAGTATATGATGACTCCAATGGAACGCAAATCTTTTTCAACAACAAGGTATTATGAAAAATATAAATCCAATATCTCCTTTACAACTCCCTTGACAAAAGCAGAGATATTGATAGGCAATGCAGCTTTATAATAATGTTTAGTGATGTCATCATGTGATTGCACATCTACGGGAAACTTACTCAATACACTGTAAACCTTTTATTGAAATTCTTTACTTTATCTGTGTCTCCTATTTTGATGTTCCCGGGTTTGTTTAACAACATGGTGGGAGTCTTATCATCCACAAACTTCTCTAGAAAGAAATTCTTGAACTCCCTCTAGTTGTGGATGGAATTGGTGGAAGACTATGATACCATACAGATGATACAGGTCTTCTAAAGTGTACAGAAAAAGTCTACAAGGAACATCATCAAACCATACCTGGAGAATTCATAAATGCATGTACAAGTCGTCAATATGATCTTATGCTTTAGTCTTCTTGTCAGGGTCGAACTTTAATAACAACTTTTCTGGATTTTTGGGCATGCAGTGAAGATTATCTTGAATCTTACTTTTTTGAATCTGAAGAATCTTCCCCTTCTCCATCCAGATCTTCATTATAAGTAGGTTTTTCTTCGTCAGAAAATTGAAGATCCCCCTCATCACCTTCCTCAGTATGTGGAAGATCCCCTTGTTGAATTGTGCCTTTAGAAGGTTCTGTTAACTCTTCAAGAGTGGCAATAACTAAATCTTCCACTAATGAAACCAGTACACCTATACAAGATGTCTCTTTCTTTCTTGGATTATGAGGAAGATTATGAGCAACAGGTAGTAACCCAAGAGCTCTTGCAAATTAAACGAGTGATTGGTTGGATTGTCTAGATTTGATCATAGGAAACTTAAATTTTTTTATCCAAGCCAAGATGAGAAGATTCCCCAATCTCAGTAATAGGAGTTGGAGTCAAATTCAGACCATCACTTCCTTGCAAAGATGCTACATTATTCAATTGAGGTAAATTGTCATATATGAAAAGGGGGATGCCCTCCTAGTGTTAAAATGTTGATGGTTCTAGATCCCACCAACATACAAGGGATCTCCTTGATGTGAAGTCCCAATTAGACTTCACATCATTTGGTATAGGACTCTGTTGTAGCTATTACAACAACCCCTCCAAAAATCCTGAAATTCTTAAAATTTTTGGAGCCCCTATATTGTGCGGAACCTCCTGCACTGTTGAAATCTGCTCAAGAGTTCACCAGTCCAAATGAACCCCATAAAAGACTAATTTTTCCATCTAAGTGTAGCTAGGTCTCTAGATCCTGTCCAAAGTCAGTCAATCGCAGATTCAGAGTGCGACTAAGTCTAAATCTTACGACCCTTGTGACCCGTGCGACCCACAGGTCGCATAGGTCGCAAGGTCGCGTAGGTATCGCTTTCCCATTGATGTGACCATGTGACCCTTGCGACCTTGCGACTACCAGATCACAATGTCACATAGGTCGTAAGGTCGCATAGACCTCACTTGCCCATAAATGCAACCATGTGACACTTGCAACTATCAGGTCGCAAGGTCGCATGGGTTGCAAGCTCACGATTTAGACCCATGTGACCTTTGCACGTGTGACCAAATCTATAAATAGGGAGGTTGCCCCTTTCATTGTAACGGCTCCTTTGGTCGCACGTAAGACGCAGAGGGCTTATGACTTAGGTGCATGCACATTTTCTGTCCAGATAAGCGACTTTCCACCTTACCACTAATCATGATTTCTTTCCAAGTGTCATTCCTTGTCTACCTGACCTTCTGAATCCCATTCCTAATGGTTTTTTATCCCCTTTGCCTATTTTTTTTACCTCAAACTCAAAATAGAAGTTTCCCTGGCCCTGTTCATTCTTCCTTGACCAAACCATGGCTGTTCTTCAATCCTAACCTTCCAGGTTTTCACCAGTAATCCTTAACCACCTTGCTAGGAAGAATCCCAGACCACCCAAAGCCTCAAATTATTTTCCTTGAACCTCCCAAAACCTAGATCGCATGGCTTAAGGCCGCGATACCCATTTTCTTGCGACTTCATGACTCGTGACTTCGTTTCCACCGACGACCTTGTGACCCCCTGCAACCTGTGACCTTGTGACCCACGACCTATTACAAGTCGATCAGTCACACTTTTGGATTTGTGACCTTGTGACCTATCTCCTTATGTGACTTGCCTATTAGCTTCTGAATTTCCTTTTATTTTCACAGTTTTGCTCGATTTTTTCATGCCATCTCTCTCATCATGGGTTTGTATTTTCGGCATGCTAGGTGATGTGGACCTCGAGTGCATATCCATCTCCTCCTTCGAAGACAATATGTCTCCCCCAACCACTAAGGCTACTTGTAGAGCCTCAAGAAGCGGTTCATGGGAGATCTACTGAGATGAGGAGCCACCCATCTTCAGGGACACAGCCTGCAACATTAACAAAACCACGAAAATATCTTAGTATAACATCTAAGAAGAGTTTTCGAAGCTAGACATACCAGAAACCCAGGAGAATTTACTGGTATACATAAATGTCAAGAGTTCAAAGTTACACAAGATAGCATCACACCCTTGGTCTTCCCATGCATAGAAACTATTGAATAGATCTTTCAAAATACAGATATAGATTGATGGATGATCAGGGACCATGTTGGAACATCCATAGCTGCAATCTCCCCTGTAGATATCACTGCCTACCATAGACTCCCGGAGAGACAAAAGGTTTTTAATACCATGTGGCTTTCTGAGTTTGTGATCTCAGTTAAAGACATACTAAGGGAATGGTGGTAGGACCCATCAAAGTTCCAAGTCAGAACAAATCAGGCATACAAGACAGAGGGGTTGCGTAAGGTATATCAATTAATTGTCGCGATGATGTGCCACTTATATGGTAAGGCATACTGCGACGTATTGTATGGCACCTAGGTTCCTCTCATGTACGTCGTTGCCACTTGAGGAAATATTTTTAATTGGGAAAGCATTCTCGCATCATCATTGAAAACAAACATAGCTGCGGCTAAGCTCCCATAGCCGGAACAACCTCCAAACAAAAATTTCATTAAATTTGGAAGTTTTCAATGGATCTATAATTTAGAACTTTAACTAGATTAAGTTTTTTCAAAATGAGGAATTAGAAAGTCACTTAGTTCACTAATTTTAATGTAGATATTCACCATTTTTGCGTAAAAATTATCATGATAAACTTTATAAAAGAAATTATATAAACTTGCTAAAGCAAATCTTTCACATCTTAATCTTGGATTCCTTACATTATCTATTTTAATAGTTTTTAGGGTTTATATTAAAAGATAAGTTTTTTAAGGTTACTTTATGAAAATAATGATGTGTATTTTACTATAATTAACCCATTTAATTATAATCAGATATAGTAAATATCATGTATGTGTTAAGCTACAATTATTACTAAGAAAGTGTTGGCACAATTTAAAAGTCTATTGTCTTTGCAACACTAATAATATGGTTGAAGATTAAAAAACTCTCATAGATCATCTAGTTTATACTCATATTGGAATTAAATTTCAAAATATTTTTTATGCTACCAACCTTCTTGATTGTTTAACTAAATAAAATTATGATGATCTTGAAACACTTCTTTTAATACTTTTTGAGCATATTAACAATAAAATTCGAAATAACTTTTAGTAGTATCTTTTTACCTTCTTATATACCATTTCTGGTCTTAGTGGATGATAATCATCATTATCAACATCATAATTACATACTATTGTAGGAAGTTTGCACCATTTTAGAGTTGAGGAGAAAAAAAAAAATAGTATCAAATTAAATGTTGAATGTGAGTAGTAGCATAATTTATTTTTATTTATTATTTGTACTTTTATGTTAATAAAAAAGTTGATTGAGGCTTGCTTAATGAATAATAGATTAATATGCAAGATACATATTAAGTATAAATTTATTTAATGTCAAATGATCTTAGTGATGTGTCCAATATATATCATTATTTAGAAATTTAACTAGATTAATTTTTTTCAAAATGAGGAATTAGAAAGTCACTTAGTTCGCTAATTTAATGTAGATATTCACCATTTTTTATGTAAAATTATCATGATAAAATTTATAAAACAAATTTATATAAACTTGCAAAAGCAAATCTTTCACATCTTAATTTGGATTCCTTACATTAACTATTTTAATATTTTTGTGGTTTATATTAAAAGATAAGTTTGTTAAGGTTATTTCATGAAAATAATGGTGTATGTTACCATTATTAACCCATTTAATTATAATCTGATATAGTGCATATTATGTATGCGTTAAGTTATGATTATTACTAAAGGAGTGTTAGCACAATTTAAAAGTATATCACCTTTGCAACACTAGTAATATGGTTGAAGATTAAAAAACTCTCATAGATCATCTAGTTTATACTCATATTGGAATTAAATTTCAAAACATTTGTGACGCTACCAACTTTCTTGACTGTTTAACTAAACAAAAGTATGATGATCTTGAAACACTTATTTTAATGCATTTTGAGCATAACAATAAAATTCAAAATAACTTTTAGTAATATCTTTTTACCTTCTTATATACCTTATTTGGTTGTAGTGGATGATAATCATCATTATCACCATCATAATTACATACTATTGTAGGAAGTTTGCACTATTTTAGAGTTGAGGAGAAAAAAAAAATTAGGATCAAATTAAATGTTGAATGTGAGTAGCAGATTGAGGCTTGGTTAAATAATAATAGATTAATATATATCATAAAGTTATTTAATGACAAATATCTTAGAAATGTGTCCAATATATACCATTATTTAGAACTTTAACTAGATTACATTTTTTTGAAATGAGGAATTAGAAAGTCACTTAGTTCACTAATTTTAATGTAGATATTCACCTGTTTTTGTGTAAAAATTATCATGATAAAATTTATATAAACTTGCAAAAGCAAATCTTTCACATCTTAATGTGGATTCCTTACATTATCTATTTTTAATATTTTTATGGTTTATATTAAAAGATAAGTTTGTTAAGGTTATTTTATGAAAATAATGATGTGTATGTTGCTATTATTAACCCATTTAATTATAATCTGATATATAGTAAAATATCATGTATGTGTTAAGTTATGATTATTACTAAAAGAGTGTTAGCACAATAAAAAGGCTATCACCTTTGCAACACTAGTAATATGGTTGAAAATTTAAAAACTATCATAGATCATCCAGTTTATACTCATATTGGAATTAAATTTCAAAATATTTGTGACGCTACCAACCTTCGAGATTGTTTAACCAAACAAAATTATGATGATCTCGAAACACTTCTTTTAATGTTTTTTTAGCATAACATTAAAATTCGAAAACATTTAGTAATATCTTTTTACCTTCTTATATACCATATTTGGTCTTAGTGGATGATAATCATCATTATCACCATCAACATTACATACTATTGTAGGAAGTTTGCACCATTTTAGAGTTGAGGAGAAATATTTTTTTAAGATCAAATTAAATGTTGAATGCGATGAGTAGCATAATTTATTTTTATTTATTATTTGTACTTTTATGTCAAAAACTTGAGGCTTACTTAATGAATAATAGATTAACATGCAAGCTATATATTAATTATAAAGTTATTTAATGACAAATGATCATAGTATTGTGTCCAATATATACCATCATAGATCCATTTTAAGTGCAGATGTAGGGATCAAATTTCTTCACGTGCAAACATTTTGAATGAAAGATACAATGTGTTATTTTTCATCGTTGAAATTGTATTTTTTAATGCTAAATAGAGTATATATACGACCAAATAAAAATTTTAACCATAAAATTTTTTTTTCTTATATATAGATATATATGAAGTTGATATTGACATAAATTAGTTAACATAAATCTTCAAATAGTTTCTCTGTATCTCTAGCTGAAATTTTTTGAAAAGTATAAAATTTAAAAATCTAATTCACACATTTTATATACTTCTAATTACTTTACAAAATATTCAATTTTTTTTTCTATTTAGAACATAATCTTTATTTTCCCCCCATATTGCGTTGTAAAATGAGCCTCTTGTCTCAATTACTAATCATTTTAATGATCAAAATCAATCATGAATTAGAATAGTAACAAAGTAGTACAATTTGATTATTTTCAAATACAACAGGAAAGAGAGAAAATTGACTAAGATATTTATTACAAATGTTTAGCTTTTATTCCTGTAGTGTTTAAGGATATTATATTGAAAAGAACATATTAATATTCATCTAAAACTTAGATTAGTTAAATTATTTCTATTATCATTAACATTTATATTTATGTATTAAATTTGACTCGTGAATAATAGATTTTGCAAAAAAAACTTACCTATAAAGTTATTTAACAATATAATAATATTGTTTTTCTTACTATTATTGACCATAATGATCAAAATCAATCATGAATTAGAATAGTAACAAAGTAGTACAATTTGATTATTTTCAAATACAACAGGAAAGAAAGAAAATTTACTAAGATATTTATTACAAATGTTTAGTTTATATTCCTGTAGTGTTTAAGGATATTATATTGAAAAGAACATATTAACATTCATCTAAAACTTAGATTCCTTACATTATTTCTATTATCATTAACATTTATATTTATGTATTAAATTTGACTCGTGAATAATAGATTTTGCAAAAAAAACTTACCTATAAAGTTATTTAAGAATATACTAATATTGTTTTTTTTACTATTATTAACCATTTTAAATTGACACTAACTATTTTTCCTATGTTGAGTACAAATTAATTATACTAGTACAATGTTGGCACCACTTCAAAATCTATAAGAGGAAATATTTTATAATTCTAGTTGTGTTGTTCAATGATCAAAATTTTTTTTTTTTATAAATTAGAGTGCAACAAAATAGTGAATTTGATTTATATCAATTATAATAAGGAAAATTAAGGAAAACTCACCTCAAACATTATATCTAGTGTCTAATTTATTCATTAAGTGTTTAAATGGTTTATATTAAATAGAATACTAATTAGGTACTCCATTGCTTTTTTAATAGAACAAGTTTAGAAGATGTTTTTAAGTGCATTATTGAATTTGATTATGCATATTTGATATGGTGAGAAGTCATGTTGGTCAAATAAAGCTTTGAAAACTTAAATATTTTATGGCATTGTTGTTGACACCTAATCCTCATGATTGGGTGAATTCATGTAAATACTTAAAATAGGAATGTGGACAGTCATCAGAAGATGAACTGAACAGCCACATCCTTTTGTATATAACAATAACATGTCGGATGGAATAAGATGAATTAGTTTACTGCAAAAATGGAGTTACTCCTGGCCTGACATGGTATCAGAGCCAGCTCCCTGTTTAGTCTTTATGTCTTTGTAACTCCTGATCTGCTCCATTGCTCTCTCTATAATTCTGTCTGCCACACCTGCGCTGCCCTGACATATTCTATTTATGATTCCTGCACCCTCTTCAGTTGAATGCGCTCAGACTCCATAAACATTTCATATTCTTTGACCACTAACCATCCGTTTGAATGCATTGAGTGCCTGCCTGAGATGGTATCATCCGTTTGAATGCGTTGAGTGCCGGCGTGACAACTATGACTGTGCAGATGACTGATTCATAAACGTTTCTGCCATGGACGCGGGCTTTGCCAGAAAGTTGCAGTCTACGAGCCCTTTCTAGATTCCAATCTCTGCGTAGTCTATTCATCTCTCTCATTCTGCTATTTGATATGATTATGAGGCTTTGAAGTCTATCGCATACAAATCTTGAGAAACGAACTGTTGTCTCTCCGAGTTGTGTTGGAAACGAACTGCTGTCTCTCCGAGCTGTGTTGGAAATTGGCACCGTTAAGTCTCAAATCAATTTGGAGCCTAACTATCAAAGGTAGTCTCCATATTTTCGTTTCTCCTTTGAAAAATCCTCTGAGAGAGACACTGTAACAAAATTATTAAACACAGGAATTTTAAAGTGTTTGAGTTCATATTATCCTGTGCTTCAGATTTCAGACCGTTTCCATGAATCTCACTTATATTCTCTGGCCGGAATAAGGTTATTGATTTCTAATGGTTGACTAATGCAAGATTGTTAAACGCGAGAGGAAACCTCACATTACCCCATGCTGTCAACAGAACAACACGACTGAATGATGAGTAGGGTACTATAGAGTATCGCCTTTTGCTTGCATTTTATTGCTGCTGTTGATCAAACTCCTAAAATTCCGTTCTTGTGACCGCTAAGAATCTCAATATGAGATTTCAAGAACAAAACTAGGGGGCTAATAGAGAGAGAGGGATTTTTGAATACAAGAGGGAATGCGCATTAATAGAAAGATCACATAATATGTAGCACAATATTTGGTGGAGGCAGAAATGATGCGTTGAGCCCTTTTAAAAGAGACTGTATAGCGTGTGCATCGAATGATTTTTATTGGTAGCTGTGTACATTTTTGAAAGTCATTTTCTTTCTGTGTATTGAAATTGTGATGACAGTGATTCAATGGGTACATGAAAATCTTATGTTAGAAGTTTTAGTGGATGATAATACCCTTTGAGAATGCTCTTTTGAGTACATTTTTATTGTATATTGGTAGAAGTATTTTTTTATCAGCAATATTTTTTTACAGAATGCATTCAATCATATCCATGGTGGGAATAGTTCTCACTGGCAAGGAGAACTATCCTGAATGGTCCCGGATGATAAAACACACCCTCATTTTCAATGAGTTGTGGAAAGGAGTGTGTGTCGGAGAAGGAGACAATGACCCAGTACAGCCTACCTCAGAGAAAGAACTCGTCATTTGGGAAAACAAGAAGAGTAAAGCTTATGCATTAATTGTAGCATTTGTAAATGAAGGGGTGAGTCGCCATATTTCGTCATATTCAACTGCCTTTGAAGCCCTACAAAAGCTGAAAGAACTCTATGACTCACATTCTGCACTTGAAGTAGTCCAACTCATGATTAAACTCTTCACTCTTGAACTGCAAAACAATGATCCTCTTGCTCTTGCATCTGAAGTAAAGTCTATAATGCATGATATCAAATCCACTAAGGTTGAATTGTATATTCCTCTTATTTCTTTTCTCAAGGCACTTTATCCTACTTACTCCAACTATCTTGAGTCATTGCAAGAAAATGGAAATCTTAAAGATATAACCTTTGACTCTCTTGTGAAAAAGTTTGCTGAAAGAGAGAAAGCTTTCGGAAAGAAGATAGACCCTGAATCTTTTGAAGAGACTGCATGCCTTGCTCATAAAGAAAAGCATCCTGCTAAAGACTCTAGAAGAGGAAGAGGTGGACGAAGAGGAAGAGGAAGATATTTTAGTGGCGGGGGGGGGCAGACATTCTCAAGGAGAAAAGGCAGATCTGCATTGCATTCGCCGCAAAAGAAATGGATCACATGATGCTTCTACATGCAAGATACCATGGGACAAAATTGAACATAAAAGAAACCAACAGAAAGGTAAAAATGATGATACAGACAAAGGTAAAGCACCTGAATCCGCTCACTATATTGAGGCACAATGTAACATTGGAGTAAATGAAGATTTGTTTAATGCTTCACTTACTTCCTGGAAAAATGATTGGTTGCTTGATTCAGGAGCAACCTGTCACATGACTCATAGAAAATATTTTTTTGAAGATTTCACTGACAATGTTGATGGAGAAGTATACTTTGCAGATCAATAAAAAATTAAGCCATCAGGGCTTGGCACAATTAGGCTTAAACTGCCTAGTCTTCCAGACTTTCTTCTGGATCATGTTCTATATCTCCCACAGCTCAAGAGAAACTTGTTGTCCTTGGTCCACATCCATCAGCAAGGTCACTCCATTCATATGTTTGATGACAAGCTTGAGGTAAGAAAAGCATCTGACCACTCACTTGTCATGAGGGGAATAGAAGAAGAAAGGCTTCTCAAACTACAAGGAACCTCTGCTCATGCACAACATTTCTCATATATTTCTCATCATGAAGAAGGTACACTTCCATCAAGTTTATTATGGCATGCTAGATTTGGACATTTGAACTATGACAGTCTCCGCTTATTGAAGAAAAATGGTGTTGCTGGTTTGCCTATAATTCCTAAGAAACTTAAGCAATGTGATGCTTGCATTCTAGGAAAGCATAGAAAACAGTCTTTTCATGATTCATATTCAAGAGCACATAGGAAGCTTGAACTAATTCATTCAGATTTATGTGGTCCAATGCCTGTTCCTTCTGCAAATGGAAATAAATATATCATGACATTTATTGATGACTACACCAGAATGTGTTGGGTTTATTTATTGAAGAACAAATATGATGCTTTTCAAACATTCAAGAATTTTCATAAATGGATTGAAAATGATGCACAATCTCATATTGGGTCTATTCGCACTGATAATGGAAAAGAATATACATCAAATGAATTTGAAAACTATCTTCGCCAACATGGGATCAAACATCTAACAACTGTGCCTTATAATCCCTAACAGAATGGTGTAACTGAAAGAATGAATAGAAAAATCTTGAATACGGTACGATCCATGCTTTTCTTCAAAAATGTAAAGATAATGTTTTGGGCTGATGCTGTTCTATGTGCTGCATATATAAAGAATAGATGTCCATCTAATGCTATAAGAAACAATACTCCTTATGAATTGTGGTATGGACATGTTCCTTCGGTAAAACATCTCAGGGTCTTTGGTTCCACTTGTTATGCTTTGATACCAAAGGTACATAGAAACAAAATTGGTGCTAGAAGTCACAAGTGTATCTTCCTGGGGTATTCAAACACCTCCAAATCATACCGCCTCTATGATGAAGTAAATAAAAAGTTTGTTGTATCTAGAGATGTAATTTTTCTTGAATCATCCAAATCTGACAATGTTGTTGAGCGGCAACTTGATCGCTTGGATAGATTCACAAAAACAAAATCATTTCAAGAATTTGATAATCAGATTCCACATCTTGAAGGGGGGATTCCTATTCTAGATCAACATGTGGAACCTTCTTCTGAAGAACACTCTTCCCCGAATGAAACTCCAACAACGGATGATGCTTTAAGTGATGCAATTGATAGAATTGGGAGACTCAATCTTGATACAGTTCCAACTCAATCAACAGAGCAGCCTGGACCATCTCAGAAAGGTCCCCCAAAGTGGCTGACAAAGACACTTGAAAGTGTTCATCCTGATGAAATTGGAAATACAGGAACCAGAAATTCAAATCGACAAAATGGAGGTGATGTAGATTACTCTAATTCACCTGTTGATATGGATGTTTCTTATGATTGTGAATTGAACTTGTCTACAGATTTTGAACCAACTTCCTTCAAAGAAGCTGCTTCTCATGATGAATGGAAAGAAGCGATGCAAAAGTAGTATGATGCCCTCATAAAGAACGACACTTGGAAGCTGGTTGACCCTCCATTTGGAACCAAACCAATTGGCTGCAAGTGGGTCTACAAGAACAAGTACAAATTTGATGGCTCACTTGACAAGCACAAAGCTAGGCTTGTGGCAAAAGGTTTTGCATAGAAGGAAGGGGTCGATTATGAGAAAACTTTTGCCCCCACAACAAAATGGGCCACCATCCGGACAGTCTTTGCACTAGCAGCTCAGAACGGTTGGAAAGTCCATGAAATGGATGTAAAAACTACCTTCTTGAATGGAGATCTAAAAGAGAATGTTTTTATGTCCCAGCCTGAAGGATTTGTTGTGAAAGGACATGAACATAAAGTATGCAAACTTGTGAAGTCCTTGTATGGCCTCAAACAAGCACCGCGAGCCTGGTATGAAAAACTAACTAGGCATCTTCTGAAACTCAATTTCAATCATTTTGATCTTGATGATGCAACTTTATTTGTCAAGAAAGTTGGCAAAAAAGTTGTATATCTTGTGGTATATGTAGATGATCTTTTAAGGACAGGGAACAATGAAAGCTACATTGCATCCATAAAGAAGGAATTGGGAAAAAGTTTTGAAATGACTGATTTGGGCTATGTTCATTACTATCTTGGCATTGAAGTAACCCAACATCCAAAGTCCATATTTCTTTCTCAAAAGAAATACATTGGAGATTTGTTGAACAGGTTTGGCATGACAGAATGCAATCCTCTTACTACTCCAATGGAACAAAACTTGAAGCTCACATCTATTGAAGGAAAGGAATTTGAGGATGCAACAAAGTATAGACAACTTGTAGGAAGTGTCAACTACCTAACTATTACCAGACCAGACATTTCATTTGTTGTTGGAATCCTCTCCAGGTTTATTCAAAAGCCTTGTGAGGGACATTGGTCTGCTGCAAAAAGAGTTCTAAAGTACTTGAAAGGAACTCAAGACTTTGGAATCAAGTACACACAGGTGGATGACTTCAGTTTGATCGGATGCTCTGATTCAGACTTCGATGGAGACAAAGAAACTGGGGTATCAACTTCAGGTTATGCTATGAGTCTTGGATCAGGAGCTATCTCCTGCAGATCACGCAAACAATCAATTCCATCAGATTCCACAACAGAAGCAGAATACGTGGCAACAGCTGAAGCAACAAAAGAAATTGTCTGGCTTAGGAAAATTCTTGAAGATTTGCAGGTAAAACAAGTACAATCAACTCCACTCATGATTGACAACACCTCTGCAATAAAGTTGGCCAAGAACCCAAAATTCCATGATCGAACAAAGCACATTAATACTAAATATCATTTGATCTGGCATCATGTTGAGGCCAAAACAATCCATCTCCATCATTGTTCCACAAATGAGCAAATTGCAGACATCTTCACCAAAGCACTTGCAAGGGAAAAGCTTGAAAGATTCAGAATGATGCTTGGACCCACCAACATCCCTTTAGATTAAGGGGGGGAATGTTGACACCTAATCCTCACAATTGGTTGAATTCATGTAAATAATTAAAATAGGAATGTGGACAGTCATCATAAGATGAACTGAACAGTCACATCCTTTTGTATATAACAATAACATGCTAGATGGAATAAGATGAATCAGTTTACTACCAAAATGGAGTTACTCCTGGCCTGACAATTGTCATGTAATTTGTATAACACATGATTACATTGAAATATTAAATAATATAAAACTCCTCCATAAAGAATATGAAGAGAATATTTGATATACAACAATATGGAAAAGTGTGTCTGAATGTATATTAATAGATCCTTCAAAAAAAATTACATTCATGAATCATATAAACCTGCTCTTAAGATATTCGCTCAAGTAGATCAAGAATGGCTTCTACACCATATTTATTTATCTTGGTCTTCTTGCAATGTTCTTTCTTTGGAATCCATACGCACACTATGGTATTAATTGGAATAGAGCCAAGTTCTGTGTCATCAGGATTTGGTACCCAATATTGCTCTAAAAAATTTCCATTGTATTTCCTTGACATAGGCTTCCACCAGTCAACCTTTACATGAAGATTCTCACTTTCATTATCCCTAAAGATATTTGAGATGGATTTTTCCATCCAAATCATCTCTCCTGCATCCTCATTTCCTGATCTAACTAGCAACATCTTTCCTTTCTCAACATCAATGATCGGATTGAAAGTTGGCTTTGGCTTGTTTCATTTGGGTCCAACATATATTGGTTCATCTATCACATTATCAAAATCTCCATCCATAATACTTGAGATTACTTGGAGTGCATTACGATCAACATCAACAATGTGCCTTGTCCTGGGCCAGAAATCCTCAGAAGATGAATCACTTCCATATATTATTCTATGATCATTATAGATTCCATCTAATGTATCAAGCACTTTTTCCCAATACACTACTTTATTTTTCCATTCCTCTGTAACAATTGGTGAATCCTCATTCCCAATAGTGTCTTTCCACATTTTTACGTATGATGTTATCCCTTCCTTTAGTTCTTTTCAATAGACATCATTCTGTTTGGAAGCTAAGAAAGATGGCTTCCCTATGGGAATTATAGGTCAGCCTTCATCATCTATATTCCATAACTCAACTGGTTCTGACCACTCAATATCTCTAATTGATTCTTTGTACCTTAGTACTGGAACATCATTGAGTACAAGAAATTGGAAGTACTGGACATTGAGATGTCCAACTAAAGAATTTTTTCCCTCCTTGATGTATCCATTAAGGAAACTTTTGAAGTTATAGACCTTGTCAATAAGTGTAGGTGGAAACACTCGATTTTCTTCAATTATGCGATATGTATCCATCATTTCAGGTAAAGAATAAATATCTTTACTTTTTAGGTTGGAAGACATTCTTCCATAGGTTCCATCTATGTCTTCATGGGTGTGCCCCACAAGCAAGAACCCAACCTCAATAGTGATGAAGACACTAAGTGCAGTTAAAAGTGATATAAACATGAAAAGATAGCAATTCTTATTATCACTTGCTGCATTGTCCAACTGTAACAAAAAGTGTGGAGGAAGAGGTTTAAAATCAACATTTTGACTTTTTGAACTTCCATGAGATATAAAATCATCCTTGTACCCTTGACATTTTGAGTAAATAGAGGTGTCAAGTAATGCATTTGTAAGTGGTTTCTTGAAATTCCACTTTCATAAAGTAGATCACCATACATATCCATTTGTGGGTCTCCAAGGTCCCTTAAGCACTTTGCAAGAGATGTAATAGTAAATTGTGATCCCATATGGACAAATGGTAAGGAGAAATGACCAAAACCTCCTGCCTTATGCCCATGTGTAAGCATACCTGTCAATGACAAACCTAAATTTGTTCCTACAATAGATTTTGATTTCACACGTAGCCTTGGGATTGAAGTCTTTGTTTTGTCCATTTTATCATGGATAATGCTCAAATACTCCTTTGGAAACCACTCTGACATAATTCTATGGGCATAGTAGCAATATCTTCCACACATAACAATCTTGTTATGTTTCTTCAACCTACCTCGTGCCTTTTCTTCCAACTCTTTTGTAGTTGTTGACTTTATTTGTGCTTTCAACTCAATACATTCACTACATTTACTGAAGTTGGTTTTCTTTGAAAATTCCAAATCTCAAAACTTAGTATTCCAGATCTTGCTCATTGTTGACTGTGATATTGATAGGTAATTGAGCTTTTGAAGAGCCTCATTGATCTCTTTTAACAAAGAATTTTATGTGTAAGTCGAAGGAAGCAATCTTGAAGGAGCAGATGTTCCATCTTCTTCAACTTGACGTGTTTGGTTTGGTGAAAAATCTGAATTATCCATTATAATTTTGTGCAATATTTCTATGGCTGCCACTGTGTGAGCCCTTGCTTTGCATGTGTTGGTGTTACCATGAATAGATTTGATCTGTCCATGTTGGAAATAATGCTTGTAGTTATAGAATGTGCTTTGAGGAATTTTATGTATCTTATACCATGCTTTCTTATAAATAATATTCCCATTAAATCTCATGCCCTTTACATTTCTAGCAATAGGTGGTAAGTCATGGCCATGGCCATGGCCCTTTGACATGACTGCGTTTGACATGAGTGAATTCAAGACAAATTCTCTAATACCATTTTTATTTATTTGTCTCATATCCCTTCTAGCACCTGCAATGGCCTTCCTATCAACATATTGAAGACAATCTTTTCTACAACATACATCTTCTGCCAAAAATCGAATTTCTTTCTCTTCATCTATTTTTGTTTGACATTTTGCAATTTGTTTTGTAGCCATAACTCGTTTAATACTTTTATATGGCCTTGTTACATGCATATCAATTGAGTTTCTATCTTTTTCATTACAAAAGTACCCATCCCAATTGTTTAAGGGATATGTGTCCTCTATAACATCCCATATCACCATTTCTTTGGGTGGCTCCTTGAACTTATCCTTGACCCTTAATATCACACCTTTGTTGTCCACCAACTTATTTATTGGCCATCTAACCAAACTGTGTATAGACTTATCCCCAATTCTACATATCTCACAATTTCCATCTATCTCTTCTAGAAAAACACCAAAATCCATTTCACCTAGTGTTTCACCCTCAACAATGTCATCCTCACGGAAATTAACTAGCATTCCTTTGGCAATGCACATGCTTGTTCCCATTCATTCATGTGTAAGAGAAACTTTTGTACATATGAATCTAACCCTATCTTGGGAATATTTGTGGCATGACCATGACAATGAGGCTCCAAATCTGATTCTGGCCAAATTTCATAAGATTCTAATGCACCCCCAAGTGTATGCTCAAATCTTGTTGGATGTGGTAGAGGAGCATTATGTTTTAACACCTTCTCGATTTTAACAACTATGCATCCTTTCTTTACCATCTTTCCATCCACTTTATGCCCAAGCTCTGTATTGAATATGGCGCCCTTGCCCACCTTCACTCCATGTTGTAGAAGATCTACCTTGGCTCCAATAAAAAATGTGGAAGAAACATTTGCACCTATAAACGAATGGAAATAAGGTTAGTATTTACTCCAAAAAAAACATTTATTATGCTATCAATAATATATAACACATGCTTTAATATTTTGATTTACCTATGTTGTATCTCAAATCCATGATCTTCCATGGATGTATGTCCCCTTCATTAACATCATCATCAATCAAATGTGGTTGAGTTACATCAATTATCAAAATTGTAACATAACCATCATTAACCCTTTCTCCAACATAATAAGTTCCAGACTCTGCAAATTCGACCCTTCTTAGCCCAATGACTTGATCATTAATAAGGAGATCAACATAGTCCCCTTTTGCCAAAATTATATTTTCCATTGTAGCTTGTATCAATTCTGTAACAACAATTAAATCGTAACTTGTAATTAAAAGGTTGAACCGTGTAAAGTGTGACTTTATATTTTCACAAAAACACACAACTTACGAAAAGGCAATATAGATGCAAAAATTAAAATAGTATGGTAGTAATATTGTATGTAATGAAACATTTTTTCCTCAAGTGAAAGCTAACAATCAATATCATTCCTTCTACTACAAACATAAGCATGTTGCTACATGGTCAAATAAATCTAGCACGTGCTAGATTTCCTTCTAGGACAAACAAGCACATTGTCAATAAGAATATTATAAGGCGAAGGAAATCCACCACATGCTAAATTTACTTCTAACGTAAATAGAAGCATATTACTCAAAAAAAATTCAAAGTAAAAGAAATATTACACATTCTAAAGTTTATTCTAGCCCAAACACAATCACATTGCCAAAAACAACATTGCAGTGTGAAAGATATCTAGCATACGCCTGATTTACTTCTAGCACAAACCAAAGCTCATTGCCAACAATAACATTGTAGGGAAAACAAAATCCAACAACTTCTATCAAAAACACAATCACATTTGCAATAACAACGTCGTAAGGTAAAATAAATTTAATGCATGCTAGCTTTACATGTAGCATAAATACAAGCATACTACCAAAAACAACATTTCATGCCAGAAGAAATCTAGTGCATGCTATATTTCCTTCTAACACAAACAAAAGCACATTACCAAGGTGAAGGAAATCTAACACGTGTTAGATTTCCTTCTATAATAAACAACCAAATTAAAAACAACAATATTGCATAGCAAAAGAAATCTAGCACAACTTCTAGCCCAAACACAAGCACAACATTTCCAATAACATTGCCAAGGTGAAGGAAATCTAACACTTGCTAGATCTCCTTTTATCATAAACAACCAAATTGACAACAACAATATTGCAAAGAAAAAGAAATCTAGCATAGTTTCTAGCCCAAACACAAGCACGTTTCCAATAAAAATATTGCAAGGTGAAAGAAATTTAACGCATGTTAGCTTTACATGTGGCACAAATACAAGAAAACTACCAACAACAACATTGCATGCCAAAAGAAATCTAGTGGGTGTTATGTTTCCTTTTAACACAAATCAATAAAGTGTAATGGTGATTCTCTATTGTGAAGACCCATATTAAAAGTGGTGTAATGCTAATAAGACCAATGCAGCTACTGCCAGGATACCAATGTAAAGTTTCATTCTTCAAAAGTTTAGGGCCTCCTTGGTAAAACCATGCATGTCATATTCAGTGACTATGGCATACTCTAAGGTAGATTCAGTAATAAATTTTGTGCATCAATAGAGTTTTGGCATTTTCTGGCTAAGTTAAGGCACCAACACAACAACTGTTATGAATCACCTAGTCAAGTCTCAAGAGAAAGCCTCTTTTGTCTCATTAATATATCAATCCATGAAATGGTGGAGAGCCTAAAAAACTTCTCTTTTAATCACTCAAGCTCGACCAAATTGACAAGCTGCATTCCTACCTAACCAAACATTTTCCATGTTTTTGCTTCCTCATAAAAAGATAGCAGTCTAGGGGTTATCCTGATGCAAAATGTACATCTTGGCAGACTATGTTAACACCTTGTTTTAGGAGATTAACCCACTAGCCTTTGTTCTATAGTACAAATAAAATTGGTCTCACTTTCATATTTTATTTGGATTTTATTTTCACCCATATGTAGTAGCATTGTGCTGACCAATACATTGGCTTCAAAAAGTAATGTGGTTCTAATAGTCAATATTGACATGGTTGGTCAATCTTTTTCTATGGAATAGATTTATGATGACAGGAAAATTATAGAAGTATCGATAGTCATAGAAAATGAATTTGTAGAGATACTGGGAAGACCAAATCAAGTTCCCACATCCATTGGCCTGTTGAAAACATCCCAACATGAGGACTCAGATACATATCTTGGAAAGGAATATTCAAATGGAACCCGATCCAAAAAACAATAGACAAACATAAAAGAAATCGAGCAAGACCCAGGAACAGATACAAAAACTCATTGTGGGTATTGATATATATTGGGATAATGTGGTAAAGATGAAGCATAAGGTATTGGTGGGCCACTGGGAACACATTAGGATGTCTAGTGGACAAATGAAAGAATGGGTGCAAAAATGTTGGTTCTGTATTGTTGGAAATAGACTGAAGGTAAGCATGCTCCTCAATAGTTGGTTTGGATTCTACTTCATGACAGTGGAAGATGCAGATAGGATTGGCTCAATCTCATGCATGAAAGGTAGGGGATTTTTATGCTTGTAGAATTAGACAGTTAGATTTGATCCTATTAAAGAAGATCCCCAGCGAAAATACATATGGGTTAAACTCCCTAGCCTTCCTTTGGGACTATGGACCAATAAGGAAATCATAGAAATTGCCAACAAGATAGGAAAATTCTATTATGTCGATGAAGGGTGTGCTGGCCTTCTGGAAAAATGAGTAGCATGGTTTTTCAATGAACTAGATTCCATAGAAGGTCTCCCAACTACCCTTGATATCTATTAGAGTACACAATCTATCATAAAACAAGTGGATTACTGGGGAATCCCTTTTAGATGTTTGGGATGCCATAATACCATACATCTAATAGCGAAATTACTACGTAGACTTGGTTGGGATGGCATCAAAATGTATGGTAAGGCTATAGGTATAAATCAGAATCATACTTTTCCCAAGAAAGAACATGCCCCTTGGGAGCTGCCAAATGAAGTGTAGGTGCCTGCGCTAGAATAAGTTCCTATAAGCAATAGTAGTAGAAAGGATAATAGTATTTCGACTCAGGAATTAATACTCAATAAATAGATTCCCAAGAGAGTCCATATGGATGGGGAAACTTGGTGAATAATGAAGATAAAAATTTCACTCCGGAGGTTGGCCAAATTTGATATATTACAAAAGGAAATGAACCTAGTTGACATCTAGAATTGAGGCCTTATGCAACATATCCTTCTGAACATGGTAATATACAAGCAAATACTTCCCTTGTCTTAATTGATGTTGATGTGGAAAATCTAAAAATGGATGAATCACTGGGCCTCGAATCGTTGCTAATTAAGACGACCTTTTTCAGGAGACAGAGTCTTTTACTAATATGGATTTCCCTAGAAATGGATCAACTAAGAAGAAAAAGGGTACTAAATACAAAAAGATATCCTCATGTAATGGAGTTGGGTTAGAGCTCGACACTTACTTTTCTGAAACCAATGAAGCAACTCTCTATCCAAAAATTGATCTAGAAACTTCTTATTACTACTACGAAGAAACAAAGACCTCAGATTCACGGGTCCTTATAGAAGACTATCCCATAGCAACCTAATCTAATTGAGGATCATGTCATTAAATATCAGAGATTTTGGATCACTACAGTCTTTTCGAACACTGCATAATATAATTCACACCAGAAAGCTTGCTTTGGTGTTGTTACAGGAAATAATGGTAGATAGGGACAAAGCTCAGAATATCCTCTTGAGTTTATGCCCAAATTGGGCGGTCTACACAACCAATCCACTAGGGAATTCTGGAGGTCTTTCCTCTATATGGAATCCCAAAATTTTCTCCCTTTTGGCTTACAAATCCTTCGTTGCATCATTTTATCGGGATATTGTCAGGGTTATTTGATAAGATTTTGTATCCTTAATATATATGCTCCATATGAAAATAGAAAATAATTGTGGAAAAAAATGGATGGTTGTGGCTTATTAGAATTAGACTCTCTTATTGTTGTAGGGGATCTAAACCCTACACTGAATTTTGAAAATATTTCGGGTCTGAAATCCAAAATGGATCCTCTTGTAGGATACTTCAGTGATTTATTTACATAGAAAATGCTGAAGGATATAACTCTTTGTCCTTTATGTCCTACATGGAGGAATGGTAGAGCAAGTGTTGAGGGCATAACCAAGAGGCTCAATAGGTATCCTGTAAACCCTGTTGTGCATATTAGATTAAAGCATTTGAAGACATGGTCATTCTTCTCTAAGGTTTCCGATCATAATGCAATCTTTTTGGAATGGAATGGTGAACAAGAAGCCAGGGAATTACCATTCAAGTTCAATCAAGTATGGCTACAAGATAAATATTTAGTGAACCTGATTAAGATATCTTGGATGAGGCCTTAAGGGATAATGAAAAATAAAATGATGTATCAGGTCACTCAAAAATTGCACAGGCTAAAGTCAAGGGTTAAGACATGCATCATCAAGTGTAAGAAGACACTCTCTCAGGAGTTTTCTATTATAGATAAATAGATTTCAGAATTGATGGACCCTACAAGTCCTAATTTCCTATCTGAGAAAAGCAAATATGCAATATTGGAGCTCTCTAAATTATCAGGCAGAGGAATGGAGACAAAAAATAAAAATGACGTGGGTTTCTAGTGGAGATAATAATACTAAGTACTTTCATAACATAGCTTCCAAAAGAAAAAATTCCAACACAATCTGGTATATTAGAAATATGGACAATATAATACTAACTACTCAGAAAGACATCCTACAAGAAGTTGTAAGCCATTTTAGTAATTAATACAAGGCCCCAAGGAATTTTAGTTTCTGATCATAATGCAATCTTTTTGGAATGGAATGGTGAACAAGAAACCAAGGAATTACCATTCAATTTCAGTCAAGTATGGCTACAAGATAAATATTTAGTGGACCTGATTAAGATATCTTGGATGAGGCCTTTAGGGATAATGAAAAATAAATGATGTATCAGGTCACTCAAAAACTGCACAGGCTAAAGTCAAAGGTTAAGAAATGCATCATCAAGTGCAAGAACACACTCTCTCGGGAGTTTTCTATTATAGATAAAGAGATTTCAGAATTGATGGACCCTACAAGTCCTAATTTCCTATCTAAACAAAGCAAAAATACAATATTGGAGCTCTCTAAATTATCAGGCAGAGGAATGGAGACAAAAAAAAAATGACACTGGTTTCTAGTGGAGATAATAATACTAAGTACTTTCATAAGATAGCTTCCAAAAGAAAAAAATCCAACACAATCTGGTATATTAGAAATATGGACAATATAATACCAACTACTCATAAAGACGTCCTACAGGAAGTTGTAAGCCATTTTAGTAATCATTGGAT
The DNA here is from genome assembly GCA_031772625.1 of Pinus tabuliformis. Taxonomy (NCBI): domain Eukaryota; kingdom Viridiplantae; phylum Streptophyta; class Pinopsida; order Pinales; family Pinaceae; genus Pinus; species Pinus tabuliformis. The sequence continues at coordinate 470,957,370 of CM062816.1, read as the reverse complement.
TGGCTGGGAATCACATTCTTCCTCCCCCAATCATCTAGTTTCTCACGGGCATGAGCTGTTCACTCTTGCTGATATTGGCTGCCAACAATCTGTCATTTACTCCTGTTCCAGTTGGCCCCATGCTAAAAATTTGGCTCTTCTGATGGAGCTCAATGTCAAATGGGAAAATTACAGATCTCATCTCTATCACGCAGATATTGCTCTGTCTAAGAGGGTAGATAGGCATTCTTTGGGCAGTGTTTCTCATGGAGGAGAAATCTCTACCAAATAAAAATACAAGTACATATACAACATGAAAAGGTAGGGGAAGAAGATCAACCATATGAAAAGTATTGAAGATCACACTTTCCTTGCTGATAATTTAAATCCTGAAAACACTTTTGAGGTCACAGAAATACAGTTCAATAAACTAATCCTATTTTCACAGACATTGAAAGTAAGGGAGTTGTAGACTTTCATGGTAATACACTTGGCACCTCAGCATTTCATTGTGAGTTCAAGTAGGAGTAATGTAACCCCCATGATGCACTTTGATGTAGACCATGACTTTGTCCTTTCTTTCTTTTGCTTAAATATTTGGTTTTTCCTTTCTTTCCAAAGCATCGACGTGACAAAACTAAAGGAAATAATCCACTCTCTATTTTTAACTGGACTATTGAATATACTGGATCTATGAGGGAGTACAAGTATAAAAAATTGTTGAAGTTACAGTACAGGGATCCAAAAGGCAGTCAAATATGCATCCAAATATGTTCAATGGAAGGACATACATTCAATATATGCTCCATAGAATATTCATAATTCCAACATAAAGTATAAAGTCAGGGGCCCTAAAATCCATTTTTCCTGATTTGATCCCATGTGAGGATCTTATGTCATCCAACTAGCCAAAGGAATTGAGGACCATGGGAAAACACCATTCATCTAGATTTTCTTCCAAATGGGATCCTAGTGGATGTCTTGATGACCAACTATAATAGAGTAGGATTCCTTGAGAGTAAACATCCCTTTGGTTTGAGAACCTCACCAGAGTTTGTCTTCATCCTGAGCAATGGATATTTTTCATTTTTGAAGCTCATGAGCTAAAATAGGCTAGGGAGAGAAAGATGGATGTGATTGCCAATATTCAACTGTTTTCCATTCCTTCCATAGCCTAGGGGATTGAATCAGTTTCTAAAATTCTTCTACAGTAAGACCCTGATGCTTTGAAGTAAATGTTATTAAATCTCTAAGATTAACAATCCCTCAATTGTGGCATCTATTGCCAAGAATCTTTTGAGAATAATGTAGTCACTAGTGTCACCATTCTAGGTCTCTCGAAAAACATGACTTTGACAAAATCAGATCAATAGATAAGTATAACTATGCACCCAATCACAGGAGAAGAAACTATTTAAGAAACTAAAGCAACTACAACTAATACTGGAGTTTAAAAATTCTTTGACATCAATTATCAGACCATCATATGACTAGATGTGTGTCCCTTGTGATGCCTAAGGTCTATTGTTAGACATACATTATTGGTTCTTGGTCCAATCATGTTGGTATTCAAGACCATAACCTTGATTTTCCTGCGATCCAAATAGGAGCATGCTTAGAGAATGTGCAACCCCAACAAGAATCATAGAGTTTAATTCATTGTGGACACTTGCAATATTATGGCAAGACATATAAGATCAACAAATCGAAAAATCCACACACAAACAATAATTTGTTTTGGAGGCAAATCAACTCTGAATTTTGTTAGCAAAGAAATTCTACACCTATAGCACATGAACAGCTTGAAGCAACCAAATAACAACAACGCGTTTACAGTGGAAAATGCCAAATAAATAGCCAATCTAAGGTAATACCAAGTGTTTCATCACTCATATGTGAGACAAAACACATAGACTCTAAAAACATGACAATAAGGATTTCAATTATTTTAGAATTTAGAAACTAGAACATTTACATGATACAAATTCAATCATACAACTAGTACTTACTAGTACTACATCAATGATGATCAAATGGAAAACACAAGAAGTTAGAACCACAAACTGTGGTCTTCTCATTAAGTCATAAAAATCAGAATGTAGAAAACATACTACATAGATATTGATTCAATGCTACTATAGATTGGAATGCCAATGGAAAATAAAAAATAGCATGGACACTAGAACCATAGATGGAAGATTCTCATAGCCGATGACTATTAGTAGTCCTCCTCGATGCCATAATCATTAGAATTTGTGTATTACCATTGTTGTCTCACCCATCATCCTCCTCCTCTATACCTAATCTAATATATGCATTTGCTAGTTTGGAGAATGAACGCTCAAGAGGATCACCATCATCAAAAGTGACCAGTTATGGCACTAGTCTAGAGGGAGTACCCTAGGCTCTACACTTCACTAATGAAGAAGCCTTAGATTGGGAGGAAAGGTAGATCTAACACGATGAAGGAAGCCCTAATGTTGCCCTATGGAGAATCCCTAAACGTTGCCCTATGAAGAAGCAGTAATACGTAGCCATGGAAATGAAGGCAGAAACCCTAGCCATAGGTCTAAGGAGAAGAGATGCCCCTCTCTAAATTATCAGGCAAAGGAATGGAGACAAAAAATAAAAATGACGCAGGTATCTAGTGGAGATAATAATACTAAGTACTTTCATAAGATAGCTTCCCAAAGAAAAAATTCCAACACAATCTAGTATATTAGAAATATGGACAATATAATACTAACTACTCAGAAAGACATCCTACAGGAAGTTGCAAGCCATTTTAGTAATCATTGGATTGGCTGTGAATCACATTCTTCCTCCCCCAATCATCCAGTTTCTTCACGGGCATGAGCCGTTCACTCTTGTTGATATTGGCTGCCAACAATCTGTCATTTCCTCCTCTTCCAGTTGGCCACATAATGAAAATTTGGCTCTTCTAATGGAGCTCAATGTCAAAGGGGAAAATTACAGATCTCATCTCTATCACACAAATATTGCTCTGTCTAAGAGGGCAGATAGGCATTCTTGGGGTGGTCTTTCTCATGGAGGAGAAATCTCTACCAAAGAAACATACGAGTACATATACAACATGCAAAGGTAGGGGAAGAAGATCAACCATATGAAAAGTATGGTGAAGATCACACTTTCCTTGCTGATAATTTGAATCCTGAAAACACTTTTGAGTTCACAAAAATATAGTTCAATAAACTAATCCTATTTTCAAAGACACTGAAAGTAAGGGAGTTGAAGACTTTCATGGTAATACACTTGGCACCTCAACATTTCATTGTGAGTTTGAGTAGGAGTAATGTAACCCCCATGTTGCACTTTGATGTAGACCATGACTTTGTCCTTTATTTCTTTTGCTTAAATATTTGGTTTTTCCTTTCTTTCCAAAGCATCGACATGACAAAACTAAGGGAAATAATCCACTCTCTATTTTTAACTAGACTATTGAATATACTGGATCTATGAGGGAGTACAAGTATAAAAAACTATTGAAGTTACAGTACAAGGAACCAAAAGGCAGTCAAATATGCATCCAAATATGTTCAATGGAAGGACATACATTCAATATATGCTCCATAGAATATTCATAATTCCAACATAAAGTACAAAGTAAGGGGCCCTAAAATCCATTTTTCCTGATTTGATCCCATGTGAGGATCTTACGTCATCCAACTAGCCAAAGGAATTGAGGACCATGGGAAAACACCATTTATCTAGATTTTGTTCCAAATGGGATCCTAGTGGATGTCTTGATGACCAACTATAAGAGAGTAGGATTCCTTGAGAGTAAAAATCCCTTTGGTTTGAGAACCTCAGCAAAATTTGTCTTCATCCTGAGCATTGGATATTTTTCATTTTTGAAGCTAATGAGCTAAAATAGGCTAGGTAGTGAAAGATGGAGGTGATTAGCAATCTTCAACTGTTTTCCATTCCTTCCATAGCCTAGGGGATTGAATCAATTTCTAAAATTCTTCTACAGTAAGACCCTGATGCTTTGAAGTAAATGTTATTAAATCTCTAAGATTAACAATCCCTCAATTGTGGCATCTATTGCCAAGAATCTTTTGAGAATAATGTAGTCACTAGTGTGACCATTCCAGGTCTCTCAAAAAACATGACTTTGAATTAAGGTCTAGTTAGCCTGTGGCAAATTTCATATGGAAGATCTTAGAGTATGCTTGGTTGCTTGCAACTTTTTCGACTGAGAAGAGTGGCCATATTTCATATCCCATATTTGTTTCTAGAGTTCATCTCTAACCCAAAGTAAATCCCAACATAATTTCTCTCGCAATGCTTTGTTTAGGATCCCCAAGTCTCTCAATCCTAAAGCCCCACTCAATTTAGGATACAAAGCTTCTCTCAGGATTTATATCAAAATTTCTGAAATATGGGCAACACCTACCATTAATAACTTACCTTTTACAGTGACCACTATCTTTATATCCCTCCAGACACAATTTCAAGATATTTTTTGAACCCAAATTTTGACAAAATCAGATCAATAGATAAGTATAACTATGCACCCAGTCACAAGAGAAGAAACTATTTAAGAAACTAAAGAAACTACAACTGATACTGGAGTTTAAAAATTCTTTGACATCAATTATCAAACCATCATATGACTGGAGGTGTGTCCTTTTTGATGCCTAAGGTCTATTGTTAGACATACATTATTGGTTCTTGGTCCAATCATGTTGGTATTTAAGACCATAACCTTGATTTTCCTGCGATCCAAATAGGAAAATGCTTAGAGAATGTGCAACCCCAACAAGAATCACAGAGTTTAATTCATTGTGGACACTTGTAATATTATGGAAAGACATATAAGATCAACAAATAGAAAAATCCACACACAAACAATAATTTGTTTGGGAGGCAAATCAACTCTAAATTTTGTTAGCAAAGAAATTCTACACCTATAACACATGAACAGCTTGAAGCAACCAAATAACAACAACGCAATTACAGTGGCAAATACCAAATAAATAGCCAATCTAAGGTAATACCAAGTGTTTCATCTCTCATATGTGAGACAAGACACATTGACTCTAAAAACATGACAATAAGGATTTCAATTATTTTAGAATTTAGAAACTAGAACATTTACATGATACAAATTCAATCATACAACTAGTACTTACTAGTAATACATCAATGATGATCAGATGGCAAACACAAGAAGTTAGAACCACAAACTGTGGTCTTCTCATTAAGTCATAAAAATCAGAATGTAGAAAACATACTACATAGATATTGATTCAATGCTACTATAGATTGGAATGCCAATGGAAAATACAAAATAGCATGGACACTAGAACCATAGATGGAAGATTCTCATAGCCGATGACTATCAGTAGTCCTCCTCGATGCCATAATCATTAGAATTTGTGTATTACCATTGTTGTCTCACCCATCATCCTCCTCCTTTATACCTAATCCAATATATTCATTTGCTGGTGTGGAGAATGAATGCTCAAGAGGATCACCATCATCAAAAGTGACCAGTTATAACACTAGTCTAGAGGGAGTGCCCTAGGCTCTACATTGCACTAATAAAGAAGCCCTAGATGCGAGAGGAAAGGTAGATCTAGCACGATGAAGGAAGCCCTAACGTTGCCCTATGGAGAAGCCCTAAATGTTTCCCTATGAAGAAGCAGTAATACGCAGCCATGGAAATGAAGGCTAAAACCCTAGTCGCAGGTCTAAGGAGAAGAGATGCCCTAAACCTAGTTGCTATGCTGCCTAATGGAGATGGCACCTAAACATCATCCTAGAAGAAGTGCTCTACACATGGAATGCCCTTGCTGTCATGAAAGGAAAATCCCTTATCCTATATGCAGTCATGAAAGGAAAATCCCTTATCCTATATGCAGTCATGAAAGGAAAATCCCTTATCCTATACGCAGTCATGAGTGAAAGAGCAATCACAGAAGGCAGTTGGGAAAGGAAAAAAGGATCCATGGATTCCTCATCCCTCTTCAAATTCACCAAGGGTAAATTCGAAGCAGAGCATATCATCAGAGTGGCATAGTGGAAGCTTCTGATGGCCTACCTACATATCACTTCAATGGGAAGTCCGGATCTCAGGGTGAAAGGAGAGGCAGATGCCTTGCTTACAATAATTTCAGCCATTATGCGAAGGAGTGTACAAATGGTAGGGACACATCTATTGATGAAGATAACAATCATTCCAGGGACATCTTCAATGATCGAAGGAATGACAAATAATGTAAGTCATCAAGGAAACAACTGACTCTTCAAGGAAAGCAAGGAACCCCAGGTATGAAGAATCAAATGTTGTTTCTGATAAGATAAAGAAGCGTTATCTTGTATTGGCCCTCTCCTTTAGATTCTGTGGGAAGCTGGCTTATTGATTATAGTGCTTCAAGGCACTTCATCGAATAGAAGGGTGCTCTCTCAAATTTGGTAAGAAACAATCGTGGGATTATACTTGGAGTCGATGCCACCTATCTCGAAAAGGGTGTAGGAAATGTTACCCCTCAATTGAATGAGGGTAACTCGATTCATTTACAGAATCTCTTTTATGTACCTGATTGTAAGAAGAACCTAGTGTCCATTTCAGCAACATAAGTCAAAGGTTTCAGGGTGGCATTCATCGATGGAAAAGTACGTGTTTGAAAATAGAATTTTCAAAGATGCTTTTACTCATGGGTTCAATGTTGGCAATTTGTACCAAGTTGAAGGATGGTCCATTGGGGACCATGTTAGCTGACACATCTCATCTATAGCACCAGAGGTCTACTTATTGTGGGGCCTTACTCGATGTGAGTCAGATGGTGACTAGGATGCTTGAATTCAAAAGGAGCATGAAGGTACATGTCTGAGATGTACCGAAGGAAAATCTTACAAAGGGACCATTCCCCTCATGTAACAGGCTATGTCACAGGGTTTGCTGAATTTGAAGGTTCAGGTTCGAAATTCAGCGAACCTCAAAAAAAAATTTGAAATTCGTTCAGGTTCACCGAACCTGAAATTTGAACCCGAAAGGCGAACCTAATCAAATTTGAACCTCATCTAAACACGAACCTGAACGCGAACCTAAACGAACCTGAATGTGAATTTGATCGATTTCTTTTTGAGGTTCGATTTAGGGTTCGCCAGTTTTTTTTTACGGTTTTATTTGCCTATTTACGTGAAAAACCATGGGCCACATACTGCTTTTCTACAACAATTCCCACCAACTTTTTCTTTATAAATGATGGCGCTCTAAGGATTTGGCACAAGCTATCGCCGGTCGGTCGAGTGAATAGAGTATTGAGTTAGCAAAGAGTTTGTATTGGCATAGCAAGAGTGCGTTTGTATTGGCAGATTGTTGTGTCTTTGATTGCGCTATGCAGTGTGAGCCTTGAGGAGATCGGTGTGGTCCTGCAACGGCACGCCGACACCTTGCGAGTTCAATCATTGCTCATCATTGACTACGCAGTTGCCTGAGCCTGTGCCCACTACCGTGTGAGCCTGTAAGTTGTAGCCGTAGGCTATGCAATGTGAATCGTGATTTGCTACACCTCCGTTCGAGCTTCGGCATTGACTACAGTGTGCACGACTAGAACACATTACACAAAACATAGGTACTATCAACCGTCTGGTCCATCATATAATAACTTATAGTTATAGAATCTAAGCTAACGACTCAAAACTTTGGGCATATATTAATATTCTACATTGCAATCATCTATAAAACAAAAAATTAACAAAATCTATGTAATTTTTTCATATTTTTATATCATCTTATATCTGAGTCACATGGATTAGGAGCTCCTGCAAGCAGCACCATTAGAGTGTCTCTAACTCTGTTTCTCTGAAGGGGCAACAAGTAGCTTGAAAGTGGATCTTTTTAGATCCTTTCCTCTTGCATTTTAGTAAAGTTTCCAACTAACTCAGGACTGTTATAATGTGTTGTTTGCTGCTATCATAGACTCTAACACTTTGTTGGAATAACTCTCTTAGAAGTCCATTTGACCCATATGCCCAATCTAGGAAATATGCAATAGTCCTCCCCTTTCAACCATCCAAAAAACACACAAAAAATAAACTTTTATTTTCTGTTTTACAATCTGGAAATTTATAGCAGAAAACTATTCATTTCAGATTGCCATTTAAGTCTAATAAGCCCTCATTCACCCATTTCTATTTATAAATCTGGAATTTCCAGCTTCATATGTGAGTATGTAACTTCAAATTTGTCCTTTGCTTAAAGAAATCTTGTTGTTATTCATCTTTATATAGGTTGAGATTTACATGTTTAAATCCGGGAATTTATGTGCCACAACTAAAAACCCAAAACCAGAGTTACCCTAAGTCCTCAAGCACCCTCCTCAATCATCATTCATTTGGATTTAGGTTGCCTTAGGTATTGACCTCTTGGGCTAGACACTCTGGAATCCACCCCCCCGTGACTCTTAGTGTTCCCCTGTTTTCTTTTGGAAATGCTGCTTGTACAACTTATAGCCGTCTTTCAGGCTAACAGTCCCTTTTGAGAAAGCATTTGTCAATGCTAACTTACATCTTTGTTTCAGCTAAACTACTGCATTATGAGGCTTTTTTAAGCCATCAAAATCACTCACGAGTCACAATTCATATCTCACCTCATCTCCTCTGGAACCCATCAAGGGGCTTTTTCCCTGTTTTCCTGAGTCGAGTCGATGAACTGTTACTTTTTTCTCCACATGATTTGGACCTTCGTTACCTTGTTATGCTCCACCAGTGATCTGTAAACGAGTCCTTTGTGGAAGCCTTATTTGAGCTCTGTTCTCAAGCTTCTTACTTGATGTGTATGGAAAGGAAACTAGCTCTCTGTCCACTGCCATTATCCATATACAAGGGTTTCTGTCTTCTCCTAGAGGCTAGTAGTGAGCCTTTGCAGTTTAGATCTTGTTATGTGTCATTTGCAGTTTAGATCCTATATAATTTTTGGTCTTTTAGACTGTGCAAACAGAATGTTGTTATCTCCTGTTTGTTTTGAATCTTGATCATGCTAGATGTTTACATTACTTTTATGAGTCAGAGGTGTGTATAATCTCACTGAAATCTTCAGCTATGTGCGTACTTACTATGGATACCTGCAACTTTTTCAGTTTAAGGGATTGCGTCTAGCATTTATAGCAATTTGAACAGAAATGCTTTTTTGAATTTGCCTAGTCTTTCTAGTGCCTGTTAACTCTTTCTATTCTTTGAGTTTTTCTACTTTCTTCTTTACGAGAAACTGGAACACCTCTTAAACTATTTTTTTAATCTGAAGGAAAGATTTACCCTCTCAGATAGTTTTTCTAAAGGATACTTTCTGTTAACAAATTTGTACAAAGAGAAATTTTCTCATTCCCTTTAATAAAAATCTCTGCAAAAATCTTAATACGACATTGTAGAAATATAATAAAAACATCATAACTGCATCCCTTCAGCTAGAAGTTTCAGCATACTTGAGGAACTTTATCAAATTGATCAAAGGTGTCTGGAGCCTAATTCACACACAAATGTTACACTCAAAATTTCAGTGTTACCATGTTCATCATGTATCAACTACACTGTTGAGTACTCAGGAGCAAAGCATTAGTATTTAGCAGAACCTGATATAGTTTTAACTTTTAGTGTCTAATTAATTTTAGTTCTTTTTGTATCATAGTATGAGAGTCATACAATATACTTAAGTCTTAGTCTACCACCTCTCTATGTATCCAATAACAAGAAATTTTTGTAATTCCTCTCAAATTTGCTAGAGCCTTTTATAATAAAAATATTCACTAGTGATTGTGAAAACTGAAACAATTATAGGAGGAAGATTTAAAATTTTTCTAAACTCAAATTAGAATTTATATTAAAAAAACATATTGTTAGGCTGAAGTTATGTCACTTTCACCTTGATCAAAAAATAAGCTTATCTCCTTGAATATTTCATGCATCTCCATTTGCATAGTGAGCATTGTGGGTTTGAGAGTTGGCTACTATTGAACTTAATGATTGCTTGAGGATTGACATTCAATCTCACTAAATAGAGACTGAGAAGTAAAAGAAAATTGTGCTTCCTTGAGGATTGGCATTCAATATCACTAAATAGAGAATGAGAAGTAAAAGAAAATTGTGCAAAACCATGTATCCTAGGACCTAGTATGATTCAATAGATTTTTTTACTTCTTACCTTTTAATCAAAATATCAAGTTTTATTTGTATTTGAATTTCACTATTTTATCATTTATTTAAATTTTAATCTTAATATGCCTTTGCCAACAAAAATGCAGACATATTTGTCATGGCACCTCCAAAGTCAATGGCAGAAGGATGGAAATATGTGGAGAAATTGGACAAGCCCCATGGGAGGAATTTGAAATGCAAGCTATGTAATAATGAGTTTTTCGGATCTTCAACTAGAGTCATGGACCACTTACTTTCTGTCACTAATGGCAAAGGATGTGGTGTTGAAGGTTGCAAGAATGTGTTTACAGAGCTTAAGGAGACACTTCAGAAAGATTATGACAATATACAAAAGGCTAAGAAAATGAATGAAAACAAAAGACAACGTGTTCAAACAGAAATTACAATGAATTACAATTTATTTTCTGCACTTTCTTCAAGCACGGTTGGTGTTGGTAGTTCATCTTAGTCAAAGATCGGTAAATCAAGTGGGACAACTACATTAAATTCTCTTTGGAAGCCCATTCAGAAACAAGAAGTTGATGATGTTGTAGCTGATATGTTTTTTGAATCTGCAATTCCATTTAATGTGGCAAGAAGCCCTTACTTCATCAATGCATGTAATATGATGGCATGTTTTGGTAAAGGATATGTCCCTCCTAGTTCTGAGATTGTAAGGACCACTCTTTTGAAGAGGTCAAAAGAAAAAGTTACAAACAATTTGCAGAAGATTAAAGACTCTTGGAAGGAAACAGGGAGCACACTTTTATCAGATGGTTGGTTAGATATGAATCATAGACCTCTTATTAATGTGTTGGTTTATTGCCCTAAAGGGGTGCTTTTTTTGAAAGTAGTTGATGCATCAGGGAATAAGAAGACCTCTGAATTTATTTTCAAGATTTTAGAGGAATCTATTCTTGAGCTTGGAGATGAAAATGTGGTCTAGGTTATAACTGATAGTGCTTCAAATTGTGTCAGAGCAGGAAAAATGATCATGGATAAATACAGAAAAATATATTGGACACCTTGTGCTACTCATTGTCTTGATTATTGTTACATGACTTCGCAAAGTTTCCATGGATTAATGAGATAGTTCGGAGGAGGAAACAAATTTCTCACTTCATATTTAACCATCAACTCACATTGAGCTTGTATAGAAATAATGCATCTAGAGAGTTACTCAAGCCTTGTGACACCAAGTTTGCCACATATTATATTACTATCAAAAGGATAGTTGAAGAAAAAGGGAGTATAAGAGTTGTTTTTTGCAACACAAAAGGCTACTAAAAAAAACAGAAACAAACACACCATATGACACCGTTATTTTTGGACCAACGTCCCCGGAAAAACCCAATGCGGGAAACTGATGTAGCTATCTGAGGTTTTTTTATTAAGCAATATCAGAGTACAATCTGGGTGTCAAAACTGGCCTACCCAATAGAGAATTTCCTTAGCAGTAATACTTCACAATTTCTGACAGATCTCCTGGCTGAAACCCCAGATAATCATTTCGGCAGCTCCTCAGCACAAAACTGCAGTGAAACCTAGCGTCTGCCCAATCTAGACTGCGTCAGCCTATCTAGGCCTGTGTCAGCCCCAGGAGGCCCTGCGTCAGCTCTCTAGGCCTTTGCATCAAATACACTGGCCTCTCTGTTGCTCTGCGCAACACTTGGCTACCTCTGCGTGGCCCTGCGTGAGCACTGGCTGCTCCTGCGTCACTTCCTCTAGTTGCTCTACTATTCTCCCAGCACTATCTCTGCCTCTCTATCTCTCTGTACTCAAATTCCCCTCATCTTCTCTCCTAATCATTGATTCTATCTCTCTTAGCAAACCTCACTCTAGAGAATAGAATGATTGATCATCTGGTGTGTTCTCGAAGTGACCCTCAAACCTCCTCTTATACTTTTCTCGTTGACATATCAACGACCGAGATTAAGTCTCTAATCAACGACTAAGATTAGATTTGGCTTGATCCTTGTCTTTTGGACCATTATAACACGGTTTCATATTAATCCACATTAATATTTTAATTTCCCTAAGTTTAGACTTAGGGTCCATATTAAATATATTAATTATTTTAATGTCTCCTGAACTGTTTAGAATCTACCCAAACCCTTTCTGGGTATTGGAGATCTCATGTGTTCCAACTCTCCACCAAATTTTGTGGCTCGAGCACATCCGATGCTACCACAAATCAATAGCTTGGAACAACTCGAGGGGTTTCAGATTCATCGAGGATCCCATGTATGCATGTGGAAGAAAGCCCTCTATGGCTTGAAGCAAATCACCTCGGGTTTGATATGAGAGGATTGATAATTGTCAGATGAAGCTGAGAGTCACTAAGAGTGAAGCCAATCCAAACCATTGTTTGAAGATTGTGGATGATAGACCTCTCATACCGGCACCTTCTAAGAACGACCTATTTTTGATAGGTGTAGACCCTCTCACTTGCAAAAGTAAGAGAGAGTTGGATTCCAGATGTGGAATGGTAAACTGCAAGACCATTACTACCTCGAGGATCTTAACTTTCAGAAGTTATATTGTGATGATGTCGGACCAGATTTGGGAAATGCCTCTAAGTTTCATAAACTCATTTTCATTGATGTTCTTGGTGAAATTTCGTCCGTATCTATGTTTTGTAGTTAGCATGGTGAGCTCATATTTGGTTGAGCCTCACTAGATTGGTACCAAGAATCTTTTGAGATATCTTCGGAGCAAAATCTCTCATGGATTGAGATACACTGCCTGAAATATGAAGCTCCATGATTATTCGAATGTTGACTGGGCAGGCAATGGGGAGGATCACTAGAGAACTTCTCAGTGCTAATTCTCTTTGGACTCTGCTTCGATATCATGGATGAGCAAGAAGCAGAAGTCGGTTGCTATAAGCACCACCGAGACCGAATACATAGCTACGAGTATGATCTCGTGTGAAGCTGCCTAGTTGTGGAAGCTCTTCAATGCGTTGTTTGTACACATGATGAATACCACTGTGATCCTCTGTGACAACCAGGGGGGGATTCAATTGTTGAGGAACCCTATATTCGATGGTTGCTCCAGTGGATAGACATCAGATACCACCTTATCTAGAATATGGTAAGTCGATGAGTGAGGAGGCTCCATCGCATTGAGAATGATGTACAGGTCACAAACATTTTGTCAAAGCCCAGGGGAAAGGTCAAATCTATGACTTTCCCGAACAACCTGGAGTCGTTGAGAGACCTTCATATAAGGGTCCTACATGTTGCATGCATTGATCTTTGGGAGATCTGGGGGGTTTGGGGTACTTACTAGAGAAACACATGACCATAGGGCGACTCACCCTCCCGTAATGGTGCACTGTGTACAGGATGAATAAATTAGCCTTCCCTTGTGATACCTCGAGGTGACTTTGGGATAGGATGATTCATTCTCCTATGAGTCAGGATGATTAGTTCTCCTGTGGGATAGATGATCAGTTCCCCTATCGAGGCATCCTACCCATGCAGTCTGAGACTCATTGGAAGTACCTCTCATCTGATTAATGAGCAGGGAAATGGGGTTAGGGACCATAGTAGTACTATCGAGGGACCATAGTAGTACTATCAATGACAGAAAGATGTATGGTGCAATAGTGGTGCAGCAGTATGGAAAACAAGATGTATGGTGCAGCAATGGTGTAGCAGAATGAACAACAAGATGTATGGTGCAACAATGGTGTAGTAGTATGGAAAACAAGATGTATGGTGCAACAGTGGGACAACAATGCTACATGGTGTTGCAATGATATAGCAATGGGACAACAAAGGAAACTTAGTGCAGTATGGTGCATCATATGTTACAACAATGAGACAACAATGGTCAACGGCATATAGTGCACAATGGGACAGCAATGGTACAATGGTACAACATGGGACAACTAGTATTTAGTGTAGCAAATTCATGGTGTTGTTATGGTATGGCAAAGCACAACGAGACAGCCATGACATTGTGCAGCAGTGGCACAATGGGACAGCCATGACATAGTGCAGCAGTGGCACAACGGGATAGCCATGACATAGTGCAGTAGTGGCACAACAGGACAGCCATGACATAGTGTAGCAGTGGCACAATGGGACAGCCATGCCATAGTGCAGCAGTGGCACAACAGGACAGTCTTGTCAAGAGGTGTAGGATTGATCTAAAGATCATCTGATTCCAACGTGTATTCATGGAGATATGAATTTATTTGTGTTATGTAACAATTCATCAAGGAATTCCAGCAACCAAATTATCCCCATCTATCTTCAATGTTTTATTATAAATAGAAGAGGTTTTCAAGTCATTTTGTACACACACTTAACTCTTGATCTCTCTCCACTTGTTTTGGATTTTTCTAGCTAGAGAGATCTAGATGATGAAGCCCTAGACGCCAGAGGAAATGAGATAGTCTGGCCGCAGTCAAGAAGTATTCTATACGTTTTCGTAATACAGATATGATGCCCTAACCGCAATCCAAACTAGGAGTTGAAGTTCTTGTTCAGTTGTGCACTAATCTATTATCAAGGGAGGGCTAATGTTGCCCTAAACACAGTCTTAAAGGAAGAGTCATAGCCGTAGCCTTGGAGGAGCCCTAGTTGTTGTATAATGTGCCCTAGCCGTAAGCCTTATATGTTGTCCTAAAGGGATTAAATCACGGTGAAGAGAGGATCCTTCGATGTCCCAAAAGAAGGCTCTTCATCACAGCAAGGAGGCTTCCATATGCTGTCAAAGCAAGCTCCAAAAGAGCCCTAGCCGCAATCTTCTATTCACAGCTAAGACGCAGTCAAAGGGAGCCTAAATGAACCCCTAATCCACAATAAGAAAGAGACTCAATACACAGTCCTAAAGGATGTGTTTTAGGTGTTGTTCAAGTAAGGAGACCTAGCACGTCTTAGCCATAGTCTTGAAGCCCAACCGTGTTGAAGGGAGAATTCTCTACAATTGTCTTATGAGGAGGACCTATACGCTGTCAAAAGAGGTTCTAACTTTGAGTTTTCTTCCAAGTCTGGGTACTTGTCTATGATTTATCGCACATATGCAAGCCTTGAAAGTGTGAGAATGCGCAAGAATAAACTCCTAGGATAAATACCCATTTGATTATAAGGACTTCTCTAACATTGATGTGAAAGTGTCAGCAAGGAAATTTGCAAATATCTTAACACATAAACAAGAAATCACATTCCATTAAAATGCACTTAACTTTACATATGCCCAAAATCAGAGGAAATAACTAAGCTAGAATCCGATCCAAGAAAATGCCCCATATTATCATCCTATGCTTAGTAATGCTTACAAGGAAATGGGTTGGGTATGTGTTTAATGTTTGTACAATAAAAAAGAAAGAATCTAAAGGTAGCCCCAACAATCTGAACAGGCAACAGGATATCAGTTTACCAAGTCAATCTAATATTGTAGCACATATGGACTCATCTTGATATTGCTGCCTTGAGTTTACTGGCTATTTAACTTGTCAAAGCGAAGGATATTCCCTTCGATTATGTGTATACAATGGGGCAGTATCTTGAGCACTGAGGAATCAGATGAACGCAGCTAATTTTATCTCTCTAGAGGTAGCACTGGTGTATTCTAGCTGTGTAAGTGTCATTTAATGAGGTTGCAACTTTTTAAATATTACAAAAATACGTGAATAAATGGAAATATCATAAACAACCACACAAATGGAAACTGTTTTCCATTGAGAAGAATCTATATAGCCCTCTTAAGGTCCTGCAAGGCAAGCACATGGATTGAAAAGAATATATATACTCTTCTCAAAATATTCCTAGTTCTCCAAGTTGCAACTGAGCCTCAAGAACTTAACAGTTGCGAAGCATTGAAACCCATATTCTTGTACTCTGGTTTTAGTCATATGGTTAAGACAATAAAAAAATATACAAACATATGTATCCTATTGATAAAATCGGCATACCCTATCATCGGTATACCCCTATCAAGGTCTTGCAATGCAAGATCGGCTAGATTCACCCAGTTTTGGGTTGCGGTGTAGATATTTGTATACTGCTCAGCCATAACTAGTATTTTTTCCTTCATCACTATCTTAGCAAGTGCAGAAGTGCCAAGAACAAAATTTTTATGATTTTTTGGAAGGTCAATAGTCACGGGTGTTTTAATATAATTTTAACCCTGAGATGACAGGTTATGACGAAATCTGCAACGATTGGGAATCCGGTAGGGTATACGACGAGATGTAATGATTCTTGCTGGAGTGGGATGAAGCTGCTATGGTCCTTGTCTCTTCTACTTTCCTCGTTCTGCTATGATATTGCTTGTTGTGTGCCTTTTCTACTTTCTTCGTTCTGTTATGGTCCTTGTCTCTTCTACTTCTGTCTCTACAATTCAAATGTTTGTGTGTGCGATCACAAATCTTCCCCATCCGTAGAAGAAATGGCTAACCTTGACTCTACTCTCCACCAAAGAGATCTAATTTGTCAAGGTTTTTTACCCAAAGGATCCATCTCCCCTAATGATTCATAAGATATGCCCTAAGCATAATCATAACTTTAGAAAAAACTGAGAGTGGAGGGTCCCCTCCTTAATCTCCACCAAAATCGGCACTAGGCGTACATGTGCCCCCTCTTGATCAATCATCTCCTCAAACCTTCGATTTGATGTGAAAATAGCAAAAGCAATTTAGGGGAAGTGGAGGTGCCTTTGAATTGATTCGCCCATTTTCAGTTATGATGGGCATGCAAGCAATGTCAAAGATGATTGCAGGGCAGGAACTGATCAGGGAAAACTCTTTGATAACCAAAGAAAGTGGGATGGTACGCCTCAGCGGAGAAATTCCCTCCAAATACTAATACTAATGAAAACTGTTGTGCCCTCCATACAATGGAAAAATTATTCAAAAGAAATTATTTTCGAGTTGAAGAGGTGACCCCAGGAACAACTTTTGTGCCCTCTATACAATCGAAAACCCCAGGAACAATTGTTGCGCCCTCCATACAATCGAAAAATGATTCAAAAGAAATTATTTTCAAGTTGAGGAGGTGACCCCAGGAACAGCTAAGGAGGTGCGTGAGGTGGATATAGAAGAGGCTAGAGAGGAGGCAGGAATGGCATTGGAGAGGATCCAGAAGCTAAAACATACATGAAAATTTTTCCTGCAGTTTCTACACCCTATCTTCAAGGAGCTATTTCTTAAGAAACAAACAGAAAGCTAAAACACATAGTTGTTTTAGGAAAAAACTATGGAAGATCGGCCTCACAGAAAAAATAGTAGTAAATGCAGAGCTGGTAAACCGGTCATGGCTATTTCTCCTCAAAGCACACTGATTTGTCTGTCAAAAGTTTCCCAAATTGTTGAACACCAGATATTTAGAGCCCAACTTGCTAAATATCATATAATAATATAAGCCAGCTGGTTCAGAAAATAAGCTTTCCTCCTGGGTGTGAACCCTGATAGTGACACCTTAATCAATCATTGGAAGAGAATGTTCAGGTGGTGGGACTTCGAGCCAAGGAGATAAGAACAGCTGATTCGAGCCAAGCCTAGCCAAGGAGATGAGCGAAATTTTAAGTTTTCCCACAAAATTTTAAATTTTCTCACAGAAATGTTTGAAAAGTCTTCTTCATAATATTTTTCTAAAGGTTCATTTGCCAACAATTCTATTAATTGAATTTTCCCACAAAATTTTGAATTTTCTCACAAAATTGTTTGAAAAGTCTTCATCATAATAATTTTTTAAATGTTCATTTTCCAGCAGTTCTATTAATTTGCACACTCATTTTATTAATACAAACCATATAATATTAACTAACCTGTGCATCCTATTAATTATATAAACACACATTTGCATTCTATAAACTATTCACCTTAGAGGCACCGAGAAGTGGTTTTGTACAATGTGCATAGTTTATATTATTGCTAAACCTTAAAAACCATTCATAGGCCCTAGGATGATAATGGTGTTTCTTCTTAGATGATGTCCAAGGCCCCAACAAAATTCATCCTTGTTGGGCAAATCCTCACATTAACACCCATACAACATTTATATACCTATGGTTTATAACGCTGACAAATAGTGCTCCTCATCACCTAATTGTACAAAAAACCCCAACTAACCTAGTCTAGGTCAGATGTCCTCGATATTAACATATTATCCTACATTATCCATTAGCTCATGGAGATAGAGGGTTCAAGGACTCTCACTTGATGGTTGGGGACTATAGTCCATCAAGAGGTCAAATTTCAGGCTAACTGTATTAAGGACACCTCAAAGTCAACCAACACTAATGCAATGTATTAGTTTTTCATACATCGACCTATCAAAATGTCACAATATTGGGTAGTAGACATTAGTAAGTAGGACACTAGTCACCAACAAGAAACCTTGATAACGATAGAGTAATGATGTGATGAGTGGATGTGGACCCGGGAATACCGCATGTCAATTTTGTGGCAGTTGATTTGACATGCTAACGTCTCATTATGATGTGGCACCAATGTGGGTCTAGATGACATGGCATACCAATGTGGCAAGTGATGTGGCTTGTTGACATGGCAATGGAAGGTTGACTTGGCACCGAGGTGATGTATAGGTGGTAACCATATAGTGACAACATGGATGTTGGGTGTTTGGATGTTAAGATATCAACTAATTAGTGTCAATGGCACTCTCTAGCCTCTTCCTAAGGGCCCGGTGGCTTGATAGCTCGACCATTGGCCTTTCAAGATATCGGGTATTGAGAAATTAGGGCTTCAATATACAAGCTCGTTTGTATGTTAGGTGTCGAGTATCGAGATAGTAAGTATGTATAGAGCATTAAGGAAAATCATGTGTTTCGTGTGAATTTGGGCAAGCTTAGAAGTCGGGTTGCAAACTGCTACAAGTGTCCTTATTTTTCTACAAGAAACAGTGTAATGTGAAGGTGAATATGTTAAACGTGACATTGGATGGCAATGATGCTAAGGAGAAGTTGGAAAATGGAAAAGTGCACCTATCCAATGCATCAAAACAACTTGTGGTAGGGTTAATCTAAAAAAATGCAAGGTTGTAGTGTTTCTTGTAGTTGCAAAATAGAGTAGAGTGTAAGAAACAATGACTAATACATAATGAACAAAAAAATAAAAAAGTAATGGAAATGAACTAAATTCAAAGTAAAAATTCTATATAACTAATGTAACAGTGCTACAACTATCATCAACAAATGTTAAGATAATCTGCAAGAAAAAATTGCTCATAAACTATCTAAATAAACATGCATGAAAGTCATGGTCCCCTATTTCAAGAATCCTTCCAGATCTAGGTGTTCCCTGCCAAGAATCTCCTATAGTTCATGATCTTCCATTTCCATCTCACACTGGGTCATTTCTTGGTCCATCTCCGGTTTGCATCGCTCATCATAGCCTCTTTCTGTTTGATACTATCATGTGTTTGAGATGTGTCTTCCTCTTTCTCCTTTTCCCCTGGGCTTCCTTCCATTACCTAATCTATATTTTTTATCTCTTCTTCTTCTTCGAGAACTTGGAACCTATTCAGATTAGTCTGTGGTCCTTCTGTCTGCTATTGCTTTAGCCCCCTCTTGCCCCCTTTTCCTTTATGAACCACTTTTTTAAAGCCTTCAGTATCTTTCTTTGCGTTCGCCTTACTTTTGTTCTCTATTTTGCTGAGAGGGCAGTCTCTAAATAGGTGCCCATGCTCATGGCATTTTCGGCATTTGAAAGGAATATGTTCATAGTCAACTGTTTGCACCCATTCTTCATCCAAAACTTCTAAAATGACCTCATCCAGAAGAGCTCCAAAGAGATCCATCTCCACACATATTCTTGCGAAGGAAGTGTACTTACCCTTCTTGGTGGCTTCAGAAGTTTTGACAAAATGCCCTAACTTGTTTCCTATAGCAGATAACGATTCCGTTTTCCAGTAATCAATGGGTAACGAGTAGAGTCTTACCCAGATCGGGACAGAAGTGAATGTTTCTCTCTCAAGGACAAAGTTCATCATCCACGGTCGCATATAAAGGCCTGCTGCTGCATAGAAGTGGGGCCCTCCTTCAAACACTTTGTCTTTGTCCTCAATATTTGTGAAGACTACCGTAAAGAAATGCTTAGACCTAAGATGTAGGTCAATGCTTCATTTTGGTTTCCAATTATATTAATCCATGAATGTAAAGCTTTTTCTGTGGGCCATACTGCCATGAATTTACAAATGATAGCATATGTCCTCATGTGGTCTCTATGCGCCCACAGAGCAGGATCATTTAAAACTACTTTTGGAGTGACCTCAGCTTTGGGTTTACATGGCCCTTTTTGTGATTTGTTATTCACTCCCTGTTCCTTGTCTTCTTGCTCATTTTCCTTGTTGATGTTATTCTCCTTTGTCTTATTTGAATCTTGTTCCTCTTCTATAATCCTTGTCCCCTCACCTGAAGGACTTATGACACTCTCTAATGGTTTCTTTCCTTGACTAGCCACTGCCTGCCTATAGGGAGTGGAGCTCCCTCCCCTGCATGCTTCCATGGAAACTCCCGCGAACTCTTGCAAACCCTAACACTTCCAGGAAACTCCACACACTTTTTGACTAATCACTAAATTTAGAATGCATGGCAGATTAGTCTATTCTTTCCCAATTCTCAACATGCTACAAATCTAATAAATTTTATACTTAATATTAATTTAAAATTTAAATATAATCCTAGTTTATTATGTATGGCATAAGAAAATAATATGAAGTTTTATCAACCAATTTCCTTCCTTATATTTATTTGTAGTCATCATTATTTTTTTTACCCTTTTGCATATATTGGGCCCTTCATTTTGAGCTTGTTGGAGCATGAACATTGGTTCAACACTATGAATATGCCTCCTCCATTTGTTCTTAGTGTATTGTTTGGTTTTGAGAGCATCAGATTAGTCTTTTCTAACCAACATCCATACTTAGTGTATTGTTTGGCATTCAAAGCATTAGACTAGTCATTTCTAACCAACATCCATATATTTTTTCTAGAATATTTCATTCCCTAGAATTTTTTGGTATTCTTTCTCAAAAATTATATAGTAGAAAAGTTCTCGCATCACACGTCAAACCAAAAGGATACAAAGAAACACACACTTCTATGTACAAGGTACAATCACAACTCAATCAAAACAATCATGTCAATGTGTGCCTATTTTGGACACAAGAAAAGGATTCCCGTACATGAACTCATGGAGGAGTTGAGGTACCATATGGTGTGCCATGATGGGGCCATGCCATACAAATTTTAACTATGAGACTCCTAAAGATTGATGATAACAAGGAAAACCTAGAATCATAGTGTTATTAGGAATAACCAGAGGACATAAAAAGTGAGTGGTCTTGTGAGCTACTGTGGCTCCATGACAAGGACTATGAAGACATAAAAGGGTGACAAGAAACTCATTGAATGATGGATGTGTGTTTGACAATTCATTGGAAAGTTCAACATTAGAAATCAAAAACTTTACTTGGTCCAAGGGTGACACTTCCAAGGATGGCTGAGAAAATTCCCCCTAGGTTAATTTGAGATTTAGTTTACCAATCTCTACTTTTTCCCATTTGGGGAGACTAGAGGTATCAAGACGCATAATCTCCCTAGGATTGTCAATAGGTGAATCCATGACCTCCATGATGAATTTTTCCAAAGGAAATTTGTCATTAGGGAGTCATGTTCAATAGGCAGAGTGACAACCCATGTGGTAAAATGATCCTAGTCATATTCCAAGGGATCTACCCCCTCTAATAGTAGTCAATAAGGATTTTCACTACATGAGGCAGGACTAAAAATCCTCTAAGGAAGACATGACACATGATGCTTCGACTAACTCTTCAATAATACTATAATGTTGGGAAGCCCGCGCATTAGGATTGTTTTTTAACTTTGGACTACGCTGTTAGGTGGCTGATATAGCAGTTCCATAGGCTTATCTGATGTGAGAGATCTAGTGGAAGTGAAAGGGGTGGTCAAGTCCTTAGAAGTAGAACTTGACTCAGGAGGGTCATATGATTTTTCTCTCGTGGTAAAATAAATGTGAGAATTAACATGAGGACCTATGCATCGTTATTAGGACCATATTACCATTTCCCCGCATTACCCATAGGAAGAGGTGGAGAATTTTATACAACCATTTGTTGTTATGGCAACACTTTTGATGGATTTTACTCATTGTTAACTAGATTTATTATTTCTTTATGACTAAAGTTGAAAAGTGGAAATATAAAATATTTAATAAATGAGTAAATATTATTTCAAGGGTGTTACCAAGCATATTTCTTGAGGTTGTATATGAGACAAGTATATATTTCTAGAAGAATAGAGATTGAAAGATAAAAAGTGTAGCAATAGGCATTAACATATAACATGAAAAATTTCAAACACTTTTCAATAGGAATTAACCCCTAAAGGGAAATAAGCATTGTCCATACAACATACTCGAGGAAAATATTTGCTTTGAAGGTGTTGTATTGAAGTGGCTTGGGAGCTTATACATGGACCATGAATATTATCTTACACCTCTTTTAGGCCCTCGGGGACTAGTTTTCATCCTTGAAAAATTTTCAAGGGCCTAAGAACCATCCCTTATATGGTCTCTATGTGCTCATGTTTGCGCTAAAATGAAATCTAACACATGTTAGATTTTATTTTACATTGCAATGTTGTAAATCTAGCACACATTAGACTTATTTAGTCCTACAATGTTGTTATGTTCTTGTGTTTTTGCTCCAAGGAAATATAACATGTGTTAGATTTCTTCCAAATTCAAATATGCTTGTCTTTGTGTTGGAAGAGAATTTAACACAACCTAGAATTCTTATACTTTACAATGTTGTTGTTGGCAATGTGGTTATATTTGTGGTAGACATAAATCTAGCACTTGATAGATTTCTCACTCTACAATGTTTCTATGTGCTTGATTTTGTGCTAAAAGGAAATCTAACACATGCTAGATTTTCTTTTACATTGCAATGTTGTTAATCTAGCACATATTAGACTTATTTAGTCCTACAATGTTGTTATGTTCTTGTGTTTGTGCTAGAAGGAAATATAACATGTGTTAGATTTCTTTCAAATTTAAATGTGCTTGTGTTTGTGTTGGAAGAAAATTTAACAGAAGCTAGATTTCTTATACTCTACAATTTTGTTGTTGGCAATGTGCTTGTATTTGTGGTAGACATAAATCTAGCACTTACTAGATTTCTCACTCTACAATGTTTCTATGTGCTTGAGTTTGCGCTAAAAGGAAATCTAACACATGTTAGATTTTATTTTACATTGCAATGTTGTTAATCTAGCACACATTAGACTTATTTAGTCCTACAATGTTGTTATGTTCTTGTGTTTATGCTCGAAGGAAATATAACATGTGTTAGATTTCTTTCAAATTAAAATGTGCTTGTGTTTGTGTTGGAAGAAAATTTAACACAATCTAGAATTCTTATACTCTACAATGTTGTTGTCGGAAACATACTTGTATTTATGGTAGACATAAATCTAGCACTTGCTAGATTTCTCATTCTACAATATTTCTAGGAGCTTGAGTTTGTGCTAAGAGGAAATCTAACACATGTTCTACACTTGATTAGCTATTATTGTGAGTTCTACACTTGTTATTGTTCTTGTTCATTTTGTTACACATATAATGATGCAAGTAGTTATAGTATTTATAAATTCATATTTTCTTCAATAATTTGAAACAGTGATAATAATTTTTTACTTTATTTTCAGAAACCATGGACTATGAAGCTAGTGAGAATTCAAAGGAAGCATCCAAGGAAAAAGGAAGTTCAAGAAACACGACACCCAATTCTTTAAATGGTATGAAAAATTTAAAATTAGTTTATACTTTGTTACAATCGTTAGACATTATGTTAATAACTGGTTGTTGATTAATAAAAACCATGGAAATAGCCTTAGGAGTGGTGTTTTAATGAGGACAACCCATACCAACATGGGTAATTTTATATATATATATATATATATATATATATATATATATATTTATTTTAATTTATTTATTTTTATTATTTATTATTTATTTTTATTTTATTTATTATTTATTATTTATTTTTATTTTTATTTTATTATTATTGTTATTATTATTAATATTTTTTTATTTTATTTTATTTATTATTATTTTTTTCTATTTTATTTATTTATTATTTTATTTATTTATTATTTTATTATTATTATTTTTTATTTTTTTGGAGCAATTTTAGCTAGGTGATAACTATTCGTGTCATATAGTAAACTTGCATAACATATGTACTTATTTATTATTGTGCGTGTAAATAGAAATCGTGTATTATAAGGTTATTTAATAATATTTGGTATTTCATGTCTTCCATATTTTTTTTCTAGAAACTGTGGAAACTGGTGTGCATGAAATTCGAAGTAAAGTAGTGAAGAGAAAAAGAAAAACAAGTGATATACAAATAATGCCTCCTTCAACTGGTATGGTGGTTTTATATTTTTTGTACTTTTTTAGAAATGGTTGGATTAGGTGGTTTCTTTTCCTAGCAATTTTACCCAAGTGATAACTTTTGGTGTCATATAGTAAACTTGCATTAAAATATGTACTCATTTATTATTGTGCATGTAAATGGAAATCATGTATTATAAGGTTGTTTAATAATATTTGGTATTTTATGTATTCCATCATTTTTTTTTCTAGAAACTGTGGAATCTGGTGTGCCTAAAATTCGAAGTAAAGTAGTGAAGAAGAAACAAAAAATAAGTGATATACAAACGATGCCTCCTTCAACTGGTATGGTGGATTTATATTTTATGTACACTATCTTAGAAATGGTTAGATTTTTCAATATTTAAAAGAACATTATATGACAATATTTGAAATTATATTTTCATTTTGCTTCATGCAAATTTTTTTTTTTGTTATTTGCAGAATTGGTTGGCCCTAAATCAAATGAAATGTTACAACTATCACTTAAGAAACAGAAAATTTATTCAACTCAAATGGCAGTATCAATAACACCTTCTACTTCTACTTTTGAAATGATTAAAAAATACAGTACATCTAATAAATATGAGTTTGTGCAAGATTGGTACATCCCAATAGAAGCTCCCCTGAATATGTTTCCTGATATGTATTTATTTGGATCAATAGATGGAAAATAACCAAAGATATTAGGAATAAAAATTAATTGCTATGCTTTCAATGAAAATGAAATTGAATTTCAAGTGGAAATGATTAAAGAAAATGAGGTAAAATTAATTTCATGTCAAGTGGAGTATACAAATTTTAGACCAGATTTGATAGAAGCTTCAAGTACTGATTCAACAAATACGATAAAGAATTCAATGTTCAAGTTGGATAACTATGAGAGCTTATCTAAATCTGGACTAAATAGTTGCACAAATCTTTTAAAACGCATCACCACCATTTTGAGATATCGCTATGTAAGAAGTCAAAAAACATCATCTGTACTTCTTCATTTACAACAAAAAGGTAAATTTCTTGATAAAATACCAAATGATAAATTTGATTCTCAATTACTTGCTTTGAGAAGAGTATATTTATCTAATTTGGAGGAGAACATAACAGAAAGTGATTTCAAGCCTACTACAGAATTTCAAAAAACTAGGAAAGTTGAATATGAGACAACAAACCTTGCAAATCAATGTGATGAGATTCATGAAACCTTCAAGCATTGCTATCTATTTTCAAACTCCTTTAGTAGAAAAGTGGCTGTTGAAAGATGTATAGAAGCCCCCAAAATGTTCAAATTAAGATCACGAGATGATTTAAATGTTCAAGTATTAGTGAAATCATTCCTAGAAAAATTTCAAACATCATTACTTGATGCTCTTCTAATTCCATTTGACATCAATGAGTCTGATCCATTGGTAAACTCTATCAGAATTATAAATGAGATAGATCTAAATTCAGAGAATATCAATTTTTGGATAGTTGATGGTCAACACACCATTCAAGCAACGAAAGAAATTTTAACAAATCCTAAATATAATGTAACTACAAAAGCGAAAAAAATATATATAAAAAACGTAATGCTCGATTCTTGCATCCATTAGTTGAACCCACTAAGGTGATCCGCATTTGTTGTCAATTAAATTTTTCAAATAATGTGTTCTTCAAAACTCCATTTATTGATTGTGTGCGCTCGACAAGGCATTTCTTAATTGCCAATGACAAATTAAAGAAAAGGAGGATTAGATGTTCTAAGACGGCTGAAGACAAGGTATGTAATTTTAATTATTTTTACATTTAACATTTTATTATTGTATCTATTTTTATTGTAGATAAATGACTAAAGTTGATAATATAAGTCATATTTTCTCATATTTATAATGAATTCTCATTAGTTTATAACGCCTTATTTAGTTTCATTTTTACATTTGAATTCTTATTAGTTTATACTTATTATTTTATCAGGTTGATGATGAAATGTTGTGCTCATTCTTCGACTGTCCAATTACAAATTTTTCTGATAAAAAAATTCTCTTATATCTTGAGGAACCTATTTGGGATAAATGGGACACTGTTTTTAACTGTTACCAACTAGGCACATTAAAGTGTTCTCCAAGCCAACCTGATTTTGAGAACTACAAGAGAAATAGTCTACACAGTTTGACAACAGCTACTCTTCGGTCCCTTCATGGATTAACCATGGAGGAAATTGCTTCAGTAGCAGATAAGTTATTGGATGGAACCATTTGGTTTTCTATTCCACATAATCATCCATCAAATGCCACAAAATTAAAATATTATTGTTCTAAATTGAAAACCAACAGAACAATATTGGATGCAATGGTTACATATTGTCAAAGTCATGATCAGAACTTGAATGAGATGACTCTTACCACATTCAACATTCTTGAGCATTATGAAATTAATGATATCATATTTACCAATTTTTGCAACATGTTGGAGGGCTCTACTTATGTCAAAGGAACATGTAATACAAAGATAGAGTCCCTTTCTCAGCAAGCATGTGGAGTCCTTGATAGAATAATAAATGGATCAACAAGTGTTCAATAGGTTGACAACAATTTTGAATTTGGTTGTCATTTTGGGGGGCCTGATCTTTTGTCAACACTTTTGCACTCTTTTCCATGTCAGTTGCACTAGTTTTACATACTGACCTTGTTGTTTTGGATACATTGGCTTTGAAAAAAGAACAATTCCACAAGGGATATTATATTGAATTTTTTCGATTTCTTATCGAAAAAATGAGTTGAATGACTTTATTATAGTTCTCTTAGTAGAACTTTGGTTTTGTAATGATGTATGCTAGTCTTTGAAAATTTCCATAAAGAACTCCAAGTTCAACTATAAAATGACTAGTGGCATTTATGAATATAAGTCCCAAAACAATTATAGTTATGATATAGTTTTTACTGTACATTTCTATACTTCAGAATTAAAAATTTTGGAGGCTATCAAATACTCTCACACATTTGAAGACACATTCGATGAAAATGAGAGAGATTATGATTTCTGGATGGATTTATTGGAAAAACACCAACAATGTAGTGATGCAAAAGTGGTTATTTCTCTTTATGCGGGGACAAATTTAATCAAGGCTTGTTGTACATATGGAAGAAGAATTTCATGTGTTGTGCAAACAGAGACACAAAGGACAATCATGTTAAATAATTACAAATCTTTTCAACTATCAAATCTAGGATCCATTAACTTCTTGGAAAATTCAGGTACTACAATTCATTTTTTTTCTTATAATACTTTGGATAATATTTTGTTCATATTTCTTAATTGTCAAAGTGTTTACTAAAATAGTTAATGATGGAGATTCTAAAACAGAGAATGATTAAAGTGGGAAGCAAAAAAATAATCAACATAGTGCTCATGATGTTGAAAAAAGTATAGAGATGGAAATAGGAGGAGAAGGAGGAGAGGAAGAAGTTATCATACCAGGTACATAATTTTTTTGGTTTTTTCTCTTGATAATTTTTCAATTTATTTAATTTCCATATTCATAACTTTTTTGGATGACTATTACAGGGAATTATGAGATGAATGGAATTAATCAAGACAATGACCATGGAACAATGGGGATAGAAATGGGTATTAATCAACATAACTCTATAATTTTTATTTATTTTCTTGCTATTCTAAATTATTATTTTTATTATCGTGATTCATATCATTTCATATGTTGATTGTAGTTGGAAATAAAGAGAATGAATATAATGACCAGGGGACTGTTCCACAAAACTACAATCAAGACCAAAATATTATTATGGACAATTATAAATGATTCTTTTTGTGTATAGTTGTTTAATGAATTTTGTTCATTGTCACAATTTATAACATTTTTTTTATGTTTATTATAGTGACAAGCAAGGAGAACCAAGACATTGATCAAATGAAAGTTAAACAAAACTTTAATCAAGAACAAAATATAACATCAAGTACTTATAATTTGTCCACTTATTTTCCTTATTATTTAATGATTCTATTCATTTTCACAATTCAAAATATTTTATATGTTTAATTTGGAGACAACTAAAGGTAACAAAGATTATGATGAGGTGCAATGTTACAAATATAAAGATAATGTCATATCAGATACTTATAACTTGTCTTATTGTTTATCTTATTATTCTTCAAACTCTAATTCTTGTAACTACCATAACTTTGTATTTTTTTTATTTTAGGAACAAATAAAAAAGATAAAAGTAACAATCAAAATAATGTTAAAGGTGTGTGTGTGTGTTTTTTCTTTTTAAAGGTTGCATTACTAATATTTTTCTTGGTATTAGTATTTGATTGAAGGTTTAATAGGAAGTACAATTGGTATTTGATTGAAGGTTTAATATGTTTACTCCAGTTTTTATCAATATGATAAAAGAAATTATTGTTTCATCTATAAATAGTGTGAAAACCTCTCAAGGTAAGTGTATCGTTTCAACAATTTTTTTAGTAATTTTTGTAACATGAATAAAATGGTTTGACTAGATTATTTTCCATTGTGTTGCAGCCAAAATTATTGAAAAGAAACTAATTATTTTTGAACTAAAGGACATTTTTTATCATAGCATCGATGATGAAGCAACAAACAAAGGGCATATTGAGAAAATGGGAGCTGATGCTGATTACACAATAGAGAAAAAATTAATTTTGATTCATCCACATGCAAAATCATTTTTTGAAATGTGTTTCAAAAATGAATCTCTTGACATTGCAATTTGGACGACAGCTTTGAAACATAGCACAACAAGATTTCTAAAAAAGTTGGTTTCAGAAACATTATAAGATAAACTTTTGTTTAAGTGGACTGCTTCAGACTGTAAACCACAAAAGGGACATAAGGTCATTGACAATCCAACGAAAGTTATACACACTAAATCATTGAAAAAAGTGTGGGAAATGCATACCCAATATGATGCAACCAATACTATTATAGTTGATTGTTTCATTGAGAGAGTGAAAGAGAATCCAAAATAAAATGTGATTCTTGCCCCTCCATTCATTGGAGCAAATCAAGGGGATAATTGGTTGATCAATGAGCTATGGAGAATATTGCATAAACTCAACAAGGCTACGGATGTGAGAGCTATTTTGAAGGATGTTCAATTAAATTTAGAGGCACCTTAAGATTATTGATGTCTATTTCATGCTATTATATGTATGACATCATGAATTATTACTTTTATTTCACAATACCAATAAAAGAAATGTTGATTTGGTTTGTCATTACCAAAAATAAAATATTTTTATTTTCTTTATTTTTGGTGAGATGAATGGTCATTTAATGTTTTCATATCAAAATTTCCCATGCTATATTTTTTTTACAATGGATTACATTGTATGTAAAATTAATAGATAACTGGTCTATTTGTTTTAATTAGATCATTACAATTATTTGCTTTAAATGTGGTTTAAGTTATCGTTATACCTATTATAAATAAGTAATGTGAAGGATGACCCATTGCATTCTTATAACCTTTTTTATTCCATATAAGTTGAAAAACTATATTAAGTTGTATGTAGCACCAGCAATAAACATACAATTTGTACTAAAAGAAGCACCAAAAGAAACTAAGGTAGAAACTCTATAAATTAACATATAATTAATTAGGTTTGAAATTTAAAAATTGTATTATATTGTATGTGAAAAATAATATATAATTAGTTTGTTTACTTGCACTAGACCATTCTAATTATATTTTTCAATTGCAATTAAATAAATCATTATAAGCCTTAAAATCATCGATTTAAATGGTGGGTCAATGCATTCTTATAAGACTTTTATTCCATACAAATTAAATAAAGGTATTAGGTTGTATGTATAAAGTAAACATATTATTTGTTTGTTCATTTTAATGGGGCAATTGTATTTGTATTTTGTGATACTATGAACTCATTGTAAAATTACCTTAGCATACAAATGGAAATAATTCATAATAAATATTAACATCTTTTTTAAATGATAGGTTTTTATGTCCTTAAGCAATGAAGTGTTGAAGTGAAGATATGTTAATATCATACATGTGGTTACAGTGTAGATGCAGATGGGCATTACTACAAGTCAGAAGATGTTGTTGATATTTGAAATGGAAGGAGTATTCTTCCAATCATACACCAAAGATGAACAAAATTTTCATATTCAAAGAGAACCAGATTGGCAGTTTGGTGATAGGTCCTTTTTTTAAGGCCTTTTCAGTCATAAGTATTAAAATATTGCTTAAGAAATTATGATGTCGCAATATGGACATTAAATGTCACTAACAAGTACATCCGAAAAGTACTTGAAAAATCAAATATTGATATAGAGGAATTTAAATTTGCATGGGACAGGTCTCATTGTCATTTGCAAACAAAATTGGAAGCAGGGAGAACAAGACAATTTTATGAGAAAAAGTTGATTGATGTGTGGTCCCAATATGGTGATAATTATGAAGAATCAAATGTATTGCTAATAGATACAAAAAATCATACTTCTCAATTCATCAGATATCGATCAAACCACATCTTGATAAAATCATATATAGGAAAAGAGAAAGATATGTGGCTTCTGCAAGTTTTATTCCCCTTTCTTAAGACACTTCATCGTATCAAACAAAAACATGAGTACATTTGAATGTTCAATAGAACATGTACTTCATTGTAGTTGATGGATATAATTTCCTTTATAAATTTGTTGAAAAGTACATTCCAATTTTTCAATACATTTTGGACATAGTTTTTGTTGAATCAATTTATATGATTTTATATTTTTTGAAATATATGGGATGCCAATTATATTAATATGTATATTTCTTATTATTTATAATTGTTTTTGCAATGACTTTGTTGTATCGATTTTTTTTTCTAAGATGTGTGTGCACGCGTGTGTGTGTTCTTAAATGAATTGTTTACCATTCAAATTATCTTACATGAACCATCAAGGCATGTTATTGTTAATGACTTATGTTTACTTATATGTATCAATAATCATATATAAATGTGAAATATAAGTTCTGAAATAGAACTCCTTGCAAACAAAGGTGCTATCCTTACTAAAGAAATTATAATAATTTACTTGATAAATGTTATGTGCATTATTCACTATTCACAATGCATTATTCACTATTAAGGCTAATGATAAATGTGTCATAGGTAAATGATTTGATCTTTTTGAAGCATAAGATACGTGATTTCTCAATCGATAGTTTTCATAAATTTATATGCTTAAATCAACTAATGGTTTTAACTACAATCATATCATATTGAAAATCAACAAGGCACAAAGTCAGTTATTCATTGTTTACATATAAAATGCACTAATATAAGTGCATAAATGTGACATGTAATTTTTGAGATAAAAAATATATTTTAAATAATTTTGCATTTCTTAAAAAAACATATACATGATGATAATGATTGATAAGTGGATTATTAAGGTTTGATTAGACACTATCACGGATGAATTATGTCATTGAACTTTTTGAACTATAAGGCATCTAATTTCATTATTTAAAGTATTTTTTTTGTAAATTTGTATTTTAAATAAATTGAAATCATATCACTTGAGTTAGAATTATATTGTTGACTTGTACTTAGTTATGTCCATCAATATGAGTATACTATGATGCATTTTTTTGAAAAATACATCTTTTAATTTCTTGATAATAAGTATTAAGTGGACTATTTAGGCTTAATGGGTGATGGCTGATAAGTGAATACTACTCGTTAAATTGTAGGGAATTCAATTTTTAACCCATTTTTTTTTCATATATTCTTAAATCAACTATTTGTATATGCAATCATCTCATCTCATCTCATGTAATTTAATAAGGAATCCGTCTATTGAATTTTATTTGTCTATCATGGAATTTATTAAGATTGTATTAATCTCATATTGTATTGTTTTGAAACAAAACTCAATGAAAAACAAAATTCTCTTCTTAATAAAACATGGAATAATTAATTAACAATGAGTTAAGTGGACCATCTAGACTCATTAAACAGATGGGTAAAAAATGGTTGTATTTAAACTTTTTTGCACCATAAGACATTGATTTTCTAATCCATATTACCATTTTTTCATTTTCATTTCTTAAATATTTTATTTGTGGTTTAAATAATTTCATAGAACCCAATATGAGTTGAACAATTCTATTTGGATATATGCATTTATAGAAGTTCATAAATGTGATGCATTTTCTAATGTAAGTAAATATATATGTTTTACAAAACAAATTATAATTAATTGATAATGAGTTTGAAGTGGTCTATATAAAGCCATATATCTAAGTGTGTAAATGTGACATTTTTTTTGTTAAATAAAACTCCATGTAATATGAAATGTTTTTCCTAACAACACATGGAATAATTA
This sequence comes from Pinus tabuliformis, assembly GCA_031772625.1. Lineage (NCBI taxonomy): Eukaryota > Viridiplantae > Streptophyta > Pinopsida > Pinales > Pinaceae > Pinus > Pinus tabuliformis. The sequence goes on along the minus strand of CM062816.1, from coordinate 470,924,428 downwards.
ATTGGTAATGAATGTTAAGTAGAATGTTAAAGCTATTTCAAGGTACAGGTCATAAATAAATGTATTTAAACTTTATGCAACATATGGTATTTGATTTTCCACCTTTATTAACATTTCGTAAATTTCAATTCTTAAATAAATTATTTGTAATTGAAATAATCTCATAGAAACCAACAAGACGAGTATGTATTAAATTATATTTAGTATGTATGTATGTATAAATGGAATTTATTTTTGAAATAAAGATCTCAATGTAAGTAAAAAATTTATATTTTTAGAAAATTAATAATTTAAAATCAATTATTTATGAGTTCTAACTGGCTTATTCTATTTTGAATTGACAATTTTTTCTAGCTATGCATTATTAAATCAATTATTCCTATATGCAATCATGTCATATAAGTCAATAAGTCAAGAAACCATTAATTGATTTTTATTTAACTATCATGTGGTTTAATACGAATGTATAAATGTGGAATTGTTATTTCCAGAATAAAAAACCATGTAAAGAAAATGAATTTTCTAATAAAACATGGATTAATGACTTCACCATGAGCATTAAGTAGACTATTTAAGCTCATTCAAGAGATGGGCCATAAATGGATGTCTTTAAACTTTTTTCACCATATGACATGCTTTTCCCATCAATATTAACATTTTGTAGATTTCAATTCTTAAATAAACTATTTGTACTTAAAATAATCTCATGGAATCCAACAAGACTAAAAAGTTATTTATTGAATTTCATTTAGTTATATGTATTCATATAAGTTTATAATTGTAATTTATTTTTGAAATAAAGCTATTAATGTAAGTAAAGATATATCTTATACAAAACTAATTAGAATTAATTGATAATAAACTTTAAGTGGTTTATTCAAACTACATGAAAAATCAAGTGTCATAGATGAATGCCTTTTAATACATATTTAATATTCAAAATCAATATCTTAATGATAATTTATTTGTATTTACATTAAGTATTTAATAATTAAAGAACACGGAGACTTATATAAATTTCAACTAAAATACATGAGTTATGTTTCACACTTATTTCTTCCCCATTAAAAATGCTTATCATTTTCTCTTCTTAGTGAAAGTAATGATCAATCATGGTTTTCCATACAATTGGTTGACACTAAAATTACATCAAGACTATTATTGGTTTTGACAATGTTGACAAGGAGAGATCAATAACCACACTAACATCAACTGTGCTAATATTTGAAAACCCTTGCCTCCACTACTTACAAGAAGTCACCACTAAAGTTTCTTGTTTACGTCAATTTTTGACACTGTCCATCATAATGGAATGACTTGAATACCCATTTAAGAACTCTCATTTGATGTACTTGGATTTGAGTGGTGATAGATCAATGGTGCCTAACTTTCTTGAAATACCTAGATCAATAATGTATAACTTTTATAATGGATGTCTACATGCTATGAACATGAATGATGACCCCCTCATTAGTGGTTCATAAAGGCACATAGGGACCGTAGGAAATTGAGCACAAGAACATTTTACTAAGTTTTTAGTAGACTAGTTTCAAAGAAATTCAAGGGACACTTATCGTTGTCATTTACAATAAGATCTTCACATCATCATCATTCAATCAAAAAATCCCCCGTAGGTTGGGGGAAAGGGGGTTAGAGTTGCCATACTAATATGATTTAGCTTAAATCAATTTCTTCTAACAGTTTGATTTCACACTCCTTTTGTGTATTGACAGTATTGTACATAACAACCCCATGTTTGACCTATTCATGATCTCTAATTGGTTTGAAATTACTAAAATTATTTTAATATTGAATCAAGTTAATATGACGATTTACAAAAGAATGAATGTTGTTGAAGGCCTTGTAATAAAATACTTGCAAACAAAGGTGCTATTCATACTAAAGAAATTATAATAATTTACTTGATAAATGTTATGTGCATTATTCACTATTCACAATGCATAATTCACTAGTAAGGCTAATTAGAAATGTGTCATAGGTAAATGATTTGATATTTTTGAAGCATAAGATATGTGATTTCTCAATCGATAGTTTTCATAAATTTATATGCTTGAATCAATTAATGGTTGTAACTGCAATCATATCATATTGAAAATCAACAAGGTACAAAGTGGGTTATTCATTGTTTACATATAAAATGCACTAATATGAGTGCATAAATGTGACATGTAAATTTTGAGATAAAAATGTATTCTAAATAATTTTGCATTTCTTAAAAAAACATATATGTGATGATAATAATTGATAAGTGGATTATCAAGGTTTGATTAGACACAATCATGGATGAATTATGTCATTGAACTTTTTGAATTGTAAGGCATCTAATTTCATTATTTAAAGTCATTTTTTTGTAAATTTGTATTTTAAATAAACTGAAATCATCACTTGAGCTAGAATTATATTATTGACTTGTACTTAGTTATGTCCATTAATATGAGTATATAAATTTGATTTATAATATCCATATATTATGATGCATTTTTTCAAAAAATAAGTCTTTTAATTTCTTGATAATAAGTATTAAGTTGACTATTTAGGCTAATGGGTGATGGCTCATAAGTGAATACTACTCGTTAAATTGTAGGGCATTCAATTTTTAACGCATAATTTTTTTTCATATATTATTAAATCAACTATTTGTATATGCAATCATCTCATCTCATTTAATTTAATAAGGAATCCATTTATTTACTTTTATTTGTCTATCACATAATTTATTAAGACTGTATTAATCTCATATTGTATTGTTTTGAAACAAAACTCCATGCAAAACAAAATTATGTTCTTAATAAAACATGGAATAATTAATTAACAAATTATGTGTTAAGTGGACCATCTAGACTCATTAAAGATATGGGTCAAAAATGGTTGTATTTAAACTTTTTGCACCATAGAACATTGATTTTCCAATCCATATTAGCATTTTGTCATTTTCAATTCTTAAATAGTTTATTTGCGGTTTAAATAATTTCATTATTAGAATCCAATATGACTTGAAGAAAAAATCATTGCTGATACTGGACATGAATGGGAAGTTATTTATTGAATTTCATTTAGTTATACGTATTCATATAAGTTTATAAATGTAATTTATTTTTTATTTCACTCCTATTGTGTATTGATACTATTGTACATAACAACCCCATGTTTCACCCATTCACGATTTTGGTTTGAGATTACTAAAATTATTTTAATGTTGAATCAAGTTAATATGGAAATTTACAAAAGAATGAATGTTTTTGAAGGCCTTGTAATAAAAAACTTCCAAATTTAATGAAATATGTGTTTCTAGAGTTTTATATGGCCTCATACCTCTTAGACGTTGTCTATGCGAGATGACAATTTGAGCACTGGAGTTGTAACTGGGATTCATTAGCGACCGGCCCATTGCACCGGCCACTACAAAGTTTTCCGAGACACAACTTACAAAGGTATGATAGATGTAATTTATGAATATTTTATCACCCCATTGTATCAGCTACTATTTTGGGAAGAACCACCATGCATTTCAAAGAGGGCTATGAAGCCTGTGGTCAAGGTAGCACATTGGTTTCCCATTCATGAAGGAACATTGATAAGAGTGTTCGGTACCCATAAGGCCCCCCATTCCCTACCCAGGTTTGTCACGAACAAAATGCTCATGCGAGAGGTCTGCTACCAAATGACATAGGGCTTTTCAAGAGTATTGGACAAAGGAAAAAAGAAACCATGTCTCGCCTTCCCTCTCACCATTAGAGCATATGTGGTGGAGAATTTTAAACAAGTAGAGGCAGAGGTTGAGGCATTGAAGGGGAGCCATTTTGTGAGCCTTAAGTACCGGACATATGATCATGAGAAAGTCATGGCCTCCCACTGCAAAAGGGAAAAATTAAGCTAGTCATATTCTCACACTAAAGAGGATCATGAGGATGGGGTAAAAAATTGGTATAATGCTACGAGGGAAATTAGCCCAAGTGAGCAGTAGGCTAGAGATGAGGAGCTCCTCGAAGATTCCTAGGAAGATGTGGGTCATAAATAAAGAGCTTCCACCATCAAGAAAAAACAACACAATGCACCGAAAGGCATCGGGGAATCCGAGAAGCGAAAAGGGAAAGATTGAAGACATCTTGAGTGACCACGAAGAGGAGGACATTAATTAAATGCTGGAGCAAAGAAATGCCACCCTAGAAAGGAAAAAGCAAGATCTTAAGAGGCAAAGAGAGAAAGATACCAAACAATCTCAAGATTCCAGCAACCAAGGCCAACTCGAGAAAAGGAGGTGATAGGAAGAGTGAGAAAAGGAGAAACAACTGCAAGAAAAGTAGCAGGAAGAAAGAACGGCACAAGAGGAAGCAGAGAAGGGAAAATAGGAGGAAGCAAGAAGGGTGCAGGAAGAAGAAGAGAAGAGAAAACAAGAGGAAGAAAGAAGGGTGCAGGAAGAAGCAGAGAAGAGAAAACAAGAGGAAGAAATAAGGGCGTAGGAAGAAGCATAGAAGAGAAAACAAGAGGAAGAAAGAAGGGCCAAAGAAGAAGAGGAGAAAAGGAGATTAGAGCAAGAGCTAAAAAATATGGAAGACAAGATAAAGAGGAAAAAGTGCTCACAGATCAAGAAAAGAGGCGACAAGAGGAAGAGATAAGGAGGAACAAAGAAAAGGAAACTAGGGAAATCGAACAAGGAGAAACTAGAAAAACTGATGAGCTGGGTATAGGGAAAAGTGAGCTACCCCCATTGAATGTTCCTACTTCTACTCCCATCACTAGCAGACACCTCCCTTTGTAGGAACTGGGTTTCTTAGAGGGATAAGAAGAGGAGGTCCTAGATCTCACAAGGCTTGCTTTCGATGAAGTTAGCCTCAAGATTGTGCAAGAAAGGAAAAAATTTTACCCCAGGAATCTAGCTGAGCCTTTATCAATCACCACGGCCAAGGAAATTATGCCCAACATCATAGAAAACCCATAGATGATCACCTCAGCTGGGACAGCTTGTTGCTGCCACAGAACACAATGTGGCCCAAATGAGCAAGCATATTACAGACCTTCAGAACAGGCTTTATGCGTCTGAAAGATGGGCTACCATAGAAGAGCAAGAGAGAAGGAAGGTAGAGTAAGAGAATGCAGCACTCCATTTAGTTCGCCTGAGTGTAGAAAAATTTCAGGCAGCAATCGATGCAAAAACCGAGACCCTTCTGGAGGTCATGGCATTGTTCTACGAATAGATGTCCAAACAACATCACACAGTGGCCCCAATCGTAGCAATCTAAGCCTACACAAAAGAAAGAGTCACGCTGCTAAAGGAGGTTATGATTTCTCTAGATAAGATACATGAATGGTCTATCAAGTACCCAGGAGCACCAGTGGTGGTCCCTAAGAAATATTGGATCACCATTAAGAATTCTAAGGTTCAACTCCACATCAAGATTCAATCTAAAGACAAATTGACCAAAGATGTGGACAGGGTATTAGCGTCCTACTGGCACCATTTTAGTGGCTTGGAATCTATAATCCAACTTCATGGGGTCCCTTCTATAGGATAAGTTGGGTAGGTAAGGAGGCAGGATGAAATCTCAAAGGAAGTATAGTTGTTTGTGGATACATATAAACAAGCATCCCATGCAGAGGACATGCCAACTGGTAACACTGAATAACCAGGTGCATCACAGATGGACTACCCTGATCCTAGACACACTTGAGTGCCTACAGTGACATGATGAACAATCTATGGCGCACCTATTTGATAGAACAACTTGATCTGGACATCCCAGAACTTGCCATTGTTAAATTAATAAATTAGGTTGATAGTTTATGTTTTTTATGTATGTACTTTGGTAGCATAGAACATTTTTGAATACAAAAGGTCATGAAGGAGGCCAAAAGTCATCAGGTAGATGAAGAGTCATGAGGAAGTCCAAGAGTCAAGGGTAGGCCATGAGTCACCCTCACTCTATAAATACACCCTCATGCCACATTTGTAATGACCTTTTGCTGAGGACATTTTTGGAGATAATATATTTCTTAAGAGAACTTATGCTCTTCTAATTGATGCAAGGAGTGATTGTATGATTCCACTATTGGATTCCTCAAATATTTTATGTCGTAATGCCATGAGTATTTTCTTCACTTGATGGATCAGATGTTCCTGAGAGTCCTTTGATGTGCGCAATATTCATATGCTGTCTCATACTTCAAACTTTGTGTTGCTTCGCATGGATGGTATTTGATTTTCTAACTCTATGCTCATGCTGATGAACTGTTTCGTTGGTATTGGTATAATCTATTTTGACTGCACATTTATTTATGCTCATAGATGTTTGATCTTTGTGAATTACTTCATAATTGTTAAGAACTTTATCTTGTCAAACATGAGTCTTATTTGAAGCCTGCTAACAGTTAATTTACATAAGGTTTATGTTGTTTATAGTCTGGCCATTCATGGTTTGTACGTTATAAGATATTTGTCAATTATTTCCTTGTGTTTGTTGAATTCCATGCTTTCAATTGAGCTCACATCCCACTATGGTGAAGTAAAATTATAAGTGCGGACACGAACAAATTCCTCTAGCCCAATGATGGGTTGAACCACAACAGATAGATTATATGGAAGGTTTCCTTAGGTTATAATCAATCAAGAGGGCTTACCTCTTCACCTGCTTATCCCGTTTAATGATGCCCTCACTTGCTCGCTCCAGCTATCTCTCTCTTCCTTCTTCAAGCTCCTGAAACAAGTAAACAACAATAGACAACAAACATAATAATAAACAAATTGAAATTCAACCTACTTAACAAGTCAAGAAACATTAAGCCATGAATATGTAATATTACAAAACATGTAGGAATCAATCGATAGTTGCATATATTAATATCAAAGAGAGATTGCAACCATTCGTCTTGACGTTGCAGTCTTCCTCTGACAATAGCAGTTTCCCACACACTTATGCTAGCATTCCATGATGGTATCAATCAACAATAGTTTTAAGGCTTTTCCCTTCAGGCTTCACTCCAAACCAAATCACACTTCTCCCTCACACAAATAGATAGCTACAACTAGTAATAGTTTTCTTGTCTACTCCAAACCAAAATAACATCAACAGTCAACCAAAAACTAGCTTGTGCTTTGGAAGAAGGGAGGTTTATATAGGAAATATGGATGGGAGATGGATCCTCTTCTCATGGGAGAAGGACTTATCCCTTGAGGTAGTTCCATCATTATAGGGGAAAGGATCCCAAACTGCCATCCTCGACCCCATCTGGCTAAAACATTTACCAGAATTCCATTACGTAGCTTCTAGAGCTGGAAGCTTCAGCTCTAATATAAAAAAAATTCCATAACAGGACCTGTGCGACTGGAACACAGCTTAGTCGCTCCAGTCGGTGTGAGGAGTAGTGCTAATCTCTGCACATTGGCGTGGGGGAGACAAAGGCCATTAGAACCGATCTTGTAAACTGGGCAAAATAGAAGTTTTAGGGGAAATGGTGCAAAAGGGAATTGATTTTCTCATGAAGAGGGACACAATGGGAGTTTCTTCATGAAGACAAAGCATGCGGGGTTCACTGTAGAGGTCCTCCAGGACCAAGGAACGGGGAGTACAAGGACAGTGACAAAATGCCATGTAACAGATGCCCCCTAAAGTGTGAAGGCCGAACTGGAGTGAGGGATGAAATGCTTTATAAATAAGTGTGGGGAACCGTAGTCTGTCATCGGAAAACCTGCAAGCAAGTACAGATACATATACATAAACTGAGGTTTCTATCAAATGATTCATGAATCGTGGTATGGACGCAGCCATCCAGAGAATAATCATGTAAATGGATCCATGTATGGGCACATCCATTCGTCAAGGAGGATCATAACGAAACCAAGGTTGGTCACAACCATCCAATAATGTGAACGATCACATATGATAACTCATGGTTTGGTCGCAGCTAGCCATCTGATAGAGACATGCATATCATCATAACCATGTCACACCACTTTGCAACCTAGACTTTTGTGATCTGAGTCCAAGGTCCTGCGCTGCAACACGACCTGATCTAAGTATAGATCCTACCATGCAAATAGATGTGTTGATGTTCAACATGCCAGAAAGTCGCTTGATTACCAGTGAATGATGTAAATTGTTAACAAGCGTGAGAGAAACCACCAATAATGAAAATGGTCCTCAAGGAACTATCAACACAATTCATGGAATGTGAATACAGGAACTGAAGTCGAAGACCCGTGAAATCACTTGATTGAAAGCCAATGATGTAAACTTGTCGTCAAGTGCGAAGAACTTTCCATTAGGGCATGCAAGCTTTAAGGTACCGAAAAGGAGTCTCCTGGTCAACTTCCCAGATAATGAGCTGAAGTCAACGGAAATGGACCGTGTCGAAGGAGGGCCATAATGAATCCCACGTCATTGACATGAGACAAGAGGATGCAAAATGATTTTGGATGATACAAAGAATCGGAGGTAAGTGTAACTACAGAAGGACAACTCTTGAACATATCGCCAACACAACTGGAATTTGGCAGATTTTGGATCCATGGGATCAGTGGTCATGATGACATAGTAGAGATCAAATGGAAGGAAAAAATAAATAGCCCAAACCCAGGAAAGTCAACGATACAAAGGAGGATGTCCCAACCTGACATGAAGCAAAGAGTGTCATGTTCAAGAGTGAGTTGAGTGTCATGTTCAAGAGTGAGTTGGCGACACGAATGATAGATTTCCAAATTTTCCCCCACCTTTTTTGGTAGGTTCCCCAATTATTTTTTAATCGCAAGCTTGAAGGGGATAACATATGCTTGCACTATAAGCTCATCCTTCTAATGAATCCAACCTAGTAAGTTTAACGAGCCCTAGGAAGGAGAAGATCATGTTCGTCACGCTGATGAATCTCTTGTCGTTTAATAGTTTAAGGAGTCCGACAAAGGTGTAACTCAGTATCCTTTTCACGTTTAGAGAGTTTGAAAAATACATGTAAAATAAAACTCCACATGGTCCCTTTTCGTACATTTGTGTCTCTCGAGCCCAAAAAGGTAGAAAACAATACTTGAGAGAATCGCTCGACCATTTTAGTCAAGGAGTACCTTTTTCGTAAATAGTGCCTCCTAGCCCGAAAAGGTGGTAAACTTATATTGGGTGCACAATGTTTCACATCTATTAACGAGTTCAAAACGACAAGGGCTCGACTATCTTTTTGCTTTTTAAAGGATTGGAAAAGAGCTGAAAGAAGACCCCCCATTTTTAATCTCTTTAATGAGTCAAAAAGGGAAAAAATACTCGACAATCTTTTCATATGAGTTTAATGAGTCGAGAAAAGAGCTGAAACATGACTCATCATCCTCGTCAAACATCCATCGCCTGTCGCTACACAAGTAAGGTAAAGTGTATTATTGAGTCCTTGAGGTGAAATGGGTAAAAATACTTACAAAACCTGATATTTTCATGAAAAAATGAATAAAAATGGGAAAAGTAAATATATTTTTACCATTTACCATTTTACCTTTGCTGTGAAGATTTTTTACCCACTTTTTCCCTAATTGTTTTGGAGCAGATTGCGAGAGATTTGGGAGCCCAATCGACGAGCTGCCAGTTTTAGGTAATAGCTGAAGCCCTGAGTTCCATTTTCATGCTCTTTGTTTATGCTTTTAGCCATTTTTTTAGATTTTCGAGGAGGTTTTTGAAAATCATTTTCGCCCTCAGTCGATGCGATTTCTGGGCACGGAATCGCGCCGGTTGAGGGTGATTAACAAAGCCATCCTCACCGATCAGCACATATGTTTTTAAAACAGGAACGACGACATCATGGATAGGGGAAACCCTATTTTCTCAAAAACTGACCATTTAAACTTGAATTTTATGAGCCAACGATGATTATTGACTCAAATTAATGGCGTTTGCAGGAGAGAATCAATGAATTTGGTGGATTGGAAAGAAAGGGAACATGAGGATGTTGACACCCATGCAATGAATGACCCAAATTTCCTAGAGGATTTGAGGGCTTGCGGGCTACTCAAATTCTTCCTTACACCAGGGATGCAGGCCCAGCCCGAGTTGCTTCGATATTTGCTTAGTATTTGGGACATTAATTGGAAGAATTTTGTCATTGGGGACTAGGAGCTGGAGTTGGAAACTTTCAATATATACTTCATCACTGGACTGTCTCATGGAGGTGAGCCAGTGAACTTGTATGGGTCACGTTCGACTCGGGCAAGCATATCTTCCTTGCTTGCCGAACACTGCCCTCAGGCCTTGAAATCCAAGAGTGGGAAGATAGATATTTCTAGTGTGCGTGATCTGACACTGAGGGTGCTTCTGTTGACCATCAACAGAGTGGTGGGGTCCCCAGCAGAACATGAGACTAACAAGTCGAAGTTCCTTTATGCTATCGGCTGCACAACTCCTATGATCTTCAACTGGGCAGAGGCCATGCAGATGAACATCAAGTTCTAGTTGTCCAAAGCTAAGGAAGGGAATCTGAAGCAATTTTGCTTCAGATCTATACTTGTGACCTTCTTTCTAGAGCGAGTACCATTGTTCGAGTATTAGCTAATTGAGGTGGATCCTCCTATTCCACATGATCCGCGGATGGCCCACTAGAGTTGCTTGATGCCCAAGATCACTGGGGCTCAGCATATGTCATACCGACCTGCATTATTTTCATGGCTACGATGACAGAAGATTTTCATGGAGGATTGGCCATACAATAGCACTGATTTCCGTGGAGATCCAGACATGCCCTTACCATATGGAGAGGACTTTGATGATGAAGGTAAAATATCAAATTTTTAATTTTGTGACTTTTTAATTTTTTTTGGTATATATGTGCTTATAACATTTCTCTTGTTAATGAAAATGTTGGACCAGAGCAGCCAGTTGGGATGTCCCTGATAGCCAAGCGCGTCCCTCGCCCTATTGATGTTGTCGCCCCTTATCGGGAAAGAAGTGACAACGAGGAGAAGATTGCGATGAACCTTGAGGGGTTAACTCATGGTATCCCAGAGTATGCTCAAATAGGAGACATTCCCCATCAGTACTAGAGACACATGGTGGGAGTCTTAGATCAGATCCGCCGATTGCTGAGTTGTGTAGCACGAGCTGTCTTGTGCTACCATAATCACCATGCTGATTAGTTCCTAGGTCTAGTATTTACATATTTTTTGAGGCCTACATGCCACGGATGTATGAGGCCTGCGAGTCGTTGATGTTATTTTAGACACATATTATTTTTTGGGGTTCTGATGTATCAAACATTCTCACCATATATATATATATATATATATATATATATATATATATATATATATATATATATGTTGTATTTTCTTGTCTATTATGGTACAAATGGTTTGTTTTATCTTTTACATGTTTCGTAAATGTCTATCCAACACGTAATTAGCTAATGCATCTGTCAATGTATTCATGTGTCTAGGAATATGGTGATATGTAATATCATAAAAACGCCTTTCCAATAGAAGAATATGAAGATACATGCTCAATATTTGAGGTTTCTTGACAGAATATTGCTCATTGAGTTGAATCACGACCAGTTGTGAATCCAGGTTGACAACCAATTCTCTGATGCCCAGAGCGATGGCTGCTGGCAACAGTTCGATGACCACACTGTATTCAGCGATGTTGTTGGTTGTACGACCTAGGAAGATACCTTGAAGGTCAATCAACTCACTATTAGGGTCATAACAGCCCATGCCGTGGATGATAGGTTTCAAGTACTTTGGCAAGAACCATCAAAGAAACTAACATGAGGAGTCGCAGACATCTGTAAAGCAAGAAAAGTATAGTAAACATGAAAGCTGTTTGAAAACTATCACACAAAACCATGCTATACAAAAATGAATCACACACTAATGTACATAAGTAACCATGCAAGATGACCTAGGCATAGTACCTTTTGAGGTAAAGCTTGTTTTGGGGCTTATTGAGAAGATTTCCTTCATAATCAATAAGCTCATAGACTCCTTTCTTCAAAACACGTTTCTTGATATAGGGCCCATGCCACATAGGTTCGAACTTGTCTGCTCCCAACTTATCATTAGCTTGGTCATATAATAAGACAAAATCACCCTCATATAAAGCGCGAGGGGAGATAGAATGATCGAAATGGGTTTTAACCCCTTTCTTTTGTGCTTGGATGACTAAGGCAGTGAGATGGTGAGTCTCGTCCAGTCGTTCTAAATATAAGAGGTGTTCCTCTTGAGGTGATGTTTCGGGAAGGAGTTTAACACCTAACTTGAGTGAAGGAATCTCTCATTTGATCGACAATGTTGCTTCCAGACCATAGACCAGCTGGAATGCTGTGAAACCAGCTGCATATTTAGTTGAGGTTCAGTAGGCCCACAAAGATGAAAAGAGCATGAGATGCCAATTGGACTTGTGCATCCCAATAGTATGGTGAAGCATTGTGACCAAGACCTTGTTCATGGATTCAACTTAGCCATTGGCCTGAGGGTAATATGGGGTCGAGCCATCGTGGCACAAGCCCAACACAAATGTCAGCTCTGCCATCATGTAATCTCTGAAATGGGAGCCATTGTCTTTGCCAATGGCTTGGGGTACACTGAATTTAGAAATAGCATGGTTAAAAGGGAATTGAGTCACCGTCTTACCATCTGGTGAAATAATCCACGGCGATGATAATATATCCATGCCCCCAGATGAACGAGAGTTACATGTCATATATTCGATGCCCGATTTAGTAAAGGGACCAACGGTAATGACGGGGTGTAGGTGAGTAGGTGGGGCACGCATCTTGCATTGGTAAATTTGGCATTCGTGGCACTTTCGAATAGGAAGCATGCGATCCTTGAAGATAGATGGCCAGAAATTACCAGCACGAAAGATTTTTTGAGCTGTAGCGTAACTAGACATATGACCACCACATGCCCCAGAGTGGCAATCATTAAGAACTCTTTCAACTTCCTCGATCGTGAGACATCGGTGAAGAACTGAATCGACGTCGACATGGTATAAAGTATTGCCAATAATATGGTAAGGTTGGGAGTGATGTTGGATCCTTTGGTGATCATCCTTAGTCAACGCAGAATGGAACGTGGACGTCTGGAGATACACGATGATATCACTATACCATGGATCGAGGGTGCTAATCAGGAAAAGGGTCTCATCTAGAAGCTATTCATCTGCATCGGTAGGGAGAACCTTGGAGGGAAGGGAACAAATCAATTCAGCGAAAATAAGTGACTTCTTAGATTTGGCTGTAGTGAATACCAAATCAAATTCTTGTAGGATTACAATCCATTTATAATACTTGCTGCCTAGCAACTGATGAGCCAGGATATAGGTCATAGGGTTGCATTTAGAAATCACTGTAGTCATGCATAATAGGATATAGTGCCGAAAGCAATGAATAGCCCGAATGGTAGCCAAAGGCAACTTCTCGACATGTGCATAATGCATTTCAGTGTCGAGGAGATTCCGACTAAGGTAGTAGATTACATGTTCGTTGCCTTCGTCGTCGTCTTGAACCAAAAACATAGCAATGGTGCTATGGTCGCGGCTAGGTAAAGGAAGTAATCTCGATAATAGTCCGGTGGATGTAATAGAGGAGCATTTATAAGGACGACCTCGAGATCATCAAAATATTTTTGGGCCAACTCGTCCCATACAAATGGAATTCCTTGTATGAGCAACCAGGTAAATCTTGTGGCTAGCACGACATAGTTGGGTATAAAATGACGGAAAAAGTTGGCCTTTCCTTGTAGGTTCTGGAGTTGGTGCAGTGAGGATGGAGGGGGTAAATCTACAATGGCCTTGACTTTTAGCGAATCCAGGTGAATACCGTCTTTGGAAACGATGAAGCTGAGGAGACATCTTGATTCCACGCAGAAAACACATTTGTGTGGATTTAAGCGAATGTTATAGTGTCTGCAGCGTAGAAAAATATGTTGAAGATGGTCTGGGTGATCTTGGTGCTTACGAGAATGAGCGGGAAGGTCATCCAATTGAGGCTGGACAATGCTGCGGATATCATGAAACACATAGGACATTGCCTGTTCAAACGTGGCTCCAACATTTTTAAGGTCAAAAGGGAGCTTCTTGTACGTGAACATATCCCATGGGAAAATGAAGGCTATCGTTTCTTAATCAGCCAGTGCGATATTAATCTGGTTATAAGCAGAAAAGTCATCCATAAAGGAAAAAATCTCACTCCCGGCACATTCATCAATGATTTGATCAATGAAGGGAGTAGGATAGTTGTCTTTAGGACAGGCACGATTAAGATCTCGATAATCCATGCAAACATGGATCGTGCCTTGTTTTTTAGTCACCGAGACAATATTGGACACCAGTCTCTAAGGGGGATGGGATAGATGAACCCAGCCTAGAGAATCTTTTCCACTTCACCCTTAATAGTAGTAGCCTTCCTAGGGTGCACCGGGCGAATTCGTTGGTGAACAAGCTTTGTGTGCGGATACATTCGTATTTCGTGTGCCACAATGCTAGGATCAATGCCAGGCATTTATTCGTAAGACCATGCAAACACATCACGGAATTCTTGAAATAGATGGGTATATGTCTTGATCTCATCCAGAGAAAAAGATACCCCAATATGAACGTGTCAAGCAATACTGGGTTTGACAGAAACGTCAGTCGACATCATTTGGGTAAAATTACCCATATTTCCTTCCTACCATACTTCATGAGTAACAATCGGTGGCAGAAATGGAGAAGAGGACTCTTCGAAAGTGGTAGACATGACCTCTGGGAAAGGAAGGAACGAGGAGCAATGATGAGTATCGATACATGGTGGTTCCTCGAGAGACATTATTTCCATGATACCTTCATCAGCAAGGAAGGTCTTGGCTAAGCGATCAAACGATTCCAAAGTGCCAAGCCAAGGGGATTGAGAGTACATATCAAGAGAGGTCTTCGACATATGAGAATCATAGGATGCAGAGTTCGAAGCTGAAACAATTTCCATGTAATTGAATTCTGCGGGACTAAGCGCATAATCTCGCCCCAAGTATCAACAAGATCTGGTGCTATTATGACCCAGGGATCAGATTTGACTGAGATCATCTTGAGAGAGGCAACATGACGAGGTGGGAGTGGAAAAATTCCCATTAAGGAAGAACCTTTGAAGAGACCTGCCCCCACACTCTCATAGGGAGCACCTGAGTGCTTGACGTATGGAACATTCCCATCCCAGGTGGGAGAGGCAAAGAAAGACAGTTGATCGACGGTGACAATCTTCCATTTATGGGGAAAGCAGATCACGAGAAACAAACAAGAGGCCATGGCATGCATGTAATTAGTCCAACTTCGGTCGAGTAGAAGATCATAATTGAGATTGGCGTCAATAATTTCTACTTCTACTTGCACTGTCTTGCCTTCTAGGGTGATGGCAAGGTTAGGTAAGACACCGAAGGTTCGCGACTCATGCCCATCAAAAGCTTCCAAAGTGTTCAGAGACTGGTTCAGTGTAGGTGAACCAATAGCCTTCCAACATGTGGTTGACATGTTGCAGGTGGAAGCACCTTCATCGATGACAGTGTGGTGGATGGTATTCTCATTGATGATTACTTGAATAAGAAAGGCAATCTAATGAGGGAGTCGTGGAACATGGTTTTCTAGATCAAAACATATCAAATTGGAATCGGTGGGATCGATGCCCTCGATAGCTGACAACAAAGATTTCTGCTGCGATGGGCAGCTTTGGAGTACCTCAAGAGCCGACATGGCTGATGGTGCCTCAGCCAAATCCTCAACAATATTGTAGTGCTGAGCAGCTCAGACATTGGGATTATATGAGGATTTCTACAGTATGCCTCAAGAGGGTGGCTGCATAGCGGAATCAGGGTTAGGGCACTCAATTTGTAGAGAGCCAGAACTCATGGTAGAAGAAGAAGGTGCAACTTCTTTCTCTTTCCCAACTGTCAGAGCTGGAGTTTGATAGTCTTTTGATCAAGTAGCCACATTAATAGGTGTACTCATCATGAACACTTAAGATCCGGAGGAAGCAAAGTTGGGTTGATCTACCATTTGGGTCTGCTGAGATGGAAATGGATCTTTGAGGATAGCAGGGGTCCCTTTGAGCAGGCGACTAACTTTGGATCGTCGGGGACAATCCTTAGTGTAGTGATCTTCCTCGCAAATGAGGTAGGGATACTTAGGTTTTCGTTGCAAAGATTCGCCAGCAGGCGATTTTGGAGGACCTTGTTTCGGGGCATCGAATTTAGCTTTGCCTTTGCCTTTCTTTTTTCCTTTTAATGATTTGTCTGCCGCGGTACACTGGATAGCGCGGACTTCTGAGGTTTTACCAGGGCCAGGTGGATTCTGGGATGAACTATTAGGAACAGTATTCGAGACCGACTTCTATTTGGAAGAAGCTTTAGTAGGGGCCTAGGATACTAAACCAATAATTCCATTGATAGGAGGAACAGCTGGTGACTTTGATGTTATGGGATCGGATGATGGCCGCGAAGCATTGGGTAAAAACTCATATAAAGTTCTAGACTGAGAGTAAACTAGATCCAAGTACTGGGCACGAGTAATGGCCTGCTGTCCAGTGATGCATCCACCCATAGCTATATCGCGAGAAATTGGGGCTACGAATGATTTGGTAAACCTTTCAGTGAGCAACTGATCAACAATTTCGAATTTGATCAGGCAACGTCTACGTTTCCATTCATGGATGTGATCAAAGATGTGCGTCGCAGTATCTTGCCTAAGCGATGTGAGAAAATAGGTGCTAGTTTCATAATGAACTGATAACTGAAAATTTGTGAGGAAAGCCATGGCTAAAGAGTTAAAGTCATGGTAAGTACTTCGAGGTAGCTCGATGTACCATTTCGCTACAGCACCCTTGAGGGTTCATTGGAAAAGATATAGACAAATGGAATCGTCTACGTACGAGTTCAATGAGCACCAGAGGTGATATGTCATCACATGGGCTTGAGGATCTTCTTTAGCTTTCCCATCGAACTTTGGGCAATCACTTGGTATCTTGGATGGCACCGGAGGCCAGTATGACAAATGAAGGATCGGATCATTCATAAGGCATGATACATCTGGCAACTAGAGTGTAGCCAAGAAAGGTAATTGAGTGTTAAAAGGCATGGGAGGTCAATAAGTGGGCCCATAAGGAGGAGCCCATCACTGCTAGTAAGGATTTTGGCCTAACAGTGGGGGATTTTGGCCATAGGGCATCTGAGGCCACCCCCATTGCAGATTACCTTGACCATAAGGAGGATTTTGACCTTGAATACCTTGAAACTGTCCAGGAATAGGTTGCTAATAAGTAACGTACAAGTTAAAAGGTTGTTGAGCTTTTTTACCTTGGACATGTGGATATGGGACCTGTTGTCCTTAAACATACAGTTGAAGAACCTATTGTCCCTGAACAAGAGGAATTTGGGCCTGCAGTCCTTGGGCATAAGGTTGATACACTTGTTGCCCTTGGACATAGGGATTCTGTACCTGATTCCCTTGACCAATAGGATTCTAAACTTGTTGACCTAGGAAATGAGGATTTTGAGCCTGCTGCTACAGGACTTGACCTTGACCCTGCCCCTGCAAGGGTTGACCTTGTTGATATGTATATAAGGGTTGTTGTTTCCCTAGTTGGTTTTCCTGTTGAAAGGGTTGACCTTGCGGTTGAAAAATTTGTCCCTGGGGTTGCAGAGGTTGGCCCTGTGAAGACATGGGTTGAGAGGTGTGCAGAGCATATTGTTTCTGCTACTATGCAGCCTACTGCAAATGTTGCAAGAGTTGACCTTGCAGTTGTTGTAGTTGAACATGCTACGTGATCACTTGCCCTTGTTGTTGCGTGGAGATCCCTTACTGCAACAAAGGTTGCCCTTGTGGTTGCAGAGGCTATCCTTGCTATTGCAAGGGTACTTGAACAGTTCTCGGGAAATTACCGAATTGAATCTGGCCATAGCTAGGCTGGATGTACTACTCAGATTAGAAGGTGTAAGGTTGATTAACCATTCCTTGAGAACCATATGGAACGTAAGGATTTTAGTATTGGACCTGAGCCCCATAGAGCTGCTGATATTGAAAATTGCTCGATCTAGATGGACCAATGGGATTCTGAACCTGTTGGTACTTGACATTGCTTGATCTAGTGGGATCAACAGGGATATAAATAATACTAGAATAAGGTTGGTTTATACCAAGCATGTGAGCTTGTGAGCCACTCACATTAGTGGCACCTCACACCATAGAAACATTCAAGTTCTGCCCCCCAGGAAGTGGCACAATCTCGCCATTAACTAGTGGGACGAAGGAATTGACAAAGACAATCTTTGAAATTGCTGGTTGTGTCTAATGAGTAACTGGGATTGATGATACAAGAGTATTCAGAAAGCTAAGTTACAACAAGACTAAAGTAACAACCTATTGGGAAGTTGTATTCGTAGCGAACGGACCTGACGTAGACCTAATCCCTGAGGCCCATATAGGGTTATGGTAAAGTGATGAGGCGCTAGGTGTACCTGAAACCAAGTGCACCAAAGACACATAGTTGGGTGGAAAACTAGAGGGAATACCTTCTGAAAAAGGGAAACCCTCAGGAGGAAACTGCAATTGCAATTATTCCCCATCAACAATGTGTGGAGTAGAAACTTCGAACTCATCTAGAGATGTGACTGGAGCATCGCCTTCAGGTTCCATGTCTAAAAACAAACGACGGCGAATGGCCGAATGAGTATGAGGGGATAGTTCGAAAGGAACACCTGACTAGTTGTACAGATTGTAAGGATGTTGTGGTGATATCACAACAGGGTCAAACAAAGGGTTTGGAGGGTAGATAACCAGTCCAAGCTGACCGTCAGCAGTTGACAACTTCTCTAGAGTTTGAATGGGATTTTCCGAAGATTCTGGGCCAAGATCAACAGATGACCCAGTATCGAAAGTAGGCAGAGGACGAGATGACAAGGGTTGAATGCTCAGAACAATTGCGAGTTCAACATCTTGGTCCTCAAGTGACTCTGGTAACTTGGGCAATGACTCCTCAGACAATCTTTCAGACGGAGGAGAGGAAGAGGAAATAGGTGAACCAGATGGTTCAGCCACGATGACCTTGTCTTAGTCAATGGAATAAATAACTTCAAGGCTTTAAAATGTTCTTTTAAGGAAACTCGTTATTTGGTCTCAAAAGACTAACAAGGTGTTTTGGATCATGGGTAATCAATTATTAAGGCACATAAAATATTGATGCTCTTTCATTTTTTAAGAGTCGAGAAAGAAACAAAGATGACTCTATCGCTTTCGATTGGGAATGAGCTTGAAAGGACAAGTGCTTGAATGATCTTTTAAGTTTAATGAGTCAAAAAGATCAAATGACTGCTCTGGATGATCTAGGTAAACAGGATTACCAGGCAACCATGAATTGCAGAATACCTCCTGGCGAACCAAGAAGTATGAGCAGGTAATCTCCTCGAATGTTGTGTTCGGCGTATCATGTTTGCAAGGCGGTCGACTCAACTTCCTAAGGATAAAACGATTGTAGCCTAGTGGGGTCCCTCTTTAAATGCTCAATGGTACGGGGAGCAAAAATCCATACTAGCGCTGTCTAATGCCGAAGCTCACGACAACTGCTACGTTTACATACACTGGAACACGTCTCTAGCCTAGACCTTCTAGATATGATCGTTAATTTCAAATGCGCCTTATGATAATTGAGTTCATTTTAAACTTGACCTTGAGTTATGTTTTAGTTTTCAGGTCTTAGCGATGCTACTTGAAAAACCTCAAATGAAACTAAATGAGACAAGACCCTTTCAATTCGATGAAATGCCTACACTAGAGAGGGTAGAAACTACTCAATCAAATGCAAACAATCAAGCAACTGAAAACAAAATGATATTTCACTACCTTACATTTTCAAAAAATAAACTAATGAAAAATACATTGTAATTCCTAATTTCCTGATAAGCACTTATCTATTAGTCCTTTCAAAAGAAAACAAGTTCTCTTCCTTTTTCAAATGTCGATGCAATTCTAGTCTTTCAATGATGCAAGTTATCGTAACGTAATAATGCAACAAACTAGAATTTCATACTTTTTCATGAAACAATGAAACAAACTTTTCGCATACAATATTTCAGTGAAAAAGTTTTCGAGACAATAAGCTCTTCAAGCAAATGAACACGTGAAAAGAGAAACTCATTCAGACTAATGAAATGCCAACTTTACCAATCACAAGACCAACAATGTAATCTATGCCGGAAAAGAAACGTTTAGGCAAGAAAACAAAAAATTTTCAAACTTGTGTAAAGGAGGTCAAAGTCGTAAAAGGACCAAAAACAAAATGCAAAGAGTAAATACACCTACAACCCGACTTACTGAGTTCGCAAACAACTGAATGGATGACCGACTAGATTCCCTAATGTCACTGGCCACTCAATGACTCTATAAATCGAGTAGAAAGATGATAAGTCAACATGCAATCAAACCCAGATGAAAATTAGCTTTCTAATCATGGAGAAAACAGTCCAAAAGGCTTACGGGGTCAAAACTACAAGAGAAGAACACACTAGCCATGATTGGGTTCAAGACCTAATCTTCACTTACAAGCATCGGCACGACTGCCTAACTGACAACAAGCACCAGAGGCTAGTCGGCACGACTATTTCTCATCAACTCGCGCTGGTTGGAATGACTGTCAACGAATTAAGCGTGTTGATCGAGGGAGCTAAGGTAAAAAAATAAAAAAAATTGAAACAGGGACCAGAAATGCTACTATGAATTATAGACTCAGACTAGTAAGTAGGAGAAAATAAATAGAACCAAAGGAAAAAAGTGAAACTAGAAAAGTTCTCACAAAATCATGAAATCCAAGACAAACAAAAGGATTCGGAATCCCCAGTATGGTCGCCAATTTGTGGTGAAGTAAAATTATATGTGCGGACACGAACGAATTCTTCTAGCTCGACGATGGGTCTAGCCACAATAGATACATTCTATGGAAGATCTCCTTAGGTTAGAATCAATCAAGAGGCTTACCTCTTGGTTCGCTTATCCTGTTTGATGATGCCCTCGCTTGCTCACTCTAGCTATCTCTTGCTTCCTTCTTCAAGCTCCTGAAACAAGTAAACAACAAAAAACAACAAACATAATAATAGAAAAATTGCAATTCAACCTACTTAACAAGTCAAGAAACGTAAAGACATGAATATGTAATATTACCAAACATGTAGGAAATAAATCGATAGTTGCATATATTAATATCAAAGAGAGATTACAACCATTTGTCTTGATGTTTCAGTCTTCCTCTAACAAGACTAGGTTCCCACACACTTCTGCTAGCATTCCATGATGGCCTCAATCAACAATAGTTTTAAGGTTTTTCCATTTACGTTTCACTCCAAACCAAATCACACTTCTCCCTCACACAACTAGATAGCTACAACTAGTAATAGCTTGCTTGTCTACTCCAAGCCAAAATAACATCAACGCTCAACCAAAAACTAACTTGTGCTTGGGAAGAAGGGAGGTTTATATAGGAAATATGGATGGGAGATGGATCTTCTTCTCATGGGAGGAGGACTTATTCCTTGAGGTAGTTCCTTCATTATAGGGGAAAGGAGCCCAAACTATCATCCTCGACCCCATCTGGCCAAACCATTTACCAGACTTCTATTATGGAGCTTCTAGAGCTAGAAGCTTCAGCTCTAATTTAAAAAACTTTCCATAGCAGGACCAGCGCGACTGGAACACAACTCAGTCACTCCAGTCGGCACGAGGAGTAGTGCTAATCTCTGCACATCAGCATGGGGGAGACAAAGGCTATTAGCGCCCGTCTTATAAACTGGGCAAAACATAAGTTTCAAGGGAAATGGTACAAAAGGGAATTGATATGCTCATGAAGTGGGATACAATGGGAGTTTCTTCATGAAGATAAAGCATGCGGGGTTCACTGTAGAGGTCCTCCAGGATCAAGGAATGGGGAGTATATGGATAGTGACAAAATGTTGTGTAACACCCACCTCCATCCGAAGCAAGCTCAAAAAACCTGAACGGCAGCTAGGCCTACATACCGGAAGAGATCCCTAACACAAACAGTGTAGGCTCTAGATGGGAACCTACACTGAGCGGATCCCCTTTGGTGTTGGCGGAAAATTCCAGCCCGTCAATAGATTTGGCGATAGAAGGAGGGCCATGGCAAGTACTAATCCACGCCCTCACACTGAAACTTCTCATCAAGCTAGTAACCAATCTCATCCTCCCACACCCCCTGAAATACCATACAAACCCCCTTATAGCCTAACCTTCATGAGTCTGCATCAAGAAGAATCCCAACTTTCCCCTCTTGAAGATTCCCTCGAGGGAGAGGAACTTCCCTTGTTCGAAGTCACCAACGCATAATTCAGGGCCATACGCCCTATTACTCAATAGTTCTTGAGGGGTTTGAAATGCATTCCCGCCACTAACACCCTATCCAATCAACACACTTCCACTTCATCACATGTGTCAAGGCACTCCCGTTAACTCCATATCACAATTAATCGGCCTAGTGCTAGATGATTATACAAATGGTGTTGAGAGCCTCTCCATTGAAGGGTTGGAAAGTCACCCCAAAGATGAATGGGGTTACCCTAGGAATACCTTCACCGATGAAAACAACCTGTAACAACGAGGGGAGTCGCAAGGAAACGATTGACTGCTCACGAAGGAAACCCCAGTTAACAATCAGCCTCTGACGGGGAATACTGAGGGGATCCTAGAGCGAGGAACCGAGGATTACCTTAGAGATTGTATAAACTTGTACAACAATCAGCATGTCTTGAGAAACCTGAGGAATACCAAGAATGTGAGAAACACTAGGGATCTAGGACACCTTAGAGTACCTCGAGGGGAAGGCAGGCAACCCCCTCACACTAGCGGGGGATTAGGCGTAAATAGAAAATAAAAGGGTAATGACTGTCGTCTCCTTTTCAACCCTACAATAAATCACCACCAGAAACCATTGGCCTAGATGGCTCAATCCCCATTAAAAATTAGAGTCCAACTCCATGACATGCCCCGCCATTTTGAGAAGCACCTCCTGAATTTTGACCCCGAGAAGGGGACCTCGGTTGACAACCGTATTAGCAATTTCTACCTAGCATTGAAAATGATGAAGGTCTAGTACAATGATGTGGCTTTTCATTTATTCCCTCACACCCTCGCGAATAAGGAAACCACTTGGTATCAATCACTGCCTGTTACCTCCATCCAAACTTGGGATGAGTTCCAGAAAACCTTCCTTGACAATTTTTCAGAAGACAAGACACATTCTGTGCTCCTCACCGAGCTTAGCATGCTGAAGTGTCATAAGAAGGAGAAGGTTAAATATTTCAATCAATGATTCACCGCCATTTTGAATAAGTTCCCAATGGACGTAGCCCTTGATGATTCCATCATAATTGATTATTACACTAGGGCCCTGCCACGGGATATTTCTATGTTCGTTAAACGTGAAGCAAAACC
Organism: Pinus tabuliformis; assembly: GCA_031772625.1. Lineage (NCBI taxonomy): Eukaryota > Viridiplantae > Streptophyta > Pinopsida > Pinales > Pinaceae > Pinus > Pinus tabuliformis. The sequence goes on along the minus strand of CM062816.1, from coordinate 470,900,990 downwards.
CACCCTGGTAGAGAACTTCACTATAATGCTTGAGGTTGAAAAGGACCTCATTTCTATCGGCGCCCTGGAGCATGAGTCCCAGGAGGAGGTAAAACCATTTGATATGAAGAATCAGGCCTCGTCAAGTAAAATTGTAGACAAAGACAAGGATTCCTTCGATTTCAAGGGACTGGACAAATCCTTAAAGAAGATGACTAACGAAGTGTCTGAATTAAAGAGGAGGAACATTGATGCGTCGAGAGGAGGAAAACCCGCTAAACCATTTTTCTGGAAAACTAACAATCCCCTCCCTAAAGCATCGCAAGCATCTAGTTCGAACTTCAATGTGGAAGAGCTAGGAAAGGATAACCTATGCACTTTTCATCAAGCCTCTCACTATGAGAAGACCTATCCTTAATGGCTCCATAAATGAGTATCGTAGTCACCCATATTTTAGAGGATCAGGCCACAAGAGAGGGTGAGGAAGAAACTAACAAGCCTAAATAGGACAACTCCCCTCCCAGCGATGATGCTCCATCCTCTGTGTTAACCTTCGAAGTTATCCGTGGGGGACGGGTGTTGACCGGTCAAGAAGCCATTGTTGGAGATGCACCCCCCAAGCCCCCAAAAAGTTACAACCTTAGGAGTGAAGGTCCCGTGTCAGATGCTATGCTAGAAGATAAGAAAAGGGCATTGTTACAAAGGATTCTGCCACCCACCAATACCAGTCAGCCATCCACCCCTTCCCCCAAAGGGACGAATGATCTAAGCTCTAAAGAGTCACCAACCGGTACGAGGGAAGACTCATCCACACCCAAAAGTTTGACCAAAGGAGTGACAGATAAAACTACCTCGGTAACGCAATGCTCGGCACAAGAGCCTTCGTCCATAGAATTGGATTACAATATCATCAAATATTTGAAGATGACTCGAGCTAATATCTCGTTGTGTGAATTATGCAAGGTGACTAGTCAACATGAGTTGATTGCCAAAACCTTTGCCATCTCTCCTACCCCTTCAAAACCCTCCGCATCAAGCAAGGCAAAATCTACAAGATGATCCCCAGCTATGATCGACCTTCAAGCCATAGTGAATGGCACAAATGCAAACTCTAGAGGCTCGACCCCTCCTTTCCTCTTGACCTTAGATATGTTCAAATTTAATGTTCACATATGCCTCGTTGACTCTGGCGCATCAACCAATGTCATGCCCTGGTCATTATGAAGAAAGATAAACATCCAACCAGAGAAAAATGACACTAAAATCATCCAGCTCGATAGGTATCAAGTTTTGGCTGAGGGAGAGTTAAATAATGTTATTATTTGGTTGTCTTCTGATTCTCGAGTTCACTAGTGCATTAACATAATTGTCATAGACATTCTAGAAGCCTACAGTTTACTCCTTAGCAAGGATTGGTCCTGTAAGCTTCAAGGCTACTTTGCCACAGACTGGTCCCACTTATGCCTATCATACAACGGAAGGAATAACTAGATCAGGGTCAATAGTGAGTCTTCCTTGAAACACACCATAATCAACCTTGAGGGCTCTAATGAGCTGGTTAGCTGCACCCAATAGGAGCTACGGGTGTGTCTCCTCGAGACCCTGTTTGCATGTTATCAGCCTCAGACATCGACCCTTCCCCTAGATACCCAGTTGGAACTTCCAAAGAAAACCCCAAGCCATAATAGTGAAGTCTATGCCTTAAACTTGCATACTTCTGGTCTGTCGCCCTTCAATACCAGAACATGGTTGTTGTATTATGACGGATCCAAGACTCATTACGAAGCTAGAGTAGGTTACGTCCTACTAGACCCAAAAGGGAATAGATTCTTGATCTCTTATAGATTAGATTTCTAATGCACCTACAATACTATAGAATATGAGGCATTGATCCTCAGCCTCAAAAAGTCCATTGACCTAAAAGAAGACTGTGTGAAGGTAATCGGGGATTCTGAAATTATTACAAGGCAGGTACGTAATGCAATTCACTGTTTGTCCCCTCACCTCAAGAATTACCAGCAAGAGGTATGGCATCTGATAAAATCCTTTAAATCTTTCAATATCATTTCTATTCCTAGATTTAATAATTCCACCGTTGACACTTTGGCTAATGCTGCAGCTAGATTCACACCCTTTAGGGACAGGTTTTTTATTGAAATTATGTATAAACTAGTAGTGCCCGATAACATAACTAACTTGTGCATTTTCAATGATGACCAACATATTATGGAGTTCATGACAAATGCATAAGTGTTCAAAGATGCAACCATCGATGAAGAAGAACACGAGAGGTTCCTACAAGAAGAATCTTATTTGGAAAAAGGAAACCCCTTACCTAAGGGGCTGGTTACATTAGAGAAATTGTTTCAACCTACAGAATCATTTCTGAGGCCTATCCAACACCAAGACTCATAGTTCCACACTCTTGCACGAACAAATCAACCTCGGGACCGAATCTAACCCCAAGTGTGTCAACATAGGGCTGGGATGCATCCCTGAGGAAAGAGAGGCATTCATTAGCCTATTCAAAAGGTACCACAATATATTTGCTTGGACATATGATGACTTGAAAAGGTATGATACTCAAATTATTCAGCATGTCTTCCATACAAAAGAAGGGGCCAAACCATTTCAACAAAAATTGAGGAAAGTACATCCCACGTTAGAACCTCTCATCCAAAATGAACTCAAGAAATTTCTAGATGCTCACATCATCTTCAAGGTCAGACACTTTACGTGGGTATCCAATCTGGTTCTAGTACGAAATAAATCCAGAGAGATACGTCTATGCACCGATTTTCGGAACCCCAACCATGCATAAGATAAAGACAACTACATGATTCCCTCCATGGAGCAATTTCTCCAAACTGTCTCAGGATCTGAAGCCTTCTCCTTGTTATATGGTTTCTCTAGCTACAATCAAGTCCTGGTAGCTGAACCTGATCGGATCAAATCAACTTTCCGAACAAAGTGAGGGACGTTTTCATTTCGCCTTATGCCCTTCGAACTGATAAATGTTAAGTCAACGTTCTAGAGAGCAATGGATATCACCTTCCGAGGTCTAATTGGTAAGATCATAGTGGTATACCTTGATGATGTCACTATTTTCTCGAAGAAATGGTGTGACCACCTTCACCTTTTGAAGCATATTTTTGAACGATGCCAGAAATATGGAATCTCCCTCAACCCTAAGAAGACCATATTCGCGGTTTCAGAAGGAAAATTTCTTGGTCACATCATCACCAAAGACAGAATCACCATAGAGCCTGACCACGTAAAATCTATAGCACAAATCCCTCAGCAGAGCACCAAAAAAGGTATGTAATCTTTCCTAGGTACAATTATTTTTCTTCGCAAATTTATTTCCGATTTTGTGCAAATTGTCAAACCTTTACAGAATATGATAAATAAATATGTAGTTTTCAAATGGAATCAATAATAAAAGGAATCTTTTGATCGCATCAAAACAATGACATGGAGGCTCCTTCCCTCTTTAGCCTAGATTTTAGCAAGGACTTTATCTTATACACTTTCACCTCAGACTCGTCCTTGGCTGCGGTCCTCACACAAAAGGATTGTGACCACGATGAACGTCCTATATCCTTCATGAGTACAGGGCTACAAGGTGCAGAGCTAAATTACCCAGACATCGATAAGTAGGTGTAAGCAGTCTATAAAGTAGCGAAACACTTTATATCATACATCCTAAAATATCGCGTCACAGTAATCGTTCCACACCGCCGTCATATCACTCTTCGTACAAAAGGAGTAGGGTGAGGGGAGAGGTAATTGGATGACCTCCCTCCAAGAGTATGATTTTGATTTGAAACCCTCCCACACCATGAAAGGACACAGACTCTGTAAACTAACTCTTGAGGTAGAAGATCAACAAAATGCGGAGTTCGATCGACCAGTTCCAGAGGCAGAAGGTTGGGAAAATGAAATTGAAATGTATAACTACTTGGCCCACATGACTCTTCTTTATGGTAATATGACTTAAGGAAATACCTAGTGCAGGGATCTCTACCCGAGACCATGTCCGCGAAATAGAAGATAATCGTCATGCTTAAGGCCACCTCATATTAGATTGTTCAAAGAAACCTTTTCAGAAAGTGCCACCTCGGCATACTATTAAGATGTTTGGAATATGATGAGGCTCAGTGAGTGCTGAAAGATCTACATGATGGACCCACATGAGGTCACTATGTGGGCAACACCACCACCCATAAAATCATGTGGTCATGTTTTTACTGGCCCACACTGTTTAAGGACATACATGCCTATGCTCAGAAATGTCCCATCTGCGACAAGCACACGGGTAGGTAGGTGAGATCATCCGCTCCACTCCAACCCATAGTAGGTGAAGAGCCTTTTCAGCAATGGGGGTTGGATATCATAGGTGAGATCATGCCAAACTCATCAAAACAACACAGGTATATACTCATGTGCACCGACTATTTCAATAGGTGGGTAGAGGCAATTCAATTGCGAAGGTCAATGATGACGAGGTAATATATTTCATTAATCAGTACATCATAGCCAAGTTTGATGTTCCAACCTCACATATCTTTGATAATGCTACATATTTTTCGTCTTTAAAATTGTATGATTTTTCTTTAGAAAAAAAATATCGTGTTAAAGCATTAAGCCAACTAGCACCCTTAGGGGAATGGCCTAGCAGAATGAATCAATAAAAACCTCATCTACATCCTCAAGAAACCCTGCTTTCTCATCAAAAGAACTAACGCAATGCAATCAACAACGCCCTGTGGGTCGATCGGGTTACCCCCAAACCATCCATTGGCACATTCCCCTACTTCCAGGTTTATGGGAAAGAAGTCGTCTTGCCACCTAACCTGTACCTCTCGACCCTCAAACTAGCCCAAGAGTCACAAGGCTACCTGTGTCCTGCCATTCAAAGCCATATTGATACACTTGTGAGATTGGAAGAGGAGAGACTAAAGACCAAAGAGAAATTTTCCATTCATCAAGCCCAGATTAAGAGGTGGTTTGACAAGAAATTTGTAGGGTCCTGCAAATTTAGTGTGGGTGATTTGGTTCTTAAATGGGATCAGGCCCATGAAGACAAGGGAAAGCACACAAAGTTCCAAGCTTTGTGGATTGGCCCCTTCCAGATCAAAGAGAAAATTGGCCAGCACACCTTTAAGTTGCAAACCTTGGGAGGGCGAGTAGAACCCCTCCCTGTGAATGGCCAAGACCTTAAGTTCTATTTTACCTAGCAGCCCCAAGGTTGCTAGCCCCATCTTATACCATAGCTCCATTTTGTTTTCCTAGCTAGTCGTCATTTTCTTCAGCATAGTTTGTTGTTTCATTTCCTTTCAGAATAAAAGTTTGGGATGGCAGATAGAGGATAGAATGGCCCTGCACGTTGGCTTCCATGGATGATCTATGGAATAGCTTGATGATTGAAACTTAAGGCATGACCAAAATCTAGTGTGCAAGATTGGCGGTAGTGGGGAACACAATGGTACACACAGCCTCTATTCCTGCTCGCATCATTTTATCCCAGTGATTACATGGCCGATAAGTTTTTGAATTGTTCTAGCTCACCTATGGTGTTTGGAATGAAGGGGGAACTGAAGAAACCTTTTGAGCATACATATATTTTAGGAAAACAATAAGGTATCTGAAAACCAGAAACAACCTCTTTGCAAGTCAAATAAGTCGGGATCCCTCGTCCACCCAGGCTTTAAGCCACCATCAAATAAGTGCACATAAGCACAGACAAATAAGTGCCAATGAGCACATCCATCCATTCATAATAAGGGCTAAAGGACCGAGAAAGGCTTCCTGCACAAAGAGGTGAGGCAACGACTCTGTTGGGGCACTGACTAGGCTCACTGGCAGTGGAGCAAAGCTCACGATTTCTAGGTAGTGACTCCACCGAGGTAATGTTCAGGCTCGCTGGCAATGGAGAAACACCAAAGTACCATGACCACTATACTGAAAAGTCTTCAAGCTCGTACCATAACTTTAGGTTCCCTTCTCCTTCCGAGGACAGCAGGAGATAGCGCCCTACCTTCTGTGATACATGCCAGTTTTTGCAGGATGGGACAGTCAACTTGTTCGAAGGAGAGGCCCAAGTACCATCAGCGGGACCCAAAGCTCTATAAAGAAACAGTAATTTAGGTCCCCTTAAGCCTGGCCATAAGGTGTCAGATATCCTGGAGTTCTCTTAGTGAATCGCCAATTATTGTAGCTCCTACAAAACCGCTCAAAAAATCCCAAAACCCTTAAAAATTTTGGAGCCCCTGTACCATGCGAAACCTCCTACACCATTGAGATATGCTCAAGATTTCACAAATCCAGATGAACCCCGTAAAAACTAAGTTTTCCAACTAAGTGTAGCTAGGTTGCTAGATCCTATCCAATATCAGTCAGTTGCAGATTCAGATTGCGACTAAGTCTAAATCTTGCGACTGTTGCAACCCACAAGTCACATAAGTCGCAAGGTCGCGTAGGTCTCACTTTCCCATCAATGCGACCATGTGACCTATGCGACCTCGCAACTACCAGGTTGCAAGGTTGCATAGACCTAACTTGCCCATAAATGCGACCATGCGACCCTTGTGACCTCGTGACTATGAGGTCGCAAGGTTGTAAAGTCACAATTTAGACCCATGCAACCTTCGCACATGTGACCAAATCTATAAATAGGGAGGTCGTCCCTTTCTTTATAACAGCTCCTTTGGTTGCACGAAAGATGAAGAGGGTTTGCAACTTGGGCGTATGCACATTTTTTGTCCACGTAAGGGACTTTCCACCTTCCTGGCAATCATTATTTTTTTCCAAGTGGCATTCTCTGTCTACCCAACCTTCTGCATCCCATTCTTAAGGGGTTTTGATCCCATTTTCTTAGTCTTTTTACCTCAAACTTAAAAGAGAAATTTCCCTGGCCCTATTCATTCTTCCTTGACCAAACCATGGCCCTTCTTCGACCCTAACCTTCCATGTTTTTGCCAGTAAGCCTTAACCACCTTGCCAGAAAGAATCCCAAACTGCCCAAAGCCTCAAATTGTTTTCCTTGAACCTCCCCAAACCTAGGTCGCACAGCCTAAGGCCGCGATACCCATTTTCTTGCTACTTCATGACCTACGACTTTGTTTCCACCTTCAACCTTGTGACCCCCTACAACCTGCGACCTTTTGACCCGCTACAACTTGTGACCTTGCAACCTATGACCTATAACAAGTCGCTCAGTCGCACTTCTGGATTTGCGACTTGTCTCCTTATGTGACTTTCCTATCAGTGAGATTTTTACATGTCGTCTCTCTCGTAATGGAATTGTATTTTCGACATACCAGGTGACATGGACCTAGAGTGCATATCCATCTCCGCCTTCAAAGATGAGATGGATCCCCCAACCACTAAGGCTGCTCGCTGAGGCTTAGGAAGCAATTCATGGGAGATCTACCAAGACAAGGAGCCACCCATCTTCGGGGACACAGCCTGCAACATCAACAAACCCACAAAAATATCTTCATAGAACATCTATGAAGAGTTTTAGAAGCTAGACATAGTGAAAACCTAGGAGGATTTCCAGGTATACATAAATGTCAAAAGGTCGAAGTTACACAAGATAACATCGCACCCCTGGTCTTCCCATGCACAAAAACTATTGAATGGATCTAGCAAATATAGATACAAATTCATGGACGACCTGGGACCATGAAGGAACATCCGTAGTCACAATCTCCTTTGTAGATGTCACCTCCTACTATAGACTCCCGAAGAGACAAGATCTTTTCAATACTAGGTGGCTTTCTAAGTTTGTGATCCCAATTAAAGATATCCTAAGGGAATGGTGGCAGGACCCATCAAAGTTTCAGGTCAGAACAGATTAGGCATACAAGACAGAGGGGTTGCGTAAGGTATATCAATTAATTTCTACGATGATGTGCCACTTATATGGTAATGAAGACTGTGACACATTTTATGGCACTTGGATTCCTCTCATGTACGTCATTGCCACTTGAGGAACTATTTTTAATTGGGCAAGAATTTTCAAATCATCATTGAAAACAAACATAGTGTGGCCAAGCTCCCACAGCCGGAACAACCTCCAGAATTCTATATGACCTCATACCTCCTAGACACTGTCTGCGCGAGATGCCAATTTTAGCACTAGAGATATAACTAGGATTCATTAGCGGCCAACCCCGTGCACCGCAACTACAAGATTTTCTGGGACATGACTGACAAAGTTATGATAGATGTAATTTCTAAATGTTTTATCACCCTGTTGTATCAGCTGTTATCTGGGAAAGAACCACCATGCATGTCAAAGAGGGTTATGAATACCGTGGTCAAGGTAGCACATTGGTTTCCCATTCAAGAAGCAACATTCATAAGAGTGTTCGGTACCCATAAGGCCCCCCATGCCCTACCTAGGTTTGTCACAAACAAAACTCTCCTGCAAGAGGTCTGCTACCAAATGACATAGGGATTTTCAAGGGTATTGAACAAAGGAAAAAAGAAACCATGGCTCGACTTCCCTCAGACCATCGGAGCATATGTGGTGGATAATTTTAAAAAAGTAGAGGCAAAGGTTGAGGCATTGAAGGGGAGTCATTTTGTGAGCCTCAGCTACTGGACATACGATCCCGAGAAAGTCGTGGCCACCCACTGCAAAAGGGAAAAGTTCAGCTAGTCATATTCTCACACCAAACAGGATCACGAGGATGAGGTAAAAAATTGGTATAACACTACGAGGGAACTTAGCCCAAGTGAGCAGCAGGCTAGAGATGAGGAGCTCCTTGACAATTCACAAGAAGATGTGAGCCTTAAAGATAGATCTTCCACCATCAAGAAAAAATGGCATGAGGCATCGAGGAATTCGAGAAGTGAAAATGAAAATAGGTCGAAGACGTCTTGAGAAACCATGAAGAGGAGGACATTAATGAAACACTGGAACAAAGAAATGCCACCGTAGCAAGGAAAAATAAAGAGCTTAAGAGGCAAAGAGAGCAAGAGACCAAACAAACTCAAGATTCTAGCAACCAAGGCCAGCTCGAGAAAAGGAGGTGACAGGAAGAGCGAGAAAAGGAGAAACAACTGCAAGAAAAGCAATAGGAAGAAATAAGGGTTCGGGAAGAAGAAGAGAAGAGAAAAAAGGAGGAATCAAGAAGGGCGCAGGAAGAAGTAGAGAAGAGAAAACAAGAGGAAGCAAGAAGGGCGTAGGAAGAAGCAGAGAAGAGAAAACAAGTGGAAGAAAGAAGGGCGCAGGAAGAAGCAGAGAAGATAAAAAAAGATGAAGAAAGAAGGATCATAGAAGAAGAGGAGAAAAGGAGATTAGAGCTAGAGCTGAAAAATATGGAAGACGAGCTAAAGAGGCAATCAATGCTCGCAGATCAAGAAAAGAGGCGACGGGAGGAAGAGGCAAGGAGGAACAAAGAAAAGGAAACCGAGGAAAGAAAATAAGGAGAAACTAGCAAAACAACTGAGATGGGTACAGGGAAAAGTGAGCTACCCCCATTGGATGTGCCTCCTTCTACTCCCCTCACTAGCAGACACCTCCCCCTACAGGAACTGGGTTTCTCGGAGGGACAAGAAGAGGAGGTCCTAGATCTCACAAGGCTCACTTTCAGCGAAGTTAGCTTCAATATTGTGAAAGAAAGGAAAACACATTGCACGAAGAAGCTAGCTGAGCCTTTATCAGTCACCACAGCCAAGGAAATTGTGCCCAACATCACAAAAAACCCACAGATGATCACCTCAGTCGGGACAACTTTCATCATCGCCACAAAACACAATGTGGCCCTTATGAGCAAGTAGATTATAGACCTTCATAATAGGATTTACGCATCCGAACTAAAGGCTACCATAACAGAGCAAGAGAGAAATAAGGTAGAGGAAGAGAATGCAGAACTCTATTTAGTTCACCTGAGCACAGTAGAATTTCAAGCATCAATCGAAGTAGAAACTAAGGCCCTTGTGGAGGCCATGGCAATGGTCTATGAAGAGATGTCCAAACTGCATCACACGATAGCCCCAATCGTGGAAATCCAAGCCCAAACAAAAGAAAGAGTCATTGTGCTAAAGGAGGCTATGATTTCTCTAGATAAGATACATGAATGGTTCGTCATGTACCCAGGAGCACCAGCAGTGGTCCCTAAGAAAGATTGGATCACCATGCATAATGCCAATGTTCAACTTTGTATCTAGATTCTATCTAAAGACAATATGACCAAAGATGTGGACAAGGTATTAGCGTCCTACAGGTACCTTTTTAGCGGCTTGGAATCTATGATCCAACTTCATGGGGTCCCTTCTATAGGAGAAGTCCGGAAAGTAAGGAGGCAGGATGAGGTCTCAAAGGAAATACGGGCATTTTTCGATACATATAAACAAGCGGCTCGTGCATAGGACATGTCAATCACCAAAGAACATATCACACATTATGTGGTAGAACCAGTGAGGATTTACACCAAACTGGTAACCCTGAATAACTAGTTGCATACCAAACGAAATACCATCATATCAGATGCACTCGAGTGCCTACACTAACATGATGAAGATCGGCCGCAAATAGCTCATATTGCAATAGAATACAACCTATGGCACACCTATTTGAAAGAACAACTCAATCTAGCATCCTAAAACTTGCCATTGTTAAATTAATAAATGAGGTTGATGGATTTTTTTTTATGTATGTACTTTGGTAGCATAGAACATTTTTGAATATGAAAGGTCATGAGGGAGACCAAAAGTCATCAGGCAAAAGAAGAGTCACGAGGAAGTTCAAGAGTCAAGGGTAGGCAATGAGTCACCCTCACTCTATATAGTATAAATACACCCTCGTGCCACATTTGTAATGACCTTTTGTTGAGGACATTTCTGGAGACAATATATTGCAAAAGAGAACTTATGCTCTTCTAATTGATGCCAGGAGTGATTGTAAGATTCCACTATTAGATTCCTCAAATATTCTATGTCGTAATGCCATGAGTATTTTCTTCACTTGATGGATCAGATGTTCCTGAGAGTCATTTGATGTGCAGTCTCTTCATATGTTGTCTCATACTTCAAACTGTGTGTTGCTTCACATGGATGGTATTTGATTCGCTAACTCTATGCTCATGCAGATGAACTGTTTCGTGGGTATTGGTATAATCTATTTTGACTGCACGTTTATTTATGCTCATAGATGTTTGATCATTGTGAATTACTTTACAATTGTTAAGCACTTTATCTTGTCAAACATGAGTCTTATTTGAAGCCTGCTAATAGTTACTTTACATAAGGTTTATGTTGTTTATAGTCTATTTATTCATGGTTTGTACGTTATAAGATATTTGTTAATTATTTCCTTGTGTTTATTAAATTCCATTCTTTCAATTGATCTCACATCCCAACTCCATTTGAAGCAAGCTCAAAACACCTAAATGGCAGTCGGGCCTACACACTGGAAGGGATCCCTAATGCAAACAATGCAAGCTCTAGTTGGGAACCTACACTAGGGAGATCCCCTTTGTTGTTGGCTAAAAATTCCAGCCCGTCAACAGAGTCCCATCCGGAATATGGCCTGACTACCATTTGCCTAAGGATTTGCCTTGGCTTGGGCACTTAGCATAAGAGAGTAGCGCACATGTATTTTTGAATGAACAAGAAAGTATGCCTTGTGTAATTTCCAATTGTATAATGTATCAAGCTTCTTTTACTGAGAGGAACAAAAGTGAGCCTTCAAGAGACAAGTATTAGTACTAATTCGGTGAAGATACACGAGCATATGCATGAAAGAATCGTTAGACATCAAGCGAATTAGTTCACATAAATGCAATGATCATTATAACAACCACAACACACTTTCAATAAAATAAGCACCAAATCCACCGAAATAGTTCAATTTCTTTAGTACATAAGAATGCCAACATAAATCACAAACATTCAAAGAATAGTATTAAAACATCCACAATCTATGCATGAAAATGTGTTGGCCCAATAGGCTTCTAGTATAAAGCAAAAATTCTAAGATACATGAGTACAATGAACACCACTTGCTCCAAATAATGGAGTGTTAGAGCCACCACTTTCTCTCCAAAAGAACCATCTCTATCTCTCTAATGCCTTGTGGGAGAATCTAAGGTAAAAGTCAACTTTTTTTATTAATGGGGCCTCTTTTATAACTATAGACATGAATCTTCATATCCTTATAACCCTTGAGCTTCTCATATGACTTTTCAACTTCTAATGATTGTTGGACTTCTTAACAACCCTTGGTATTCCAAATGTATTTTGAATTTTGGTATGACTTTTGGACTTATTTGTGTCTTTTGGAATACTACATGTGACCTTTATACTTCTACATGTGGTTTTGTTTTCTCTATACATAACCCTTGGACTTCCATATGTTTTATCTACAATATTTACATCATTACTTCCACATGATGATGTGGCGACAACAAGACAATTCACTAAGATTGATGGCTTGGACTCATAGTGACTTGTGATATAGACTCTCTTTATAGATGACAATGTTGCCACCTATGTCTCCAATTCTTTATGCAGGTTTGTCATTGTTGCTTCCATTTACCCTCCAAAGGGTCTTGAGATATATGGAGTCTTTATGTATCATTTTGGTCAGCAGAATATGATGTTCTTTTACTTTTCGTCATCATGTATCCTTTTTCTTTTAATGCTTCTTTGTGATGCTTCGTTTGATAGATCTTCTCATGCCTCCTTGCCATGTTGTTTGATAACACCTACAAGTAAGATCACTGATGGCAAGTAAACATCAACCCAAAAAATCTCCTATTCCATCATATTTCATGCAAAATTTTCATCTATGAGTCAATAATGCACTCTAGAAAGGAAGGGGAAGTCTATGGGCGCAGGGCGCACTATCAAGGGACAAGGGCCAAGTATTGAGTAATGAGAGTGTGTTATGCACTCTACCAAGAAGAGGGAGGATGGAGGGTGGAGGGTGTAGTCTCAAGGGACTAGAAGGATCAATAATGCTTATTGATGTGCCATGAGCTCAACTGAGGAGGTTTGATTCACAAGGAAGGAACATGGTGCAGTGTCGGGTGAAGGGAGGCTTGATGTTCATTATCAATGCACCATGCGCTTAGTTGGGGTGAGAGGCTTAAGGAAGGGCAAAGTTTGAGAGAATAAGGAGAGCTTGTGGCTTGAGAGTGCATTGTGCGCCCAAGAGGGAGAGAAGGCTTAGCTTGGGCACAAGGCACATCCTCAACATACAAGGAGAGGCCAACTGAGGCTTGGGAGTGCATTGTGTGATCTTCGTTGCCTAGTGGTCAGGCTTGTAAAAACCAAAATTTGTTTAAGTCTAGGAGATGAAACATGGAAAACACAATAAGTTAGGATTAAAACTGAGTGCAACATATACCAACTCACTAGTAAAAATTAGCCTACAAACACTTTCCAAGTACAAAAAACAAAGTATGTGCAACTGTGACCAAAAAGTGTCATTTTATGAGTAAAAGTGTGCTAAGACTGTGAAGTGCACAGTGGATGTTCTTGATGATGTGGCGACACTTAAATGAGAGCAAGAACACTTAAAACATATAAAATAACATGAAACGATACTCGGTGACCATAATTGACACTTGATAAGTGATGGGGCCAGCCCATGTGGTCCCGCCACTCCTAAGCGTAGGTGTAACACTTCAATGAACCGGACAGTATACAATTGATTTGGTATTAATTTCAGTTTGATTTACAATCAACTTGGCATGTACTGGGGTGGTCTTATCGGTGGACAACTGTCCTCCTCGGGATCCTGGAAAGTTCTCGCTTGGGTTTTACCCTGTTCGCGCCCTTTGGGTTATTATTGTTACTTGGTGGTTTGGCTCTACAGTCTCTGCGATTTTTCCTTTGTATTTGTTGTATGGTCTGCGGTGAAACACAATGCGGTCCCTGCCTGCTCGGTTTACTGTATGGCAAACGTTTGGTTGCGGTTCTGTTGCTCCTGGTCCGGCTTGTATGCCTCGACGGTCTGGTGTCGCTTTGGTAAGTTCGCTACTGTTTCGTTTGTATGCTTGTCCCTCTGTCGTTTGGCGCTTCCCACTAGTGTTGTTGTTTGTCACAGTGTTGTCTATTCATTTCTCTCAAGAGTCCATGGTTATTTTGAGAATTATAAGTTAATGGCATTCTGGTTACATTCTCGGTTCCTCAGCCTCCAAGTTTGATGGATTTCGCGGCTTGCCCTATTCGGCTCTCGGCTATTTCAACTGGTAAGCTCTCGTTCCCTGCCAGATCTCTTTACCACAGCTTATTTAGACTCTAATGGCTCGGCTCCTCTGTGAGCAGGGTTCTTTTGTTCGAGGGTTTTGCTTTGCAGTCGTGGCTCACCTCCAGGTATGGTTTCTTGTTCATACTCTCTGCATTTTCCCTTTCAATTTCTCTGTTTTCCGCTTTTCTTCAAGGGTGGGAAACTAACCCTTCCTCCTCTCGTCCCTATGCAGGTGGAGCCGTTCACTGGGTCGAATGCATTGGGCTTCCGGCTATTCTAGATATCTTTCGGGTAGATTTGTTCTTTTTTTCTTGTCTGTAATGGATTCTTGTATGGGTAGTTGGTTTGGTTGTTGGCTACTGTAGTGAGTAGTTCTCGCCGTGGCTTTTACTCATGACCCTGTCAAACCCTAGGCTTGGGAAGTGGATAGGGTTTGAAACGGCGTTGAACACTAATTTGTATGCTGAGATGGACTATTAATAATTGTATTTATGCTAAGATGAATTGTTAATTATATGTTGAAAGAAAACTTGTTTCGCCTTCAATTTCATTTGCATACCTTGTAAGTGTGTTTTTTTGGGCGCTGTAACTCGTGACCGGTGCTGGTTGGTGTCACCTCTCATTTGGTTGTTTGTCCTTCTGCTGGTTCGAAGTCTGTCAAGAATATATAATAGGTTTTGTACATGAAAGAAAAATAAAATGTAGGCACAGCATGGAATTGTACAGTCTCTATTTCTTTTTGAGGACGCACGTAAGAGTTGTTTGTGCACTGGAAAAAAAACAAGATGTATATCTTTATTTCTGTTCTTTCTTTTCACTTTTCACTGCTGAACCCCTATGGGCTTGCTTTCCCTCGTTTTTGTAACTTTGTTCTCAAGCAGTTAGATAACTGCTGTCAGTTGTTCAATTATCAGTTACATCAATTATTTCATATTTGACATTTATCCATGGCCAGCTTGTTTCCCTTTGTTTGTTTTTTACAATAGTATATAATTGTTCAGCAACTAATGATTCTAACTAACATTATTGTTCCTAATTAGAACTCGTTATAGTATTCTAGGCATTTTTAAAACAGTAACCAAAAACAACAAATAATAAAAATAATTAAAAGTAAAGACGAAACAGACATGCTGTCCGTTCTGCGAGCTATGTTCCCTGTCCTTCTCAGAAACCATGCCAACCTTCTTTCTATCTCTACCCTGTTAACCAGATGCTCCTGCATCAGGCTCCTGGGGTAAAAGAAATTTCATGGCTCTGTTCCATGAGTTCCTCCACCGAATAACCATCCTTCTGAATCTGTGCCACGTCGAGCCACGAGCTGTCCTCCATTGGACGGTCTCTTCACTTGACGAGGTAACGCATATATTCCTTCTTGCGTGTCTTCTTGGCTACCTAGGTGCTGAGGATCCCTTCAATCTCATGGGTCTGGGCCGAAGGTAACTGTTTCTTCCAAGAACTGCTTTCTAACTGGGTGTCCCGTTTTGGCTGTACCGCACTATCATCCTCTGCCTGGGCGTGATATGGGAACAGATCCGCCACATTAAAAATAGGTGATATGCCTATGTCCGGTGGCAGCTGAATCTCGTAAGCGTTGGCTGAAAATTTCCGTAGGATCTTGCATAGACCAATTTTTTTATATTTTAACTTGTTATATGTGCCTTTAGGAAACCGTTCCCAGGGCAGATGCGCAAGGACCTCGTCTCCAACATTAAAATGCACCTCTCGTCGTTTTGAGTCTGCTTGCTGCTTGTATTTTTGTACGCTGTCCTGCAACCTTAGTTTGACTTTTTCATGAAGCTTGCTCATGGCTTCTGCAAAATCTTCCCCATCTGCGCTTCTCCATTCTAGCTTTCCCAAATCTCGCAGTTCATGTATTCCTCGAGGATGCATGCCATACAAAATCTGGAATGGGCTAAGTCCGGTGCTACGATTGGGTGAATCGTTATAAGCGAATTTCGCCTGGGCAAGAGCTCGATCCCATAATCGTGAATTTTCCCCAGTCAAACTCCGTAATAAATTCCCCAAGCTCCTGTTCACCACCTCCGTTTGTCCATCAGTCTGCGGATGATACGCAGAGCTGAAATTCAATTGCGTGCCCAACTTTTTCCACAGGCTGCGCCAAAAGTGTCCTGTGAACTTTACGTCCCTGTCTGAAATGATAGTTTTGGGTAGGCCATGTAATCTCACGACTTTCGTGAAAAATAGGTGTGCCACGTACGTGGCGTCACTAGTTTTCCGGCAAGGAATAAAATGAGCCATTTTTGAAAATCTGTCTACCACCACCATTACTGAATCATACCCCCGCTGTGTTCTAGGCAGTTTGAGAACAAAGTCAATGCTGACCGAATCCCATGGCTTGCTTGGAACGGGTAGTGGTGTGTAAAGTCCAGTATTCTGACTGTGTCCCTTTGATAGTTGGCAGACTTTACACCTGTTTACCAATCTTTGTACATCCCTGCTCATTTTAGGCCAATAGTAAAAATGTCCGAGTTGCTCCAAAGTTTTGTTGATCCCGAAATGTCCTGCTAATCCACCACTATGCTTCTCCCGTACTATATTCTCCCTCATTGAACAGTCCGGGATACATAACTGCCCACCTCGGAACAATAATTCTTCCTGTAAATTATAGTCTAACCATGGTCTTGCGTTTCTCAATACGGGATTTTGGCAGGCTTCAAAAGCTTCCTTGAAGTCTGTGTCCGTCTGATACAAATCTTTCAGATGTTTGAATCCCATCACCTGCATGCTGCTTTCCTGTAGGAGCAAGGCTCTCCTGCTCAAAGCATCTGCCACTTTGTTGGCTTGCCCACATATGTGTTTTAACACAAAAGTAAAACTCTGCAAATATTCTACCCACTTGGCGTGCTTATGGTTTAACTTGTGCTGTTGCATTACATATTGTAATGCCGAATTATCAGAGAACAAAACGAATTCATTGCCCAGTAGGTAGTGTCTCCAATGTTTCAAAGCTTGGACCACTGCATAAAATTCCTTGTCATATGAGGAATATTTCTGTCGACTCTCATTTAGTTTTTCACTAAAAAACGCCACTGGTCTGTCTTCTTGACTGAGCACAGCGCCAATAGCTGTTCCACTTGCGTCACAACGAACCTGGAAAAGTTTATTAAAGTCGGGCAGTCTCAATATTGGCCTCTCCGTGATCTTCCGCTTCAAAAGCTGAAAACTGTCTTCTGTCGCCTTGGTCCAGCAAAAAGGTTGACTTGCCTTTTTGATGGTCTCTAACATTGGTGCGCAGATTTCACTGAAATTTTTAATAAATTTCCGATAAAAACTTTCCAGTCCATGAAAACTACGTACCTCAAATAAGCTTTTTGGTGATGGCCAATTTATAATTGTTGCAATCTTTTCTGGGTCCATTTTCAGTTCATTTTCTGCAACCACAAATCCCAAATAGACCAGCTCCTTCTGCAGGAAAGTGCATTTCTTCAAGTTTATCAGCAGTTTGTTTTGCTGTAACTTCTCTAACACCCTTCGAACATGTTGAAGATGTTCTCCCTTCGTTCTGCTGAAAATCAAGATATCATCAAGATAAACTATCACGAACTTGTCAATAAATTCCTTTAACATCTCGTTCATCAATCTCATGAAGGTACTAGGAGCATTGCTTAATCCAAATGGCATGACCATCCATTCGTACAGTCCCTGATTGGTTTTAAATGTTGTCTTCCACTCATCTCCTTCCCTAATCCTGATCTGATGATAACCACTCTTCAGATCTATTTTTGTAAAATAAGCTGCCCCACTAAGACAGTCCATCATTTCGTCCATCCTGGGCAAGGGAAATCTGTATCGAATCTTGATTTTGTTAATAGCCCGCGAATCTGTACACATTCGCCATTCTCCACCCTTCTTAGGTGCAAGTACTGTTGGTACTGCACAGGGGCTCAAACTTTCTCTGATCAGTCCCTTATCCATCAACTCCTGCACTTGTTTGCGAACTTCTTCATTGTCTTTTGGACTCATCCTGTACGATGCCTTGTTTGGCAAGCTTGCTCCTGGTATAAAGTCAATGTGATGGCTGATACTCCTCTTGGGAGGCAATTTATCAGGTAAATCATCAACCACAATGTCTTGGAATTCTTTCAACAGCTCCTGAATTTCTTCAGGCAGTTCTGATTTTTTTGTGTTCAGCAACATCGGTTTCGTCCTCCTCACGATTGCATAATTGACCTCATTTTCCTAAATCTGCTTCACAAAATGTTTTCCTCCAATTAATAGTGCCTTTGTTCCACTTGGTTCCACTGCATCCTCTTCCCTGATGGGTACAAGTGTATGTTTGATCCCATCTTTCACAAATGTATAACAATTTGTCTTCCCATCATGTGTCACCTTCCGATCATACTGCCACGGTCTCCCCAGCAGTATATGGCACACGTCCATTGGCATAATATCACAGACCACCGTGTCGTGATATTTGCCAATGCGAAATTCAACTTCACACTGTTCATCAACTAATAACTGGTGGCCTTTCTGTAGCCACGACACCCTGTAAGGTGTGGGGTGTTTAAGTCGCTTCAGTCCCAGCTTTTCCACCATTTCGGTGGCAACAAAATTGTTTTTACTTCCGCTGTCTATTATCAATTTACAGCACTTTCCAAGTGATTTACAAACTGTTCGGAACAGTGCTTTTCGCTGGGTCTGTTCAGCCACCTCCTTGGCTGGTTTCAACAGTACTTTATTTTAAATCAAAGCTTCCCCCGTTTCTGCCATGTTTTCTACCTCCCGGGGTTGTGCTTCAACTTCCTCAGGTTGTGCAACAAGTGTTCCCCTCTGACCCGCATGCTCAGCTTCCGGGCATTCGAAGGATCTGTGCCCCCACTTATGGCACCTGTAGCACTGGACATTAGTCCCTCTTCCGCGGCCATTTCCGCGTCCCCGCTGATATGGCTGACCTCCTCTGGTGCTTTCTCCTTTCTCTGTTGTCCCTGAAGCTCTGGAACTGCTGCCTTCCTCGCTATTTGCGGCAGTTCTCCCTCTGCCATAGGACTGTCCCCATTCTCTGCCATTTCCTCTCCCTCTCCTGTTGTTCTGTCTCATGTTTATTTTTTCCTCCGCCATTACAGCACTTTGAAAGGCTTCCTCAACACTTCGGGGAGAGAGAATGCTAATCTCGTCCAATATTTCCATTCTTAAGCCATTTACGTACCTTGTTGTTTTTTCGGGAGTATCCTCCGTATAACCAGCACGTAAATTTACACGATAAAATCCTTCTGTGTATTCTTGTACAGTCATACCTTTCTGCCTTAAATTCTGCACTCGCCGATAAAGTTCAACCTGGTAGTCTTTAGGCAAAAATCTACCCTTCAGTTTTGCCACCATCCTTGGCCATTTTCTTATCGGAAGTTTGTTCATTCGCCTTCTGTCCGCTTGGACACTATCCCACCATAGGGCAGCGTGTCCTTTTAACTTGGTCACAGCAAATCTAACTCTTTTGTCCTCACTGATCTCCTCATTTTCAAAATATTTGTCTAATTCACTCACCCAATCCAACAAGACAGCCGCGGACAGACTACCATCATAGTTAGGAATCTCCAGTTTGGGCTTGCTGCTAGCTAACAGAACTGAACGCAGCAGCCTCAACTCTGGGGCTTCTTCCTCTGACCCATCTGTAACAGTTGCTGCCTCGTCTTCACTGTCATCCCCAAGTTCCGGGTCTCGTCGCCTACCCGCCTCTACTACTTCTAAGCGAGCTGTAAGGATTCTCAGCTGTTCTCTCAATCCTTCATCTGCTCCTCTACGTGCACCTCTTCCACGTCCTCGTCTTTGTACTTCCATCTTCCTCTACTTCCTCAAAATGCTGCTCTGATACCACTTGATGGGGCCAGCCCACGTGGTCCCGCCACTCCTAAGCGTAGGTGTAACACTTCAATGAACCGGACAGTATACAATTGATTTGGTATTAATTTCAATTTGATTTACAATCAGCTTGGCATGTGGGTGGTCTTATCAGTGGACAACTGTCCTCCTCGGGATCCTGGAAAGTTCTCGCTTGGGTTTTACCCTGTTCGTGCCCTTTGGGTTATTATTGTTACTTGGTGCTTTGGCTCTACAATCTCTGTGATTTTTCCTTTGTATTTGTTGTATGGTCTGCGGTGAAACAGAATGCGGTCCCTGCCTGCTCGGTTTACTGTATGGCAAACGTTTGGTTGCGGTTCTGCTGCTCCTGGTCCGGCTTGTATGCCTCGACGGTCTGGTGTCACTTTGGTAAGTTCGCTACTATTTCGTTTGTATGCTTGTCCCTCTGTCGTTTGGTGTTTCCCACTGGTGTTGTTGTTTGTCACGGTGTTGTCTGTTCATTTCTCTCAAGAGTCCATGGTTATTTGAGCATTATAAGTTAATTGCATTCTGGTTACATTCTCGGTTCGTCAGCCTCCAAGTTTGATGGATTTCGCGGCTTGCCCTGTTTGGCTTTTGGCTATTTCAACTGGTAAGCTCTTGTTCCCTGCCAGATTTCTTTACCACAGATTATTTAGACTCTAATGGCTCGGCTCCTCTATGAGCAGGGTTCGTTTGTTCGAGGGTTTTGCTTTGCAGTCGTGGCTCACCTCCAGGTATGGTTTCTTGTTCATACTCTCTGCATTTTCCCTTTTAATTTCTCTGTTTTCCGCTTTTCTTCAAGGGTTGGAAATTAACCCTTCCTCCTCTCGTCCCTATGCAGGTGGAGTCGTTCACTGGGTTGAATGCATTGGGCTTCCGGCTATTCTGGATATCTTCCGGGTAGATTTGTTCTTTTTTTCTTGTCTGTAATGGATTCTTGTATGGGTCGTTGGTTTGGTTGTTGGCTACTGTAGTGAGTAGTTCTCGCTGTGGCTTTTACTCATGACCCTGTCAAACCCTAGGCTTGGTAAGTGGATAGGGTTTGAAACGGCGTTGAACACTAATTTGTATGTTGAGATGGACTATTAATAATTGTATTTATGCTGAGATGAATTGTTAATTATATGTGGAAAGAAAACTTGTTTCGCCTTCAGTTTCGTTTGCATACCTTGTAAGTGTGTTTGTCTGGGCGCTGTAACTCGTGACCGATGCTGGTTGGTGTCACCTCTCATTTGGTTGTTTGTCCTTTTGTTGGTTCGAAGTCTGTCAAGAATATATAATAGGTTTTTTACATGAAAGAAAAATAAAATGCAGGCACAGCATGGAATTGTACAGTCTCTATTTCTTTTTGAGGACGCACGTAAGAGTTGTTTGTGCACTGGAAAAAAAAAACAAGATGTATATCTTTATTTCTGTTCTTTCTTTTCACTTTTCACTGCTGAACCCTTATGGACTTGCTTTCCCTCGTTTTTGTAACTTCGTTCTCAAGCAGTTAGATAACTGCTGTCAGTTGTTCAATTATCAGTTACATTAGTTATTTCATATTTGACATTTATCCATGGCTAGCTTGTTTCCCTTTGTTTGTTTTTTACAATAGTATATAACTGTTCAGCAACTAATGATTCTAACTAATATTACTGTTCCTAATTAGAACTCGTTACAGTATTCTAGGCATTTTTAAGACAGTAACCAAAAACAACAAATAATAAAAATAATTAAAAGTAAAGATGAAACAGACATGCTGTCCGTTCTGCGAGCTATGTTCCCTGTCCTTCTCAGAAACCATGCCAACCTTCTTTCTATCTCTGCCCTGTTAACCAGATGCTCCTACATCAATAAGAAGATGGTAGGCTCCAAAATTTAAATATATCAAAATTTTGGAAAGTGTTGTAGCAGGGACAACACATTACAATACTACCACTATAACCATTTGACTTTATAATATAACCCACAAATTAAGTGGATGAATTAACCAATGTTTAAACATAAATTATCAACATTAACATTGAATATCAATTACTTAGCTCACCCTGAATAGACCACCTAACTATTATATTTTAATTAAAAATAATTCTTTCTAAATTTTATTGAATAATCAAATCTTTATTTAAATATTTTCACTTTAAAAATAAATTTCAATATATTTTTGAAAAAAGGAAAAATAAAATAAAATAATATTTAATTTAAATCAAATTTTAAGCAAAATAATCCGTCTCAAACATTTAGAATACCTTATCCACTAAAAAGTATGAATCTTTTAATTTAAATTCATTTAAAACAAATTTTTAAGTAAAATAAGAAAATTGTATAACAGTATTGCATCCAATCTTCTAATTAAAAAGCAATATTCTACTTAATTTCTGTTAAGAAAGATATCAAAATTGTGTAAGAGAATAATTGCATCCTTTCAAACAAATGGTGTTACTACGCTGAAAAATCTCAAATCCGTCGAGTCAAGTTTGAAAAAGGTGCAACAATGTTATGTAGATATATCATGTAGATCTACACATGGGTTCGAAGTTTTATAATAGAACGCTTGGGCTTCCGCAATATGAATGAAACCTTGGATTTATTTTGGGAACTATATAAACATAGACGACGGAAGAAATGGGCAAGAGAGTTGAACCATTCCTTTTCCCAATCTGAGTTGAAGTTAGCAAAATCAAATGTATGGATAGAATCCATGGCCATCTTTTGTAACCATGTTTCAACTTCTATAATGGAAGATAGATTTATATGGTTGTTTTTTCAGTTTTTTATTTAGAGTGTGTAATTGTATTTTTTTCATATTATTTTTTTACTAAATTTTTTTGTGTTTTTATTTTATTGTATTTTTTTATATAATTTCAATTAATATACCATAAAACTTACATAATACTTCGTAACAATATTATAATTTAATATTATAATATTATATTTTTGATAAAAATATAATTAATTAAATTGTCACACTCCACACTCATATTCTTGTAACCATATTTCAACATTTATGATAGAAAATAAATTTAAATAATTATTTTCTTTTTTCAGTTTTTAATTTAAAATTTATAATTATATTTTTGTTTCATATTATTTTTCCTTTATCTAAAATATTTTATATTTCATTTTTTATATAATTTCAACTAATATAAAATAAAATTTACATAATACTTCATAACAATATTATAATTCAATTTCCAAACACAGATATAACTAATTAAATTATAATTCAATTTCAAAACACAGATATAACGAATTGAATTGAACTACGGCAGACTCATATCTTCTATATTACATGAGAAATGTGTCAGACTCATATCTTCTATATTACACGAGAAATGTGTGATCTCTGAAGTCACGGATTCCCAACTCCACTACTCAATCCTTGATGAATGTCACGGATTCCTAACTCTATTAGTCAATGGTGTCAGATCGTTTCCCTACAGTCACGTATACGCACATTCAGAGCCGAATTCTCCCTGTGTCATTTACGGGTTTAACGATAATTGATCGCATTGGTCGAAGTTTTTTTGGTTTTTCGTCAAAATTCGGTGGTAATTTATTGGAATCGCAAGTTTGATAGGTAGTTTCTGCACAATCAAAAAGTCTCAGGGGTTTTTTACCGTGTTGAATCCAAATATACAATTAAAAAACCATTTTAACTGCAATAAATCAAGATTTAACCTCAATTTCTTCCGCTGAATTTCGTCACAGAAATCTCCAAAAAATTATATTATAAAACACTCCTCATTGATGTAAAACACTAATTTTGTCTATGGTGTCAGATATCCTCCCTGCACAGTCACGTATACCAACATTCTGGTGCCGAATTCTCGCTCTGTACTTTAGGGTTTAACAACAATTCATTTAACACTAAATTTAGTCAATGGTGTCAGCCTGTGAGGTCACATCCCTGCATTGTCACATGTACCAACATTCTGGATCCGAATTCTCGCTTCTAGGCTCTGTCCTTTAGGGTTTAACAACAATTCGTTGAAACTCTAAATTTAGTCAGTGGTGTCAGATCGCTCGCCTGCACTGTCACATTATACATATATCAGTCTGGAGCCGAATTCTCCCTCAGTCTTCTAGGGTTTAACAACAATTCATTTAAACACCAAATATAGTTAAGAATATAACGCACCAAATTGACATACCGCTCGCTCTGCTTGGATGAGGAGAAAGGCACGTAATATGTGCTCCAAACCCAGAAGCTGCTACCTGTCAT
The DNA here is from genome assembly GCA_031772625.1 of Pinus tabuliformis. NCBI lineage: Eukaryota > Viridiplantae > Streptophyta > Pinopsida > Pinales > Pinaceae > Pinus > Pinus tabuliformis. The sequence goes on along the minus strand of CM062816.1, from coordinate 470,876,754 downwards.
CAAACGTTTATGAAAGCCAATATATACCATCCTATATTATATCGCCATACTAATATTCAACAAAACCACAATACCATAAAAATGATCTTAACATCAGTATTATCAAAATTGAATCCATATCTCGATGACATTGGGCCATGGCACCTCGTGACCCTAATGAATTTTTTTTTAATTAGATTTTAGCTAAGGTAGTAATCAATGGTTGTATATTTTTAAACTAAATAAAATCTCTTTCTTATCAGATTGATCGTAAAACTTGGCGTCAAAGAATTCCAAAAGATATGGAATTTTTTTTTATTATTTTATTATATTAAGAGATTTGAAAAATCAATTTTAAAATTTATTTAACCTATATTTAAAATAAATTTTATTTTCAATATATTTATTATGGTTATTAATTTTCTTTTTTTATCAAAATTATATTAAAATGTTTATAAAAATAGTGATTAAGATTTTTTTTTTTTTTTTTATTAACTAGTCTTTATTTTTTAGAATATGATAAACCAAATTTGAAAAGTTAATCATGTTATATTAAAAAAAATGCATATACAGAAAGTATTTTACGAATTAATAATGTTTTAAAATAAATATGATTTATAAAATAATAAATTGATAGTTCTAAATATTTTTAAAAATTTATTCTTTGTTAATTAATTTGGTGAACCAAATTTTAGAAGTTAATCATTATGATTGTTTGAAAAGAGATGGATATCCAAAAAAAAAATAAAGGTTATTATCACGTAATTTTTTAAAATAGTTTTCTTAAAATTTATGTAATTGTAATTTTAAAGATGGAGAACTAACAATTTATCTTTTTGTATTTTGTGTGGGCAACAAGAAGAAGATAAAGAGCATCTTCTCAATCACTGTAGCCTCTCCAATTCTTTATGGTTGAAGATCCTAGAGTTATTTGCATATACTGCCTAATTCTATAATATCATTATCGAGACCATTGAACTATGGAGATCCTCTATCTTCTCTAGTCCAATGGTCAATTAGGCATGGACCTTGACTTCTGGTTTCATTATGTCATCCATTTGGAAGGAGTGTAACCAACGCATTTTCAAAAATGTTGAAATATCTATGAGCAAAATCGGGGATGTGGTGAGACAAAATATAAGGGAATCCATTCTAGTTGAACCTTCGCATCCAAATGATTGGAAAGTGTAACCTCGTGAAGCTACAATCCTACGACAATTGGATCTTTCTCCTAATATGCTATCTCCAGTGGTATTCAAACCTCTACTTTCCCGCTTCACCTCCCCAATAGTTTATGTTTCACCCATTCAAGGCTTTGTTAAGATGAATTTTGATGGGCCTCTAAAGAGAATCTCGGCGGAGCATGGTTTGGAGGGATATTTTGGGACTAGAGAAATCAAGTTTTAGATATTTATGCCTCAGATTGTAGGTTTTCCAATAACATCGAAGCAAAGTTTTATGCCTTAGAGAAGGTCTCTCAATAGCTCTCTCTATTGGGTATTCAAGACCCATTGTGGACAAGGGCTTGAATCTACCCATCAAAATGACCGAGAAGCTTATTTAGGGCACTCCTAGTGAGAAGATTTAGAAGAGATAGCACCTTGCAAGTCTTACTCATCGAATCAGTGATCTATTGCAGGATTTAAATTATGTGGTTCCATCCCATACCAAAAAAATTGGAAACCAAGTTGAATATTTCTTAGCCAATTGGGTTTGTTCGGATCAATGGATAGATTGGACATCAATTGGCCCCTGAATTCCTCACAGGTTGATTTGGACAACTTGAGTAAAAGAATAGACGAAGACACTTCAACTAATTAAGGTATAAGCAAAGAAGAAATGCAAGCCTCCTTGATGGGGGTGAATAATAGAAATATGAGCCTGGTGGGGATTCGTGGCCACCACCTTGGGTAGTTCAAGAATGTGAGGCATTAATTTCCCAGGGAGGCATGACCACCCTTATTCATGTTTTTGCATGAGATATGAATCAAGGAAGTGTATGGATTTGGGTTCACTTGTTTTAGCTGATTTGAAAAGGTAGTTGAGGCATTTTCGTGGAAGTACCAAGATGTAACACATCACCCCACATTTACCTACTTTTACAAGCCCTCCAGGTAAATGTGAAGTGGAGTGCCACTATGGCGTGACTCGATGTCCAAGTTCTAGTTAAGGAAGTGGGACCTACAAACTGAACACTTACAGACATTGTACAAGGATTGCAGATCACCCAAGACTTGAAGAAGCACCCAAGGTGATCAATCCCTAAGTTGGAAACTTTTTTCTCTAACCTAATCCCTAACCACACCCACAAGAAGGCATGCATGTGGTTATGAGGCTCCAACCACACTCATAATCCTAGATGTTAGCAATCATGACCCAAATCTTCATGCTTTGTACATGTGGTTCTAGGATATGTGCCACCTTTTCAACCTAGCTTCGAGACCCTTGCCCAGAAATGTTTGAAACTTTCTAGAAGCATGATTAAGATGAAAAAAATACCAAACTATTGAGCTATGGAAAAGGTATGAATTTGACATTTATTTACTTATCTTTCTCCTTAATCATATCTCCTTTATATTCTAAAATGATAATATATCAAATAATTCTGGCGAAAACTAGGGAGTTATTGATTATTGCAATTTAGTTAATTATTGTCTTTTCTCATGCAGGAAAGAGAAGAAATGGGAAATTACCATTTTGGAGGAAAAGACAAAATAGAGTAACTGTTGTTCCTTCACCAGGAAGCCGTATCCAGACAGCAGGTCAAGATTGGAGCGGACAGTTAAGGATAAGAACAAAAAAGATCACAACATTAGCGCAAAAGACAAAGAGTTAACTGGAGTTAGAAGATTGAGTGGATCCCTCAGGATCTCTTGATCCTGAGGGATCATTGTTACTAGTCTATCTACTACTCCTGTTTTATATGCCTGGCCATTAAAAAAGGGACAATGTTTGTAAAGAATGAAAATTAATCATCATTATTCAAAACTTACTGTTGTATTTTCACTTTGATCATCGACTCTCATTGATTAAAATAGAGTACGAATAGTTGTAACCATTTTTGCATATGATTAATACATAATCCAGTTGTTGTTCTTTCTTCTATACTGAAGTAGTCCGGTGGTGCTTCACTGGCGGCTAAGGGCCCGACCATGGTGGATCCACTTGTTATTCTATACCATTCCTTTAGGATATCTATTGTGTGATGGTTTGGTTTGATCTTCGTTTATTGGAATCACATTGCTTTATTGTTTCTTGTTTCTAGATTTAATGAATTGCTCCATTATATATGTTGTAACTGAATTGCGTTGTTGTTCCTTCTCATCATAATAAGATTATTATTCTCTGCAACTATATTGTTATGTTGTCATCTCAATTACAAAGCTTCACTGTTCATTCCAGTAAACTAACTTTGTTGTTCATTACAGTTTCATAAGTTCCACTATTCACTTTTACTAAATAGCATTGCTGTTCATTTCCTTTCTGCAGGCATTTGGTTTTGCCTATCAGCATTGTTGCAGTTAGCATAGTTATCCCATTTCTATCAGCAACATTATTGATTTAATTCATTGTCATTTCCAATTAATCATTTAGTGTGGAGTGTGAGATCAACAACTGTAAAGGACACTGGCTATTACTGTCAAAGTTCTTAGATTGAGGATCTTATTTATGTTTGATTTCATTTACATCAATTAAAAGAGGAAGGAGTTATTGCTACTGTATCCTTGACTGATAATTGCTGTTAATTTCCTGAGTAAATGATTTAGTTTCAGAGCATTGAGTTTCTTTTAATTGCAAGTAAGTTTTATTTCAAGCATCCATTTACTCTTGTATTTGAAATCACTGTACTGCAATTTAGAAACATTACTCTTGAAGAAATTTCCGCCACATACTGTGTATACTCTTGAAATAGAAAATATTACCCGGATTGATAATTAATGTAGGATAAATAAGAGTTAAACGCACACCTTTTATCACTCAACATAAACATTCAAACTTGAACAAGATTTTGACCTAGATAAGTCTAGTACATGATAGAAATTTTGTCAAACACATGGTAAACATGTAAGTTACATGTCATGAATGCATAACTAATCATAAACCTCTGAACTTCATCTGAGAATCACCAAAAAGGTCTAGTGCCCTATCAAGTAGCTACAATAACACTTGTTAGCCCATGTATTCATCAATCATGACCATAATTTGAGATGATGCCATATTAGCCCCCATTATTCATGGAAAATAGATTAGTCACATGCTCATGAGGAAGAATACTCTATAAGAATCCATGTTGTAACTCTAGTTTAGAGTTGAATGAGTCAAATTTAACCAATATGAGTCTATTGAGTTGTGTTATAGTCAAGTCACTAGGAAGAAAAAGGGTTCCATTCTATCATATTGTGTTTTGTTCCATAAGTGATGAAATTAGCCAAGATGGATAGTAAGAGAGAAAAAAGAGAGGACTTATGCATTGTAGTAGTTTGTAAGCCACATGCCTCACTTCTTTATACTTACATTCATTTTCCATTCAAATAAAGGGAGCATAGCAACCTCACCTTCAAGTTGGGTTTTCTCCCGAAAGGTTTTCCTAGGATATATCGTATGTTGATAGTGTTTTGTGAATTTTCATTTTGTAAGAAAATATGTAATAGGCCTCGCTTTACCACTATTTTTGTAAGTTTCATTATAACTATGAAAGCCAATGTGGAATCGATGACTAGATGAGGAAAAACCTTGTGAATGCTAAACACTAAATTTTAAATTTTAATGTTGGCCTAAAGGAAGGGATGCCATAGATCCATTTTTTGAGGGAGAATCCTGTTGTGTGCCTTGAAAAGTCATGGATCAACTTGAATTAAATTCTAAAGCTAGTTGCAATCCAATTGAACCACCATTGTTTAACAAAAAAGAAGAGATGTGATCGTGGCGGTGGGGAGAAAATGAAAACCTAATCACCCTTGCAAATCAAGGAGATAGGCCAAGAAACCCCTCAAATTGCACATGAGAGGTGAGGGAGTGAGAAACCTCTCACAATAGTAGATCAGGGTGGGCACAGGGGATGAATCTTTAGGAAACATAAGAGATAGCCAAATAGAGAAAGTAGTGAAACATTTGAAAGAGGTACATAATGAGACATTAGAAAGATGAACACAAAGATAGACAAATCAAGGAGAAAGTGTGGATGGAAAGAGGATAAATAACGAGCTAAGGAAACTCTCTCTTTTTGTTTCTTATGTGTGAGTTCTCCCTTTCATTAGAAGACATTGAAAATCGAAGTTGATTATGGATTACTTGGAGTTGTGGAGCATGAAAGTAGAAAGTTAAGTAATTATGGAGCCAATTGTTGAGCCTTGTGTTTGATTTGAACTACTGTCAAATTGTATAGTGCTCCCTATGGATTTGTTTAATGACACTATGTAGGTAGTCTAAGGCTATATGGTGAGTGGGAGGATCCGTGGATGAATGAATCATTGTGGTACTTATTATATAGTCGATAAACCACCTAGACATGGCAATTTGAGTCACTGTGGTGCTTGTTGAGTAGTTGATAAACCACTTGGATAGTGGAATGAAAATCCATATGGTGCTTGTTATGACAATACAGTTAATAAACCACCTAGATAATGGAATCAATCTCTTGGACTGGCCAATACCCTAGTTGGACCTTGGGTGAATCCCTGTGAATGAGATTCACAAAGTGAGTGGGTTACTATGGTGCTTACTACGAGAGAGTAGTTAATAAACCACCTACACAATGTACTCCATCCCTAAGTGTTTACCAAGATTTGGTTTGGATTTGCCCCAAACAAGTATCCCCTCAACCTTTTGATGTGGCTCAAGGATGGTTAGCTACAAGAAAGTTGCAATGTCACTGGCCTACAGTTGGGTGGAGAGTAGAAGTCCCTATTTCATTTTTCAAGCATCTTAACATACACATATAACTATAATTTCTTATTTATATTTGGATCGTGGACTGTGACATGCTTGATTGTGCTTATAACTAATGCATGACCCTATATTTTCATGAATGAATGCCCGAGGCTCATTTTTATGCTTAAGATTGTTAAGATATCTTATATGTCTATGGTTGTAGTGAATGTTTGAACTGTGAAGTTTGCTGCCAAACTCATGATTCACAGACTAACTTGTATGCTATGAACTGAATGAATACCTAAATTGTGTTGATAACCACTTAGTTCATGGCTTAGGACTCTAATGGTTTTAATGCTTAGATACTTCATGGTGTTTATAAGATAGATTATAGCTTTCTTGAGTGGTTAGGAAAACAAACATATCTTGTTGAGATGATTTATTGTTCAACTCTCAATGAATAAGTTTAACCAACCTACAATAGGGCAACAAAGATGGATTTTTTTGTATGCTTCTCCTTATGCAACGTTGTAGCCAGTGTGAATTGGCCTTTGGGGTCACACCCCCTCTCTTATTCTAAACCTGGTGTAATTTGGGGTCCTTGTTTGTTATCGGTCATGGGACAACATATTAAGGATCAACATTCAAGCCCTTGGGCCACAACTCATAGGAAATTCACATTTTAGATTCACCCCTATTATTATTTTCACTCATTAAAATTGAAGGCCTAGGACATGATTTCCTCGAACCATACACACAGGGAGTTGGGTGCGAGCAATCATTCCATTGTTGTTTTACTGGAACATGGGGTTTGTGTTATCAGTTATCAAACCATTGGATGGAAGGTTTAATATTCACTTGCATGCGGTAGAATTCAGTGCTGACTGGTTGGTGATCGAGCCCTAGTATAATTAGACTGGGATGCTGAATAATACAAAATCGCTAGGGAGGTTGATAACCAAGCCCCAGTCTATCACAACCCCCAATCCAATGGACCACATTCCCTATGGATAAAAATAAATGAATGAGAGTGTAAGTCATATATAGTGTAGGTTTGGTGGGCCTTGGCCAAAACCCTGCCTGTCGGAACTTTGTCACTGAATGATTGAGCCATTGAGCCCCTAATTTTATTATTATTATAATGACTTGGTGAGAACTGATCCACTGACAGAACCATCCTAGTGGATACTTTCCACTAGATGAACGCAGCCATCGAGCCCCCAAAAGAAGTTAGGTAGAACCATTGAGTGGTCTAGTTGATCTGGTGTGACATGGCTCAGGGATGGACCCCACTAAGCTCTCTGCCTTCAAGATATGGAAATTTCAACAATGTGATCAAAGTGGAGGTTGATCGCCTTGGTAAAAAGGAAGTTGTGTTGGAGTGGGTCCACTGGGCTCATGACCTTTAGGCCACTAGGTGAATATGGTTATGGTGGAAGGAGTGGAGTAGAGCCTCGGTCTAGTATGTCATGGACTTAGGGGCTCCACCTTGGTTGTTAACCTTCAACCTTCGACGCTTTCTCGCAATGGAAATTGTGTAATGGATGGAAGATATGCCCCACAACATCTTGGTACCTTATTGACCCCGCGATGATAGCATAGCAATGCCACCTAGACTAGGTGGAGGCCATGTGGGTGCCACATGGTACCGTTGCGATGACATGACCTCTTTTAATAGGACAAAATTTTAACAGGCATAACTTTTGATCTAAGACTAGAATTGAGATAAAATTTATATTTCCAGAAAACTCTCCAAACTAGAAAAAATAACGACATTAATTCTATAATTTGAAGAATATATGAAATAAGGACGCGTAGCTCCATTTTCATAATAAACCTTGAAAGTTGAGTCAAACAAGTAACAATTTTTCACCTCGAGACTAGAAGAAAGGGTAAGAAGTGATTACACTATAAGTGAGTTGAAAATTATTAGAACCCTTTATGAAAATGAGAAAAAAAAAATTATTTTTAAAAAAGAAAGTATGATTATTTTAATTAAAACCCAATATTCTAAATAATTTTTTAAATAAAATAAAATCATGTAAGAGTATTTGTGCATCCTTTCGGACAAATGGTTTCATTACGCTGAAAAATCTCATATTCTTCAAATTAAAGTTCGAATAGGTTGCAACATTGTCTTGTAGATATATATTGATATCAATTTTATATTTTTCTTGCAATGATAGTGATTTTGAGATAAAAATAACTAGCCTACCAATGGATAGTAAATGTGTGGGGTTGAATATTTCCACCGTTGGATTTTGGTAGGCCAATTATCCAACGGTGGTTATATAAAACACCGCCATTTAATGGCCATTGGCGGGCCAGTTATTCGTTGTCATTATTTTGTTTTTCATATGGAAAGCTAGTTATTTGTTGCCATTATTTTGTTTGTCATATTTGTGGACATGTTTTTTCTCACATGCTCAATATTTATAGTTGTTGTGCATGTGCATAATCGATCTCCGCAACTGGAGTAGGGGTTAAATTTGACAACCGTTTACACATTTTTCGCTTTTTTAGACGCAAAAGACTCTTTAGTTCAAAATATACGTGTCAACCTTAACTGGACAATAATTTTAAAAAGACGAATTTCATATATATATATATATATATACATACATACAGGGTTCATGTCAAGCAGCTTTACCTTGGAAGGCTTTGAGGACTCTGTCGAGATTGCATACAAGAATCACATGATGTCTTTGTTAAATAGTATAAATGTACACACTATCTTAGTTGTTACTGCAACATGACACCTCAACCAACATTGAAACTAACATCGAAACTCTTTGTTCACAACCAACGAATTACACCAACTTCACACGCCAATTACGGATAAATATTAGAAACAAATTTTCACACCCAATGAAATTATACCATCTTTCTTTGGTGCCAATTGCCAATTCTCAAAATTTCAATATCCCTACTGCTACTATCCCAATCCTCTTTGTTTTCAATGCGTACATATAAGGCATTTCTAATTTGGCTTTCAATCAACCATGGGAAATCAGGATGCATCATGGTTGGCCCACCATTTTTATTTTAGAACTCTTTTTCACTTGCTAATATGTGCACACGATTTTACTTTGAAATTGTTCTTATATTCAAGAGTGCCTTTCACCTAATTTTATAAAATTTAATATTGTATTGAATGTGTACAAGATGAGAAAAGCACATAATCTCTTTGTTAAAGTTTCAACTTTCGATGAAGAAGAAGAAGAAATTATTTTAGCGTCCATAAGGCTAAGGATAGCCTATGGGACAGATTGCTTCTCCATTTGGTTCTTCTATGTGGCCCTTATCCCATGAAGACCGACAATAAACACTCATAACTTCTCAACAAACCCCTTGCTGAATAGATTATCTCAAGAGCTAGCTGCCAGAATATTTGCATAACTTTCCCTGATGTCTTTGAAGCCATCACATTCTAAAATGAAATGTTTTTCTGTTTCTACTTTTCCGGAAGAGAAAAAAATACACTCTTACCTCTCACACTTCTTTTATTTGTTTCCAACGACTTGTTTCACAACAAAGTTTATGAGAATTAGTCCTTAACTGAGCAATAAAATTTTTAGCTCTCCAAGAAATATTGGCCCCTATGTATGCTTTTTGCTGATGATTATGAATGGGATTAAACTCTTCAATATAGTACTTTTTCTTTCTCCCTAGCTTCTTATCCAAAATATGCTTATGGAACTTATATATAATTATTTTTTTATCTCCTTATTGTTTATAGGACACATGTTCAAGCAAATATCCCATTTACTATACTAATTGTTATTTTTTCACATCCAAGTCTTCTTTCTTTTTCACAATATGTCATTAAATATAACCTTAGGTCATCTTCCCTCTTTGATTTGATCAATTTTTTTTAAATACCTTATGACTCACACCATAACAATTTCACAATAAGAGCAGCCCCTATTTCACTTAATAAGATAGCGTAAGGAACTGTACTTTTAATTTTTAATATGTTTGTAATCAAACACTTTTGAATTTTCTCAATTTGTTTCCACTACATGTGAGATGTACTGTTAGCCCACAATTCACAACCATAGAGAATCACCAAAATCACTAAAATCCCAAAAATAGTTAGAGTGGTTTTCTAGTCCCATAACTCTGCCTCTCTACACCTATTTGAAAAGCATAAAATGCTTTCCAACCCCCCAATTTTTTTCTTTCTACAACCATCCCAACTTAGATTTTTGTTGAAGTCAATTCTGAGGTATTTGTAATCGGCAACTTCTTCCAAAATGTTGTCTTCAAAGAAGAAATTTTGTTGGTTATGTTTTCTTTTGTTAGAGAAAAGCACTACTTTTGTTTTGTTAATATTGACTTGCATCCCCACCCTTCTACAAAAATTCTCAAGGCAAAGTAAGTGCTCTTGCAAACCAAGAGCAGATTTAACAATCAGAATAAGGTCATCTACATATAAAGAAGCCTTATAACAAACTTTCCCAAATGGATATCGTTGCTCCCTTGCAAATTTAGCCACTCTTCAAGCTTGTCGATATATAAACCAAAAGGGGTAGGATACAATGGGCACAGGGGCTTCACTCAACAAACCTCTAAGATATCACGTAAGTTCATGGCATACTAAACGATACCCTTAATTTGACTATATTTTAGAAAATACCTCTAAAAATCACATTATTTAACCTTGTATCAATACAAACCCAATACACTTTCCTAATTTAAAAAACCCCTACTTTCACTAGATATTGTAAGTATCCATTTTTTCATTAACATTTTTCATACCCCTTTATATTTTTCATTAACTTTAAGCTCCATTTAGTATACCTGCCAAAATAAAAACCCTTTACCCCCTATTATATGCTCAATATATTATGCCATTTTTCCCTCAATATCCCCCAATATGAACCCATGTGGTGTGGTATTTCTCCCCCAGTGAAGCCCCCATGACATTGGACACCCTTGCTTCTAAAACTTTCTGAAATGCCTACTGAAGTTCTAATTTTGACTTTCACCTCTTCATGCAACCTATGCATAGGTGCTCTAAAATGCCTAGGAACCCCAAGTTCCTCCATTTTGTCCCAAAGATTATCCCTAGGAACTGTGTCAAAGGCTTTTCTGAAATCAACAAAGAAACAAAAGACTTCTTCTTTTTTCTCCCGAACTTTTTCAATGATGTGCCTTAAAGTTATACCATGATCAACTGTGGAATGTTTATGTCTAAAACCTGCTTGTCCTTTAACATGTTTATCTCTTTCTTCTGCCCACTTACTGATTTTATTTTCTAGCATGTTTCCAAATAACTTTGCAAATAAGGGGTCTATCATTATGGTCCTATAATTCAAGGGATTATTGATGCCACCACTTTTGAAAAGAGGTATTGCCAAACTAGTTGTCAAATCTATGGGGAAGCCTTGTTGTATGATGTTGTTGAAAATTCTTGTAATGTGGGGTGCAAGAATTTTTAAGACCCACTTTAAATACTCTGCTTGGAGTTTAGATAAGTCTTTTGCTTTTCCAACACCCAAGTTCTTGATACCCATCTCTACCTCTTGCACAGTTAAGATTACAGTATCAGTGTTGACCAAGGGTGGAGGGTCAACCTTGGGATCCTGCTCATAAAGTTGTCTTGCTTAGTCAAACCACTTAGAAGCTATAATATTATTTTCAGTTTGCATCTTTCTTGGTTGGAACTCCTTCCAAAATAATATGGGGTTATTTTTCCCAAGGAAGATTAGTTCTTCCCTCCTTGAAACCATGAAGTCAACATTTTTCTTTCTTAAATCTTCTTGTAAGCTTTGAACTTCATGTTATCTTTGTTTGACTCTTTCAACATTCTCCTTGCCTTTTTTCATTCTTAGTCACACCAAGCATTAACCAAAAAACAATTTGTTTCAAACTTATTGATTTTTTTCCCTTTTTCACTTTGCAAGCGCACTTTGAATTAAATGTGCTAATTAGTGACTATGAAGACCTTGAATTGGGATTTGCTCCTTCTCGAAGAGCATCTCTAGCTTTATTTTGAAGGTATTACAATTTTTGGAGGCAAATTTTGTTGAACACACTGAGTTTTTGACCCTAACTACTTCTTTCCAGTCCAAGAGAAACTTAAATAAATTGGCTTGTGATCCGATTTTAAGTCTCAAAACTGATCTCCAATCAAATCTTCCTCCATTTTCTCACTCAAACCATGCAACCAAATTACATAATCTTCTACACTTGCTCCATTGTAAATATTGCAATTGAATTCCAAGACTTTGATTAAATTTAGTCAAACCATTACAAATGAGTAAATTGAAAACCCCTCCTAACTTAATCAATTGTTCACCAAAAAAATTACTCTAAACTTTTAACTTTTTTTTCATGATATAAAAAATAAAAATGATAATTATCTTATATTAATGAAAAGAATTTTCATTAATAATTTTAACTTTAAAATAATTGATTTAAAAGAAACTTTATATAAATCATTAATAATTTTAACTTTAAAATAATTGATTTAAAAGAAACTTTATATAAATCATAAATCACAAAGTCTGCCTTCAGAATTATATATAAATCACAAATAATTTATATAAATTATAAATTTATTAAAAATATAAACAATATTATTACTTTCGAAAATAATTTTATTATTTTTATTTAAAAATACATTAAAATTTTCAATACGAATTTTCCTTATTCAAAATAAACTCATTTTACTTTTGATAGTGCGGCTTCTGCCTTTGGAAACGGATTGGAAATTAGAGTTAGTTGACAGTTAAACTTTTTTATTTGGAGTTGTTTATAATGTGGTTTTTTGGAGATTTTGGTGACGGAATCTGATGGAAGAAATTGAGATTAAATTTTGATTTGTTGCAGTTAAAATGGTTTTTAACTGCATATTTGGATTCAGCAACCTCGAAAACCCCTGGGACGCTTTCATTGTGCAGAAACTAGCTATCAAACTTGCGATTCCAATAAATTCCTGCCGGATTTCGACCAAAAAAACCCGCCAAAAAAATTTCAAAAAGTAGTATTATAGACAACTGCTTTCTTTTGACCTGTCATGCCGCTGTGACCATCATGGGCTGAGCAAATATATTCAGAAAGAGAGTGCAAGTCAGGATCGATAATAAAAACCACTGGACGACAATGACACCATAGCCAAACCGTCTGAGACCCCACCTCGATCTCGTGAACATGAACGTCATGCTACGCGAAGAAATAAATTCCAACATATACGATGCACTATTAATTAATTGGGTTGGTGAAGCTCTTTACCTCCCAGTTATCTATATATCTTCTAGCTTGGCTGCAATTTGCAAGTTATCTCTTCTGGGAGTAAGGGCATAGGCAGCAGGCATACAGAAGCAAGAAGTCAGAAACTGGAGATCATACCTGAGAAGGTCACCGAGAATGTCAGAGGCCTGTAGAGAGGTACCTGCAATTCTTCTCCAAAGCATGCAATCACCGTGAATTTATTAAATTCATTGTTGTAATCAATAAGGACAATCCCTTATCTTTGATTTTTTTTAAATGTGGTTTAGACTTTTTCTGAAATATTGAACAAACACATAAAATTTTGGAGATAAAGTTTACTTTGTAACCAAATTCCTATCATTGCTTCATATTCGGGTATTCAAATAAGGCACTCAAAATCTAAGAGACTTCCATGTCCCGTATAAAAATAGGGGATTGGTGTTGAAGTGGAATGGACAAGTGGAAGAATCTCCTTTATATTTAAACATGTTCAACACAAAATTAATATTAAAATAAAATAAGGTTTGGACAAAATAATGCTACACTGACTCAGCATTTAGCAAGAACTCTTAGTCACAAAGCTAACTTATTAGCTGACCAGATTATTCCAAATGCTTTCGCACACTTTTGCATTAACAAAAAGTTGTAAATTTCTTTTTATTTTGATGATTTTTTCAAAGATTTTGTCAAAATCCTTTAAACATGAAATAACTATCCTCCATAACTTGTGAAAATTATGACTATCATTCACATTTTTTTCAAAATCATAACATAATTTAAATTAGCGTATAAACCAGTGTTGATAGAGATTTGTATATTTAGAATCCTTTTAGATTTAAGTTGTTTCAAACCTTAGTGAGAGTCATAGATAAGTAGTTTGCCTCGTGGAAAATCTTGAAAACTTTTGTTGGAAGTTGACATTCTTTAATTTGCCTTATAGGGATAAACAAAACGAATTACTTTCATTAGAAGTTAGAACCCGTCTCTCGTCCAATTTGTCATTTCACAGGAATCAACATAACTTATAGTTAAGACCCTTAGGGAGAGTAATAAAAAGTTTTTCATTCTAAACATGCTATTCTACCGAGCATGGGGACTTCAATGCCACCTTGCTAGAGGGGGAGAGATGGGGTATCCATTCTCGGCCTGACCACCTTGTAGACAGATTGTTTGGTTTTTCTAATGGCCATCAAATGAAGGATATATGCCCAGCTATGATATCTCCAACCTAGACTAACCACAAGGGGGGATGAATACATTGGAAAGAGGCTTGATAGATTTGTCATCAAGGAGGATCTGACCGATCAATTGGGGAATCTAAGATCTTGGATACATAGGACATATCTCTCAGATCACATGCCTATTGAGCTACAATGGAAATTGGAGGATCGATGAAATGGCATTCCCTTTAAGTTCAATCGAATTTGGTTGGAGGATGAGGAATACAACAGGCTTGTTAGGATGATGTGGAATGGGGAACAACCCCCACATGGGGATTCTGCGATGAGACATTTAATGGACAGAATCAAACTCATCAAAGAGAAGACCAAGATTTGGGAACAAAATAAGAAGATTTAGATGCACAGGGGCTTGGAACAGATCACTAAAGAGATTGATAGAGTTGGAAAGATGATGGAGGGACATCTCCCGTCACATAATGATTGGGAATATCTTAGTATCCTAAAGGACCGAAGGAACAAGATCCTCCACATACAGGAGGTGACATGGAATTGAAGAGCCAGGCAATCTGGTTGCGGGAGGGAGACCACAACACCAAAATTTTCCATAATTTTGCAAATCACAGAAAACATACAAACTCTATTTGGCATATTGAGGATATGAATGGGGAGAGGATATACTCTCCGGAGGGAATACGAGCCGAGGCGGTCCGATATTTTGGGAACTTATATGATTATCAGGATGGGGTGTGTTTTGAGGACCAGATGTGGATACTGGAATGTTACCCCCTGATGTTTGATGCGAAGGCAAATGAGGATCTCTTTCATCTTGCCAACCTAGAGGAGGTCTTGGAGGTTCTGAAATCTTTCGCCAAAGACAAATGCTCGAGACCTGATGGATGAACGATTGAGTTTTTCCTACATTTCTTTGATATCATGGGACAACACATACTGGAGATTGTGGAGGAGTCCAGGACTTCAGGTATGATCTCGGGAGCCATAAACTCTACCTTTCTAGCACTTATTCCAAAATCATCTAATCCCAAAAATTTTGGTGATTTTCGACCTATATCTTTATGTAATATCCTATACAAGATGATTTCCAGGTTGATAGCGGGACAGATTAAAAAATACTTGTCCTCACACATTTCTAGAGAACAATTTGGCTTTTTGAGTGATAGGGTTATACATGATGCTATTGCTTCGACACAGGAGGCCATTCATACCATACACACTTAGAAAAAGGAGGCCTTGGTCATGAAGATTGATCTTCACAAGGCATATGACTGTGTGGACTGGTCCTATATCTGCCTCTTGTTACATAAGATTGGGTTACAAACACATAATGTTGAATGGATTATGGCTTGTATCACTTCGGAAAAATTTTCTATCCTGATCAATGGATTGCCCTCTACTTTTTTTCGTGCTAAAAGGGGCCTCAGGTAGGGGTGTTCACTCTCTCCTCTCATTTTCATTCTGGCTTTGGATGGCCTCAGTTTAAAGATCAAGGAGGAAAGGAACTGGATGGGTTCTAGGGTATCAACATCACGGGGCAGGTATGCATTACACATCTGTTTTTTGTTGATGCCATCCTAACTTTTGGCATTATCTCCAGATCCCAGTGGTGTGCCCTTCATCGAATTCTTGACAGATTCGATAATGCGTTCAGATTGTTTACTAATGGAAGTAAGTCCACTCTATACTTTTCACGAGGGGACATGCAGGACGTCAAACATATAGTGGCCCTACTTGATGTACATATGGCTCCAATTGGGGCGAGATTCACTTACCTTGGGTTCCATCTCAAGCCTAGTGGTTATGGCGGGGAGGATTGGATGTGGCTGGTGGAAAAATTTGAAAACAAACTTTGCTCCTAGACAAATCACTTCCTCCCACTGGAGGGTCGATATATTCTCACTCTCATTGTCTTACAACAACTGACTCTCTACTGGGCATATTTGTATCTAATCCTAGTAATTCCGTACAAAACTGGATTCGGTCTATTTCTGCACAATTTCTCTGGGCTAGGAATAGCTCACGATTTAAATACCACCTTTGCAATTGGGATGGTATGAAGTTTCCTAAGGTATGGGGGGAATGGGGATTACTGGACCAATGCATATTTGAAAAGCCATTACTGATCAAATCACTGTGGCGCACTATTTGGGGATGTGGGTTGTGGCGGGAGATTTTTAAACATAAATACCTGAGAGGTCATGATGTTGTACACGTCTACAGGAACTATAACAATTGTTTGTCAAGAGGAGCAATGATTTGGAGATCGTTCCAACAAATCTTGGAATATTGGTGAAATGGGATGGTCTGGAGCTTTGGGGATGGGCACAAAATCATGATAGGCTCGGATCCGATAATGGGCATTTCCACAGGAGATGCGTTGGGTGCGTTGACTATATCCTTGATTCGTCGTAGAGGTTATTTTTACCTTTCACAAATCATACTCAGGTGGGATTCGGGTTGTCCGGTCTAGATGAATGTTGTCGATCTACATCTGGCAGAAAATTGCGCCATGGAATGGAGCACATACATCAATTCTTTGAACAATGTTAGGACTTGTTTTGACCACGGTGGTGACAGTTTAAGATGGTTCGGGAGGCTGTCAAAAGGGGCTCCTATTGTGGCTGAAACATACAGGTGGTTATTGACTCTATCTGCAAGCCCTTTGGAAAGATCATGGTTTTTTAGGATTTGGAAATGGAAGATCCCCACAAAGATTATCCTGTTTGCATGGCTGGTGTGGAGAAACAAGATTCTCACTTGGGATAACCTACGAAAAAGGGGACATATGGGACCATGTATATGTATACTTTGCATGGCTAACTTTGAGACTGTCATTCACTTGTTCTTTCGGTGCTCCTTCACTATTCGCATCTGGAATTTTTTTGCTGATGTTTTAAATTTATCTTTTTGGGGAATTGAGAATTTCGAAGAGTTCATGGTTGAATGGATGAAGGGCCAACAGGAAATATGGACACTTCCATGATTCATCATTTGGGAACTATGTAGAGCCCGTAACAGGCTCATATTTGAGGGATGAAAAGTTGATTTCTCCTGGTTAATACACAAGGTTCTTTCTTGGATGAAGGCCACCTCCATAGATTCTGTAAAATCTTTTGACCGAGCCTATAGGATGAAGCTCGTGGAAAGTAATCCCCTTGTTGGATTCTTTGATGGGGCTGCCCAATTGGGAATTTGCAGGTGTGGTGCAGTGCTTTGCATTGACTCGACAATTGAGTATCATTTGTGGTGGCATGGTGGCTCTGATACTAACACGAAGGCGGAGGCTATGGCTATATGGGGGCTACTCTAGTTCGCTACACAAAAGAACATGGACTCTTTAAATATATATGGGGATTCAAAGGCATTGATTGATGGTATCAAGGGGACAACTAACTTCTGCCCACCTCTCCTCTTGGGATGGCTCAAGAGGATCAAGCACATCCTAAGCTTGTTCTGCACATACACCATCACGCGCATATATAGGGAAGGTAACACAAAGGTTGATTTCCTCTCCAAGGTCGGCTTGAGCTATGACTGTGGTAAAATACACTACAGATTTCTGGTTGAAGACAGGGACCTGGAGGAGGGTTGGCTATGCTTGGCTTGAGCACCATGGTCTACCCACGGGAGAGCCTCTATATCAACATAGTTTATTTTTGATGCATTTATATCTTCCTAACAATATGCTGCTATTTTTTGTTTTTACACCATGCTAAGCTTGTTTTAGCTTTGAGCTTAAATTTGGACAATACTTAAATAGATATTACCTATTTTGGATAGTCTAATTTTAATTCTCATAATCTGATTTTAGCCTTCATATGACTCTGGAACATACTTATCCCATCATTTATTAACCATGTATATGTATTGTTTTTATTTATTAATAAAATAGCGTTTTTCAAAAAAAACAAACATGTAAAAGACCGTTTAAAAATAAAACCATAAAAAAACTCACTGACGGGTAAGGGCACACGTCAAACTTAACCCGTGAGCTGGAGCTTCAGCGATTCAACGATGCAGAATGACGATAAAAAAAATGCTTGGTCTTCCGCAATATGATAGAAACTCTGGATTTATTTTGGGAATTTATACATAAACTATAGAGGATGGAAGGAATGTGCAAGAGAGCTAAAAGATTCCTTTTCCCAACCCCGATTCCTTAATAAGAGTCACGGATTTCCATCGCTACTTGCGATTCGTTGATGAACGTCACGGTTCCCAACTCCACAATTTACTGCAGTCATATATACCAACATTCATAGCCGAATTCTGCCCCTGTCCTTGACGGTTTAACAACAGTTCAACTAAACTTTAAATTTTGTCAATAATGTCAGATTGCTTAGCTGCACTGTCACATATACCCAGGTTGATTGATAACCTGAACATCTACAAAGACAGGTCTGTCTATAAATCCGGGTCAGTCTCCCCTCCCATTCTGGAGACAAATTCTCCGTTTTAGGGTTTAATTAGACACTATTGTTAGTTAATGGTGTCAGATTGCTTCCCGGCATTGTCACATATACCAACATTCTGGAGCCGAATTCTCGCTCTGGGCTCTGCCTAGCGAATGATGTCACGTCAGCATTGTTAATGTTATAATTTATTTATTATTTTCAGATCTGCCTTAATTGTCATATAAATTGGATCATATTTTTAAAGTGAATTAATTGTTGCATGAGGTTTAGCTATACATGATCACATTGTAGATATAGATATACAATTTATACTTTATTGAATTGAATATTATTGTAAAGTGTGTACCATTCTTCCTCTATCCTTCAGAGTTTAAAAAATAATTCATTTAAGCACTAAATTTAATTAATTATGTCACATAACTTCCCTGCAGTGTCACATATACCAGCATTCTAGTGCGGAAGCTTAAACAACGATTCATTTAAACCCTAAATATAGTTAAGAATATATGGCACCAAACTGACATACCACTCACTTTTAAACACTAAATATGGTTAAGAATATAAGGCACCAAACTGACATACCACTCACTATGCTGGGATGAAGAGGAAGGCAACTGACATACCACTCACTATGCTGGGATGAAGAGGAAGGCAGGTAATGAGTGTTTCAAATGCTGAAGCTCCGCCTTCTTATTAAACGTTTATGAAATGAATTTTAAAGTCTACGATATTAAAAATAGTTTATGAGATTATTAGTTTCTTATTTTTAGCATTTTTCAATTCAGTTCTTTTCAGATTCAAATTGATGATGAGGTGACCCAACCTTTCAACAATCTTCTCGCTAAAAGGACAATGCCAAGAAACTTTTGCTAACATGTTGTCATAAATTTCTCTAATGTCTTTGAATGCATCACATTTCAAAATGAAATGTTTTTCCAATTCCATAGTCTCAAACATGCAAAATGTACACACCCTTTCTTCCCAAGGTGCCTTTTCCACCATCATGTTTCACACCCAAGTTGATGTGAGTTGGTCCTTAATTGAGAAATAAGAACCTTTGCCCTCCATGAAATGTTAGCTACAATGAACTCTTTTGTTGTAAATCACACATAAAGTTGAATTCCTCAATGTAATATTTCTTTTTTCTAGCCAACTCTTTTCCCCATACCTCTCCATAACAAAATCCTTTAGGTCCTTGCTATTTGTGGGACAGGCATTGATGTTGATATCCCATTTTTGCATCCATGTGTAGTTTTGTTTCATCCATGTTTTTTTTTTTCACTGATGCTTTCATTGAAGATAGCATTAGGCCATCTACCTACTCTCATTTGTTCAATTCTTTTTAGGTATCTTATGAGCTGCACCATAGCAATTGCTTCAATGGAAGTTGCCCCTGTTTCACTCAACATTATCTCATAAGGTACCAAACTTTTTATTTTGAACTTTCTCATGATCAAGCCTTTTTTGATTTTCTCAATTTGTTTCCATTTTGAGATGGGAGTGTTGCCAGCCCACAATTCACACCCATATAGTATCACTTGACAAACTAGAAGTCTAAAAAACACTTTAATCATTTTCCAATCCCATAACTCTGCCTCTCTACATCTCTTTTGAAGAGCATATAATGCTTTCTACCCTCCTAGAATTCTTTCTTTTTGCAATCCTCTCAATTGAATTTGTTATTGAAATCAATCCCAAAATACTTATACTTATTTACTTCTTCAGAAATGTTACCTTATTACCCTATCTACCCTATTACCATAATATTAAACTAAACTTTACTAACATCAAAATTTGATCCTAACTTCATGATATCCAAATTAAATTTAATATTGAATGGTCATCCATACCTCGATAACATTGGGTCGTGGCCCTTAATATCCTATATGTTTTTTATTAGATTTCAGCAGAAGTCCTTGGGCTTCTTTCAATTAAAAGAATGGTATTCGTTACATGTATGCAAGTATATTTTGGATAATGAGAGCGTAGGAGAGTGATGCATTGGCAAAGCTATTTTGATAATATTTTACTGCGAAGTTTTTAAAATCATTGTTGGGATGGTTGATAGTGAGTACAGGAATAATTTCAGAATTTG
Organism: Pinus tabuliformis; assembly: GCA_031772625.1. Lineage (NCBI taxonomy): Eukaryota > Viridiplantae > Streptophyta > Pinopsida > Pinales > Pinaceae > Pinus > Pinus tabuliformis. Next base: position 470,855,980 of record CM062816.1, on the reverse strand, counting down.
TCTTATTAATTTTTAGTCTTTATAATATACAAAATTATGAATAATTTGAGAATATTTTTAATGGTATACATAATTGAATATTTAAATTTATAACATTAAGAGTTATTCTATATAATATTAGAATAAGATTTAATATTTTTGTAATATAGGGTTTATATTAGATTCAATATATAAGATTTATTATATAGGTTTTTAATATTATAATTTATTATGTTAGATTTAATATTAAGATTTATAATATTAAGTTTATAAAATTGAATTTTTTTTGGTTTATAATATTAGTGTTTTTAATATTAAGGTTTATAATATTTAGGTTTAATATTAAAGTTTATAATATTTGGATGTATTATTAAGATTTATAATATAAGAATTTTAATATAATGTGTTTAATATATAAGGTTTTTACTGTTTAATATTAAGGCTTATAATATTAGGGTTGATCTGTGTTTATATATCAACTACATTTATTAATGGTTGTGTTTGTTAGTTAAGAATGAAATATTATATTGTTATTTTTTGATGTTAAAAATAATTTTTGATGTTTTTATTTATTATTAATTATATTATAAACATGTTCTATTTCAAAATAAAACTACATGAATTTAATTCTTTAAAATATAAGAAATTATAGATAGCTAAAATTTAATAGTTTGAAATATTTTTAATGGTAAATACAATCCAATAGATAATATCGAAAAATACTCTACAAATTTTCAATTTGAAAATATCAAGACAACATATGTGAAATTCCAAAATATTATTAAAACACTTCTCTACCTGTCCTCCAGCTCCATCTGCTCGCCTCCTCCATCACATATCAGGCCGAATATGGTGTATTGCTGCATTTCGTTTGCGTGGGTAACACTTAGTTCTGAGCATGTCATTCACACAATCATTTCAGCATTCCACGTTTCGATTGATTCGATGTTAGAATTTAGGTTATATAGCCATAGTAAAACATACTATTTTATTTAAATATTCGTTAACCTGTACAATTTAGGATAGAAGTCACACATAAATTTCTCTGTTGGCTTCCCTTCCAACTTCTTTGAAGAATTGGTTAAACTTCTCAATAAAATAAAATGTGAAATTGATCGGATGATATGGTATCAAATGCAACTCCATTCTCTTTATTGAAACAGATTTCATATTCCATCAACAATCAAAGCCTCGTCGAACTGCTAATAGGGATAACTCTTTGGAAGGTCTTCCTCTCACAACGATCCTAGTCAATTTTGTCCACTAGCCCATTAAATAATCTTTCTAGCATAAAACTGAATTGCCTCTAGTTCTTTTCTTTTCAATTGTATGGCACACACAAGAATATATGTATACTATTCAATAATAAATTTTACTGCAGGGATTCTTGGGGCTTCCTTATTAGAACATGGATATGCGTATCATTGTTTGTATTTTTGTTTTTATACAAATTTATTGTTAGGTATATTAAGATATCACTTATCGTTTTTATTGATAGATATGTGCTATGTGTATGAGTTGAACAAGAGCAACCATAGTGTTTTTTGTTAGGATATTCTAACACATAGGAAATAGTTAAGTATAACTTGGTTTAGTGTAAAGTTGGGTAAAGTGTGTTTCTTTACTATGTAATTTTTTAACTTACAATCTGACGGTCATGATATGTAGTAATCCAACGGTTCATTCTCTCCTTAGTATTACCAACACTTGATCTGTGGCTTAACACCCGATTGATCCATGATCTCTATTTAAAGAGCATGGAGAGTCATTTGTATGGTATCCGTTAATGAGAGAAGCGTATGTAAATTTTCATTCTTTTATTAATAAATTCCCTGAAGTGGTTGCGTTGGCTCAGGTCGTGGACTCTTTTCCTCTTTGAGGGTTTTAACCATGTTAACAACACTGGTGTATTGATCTGTGATATTTTTGTGAGCGATTTCCTTTGGTGTTCTGTCTGAGGAAGTTATTTTGTAAATTCCTACATGGTATCAGAACTATTTGAGGGTCGCAGCCATTGGTGATCTAAATCTGAAGCTGGTAGAACTAACTGCCGTTTCCTAGATCTACTGTTTTTGATTGCTTTCGGGCCGAGAAGACTGCTCTATTGTGTTAGGAGCACCTGTTCCAATGAGGAACCCCTTCCGTTTCACGCAAAAAGGTTTTCGGTAGCCTTAGCTACGTCATTTTTAAGATCTGGAGGTATACAGTGTTTATTTGCAGTTTCTAGTTTTTTTCCTTTCTGTTTATTTTAGTTTATTTATCTCTTTGTTTTTTATTACTGGATCTACACCTTTCATTTCTGCGTATTCTCTTTGCCTCGCGACTCTGTGCGATCTAGGCAAATCAGAAACAAAAAGGAATTTTTTTTTTCCATGTGTATGCTCTTTTCCGCCGTGCCTTAGTGTGATCTCGGAAAATCAGAAACATTGAGAAAAATTGTTAGTTTTTGGGTAAAAGCTAACTTCAAATCATAATGCTTTTTTTTTTGTATATTCGTTTTGGGTTTTGTGGTTTTTGTTTTGCAGACAAAAATGAGCTTTTTCAAGTAAGCATGCACCCTAAAGCTTCGATCACTGGGAAAAAAAAAAGAAAAAAAAAGAAAGAAAGAAAAACCCTTCCTCTTTTCCAAAATTTACTGACCTTTTAAACTAGCTCACTTGGTCTAAAATTACTTTATGAGAATAGAGGTCTTGAGTTCAAGCCTTTCTCTTTGTTGAGCTAATTAGATTAAGTTTGGAAAGGGAGCAGAATTTTTAAAAAAATATAACATTATCATTCATTTCCGCACATTCCCGCACTTCATCGGCGTCTTCAACAAATTTTCTTCAAAAATCCATAACTTCTTCATCTGGAAGTCGTTTTCAGAGCCATTTTTTTAATCATCCTAACTTTTCGAGATCTTTGCATTGGAACACTTAGTTTCAGTATCTATAGCTTTAGTTTCTATTAAAATGGAAAGTCCATGCCAAATTATTCTTGACAACACTAACTACTTCCAATGGTGGTCTTACATTGTGGATTTACTTAGAAGTAAAGGTCTTTATAGAATAGCCTCAAGCCAAGAAACCAAACTGAAAGATGAAGATAAGGCATCCAAATGGGAAAATAAGCAAGATCAAGCACGTGGGTTGATAGGGATGTCTATTTCTCCAGAGCTTAGATTCCATATCGCATAACTTGATACTCCTAATGAAGCAATGAAACAAATCACTAAAGTTTTTGGAATTAAAAATGAACTTAGAGCCCATCAACTCAAAAATGAGTTGCTTACATTGGACCATAATAATTTTTCTTCCATTGAAGATTTTTTGTCCAAGTTCAGGACCCTTACACTTCTCTTGGAAGGTGTTAAAGTTAAGAAAGAAGATGGTAACCTTATCTATTCCATATTTACTAAGTTGGGACCAACCTACTCTATGTTTGTTTCCACCTTCCATTCTACAAGAGAAGCCTTCATTTCTCAAGGATAAGAGTACAAGTCCCTTTCCTTTGATTCCTTTTGTGCTTATTTAATAAGAGAATAAGAAAAACTCTTACACATTGGTCTTCTTAATCTTGGAAACTCTTCTAAGAAACCCTTAGCTGCCCAACAACAACCAAATTCAAAGAATCCTAAGAAGTCGTATCCTAAAAAGAATGGTCCTAAACCAAACAAGGGTCCTAAGCAATTTCAACCTCAAAATGAAAAATCATTTTAACAAAATGATAAGGCAAATAAAAACAAAGGGAAGAAGACTAATAGACATTGCCATTTTTGTAATCAAGATGGCCACTTAGAATCCAAATGCTTTAAGAAGATGGAAGCCTTGGAAGCAGAAATGAAGAAGCATAACATCCATTTGGAGCACTCTTCAACTTCAACTTCAACTTCATCTTCAGGAATAACACTTTTTGCATGTGGTTGTCAAACATCTCGGTCTGGATATGCACTAAATGTATCTTTTTCTTCTAATTCTTATGAGTGGCTCATTGATTCTAGAGCTTCTTATCACATGGCCAAAAACAAAGCCATGTTTTATTCTTTAAATGATTGTAACACCAAAAATATATATGTTGGTGATGATAGATCTCTTAGTGTTATAGGGACTGGAACTGTTCATATAGACAATGGTCAATTTAATGATGTATTATGTGTTCCAACCTTATCCTGCAACCTTCTATCTGCATATCAAATAACTCATTCAAGTGAAGATAAAATCGTTGAATTTTCACCTCACGATGTTGTAATTAAGGACCTAAGAGATCCTAGACATATTTTAGCTGCTGGAATTGCTGATGATTTTGCAAGGTTGTATAATTTTAACAAATTTGGGTTATCAAATCTTCCCTCGGTATTTGTTGCTTATAATGATGAAGTGAGCAAACTTTGGCATGAGCGATTTAGTCACCTAAACTATTGCTCCCTTCAGAGTCTATGTAAAGAAAATATAGTGACAGGTCTTCCCATGGTATCTTGCAGAGATGGTGTTTGTTCTGGATCTGTACTTGGAAAACATCATCGGGATAGTTTTGAAAAACGTGCCTCTTGGTATGCCTTCGCCCCTTTACAGCTTGTGCATAGTTATTTATGTGGTCCCCTTCCAGTTGTTTCATTCTCTGGCTACAAGTATTTCTTAACTTTGATTGATGATTTCTCCAGATGCACTTGGGTATACTTCTTAAAACTCAAGAGTGAAGTATTTAACATGTTCTTGGCCTTTAAGGCCTTTGTTGAAAAACAATATGGACATCAAATTCTTAAGTTAAGATCTGATAATGGTAGAGAATATGTTAACAACAATTTCATCAACTTTTGCACTGAGAATGGAATTCAAATGCAACATACTGTTCCATATACTCCACAACAAAATGGTGTACCTAAAATGAAGAATCACACCTTAAAGGAAATGGCTAATTGTATGCTTCAATCTAAAGGACTTAGTCTTAATTTTTGGGTAGAAGCAATTAACTGTGCAAATTACATAATAAATCACACCCCTACAAAGGTTTTAAAGAATATCACTCCACAAGAAGCATGGAGCTCAATTAAACCAGATGTAGGTCACTTTCATGTTTTTAGAAGTGAAGCATGGGCCCATATTCTAGATGAGAAACATAAAGCTTTAGAACCTAAGAGTGAAAAATGTATTTTTGTTGGATATTCTGAAGATATCAAAGGATATAGACTTATTCCACTTAAGTCCAAAAATGTTATCATTAGAAGAGATGTAAAGTTTGCTGAAAATATATAAGCCTGCGAGCCTAGTTCGGTGGATGTGCCACCTCTCTCCATCTCTTCTACTTTGAAAATATTTTTTCTGCAGATGATGAAAGCGAGGATGACAATCCTCCCCCACCTTCTTAGGATCCTTCTTCAGCTCCTCAGCTTCGAAAATGGGTTCGTGCTACTCGGGATGCAACAAGTGTTCTTGCCGGTGATCCTACAGATTAGCAACGTACACGTTCTTAGTTTGATAGAGCCTCTTCTTTACTGGCTCAAGCTTCAATGAATTATGATCCTAACACCTTTGAAGAAGCTTCAGGCCATCCAGATTGGGACGCAGCTATGAATGAAGAATATCATTTATTATTGGCAAATGATACATGAGATCTTGTTCCTCTACCAAAGGGACGAAAAATTGTTAGATGCAAATGGGTTTACAGAACCAAGTATGGACCAGATGGAAAAGTTGATAAACATAAAGCTCATCTTGTTGCTAAGGGTTTTTCACAAGTTGAAGGCATTGACTATACTGAAGCCTTCTCCCCTGTTGCCAAAATGAACTCTATCCGCCTTGTTCTTTACCTTGCTGCCTCTTTCAAATGGGAAGTCCATCAGATGGATGTTAAATTTGCCTTCTTGCATGGGGACTTGCATAAAGAAATCTATATGGAACAACCTAGTGGCTTTATTCAAACAAACTCCAGCCTTGTATGTCGGCTTAAGAAATCCCTTTATGGTCCCAAGCAAGCTCCTTGAGCTTCGTATGCCAAAATGGATAGCTTTCTTTTAGAAACTGGCTTTTCTAGGTGTTATTCTGACAATATTGTCTACACCAAGAAAGTGGGCAAGTCCTTTATCATTCTTGTTCTTTATGTTAATGATCTTATCCTTACTGGCAGTGATCCCAACCTTATAAACTATGTGAAGTCCAGCCTTAAAAAGAAGTTTGAAATAACAGACTTAGGACACTTGCATTATTTCCTTGGTATTCAAGTCTTGCAATCCAAGGAAGGTATTTCCCTTTCCTAGTCCAAGTATGCCTGTGATCTTCTACGCCATTTTCACATGGAAGACTGTAAGCTAGCCCCTTCTCCCTTTCAGTCTGGAGCCAAACTTTCAGTCACTTGTACTTCACCTAAAGTTGATGCTACCTTATACCATCAACTTGTAGGAAAACTTTTGTATCTGACCCATATTTGTCTTGGCCTTTCCTTTGATGTTGGCCTTATTGCTCGGTTTATGGAAAACCCACATGAAAGTCATTGGAAAGCAACTAAAAGAATACTTCGTTATGTTTGAGGTACAATTCAGTTTGGGATTCATTACAATGCCGAAGCATCTCCTCTATTGGTTGGTTTCACTGATTCCGATTGGGCTGGTGACCCTGATGATCGGAAGTCTACTGCAGGTTATGTGTTCACTCTTTGTTCAAGACCTATTACATGGGATTGCAAAAATAAAAGTGCCATTTCTCTTTCTTCAGCAGAAGCAGAGTATCATGGTGCCGTAGAAGCTAGTAAGGAAGCCTTGTGGCCTCGTTAGATCCTATCAGAGTTTGGCTTTTAGTAGCAGCATCCGACTACACTTTGGTGTGATAATCAAAGTGCTATTCAACTATGCAAACATCGAGTCCAACATCAGCGCAACAAAAACATTGAACTGCACACGCACTTCATCAGAAAGCTCATTCTTGACCATGTTCTTGAAGTGCAATATTGTTCAATAGATGATCAAGTTATAGACATCTTTACAAAGGCTCTCACAGAGGTGAAGTTTACTAAACTTCGATCTATGGTTGGAGTTCAAGAAATTGTCACTAAGGGGGGATAGTCTCTAATGCCTCCTTCCTTCTCCTATTGTGTCATATTTGTACATCCTTCAATCCTATCCCAAGTTGTTTTTAAGGGGCGATGTTAGGATATTTCGACACATAGGAAATAGTTAAGTATAACTTGGTCTAGTGTAGAGTTAGGTAAAGTGTGTTTCTTTACTATGTACTTTTGTAACTTACAATCCGACGGTCACGATATGTAGTGATCCAACGGTTCATTCTCTCCTCGGTATTACCGACACTTGATCTGTGGTTTAACACTCGATTGGTCCATGATATCTATTTAAAGAGCACGGAGGGTCATTTGTAGGGTAACCGTTAATGAGAGAAGCTTATGTAAATTTTCATTCTTTTATTAATAAATTGCCTGAAGTGGCCGCATTGGCTTAGGCCATGGACTGTTTCCCTCTTTGAGGGTTTTAACCACCTCAATAATACTAGTGTATTGCTCTGTGATCTGTTTGTGAGCAGTGTCCTTTGGTGTTCTGTTTGTGGAACTTACCCTGTAAATTCCTACATTTCTAGAAATATGTCATGTCCCTATGCATCATGGCCATGCCTCTTGCAATTTAAAGGGAATATATATGGGTTTATGAGAAAACAATTATAAATTATTTTATGATCTAATGTTTAATCTGAATGGTAGGTGACCATAAGTTGTTTATAAGTAAATTGCATAAATGTAGACTATGGTGCAGCTAGAAGGGCATCTAGTCTTTAGTGACAACATGGGCAAAGTGCGGCTCATACTTGTTAACATTCAGATTCGCTATCTCCAGAGCAACATTGACTTGTGTTGATAGATCCCACGGAGGTTAGGTTTCTTTTAACATATGGTTTCTCCTTTTCATCATAACAACTGAGGTTGTGCTGCGGTTGATGGAATTGAGAAGTCACAGGCACCAACAAAAGTCTTGGCCAACATTATTTGAACACGATTGTAGATAGACTTGGGAACCAATAATAGAGGAAGGCACTAAATTTTTTTGGATGTTGATATATACATTCATTTTGGTAGCCATATTTAGTATCATTTAATTTATTTATACATTTTACTTTTACAAATATAATTTTGAATATGATAATTTTAAATAAGGTATCAGAGGTTAAATGTTATTTAACAAACAAAAACAAAAGAATGTGGAAAGAACAAATAAGTAACCATTAATGGTCTCGTCAAATTAGATCTTTTCCCATCACAATGTTGTGAACATTGGTCATTTGGAAGAATGTAAGGTTTTGAATTTAAAAGAAACACAAAGCTAACTGAGGTGGTTGCAGACTCACCTTCATGTCATTTCATATTCTCATGTAAATATGTATTAATATAGTTGTGATTTGTAAGCATCAAGTCAAATGTGTGATAGTAAGATATAATTATGTATCATTGTATGCATGTTGTTCTATGCATTATATGTAGCAAAATGAGGTACCTAGCTTTTGCTGAGGATATTAATGTGCAACTATTGCAGGTTCAACATTATATGTAGCAGAAAGAGGTACCTAGTTTTTGCTAACAATAATAATGTGCAGGTATTGCAGGTTCCCATTTCTTGGAGAATGTTTCAAGAAGTATAAGTAAAAATTGAGATGGCCTATTGTTAAAGATAAATGTTTCAAGAAAGTATAATGTAAAAATTGTGATGGCCAGTTGTTAAATATTTTCAAACTATTTGTATGAGCAACCATAATCACACAGAAGTACAGATGTTAAATGACCCATTGTCTTGGGAATTTTAGGTCCTTTATAATTTCAGATGAAAATTGGACGGGTGACTTCCTTCTTAAAAAGAAATTTAGCGAGAACTATCCAAGAATTCTCAAGCCTGTAAAATGTTTAACAATTGGATCATAAACCTAATTTGATCAGAGGTATCATTTTGAATTTCCTACTGTGTTTGGATAGCTTTCAAGCCTCTAACATGTATAGATCAATTTTACATATAAAAAATTGCAGCTATCAATTAAGTGCTTGATTTTAATCTATGCCAAAATCCATCTTGAAAGATTTAGGGCTAAAGCTACACATTCTTCACAATAAGTGTTGGTATATGATCCATTATATGAGGGTTTTTGGATGAATTTAGGGTTAATAAATATGAATAAAGATAACTAGGTTTATTAAAAGATTTAAAACATTGTCAACTATAGGCCTCCATTATCAATATAAACAACCATAATCTATCATAGCAAATTATAGTCAACCATGGTCAAAATTTTCAAACCATGATCACCCCACGATAACCCATGGTGAACTTGGTGAAGCCATGCGACAAATGCACAATATGACAAATGTTGCAATGTGACAAACATTGTTGCAATGTTACATTATCACATTGTGTCAGAAATTTATTGAATGCCGCAATATTACAAAAAATGTTGTGTTGTGACAAACATTGTCGTAATGTTACATTACATGGAAATTTATTCAATGTTGCAATACAACATTACAAAATTAGTTAACCACATTTACTAATGCACTTAACTATGTTTGACACTCAACACTCTTCAACTTCGGTCAAACAAAATCACTTATTAATATTATTGATTATTCTTAATAGTCAAACATAGTCAACCACATTAGTCAATCATAGTCAAACAAAGTTAACCCTTATATTCAATGTTTAAATAGTTGACCATGATCAAATTTGGTCAACCCTATGTTTACTATTTAACAAAACCCATAAATCACTCATTGTTGTCCTCTGACAATTTTATTTAATTGACTTTTAATTAATTGATGGGGACACTAGAAAAGGTGATATTGTTTTCTATTTTGGGCATTTTCATTTAATGGGAATATATTTTTATAAGAATTGTGGGAATGGTGCTTTCAAAAGTTCAAGACGAAAAGGTAAAATTGACGATACAAAAATATTCCAACAACACGAAATTTCATTGTTTTTATTACATCGATAGACATCCTTATTTCAATTAATGGTGGATGTGGGGTTGTGGATTTTTTTTAAATGGAAGAGGAGGATTGTTGTGCACAGAATATGCTTCATCTGATTGTCTGATCTATGATTTCGATTTCTGGGAGTGCAAATTGTTACAATTTAATTTCAATTTCAATTGAAATGATTATGAATGTGGTCGGATCACTCTTGTTGCTAGTAATGTGGCGGTTGAGGATATTGAACCTGTTTAATTGTACTGCAATAGTCTGGCTCTCCTATTGTGCATACATTGGATGGATTTTAAAAGGGTCGCAATAGCTATCCTTAGGGTGCTCATGATTATTAATATTGCATTTTTTAATAATCGATATGATGACCTTTCCATGCCATTCACCATTTGAAATCCCCATATACTATGCATATTTTTGCTATTATTGAAGCTTATTTTGAAGCATTAATGTTGTTTTCTGAGCTTTAATGGTGTTTTACGAGTGATACAAGTGCACGCACAATGTTGTGAGGAATATGGGGTGTTGTTTTTCCTGGCATGCAAATGCCGAAGGAGAGTGGAAAGCATCCAAGAAAGAGCTAGGGGTACGGTTTCGGCTTTGGTACGTCCTATCCAAGAAGAAGAAGTAATAAAAAAACTTTTCTCCAAGAAAATAACTATTCTTTCAGCAAGTGTTGTGCGACTTTGACTAAGGAGCATGTTAAATTTCGAGGAGAAACCATCCATCAGAATGCATGGTTGCCAACCGCTGTAACCACCAGTCTACTAGGATGCCCTTCACATACATGGTTATGTCAACCATTATAATTGCATACATATAAGGTCTGTACCTACGAATCCCCCTCCATTATCATCATGGGTTTTCTTGGATTACCCATAACCATGTTCTCGGTTTTCTTGAATTACCATAACCATGCTCTGGGTTTTATCGGATTACCATTAACCATGCCAACAAAGGCTCGCAGCCACCAAGGCTCAACTTAGCCTCCAAGGCTCAACACAACCATCAAGTATCAACTCTGCCACCAAGGCACTCAATTCAACCACGAAGGCTCAACGCAACGACCAAGGCTCACCTCCGCCACCAAGGCACTCAATTCAACCACCAAGGCTCACCACAGACCCAACTTAACTAGGCCCAGGGTTTTCTCGGCTCACCCTCAACCATGCCAAGGGTTTTGTCGGCTGACCCTAAACCATGACTACAAGAATCCCTATCCACTTCACTCTTACACGTCGTTTCTAGATTACCACAAATCGACACTGCAAAATGGTTTTTGGCTGACCACAAACCTTCAATTACAAAGTGGTTTTAATATTACCACAAACTTTATGGGGATACACATGCCTCATCAGGCTTACATTTCACACTCCAACTTTTGGAGTTATCAGGGACATACTTTACAAAGACCACTAAAAAACATCCTCGACTTTCTTACTAATAAATGTATGTGACACATAATACATCATGTTCATGAGACTATTCCACACACTCACACAATCTTTCAACTCGTTTTCCATCATCATTTAATTTCCTGTCGATGTTGCAAAAAATACTGATTTTTTGCACTTCAATCTTATTATCTACCACAGAGTGTTGCAAAAAATACTGATTTTTTGCACTTCAATCTTATTATCTACCACAGAGTGTCTTTGCATCCTCTTTTTGTTTTAATTATTGCCTTGGATTCACCTGCACAATTTGTTAGAGTAGCTAATTCTAACAAAACCACTCCATTGAGTTAGTTAAGCTCAATGTAAATACTTCTAATTCCAAAACATTTATAAACACCACTATTTGTTCTCTTTAGCATTTCTAAATATACAATCATTACCATTTTAATAAATTTCAATTTCTACATTGAGTTGATCAAGCTCAATGTATTTATCTTACCAAACTCCAAATAAATTCAGAAAATTTACTTTTCATTTCACTGTGGCAGAAGATTACTGAAATGTAATCACGGTTGATGGAGTAAGAATGGTAAGAATTGTGAAGCACTTCAGTACTGTTCATGATCTTGACTTTAATTCACCCGATGCTTGGTCCATCATAGACCATTGATACATTGGTGCCCAAATAATACTAAAAAAAGAACATCTGCCAATCCAATTGGCAAATGTAACACAGGTCTCGAAGGTAGAATTCCAACACTATGGCCTCCTAACCTGGTTTTGTCAATAATGCCAAACATTGTTTATAATTCCATGGAATGCCACCGAAAAGATCCAATAGTGCCTAGCCTCTGCAATGGCTTCAATCTTCTAGTGCAGCCATACCAATATGTACAATACCTGCTCAAAAAAATTTCAACAAAACTAAGGGCCCATCAGAGCACTTGATTCAAAAGATTTGAAAGATTGATTGGTGCATATCCCTTGAATGCAGGACCTGCATGCATGTAGTATATTGAAATTCAGCCTTATTGAAATCCACATCAGATCCAGATTCAACTCTCCTTCACAACTTTCAACAGGTCTCCACACATACTCGCAGAATCGGTCAACGCTTCTAGATAACAAAGAGGATCGGACCTACAATAAATCCACCCTACAGAAGCCACCTTCAACTTTTAATCTATAACAACCTAATTCCTCTCCAGTCAACTATTTTCACGCTCCACGCTGGACTTGTAGGTTCCAACAAGAACTCCACTGCTCAACCCACTCTCCTCAGCTTCACACTAGATACATGCAACCAATTTTCTATCGGCCTCGTCTTAGTGGCACCTCCTGACTGCCTCTCTCAACAAAAAACTTCAACACACTCCAAACATAGGTCTACAGGCTCCACGCAGTCAATCTGTGATGAATAAGCTTCACGCAACACGGTTGTCGATGTTGGTCTCTGCACAACAATCACCATGTCTCGATTGATATCTTCCACAAAACTACACCCGATGATCTAATGTAGCGCATTCTTCACAAGGGGACCAAGCAACGAACTCCATCTGCAGCCACATGACGAGCATCGACAACGTCCAAAAATCACAAGCACGACCGTTGATTAGCTCTGTGGCTCCACACGCACTCATATGCAACAACACCCACGAAGGTCCGCCTACGCATATCAATGAGCCCTCCTTAGTGGCCACGCTTCAGATATGTAATCACGCTCGTTGATTACCAACAACCGATCCACCAAACGAGATCCAATGCATTCAGAGTTTTCTGGATACACATCGAGGCCAAGTTGCATGTCACTCCAAGTTAGAAAAACAGATTTACAATTCACAGTCACATCACGGCTCTTCACTGCTCCCGACGCATGACGACTCGATCCTACAGATTTACCAGGCTCTTTTCAGCTCCATCTACATATAAACAACAAAATGATGGGAAAACAAGCACTTGGAAAAACAAACAAAACACTCATCAAACTCTTTATTTTCCTCAGCCTACGAGGGACCAGGGCCCAGTCCCTCACTAGCTCTGATACCATGTTAAATTTTTATAAGAAAATCTATATTATCTTTAATCAAATAATGTTACAAATAAATATATGAAGTGTTGTTTCAAGATAATGAAATTATTTTGGACACAAAATCATTTCAACCACACACTAATCTAGAAAACAACTCCTAACTAATAGGAACAAACTCCTTTACATAACAAAAATTAGTAACTGAGACAAGTAGAAATTACATTAGCAAAGAGCAATGGACGAAGTTTTATATACTCCACTGTCGTATCACTGTACTCTTGTGTTGACATATTTACGATGAAGACACTTAGAGGCATGTAGGTTTAGTTTGTTTGTTGTACACTGAGACAACGTGTAATCATATTTTTTTTTCCAACAATCATTTTGGTATCAATTCAATATATGTTCAATCAGTTCAATATCTTTGAATGCATTCATTCAATCTCCAAACGCTTTGAATGAGCTAGGCTTTGGATGAGCAAGGCTCCGAGAACGGTAAACAAGTCGTGTCCCCAATTCCTATTACTTCATTTTGAAGCATAAAATGCAATTAATCATGTTTAAACATTAAGGTTTATACACTAGATTTAATATTAAGATTTACACGTTGCGATAAGGTAGAACATATTAATTACCAAGAGAGGAAGATGCACAGTATCATAATACAATATGTTTTGTGGCAGTTGATGGGATTTAGAATATTTGTGCGATGATCTTGAGGAATATGTTCAACTACTCAATTACAACTACTACAATAAACTGCTTTTACTTTCCACCTCCCACTATCCTTTAAAAAACCAACAGAAGATGGGCATTCATTTGACATATTTAATTGGCAAAACTTCAAACATGATAAAAGATTTTGTTTCACTAAACCAAATGTAAAAAATTCCATTCAATTGAGATATTTAATTGGGAAAACTTCAAACACGATGAAAGCTTTTTTCACCCACCACTACCTAAAAACAAAGCCTCGTTTCAGTCACCCATCGGTCTAAGTGGAACCGTTGTGTTGTTTTCTCCCCAGGGAACACATTTATTTGCTTTCTGATGATGGATAAGCACTGAGTCTCTTGTTACACAGCATTACATTGAGGTGTGAACTGTTGAACATAATAACTTTAGTGATGCACAACTTAAATTTTAAATATGATCTTACACATCCCATAGGAAACATTTTAGCTAATTTCCTGCTTACCAATTTTATGTAAAATGTAAGTTGTGTTAAAGTTCATTCCATTCCTTCCTAAATTTCATGTCCCAGGCATGGAAATCACAAATAATCCCATTTTTTCCCAGGATTGTACTAGAGAAGACATGGAAGTGCAGATTATCAAAACCGGTTTTCTATGAATGATGGAATGGGATTTCCTATTTTAAATTGAGGTGATCTCATTTTTTTTTTTTGCCTTTTATTTATTTTTTTCAAATTTATTTTGATGTGCTTGTCATTCTTTAACGTAGGTTGTAAATAAATTATTTATGGTTTTTATATTATTGGAAAAAATATAAATAAACTTAATATTATAATATTAAAAAATTATACTTTATTTTATTTGATATTATTAAAAATATATAAATATTTTGAATTTCAAATTCAATAGGAATATATATAAGATATTTTAAGAAAAAATATATTTTGTATTTTATTTATTAATTATAAAAATATTTTATCTATTTATGAAACAATTTGAATAAAAACTAATTTGTATTTTTTTATTTTATTTGATATTATTATAAATATATAAATATTTTGAATTTCAAATTCAATAAGAATATATATAAGATATTTTAAGGAAAAATATATTTTGTATTTTATTTATTAATTATGAAAATAAAAATAGCCTTTTTATTAATTTTTTTAAACAATATAAACAAAAAATAATTTGTATTTAATATATTATGATCTTTCTCCAATAAATTAATTATAATTAAAAATATTTTTATATTTCAAATTAAAAGTTGTTTTTCTTCCTTAAATTAATTATAATTAAAAATATATTTAATTTTAAAATTAATTACAATAAAAAATATATTTAATTTTAAAATATAAAATTAATATTAAAATGTATTTAAATTTAAAATATAAAATTAATAAAATTTTTATTATATTAATTTTTGTTATTCAATTATACTTTTTGTAAAACAATATGGAATTCTTCCCTATGTAACAAATAATGTTGGATTAAATAAGTATTTACATTAAAATTTTAATAAAATATAGATTCATTTAAATTAGAGTTCAAAATAAAACAAATATTTATATTTTTCAATTAAAATTAAAAAAACATTATTAATTTTATAGAAATAATAATAATAACCAATATTATTATTATTATTATAAATCTAAAAGATTAATAAACACAAATGATTAATATTATATATTTAACTGATTATAAAGAAAAAAATATTATATTTAAAGGATTATTAATATTATCGATATTATTAATAATATAATAATTCCAAGGGATTATTGATATTATCAATAATATAATAAATGCAAGGGATTATTGATCTTACAAACTCAAGGGATTAATATTAGAATCCATTGGGATTAATATTATAAACCCAAGAGATTAATATTATAAACCCAAGGGATCAATATTATAAATCATTGGGATTAATTTTATAAACCCAAGGGATTAATTTTATAAACCCAAGGGATTAATATTTTGCATAAATTATTTAGAGAATGGTAAATAAATTTATTGAACATCACAATATTAAACCAAATATTATAAACCCTACCACTATAAACCCAATATTTTAAACCCTAACATTAAAAACCCAATATTAAACCCTAATATAAACCAACATTGTAAACCCTAACATTAAATCCAATATTATAGACCACAATATTAAACTCTAATATTTTAATTTCAATATTGAACTCTTATATTAAACCCAATATTATAAACCCTCATGTTCAACCCTAATTTTGTAATGTCACAATGCAATGTTGAAAAAATTGCAATGTAATGTAACACTGCAACAATGATTATCATGTTGATTGTCACATTGTGAGATTGGGTAAATTTATGTACCATTCCAACATCATAATATTAAACCAAATATTATAAAAGCTAGCATCATAAAACCAATAGTATAAACCCTAATATTAAACTGAATATTGTAAACCCTAATATTAAACACAATACATTAAACCCTAGTATTATAAATCTAACATTGGAAACGTCAATATTAAAAAAAAACTAGTGAATAAATTACAATTATCACAATATTACATTGCATTGCAATTTATTCAATGTCACATTGCGACATTACAAAATTAGAGTTCAATATGAGGGTTTGTAATATTGGGTTTAATATAAGAGTTTAATATTGGGTTTAATGTTAGGGTTTATAATATTAAGGTTTAATATTAGGGTTCATACTATTGGGTTTATTATTAGGGTTTAATATTGTGATGTTGGAATAATACATAAATCTATCCATTGTTGCACTATGACAAGCATTGTTCCAAAGTGACAATCATTGCTGCAATGTTACACTATATTGCAATTTATTCAACATCGCATTGTAACATTATGAAATTAGGGTTTAATATGAGGGTTTATAATAAATTTGTTTTAATATTAGGGTTTTTTTAATATTGGAGTTTAAAATATTGGGTTTATAATATTAGGGTTTAATATATTGTGTTTAACATTAGATCTTAACATTGGGTTTAATATTAGGTTTATATTGTTAAGGCTTTTTAATAATGGGTTTATAATATTAACCCTCAGGTTTAATATATTAAACTTCAAGTTTATAATCGTACGGTTCATAATAATAAGTTTAGGGTTGACTATATTGAGTTTTATAATGTTAGGGTCATTAGGAAAATTATGAGGTCTAAAAAGGGTCTCCTAGGGAATATTATAAAATAATAGTGAAAATAATAAAATAAGATTAGATTATCTCATCAAGTTTTGGAGGGGAAAAAGCTAATTTTTTCAACTCATATTTTCAACTTATCTCCCTACGATTTTACTCAAATTTCAAGAAAGAGCACTCATTGGATGCATAATTTAATTTTATATCTAAGGAGTACCCATGTTGCATACTTTCGATGGACCTTACTACATGAAAAATGTGAAATACATGAAAAAATGTGATTGCAATCATGTTTTTTCATGTATTTCACAGTTTTCACGCAGTAGGGTCCATCAAAATTATGCAACATGGCTACTCCTTGGATGAAAAATTAAATTCCGCATCCAGTGAGTGCTCCTGCTCAAAATTTGAGTAAAATCACAGGGAGATAAATCAAAAATATGATTTGAAAAAAATATTTTTGTTTTTTTGTTTTTTGTTTTTTGCTTTTGTTTTTTTTATCTTTTTATCTTTTTAATCCAAAAATGGTGAATCACCCCATGGTTTACATCATCATATTGAGTTCCATTGGTTCTTATAAAGCTTATTTTTGTTGTACATTTTTGCTTTGAGGCCCATTTTTGACCTCAAAATTTCTCTAATGTTTGTACTAGGGTTTAATATTGAGAGATTGAAATGGTACAAAAATTTATCGAACATCACATTGGGACAAACATTATCCTAATGTGAAATTCTGTCTAAAAATCATTGTCACAATGTTACATTACATTGCAATTTATTCAACGTCGCTTTGCGACATTGCAAAATTTAGTTTTAATATTAGGTTTATAATCCATTGGGATTATAATATTAGTCCTAGGGTTTAATGTTAATCCTTGAGTGTATAATATTAATCTCTTAGGTTTATTAATCCTTAGGGTTTATAATATCAATAATCTCTTGGGTTTATAATATTAATCCCTTGGGTTAATAATATTAATAATCCCTTAGTTTTATTAATCTTTTGAGTTTATAATATTAATCTTTGGGTTTATAGTATTAATAATCCTTTTGATTTATTAATCCTTTGGGTTATAATCACTTGGGTTTATAATACTAATCTTATGGTTTATTTTCTTAGGGTTAAATATTAATCCCGTTAGTTTATAATATTAATATCTTAGGTTTATTTTATTTTTTTGTTAAGATTGGTAGGTCCTCTCTTTTCATTCATTTATAAAGAAAATATACACCACATAGATTAGCTAGGTGGCTGCCTCAACTTGCCCAGTGGGAAACCAAGTCTATTGTCCACCTATTCGCATTGAATGCCACCCAGTAACAAAAGAGTTTTAGTCTTTCTATCCAAGCTATATAAGTCTCTGTTTCATGTCCATATTATAGATATCTACCTATACATATTATTGCATAAGGAAATGTAAAAAATATCCGCATATAAAACAAAACTTAACACATGAAATTCTCTAATCATTATGTTTTGTTGAGGATGATTCCATTGGCACAGGGTCTTTGGCGTTCGACCCAGGCATCTCTGACAGTTCCAAGATACATGGGATGTGCCTCTCAATTATACCCAGCTTGATATCTTACTTGTGAAGTTGAAATTGCAGTTTCTAAAATTCATGTTTATAATTCGGCATACCTTGGACATTGACAGCCATGCCCACCGAAATCTGCTCCATAGCCTTTCCCAACAGGATTTTCATTAGCAAATAAAGGTATAAGGTTTTTTAAATTGGGTGATCCTTCCTCTAGTGTTTCCAGGATCTGGGACCAAGGTCCTCCAATCCTCCATTTCTTCATCTGTCGCACTGTCCTGCTTGACTTCCTCTTCCCATTCCTCTAAAATTTTGCATATACCTTCATCTGTGCCCTCATAGTAAGCCTATACCGCCTCTCTAATTTCCTTCCCCTATGGGCCTTGGACATGCTCAGTTTTGTTTCCTTTCTGGGTGTTTGGGCCCATCTTCCATGACCATGACTTTTTGTAGGACGAGCCATGGTGGCAATGCCCCAGTCATGTTCATTGCAACAATTCATTAACTAGAAGAAATTAAATAAGGTATGATGGTTTTCTCGCCCCCGGGTTGCATAATTACAAATGAAAAACCCGCCTTATTCCTCCCCTTCCCCATCAGTGTCATTTCTAGAGCTTTCATGGTCATAGGTTCGTTCCCCCGGGGGGCCAACCTACTACCATAATCAATGCTTCCCCATCACTGCACCCACCTTCTCTCGGCCTCAGGAAGGTTAGCTGCCACTCCCCAACTACCAGTTGGTGAGTGCTACCGCGTGCCTTCATTCAGCTAGCCATGGTATGTATACCCTTTCCCCTCTACCTAGGATGCAAGAAAATAGCCCAGCATAGTCTTTCCCTCATCTCTGAGACAAATGACGACTCCATCACCTATCTGCCTGCTATAGCCATTGTTATTTCCTTGCTAGAATTCCCACCCATGGTTCCTAACATTTCCCTCTCTGCAACAGTGGCTATCTACCTCCCAGCAGTTGCACTTGTGTCTACAGCATGTGCCTACTCCTAAATTGCGTTTGGACTGACACACTCATCCCTCTGAGCCTTTCTCTCTACCTATACCCACAAGACCCCTATAGGCATCCCCACTTGGCTCTCTACCAACCTTTCCTAGGATCCCCATGCGAAAACAAAATTCCAAAACAAAGGGAAATTGAAATAATACCTAGTAGATGCAGAATACAGACATAAGACCAACAAAAAACTACTAATCACCACCCCCAATTCCCCCATCGCTTCTCAATTTTAGAATTTTCACCCATAATTCTCCCCTGCTCCCTCTAGCAAAAACCAAAATAGCTCAACAGTGCGAGGATGAGAGATACCAGAGTACATAACCGTGAACTATTGCAGGTGATTGAAATGCTTGTAGCTGAGGATGGTGTCGTAAAACTCGTCCGGAGCACCAGCCTCCTTTTCTGCGATTGAACCTAAATACAATACCCAAATGTTTACCAAATCTTCTGTTTATGCCTTTGCCGCCATAACTCATGCTTCTACCTTTCCCACCTTCCCTGCATGCAATCGTGCAAAGGGCCACCAAAATCATCACCTCGAGTGTGAGGGGGCAGTGGTACAATACTCAAAGGTACCCTACATTAAACCCTATTTGATTTCCAACCACCGGGTCGCACCCCTATCGGGGTAATCTCTTAGGTTTATTAATCCCAAGGGTTTATAATATTAATAATCTCTTGGGATTATAATATTAATCCTTTGGGTTTATAATATTAATCCTTTGGGTTTATAATATTAATAATCCCTTAGTTTTACTAATATTTTCAGTTTACAATATTAATCCCTTGGTTTATAATATTAATAATCCTTTTTATTTATTAGTCCTTTGAGCTTGCATTTTATTCAACGTCACTTTGCAACATTACAGAATTGGGGTTTAATATTAGGGTTAATAATATAAAGGTTTATAATATTGGATTTATAATATTAGGGTTTACTATTGGGTTTATAATCCCTTGGGCTTATAATATTAATTCTAAGGCTTATTATTAACGTATTAGATTTATAACTCCTTGGGTTTATAATATTAACCTTAGGGTTTATATTCCTAGGATTTAATATTAATATTATGGTTTATAATATTAACTCAATTTTGCAATTTATTCAACGTTAATTAACGACATTACAAAATTGGGGATTAATATTAGGATTTATAATATAAGGGTTTATAATATTGAGTTCATGATATTAGGGTTTCATATTGGGTTTATAATCCCTTAAACTTATAATATTAATCCTAGTGTTGAATATTAATCCCTTTGGTTTATAATATTAATTGTCTATTGCGTTTATTAATTCCTTGGGTTTATAATATTAATTATTTGTGTTTATAATATTAATAATACATTAGGTTTATAATATTAATTCTTTAGGTCTATTAATACTTAGGGTCTATAAAAAATGGAAGCATGTATCTCTTCTTGGACCTTCAGAGCACTCAACATGGCCAACCGTCTAGTTTTAATCAAAGTAGTGTTACAATCCATGTCGCTTTACCTCTTTTCAGTTCTGGCAGTGCCCAAATGGGTTCTCAAAGCAATAAAAAATCTTCAACGAGCCTTTTTGTGGGGAAATATGAAACAAAAGATAAAATGGGCATTGGTAAAATGGGACACAGTCTACCTCTAGAAAAATTCCGGAGGTACTAGGTTACGTGATCCTCACACCCAAGGATATAGGCAATGGAAAGCTCGAACCACATTCTCAAGCAAGGCACGCAGTCCATCAAAGATAATATGGAAACAGAGCTCTCAAACAGGAAAATACACTACTCTGACAAGAAGGATATAATTAGATGGGGTTATGAAATGAGAGGAACCTTCACATCACAAGAAGCCTATCATATAATTCTAAGAAACCACATAGTCAAGGATCATCTCTGGAACAAAGTATGGGATCCCCCAATTTGGCCAAAAATATCCACTTTCCTCTGGATGTTTTGTCAAAACAAAATCCTTACTTGGGACAACCTACGGAAAAGGAGCTTTCATGGACCTTTTATGTGCCCAAATTGTAAGCAGGCGGAAGAGACTACTGAGCATCTCATAAACTCATGTCCGTTGGCAAACCGATTTTGGGAAAAGGTTAGCTTCAGATGCAAAAAAGATGGACGAAGTAAGGAGGATAACACCAACACTATATGCTCTTGGGCAACCCGTCCATACAAAATAAAACTGCTAAATGCTTTATGCAAACTTATACCAGGTTTCCTCATGTGGACCATCTAGAAAGAAAGAAATAGTTGCATCTTCAAGGAACACTTCTCTCCTTTAGAAGTCCTATGGAATAATATATGTAAAAACCTTCGAGAAACCTTACTGCTCCAAACATGGCTTGACGATGATTTTCCCTCCATTCCATAGGAACAAAATATATGGGTAAATTGGAATCTACAGTGGAACCAGAAGTAGGCACACCAAAGTAAAAATTCTCCACTAGGAGCGACACCTGACAGATGGACTCCCCCACCCCCACATATGATACAACTTAACTTTGACAGAGCATCTAAAGGCAATCCAGGCAAAGCAGGATATGGAGGAATCTTTAGGAATCACAAAGGCAATGCTCTCCTAACTTTTATGGGTTCAATTGGTTGGGATACAAATAACTTGGCTGAATTAGAAGGGTTATGGCAGGGGCTCCTCCTTGCTCAACTCCATGGTTTCTTCCCACTTATAATTGAAGGGGATTCTCAGATTCTTATTAACATGGTTAATCAGATATTACAGGGAACTCCATCACACAAAGTTGGTAGCAGCTGGAGATTGGCTGAGCGGTTGGAGCAGATTGAACAATGGCTATTAACTCATAGAGCAGTCACCATTAAGCACATTCGTTGGGATGGTAACAGAGTAGCAGATTTCTTAGCTAACATCGAACTTGATAGTGGAAAGAATCTTCATGTAGGAACACTTAACACTATTTCCACCACTCCTCAATTGCAGGATTACAATGATTTGGTGCAAAATGAAAGGGAAAATGAAGAAGAAATGCACCCGGATGCGGGTGACTGCTCTGATAATCAATATGATTAGATGGTTGGCAGGTGGACAGGATGGCCATATGGCCACCAGCGTCATCCCCAATGCCAACCTCAAGCGAATTCATACCACCTTGCAGAGGACATTAAATGACTCCGAAAGCCGAGCCACCTCCACCACCCTCATAGACATGGCTCCTGCAAAGCAGTATGCAATTCCTCCCTTGCTCCATTGTGTCTGCCCTTCACAGGTTGCAGAACCCTGCACTTACACTGTGATTGGCAGCTAATGCTGGTTGCTTCCTTGCCTTGATCTCGACAACAGATTTCATTTCTCTCACTCTAGCCTTTGTATCTTAGACCAGGCCCAGACCTCCCCTGCTCATTCTCTGCATCGAAACTCAATCAATCCCTTTGTTGTCAACCTAACTCTTAATCCTACTATGGCATGCATCAGGCATCGTATGTGTAGCAGGCGTGGTGGAACTCGTGGAGGCATCATCTACACATCGGCTTCGACTAGCTCTGCCACCATTTCCCCTGACTCCTCCACTGATATGCTTAATCCTCTCAGCTCTCCCTCTCGTCGCTACCCAAACACCAGAAGTGGAAGGGGTCGTGCCGTTCACTCAGTGGATTTCCCCCTTCCACCGTATCCTACTCCCCATAGCACTCAGTTCCATTTCTGTAGCTCCTTAAATCGGCCTGTAATCACTGCTACTGTGACCATTTCCTTCTCGGAAGAGATTGAGCCGCAAGCTCCTCCGTCTGGGCACAATGACAAGCAGAGCAGAGCGGCTCCAAGTAGCCACAGTATTAGCATTCCTGGCAATCGGCATCATGACGAAGGCAAAGCAGCTCTGCATGGAAAAGTTGTAGCTGGTAGTCAACCAGCTGAGGATAGTAGACATGGTGACACAAAGGCATTGGGAATCAGACAGAATGACACATCTGAAATGCAGATAGGCACACGTGGCACTGAGGAGGCTCCTCCAGCTCAGGGTAGTGGAGTGCCTGACGCAGATGATGACTGGTACCAATTCGCGTGTCAGATTGAAGAGGAACCAGCACCAGAGAATCTCTAGTCTTAACGCGTGGCATCCAGTTATTCCTTTTTGCTAGGTGGATGTGTCTAAGTTTGAACAGTCTTTTTTCGGTTAACTGTTTTTATTCTAGACATGCAATATCTCTCTCTGTTTTTTTGGATAAACACTGCTTACCCATGTGTGGGTTCTTTCTGGTTTAATGGACTGGTTTCCCCTATGTTGGGGCAGTAAAAAACAGACAGATTCATTTTTGGTGATGATTGATGCTCAGCAATTTTGAGGTCAAGCTTTTCTGTAACTTCTTTTTTGTATCATATTAATAGAACAATATTACTTAGAAAAAAAATCCTTAGGGTTTATAATATAAATAATTTCTTGGGTTTATAATATTAATCCCTTTGGTTATTAATCCCTCATATTTATAATATTAACAATCACTTGGTTTTATGGGGTAGCAGGAGGGGGAGGTATTCTCATTAATTCCGAAGGAATCATAGAAGATATATATGCCTCGGGGTTGGGAAAGAAAAAAAGCAATCAAGATGAGGCTTATGGATTTCTTATTGGTCTCGCCTTGGCTCAGAAAAAAAGAATAAGTGATATCAATATTCTAGGGGACTCCCTTCTGATCATAAATAAAATGAACCACAACTCGACAACTCAGAACAATAAGCTGAATCAAATCCTCAGAAGAGCCCAAGGAATGCTTCCTCACTTTGGACAATTAAAGTTTTTCCACATCCTAAGAGGGAAAAATAAGGAAGCCGACAGGCAAGCCAACTTGGCATGCCAGATGAAAGAAGAAAGTAGTGAAGTGAATAGGGTAGCGGGTCATTTTCCTATTCCCTAATTGCTTATATGATAATCCATATTTTGAGAGTTATTTTTTATTTCTACTTTAAAAGGGAAATAATCAGTTGGAAAGGAGGGAATTCATGCAATTTTTTTCTCCTGTCATACTCTGAATTTCTCCCATTTGGCTCCCCCCTAGGCCCCTCCCTCCACCTCCTCTCTTATTTCTTCCCCCTCTCTCTCCTCTTCCACCTACTCTACCACATCACTTGCCTCTCCTAGTCACCTCAACCACCTTGACTGCTAATTCCTCTTCACCCATTTTCCTCCCCTCCCCTCCCTTGTCACATATTCGCTCTCATCTCATGCCCCTACTCCTTGCCTCGTGGTGGCTCTCCGCAGCATGATGAGCTGTATCCATTTCCATGTGCTCATTGTCGTTAGAATGTGATAATACTTGGAGCTGACTTGTGATCAAGTGTGGGAGATCTGGTATTCAATTCTTGAAAGGATCTATAGTAGCTACATTCAAGGTGGTAACAAGTGAATTCAATTAGAATGGGACTTGCAGTTAATCCATCCTTCCTGGTGTAGACTGTTTGCGTGGGCGATGATGAATTTAGACAAGCTGCAAGTCATTTTAGCACATAGGATAAAAATGTAGGAACATTGGGATGTTGGTGGTAAGTGTAAAATCCATCATTTCCATATTTGGAGAAGGTTCAAGAATTTATATTTAAGGAGGAATAATGTATCAAACTTATACCATAATAATGAGTCTGGTTTTGTCTCTGTCATGGCGATAATAAGCTCTGAGAGCCTGTGGCAAGGTCTGGGAATTTTGGGGATCTAGCGGTTTGTCACAACTGAGAGATTATAGGGTGGAAAAAATTGGGAGTGTAATCTTGTGTTAGAAGAGGGGGGCTATAGATCATTTGATAAGAGTGAGGCATTTGAGAAGCTCTTTGTTTTTCCTCTGGGTGTGGTCATTGTTGGGCTATGGGTTTTTACTTGTTGTGGTCTGCACAAGGAAATTGAAAGGCTCTGGGTTTATCCTATTTGCATTTATCATTTCTAGAATTTGGCAGGCTCTTTCTTCATTGGGCTCTGTGTCCACCACTTTGTTCTCCATTGGGATATTGAGAGGTTGGGTGATTGTACTTTCGGTTCAAGTAAATTTTTTATAATCGTGGCTGTTATCATGGAGGATTTGAGTCACTCTCATGAGGGGGTCTCGGTTTTGGATTCCTGGGGCCGTTGCCTCCCTTGTTCTAGAGGATTGATGGGGTGCTCGGTGAAGGATCATGGGAGGTGCACTCCGCAGATGAAATTCCTTGCTTATGATTATGGTAGATGTGTTAAGGAACATGTTGAATTCAGGGAGGGGTTGGTGGTGATGAAAATGTGTCTCTGGTAGCAGCAAAAGGAGGCATACAAAATACAAGAGAGTTAGTTAGAAAAGAATCTAAAAATTCATCAGGTAAAGGATGAAGTGGATTCCCTGAGAAGGAAAATTGAAGAACACCATCTCAATCTGCAAGAGAAGAATGCTCGGTCTGAGGATGGCACAATTGGAATTGGTCTCACTTATCCTCCTATAATGGAGGATTAGCCAACCCCTTGTGTTTTTGTTTTTTGATGCCAAAAAATAAATGTATTTTGTTATTGAATTAATATTGTTGAGTATATTTTGGCAAAGAAGTGGGGTTTGGATTAACAATTTGAAAATATGGATGCCATGAACGAATTGGTAATCAATCTATAATTCTCCCACTTTTTGGCCGTGTACGAGCATAGATTAATATAATCTATCTACTCTTTACTATAAAAAAAAAAAAATGCAATCCCTTGGTTTTATTAATCCCTTAGCTTTGTATATTGATCTCTTGGGTTTATAAAATTCATAATTCATTTGGTTTATTAATCCCTTGGATTTATAATATTAATCATAGGGGTTTATAATATTAATCCATCAGGTTTATTAATCACTTCTGTTTACAATATTAATCCCTTGAGTTTATGAATCATTTGGGTTTATAATATTAATAATCCCTTGGGTTTATAATATTAATACCAAGTGTTTATAATTAATATTAATCCCTTGGGTTTATTAATCCCAAATATTTATAATAATAATCTCTTGGGTTTGTAATATTGATCTCTTGGGTTTATTAATCCCATGGGATTATAATATTAATCTTAGGATTTATAATATTAATCCTAGGGTTTAATATATTAAACTTAAGGTTTATATTATTAGGTTTATAATAATAATCTTAAGGTTTATTATATTTCATTTTATAAACATAGGGTTTTTTATTAGGGTTTAATATTGTGACATTGTAATGGTACAAAAATCTATCCATCGTCACTTTGTGACATTCCAAAATCCGGGTTTAATACTAGGGTTTATAATATTAGGATTTATAATATTATGTTTACAAGATCATGATTTAATATTGGTTTTATGATCCATTGGACTTATAATATTAATCTTGGGGTTTAATATTAATCCCTTATATTTATAATATTAATCTTACGGTTTATTTTCCTAGGGTTTGATATTAATCCTAGGGTTTATAATATTAATAATTCCCGGGGTTTATACTATTAATCCATATAGTTTATAATATTAATAATCTCTTGGGTTTATAATATATATATATATATATATTTTTTTTTTTCTCCGTAAAGACTATTTCTATTAAAAAAAGAGAAAGAATATGTACAAAGAGGTCAAGACCTCAGAGGGGGCAGAAGCCAGCCCTCAACCAGAGATTCTGATACATACAGATCCTTCTATCCGCCCTTCCAGGATTGAGAGACCTTGAAACATGATTTGTAAATCCCTGACAGACAAGAAAGTGAACCAGTTCTGTGTCTAACACTACAGTACTATCGCCGACTATGGCTTTGCTGATAAGAATTCTGTCATAACTGCCATATACAAAATTAAAGCAAAAACAAGGCTTGCTGAGCCATGATTTGTTACTGCTCATCAGACTATATTGGCTCGCACCGATACAAAAACAAGAACTGAAACAAGAACAGAGTTGACAGTATCCAGAGACGCATAACATAAAAAGAAACAGAGCAGAGGCGAGAATGCCAACATTAGGCATTGAACCAGAATCATTAAACATGTTTAGGAGAGTTGAGAGCATCCTCGTCCACCTGGCTAGAAGAGGCAATCCACGTGACGATTGCATCTGCATCTCCCGTGACACCACCATCTGGAGGAATTACCAAATTCAGAATGCTGCCTGGAGGATGAACCAACTCACATGCAGGCACCTTGCGCTGATTGGAGTCTGCCAGAGGCTGAGGAGCTTCAGGTACATTGTTGTCTTCCTGCATGTTGTCGTCGTTGAATACAACCCTAGCCATCTCCCCCTGAAGGACAATATCATCCTGAGACTAAGACATGGTGGTGTGGGCCGAGCTGCTGGGCTTATCCTCCTCCTCAGCAAGGATTACAGTGATGCTGGCTGACAGCATGAGCTTATTGAGCCTGCTATGGAATTTGAAGCGGGTTGTTTGAAAGGAGTTATGCGGGAGAGGCCTAGCATGGCCAGAAGGCGGAGAGGATGGGGAGGCAGAAGCGAGAGGGACAATGTTCTGGGGAGCAGAATTAGAGGCTCGGCCTCGATTACCAGTGATGCATCCACGACGAGAGACTCCACGACGACGAACCATTTCCAAATTGATAGAGAGACCAGGGAAGGGTAATTGGCAGAGCCGAAGGGGAAAGGACCGAGTGTAGGCGGACTAGGCCAGACTTAGAATCCAGATGAGCTTCCAAGCAGCTTGAACGAAGCAGGGGTGCGGGAAGAATAGCGGGCGGAGGTAGAACGAGCTGAGGGAAATTGCATAAACCAGAGACCAGGCCATGGATAAATCGCTGCGGATAGTCTCTCGAGCCGAGCGCGCATTGAATACCAACTCCGTGAACATTATTCTGTACCTTGGCAAATTCATATCGCATGCTTTGGGATTGTGGGATCCGCGTCCGCGAGCCAGGTGCAGGGACAGCTGCCTACGAGGAGTAAATCCTCATAAATGCTCAGTAATGACACCCGCATCCGGGTCTCTTGGGTTTATAATATTAATAATCCCTTGGGTTTATAATATTATTAACCCTTTTGGTTTATAATATTAATCCCTTGGGTTTATAATATTAATATTTTTTTGAGTTTGTAATATTAATCCCATGTGTTTATTAATTCCTTGTGTTTATCATATTAATCCTAAGGGTTTATATTATTAATCCCTTGGGTTTAATAATCCAAAGGATTTATAATATTAATCCCTTGGGTTTATTAAAACATTGAGTTTGTAATATTGATCCCCTAGGTTTATTAATCATAAGGGTTTATAATATTAATACTTTGGATTTATAACATTAATCCCAAGAGGTTTTAATATTAATCCTTTGGGTTTATAATCCCTCGAGCTTATAATATTAATAACCTCTTGGGTTTATAATATTAATAACAACACTCTATAATATTAATCCCTTTGGTTTATTGATCCCTTGGGTTTATGGTATTCATTCCTTGAGTTTAATATTGTTCCCTTGGGTTTATAATATTAATTCTTTAGGTTTATTAATCCATTGGGTTTATTATATTATTAATACTATCAATAATATTATCATATTATTATAATATAATAATAATTATTGTAAATTATTATTATAATTATTATAATTATTATCATAATTATAATATAATAATAATAATAATAATAATTATATATTTATTAATATCAATATTAAATCCATGCCATGTGTATATCAACCACATTTACTAATGTAGTTATGCATATTATTGATTATATCAACAACATTTATAAATGTGGTTGTGCTAGTTATGTTTTCTTTGGTTTCTTGTTTTTTTTGTTTATTTGTAAGTGTAGATTAAATTATAAGGAAATTTTTTTAATGTGAATTTGGAATTACGATGGTTTTAGGTATTATTAATATCAAATTGTGACTTTTGAGAAATGTTATTTCTATGTGTTTGGAGATGAGAATTGGAAATATCTATTATGATTTAAAATTGTTTCTAGTTAATATATACACAACATATTAGCCAATTTACTATAGATTCTTCATGATAATTTAGGATTGTTGATTCCCTTAGAATGAATAAAATATGGGAGGCCTTTAGGAAAGTGTCAATGTATCATAATTGGTTAAGCATTGGTTATAGGAAAGGACTAATTTAACATGCCACTCCATTTAGATGATGAAGATTAATTATCTAATATCATAAAATCCCCACGAAGTGTGTAAGTTTTATCTCTAAGAGGATAACAAGGAAACAAAATTTTATATGGTAATATGTATAAGATGAAGTGCTAGAACTTGGAAGAGTAACATAATTTGTCAAGGGGCATTAGAGGAATTTTGAGGTCTAAAATGGGCATCCTAAGGAAAATAATAAAATAATAGTAAAAATAATAAAATAATAGTTATGAATATTTAAAAGAAAAGAAAGAAAACTATATTCTTTTATTGTGTTTTCAATTTATCTCCTTGTAGTTTTACCCAAATTTCAAGTGTGTTCACTCATTGGAATTTAGTTCTACTCAAAAGTATGTAGAGTAGCAACTTGAAATTTGAGTAAACCTAAAAGGAGATAAGTAAAAAATATGATGAAAAGAAGTAGTTTTCTACTCTTCCCTCCAAAAATATTCTCCCCTAGGGATGAGATCATCATCTTCAATCCTATTGGTTCTCTTAAACTTGATTTTGCTATACATTTTTTATTTTTGAGTCCCATTTTTGGTTAACTGTGTTCTACTTAGTTTGCAATTCAAATGCTTTAGGTGCTATTTCTTAAAGAGGACCTTCATAAGATGAATTTTGCATGTTGTAGTTCCTATTTAGAAAGATTATCTTGGTGCTACAATGCATGACTACTCAAATTCTTTAACTATTACAACATAAAAACATGACTATAATACTAAAATTATTTCACAACAAAAATACAATATTTACTCTAGGAAATCTTAATGATGGAAAGGTACAAAAAAATGAAAGATTTTGTCTTTCATCTTTATGTGGAGATTATATAGCAATATAAAATTGATATAATGCAACCATATACAATGATACTCTAAAATGCTCTACAAAATGCTTCTTTACTTATGCTTTTTTCATATCTCATTGACATTAACTATTCAGAGGTATGAGAATCAATGGTGGCTAAATAAAGTGAATTTTTTACATCCTTCTATTAGGATTATGATATATAGAAATTAACATTATGTTTAGGGTTTTAAAACCCTATTGAAATATCCATAATGGTTCTATTTATCTAATTGGTAGATCCTTGTGCATTACAAGCTCCACATGTTTTAATTATGGTGAGCTAACATCATTACCACTTGGAACTATTGGTATTAATAAAACTATTACCTTGAT